>OX371007.1:0-1200000 GCA_947308005.1 Yponomeuta malinellus | reverse complement strand
CGTACATCTGTGAAATTGTAGTATCAATACCACTCACTAACTGTAAAGAAAAACACCGTGAGGAAAGCTGAGTGTCTGAGATGTTCATATACCTCAGCGCTTGAAATTGCTAGTCCGCGGTGGGCGCGCGTGGTAATTAAGCCCATACTCTCTCTCTGAGCGAAGACCTTTGCCCTGCAGGGGGACTTAAATTGGGTCCATAAAAGAAGAACCGTTCCATGCTAAAATAATTAACCAAAACCTACACCAAAATGTTTGAAACAACTGATATTTTTTGGTCATTGATCGTATTCATAAAGTAGAATCCTATACTATCTAAATATTACAGAAATGATTGCGTCGAAAGTAGAAGTAATCCGGGCATTGTCCTAAATATTGGCAATAATAAAAAAAAATATACTTCATTTTCACGGTATAAGGTGTGAATATAATGCTACAATTATAAGTTTAAAATATTTATTCATTTCTTGTATTTTTGTGAATAAGTGTGTTACTAATTCGACCTTCTAACGTTCTTTTCACACGTGAATGAACCTTTAATATTTCTGGAAAAGCGCGAAGATATTGACATCTCGATATTCCGTAAAAAGAACAAATAAACGTTTGCACAAATTAGGAGGCTTTTTAGTTTTGTTTATTTAAAGAGTTCTCATCGTATCACTAGAATCTGAAAGCTCGTTCAGTTGATGACGTACTTCCGTGCATGACGTACTTCCTTCCGGTTACGAAGTACGTCATGCTTTTTTTCGCTTTAAAAATTCATAAAAGCAGCTCAAATCAAAATAGGTACTAAAAAATTCAAATATTCTCGAAAAAAAAAAAAAAAAACAGAACTTATTTTTTTAGGACAATGCCCTTTTGATGTAGTTTATTAACTAATGGCAGACTAGTTTGTGTAATTAAATCGTTCATTAGATGCCCATTTTCTTTGTTCAGTTCTATTAAATAGTCGATCCCCGTTCGTTAATACGCGTGGTAATAATTGCTATTTTATCCTCATTTTGTAAACTGGAAAAGTGACACAAATTATTTGTTCGATTTCGTTTAGTGGCCAAGTTTCAGGGGATTTAAAAAAATGTCTTGTCGGTATAAAACTTTAAATCGGCAAATTTATTTCCAATTATTTCCAATACACTATATTCATACTTCACCCCTGGCCACCATCGCGGGATAAGCTACTTGACAGTGTGAAATAAAGTATTAATTATATATATTCGTATAAATTAAAATAAATAAGTCTTCTCGTCTAATATACCTCAATCGCTCAAGACAAAATTATACAACCAGTGTGTGTTGCCAGTGATGACTTATGGCACTGAAACGTGGTCTCTCACTATGGGCCTCGTAAGAAGGCTCAAGGTCACGCAACGAGCAATGGAAAGGGCTATGCTCGGAATTTCTCTACGAGATCGAATCAGAAATTATGAGATCCGTAGACGAACGAAATTCGTCGCCATAGCCCAGCGGATTAGTTACTTGAAGTGGCAGTGGGCGGGGCACATAGCACACAGAACTGATGGCCGATGGAGCCGAAAAGTTCTCGAATGGAGACCATATATCGGCAAGCGCAGCGTAGGACGACCAGCCACAAGATGGACAGATGACCAAATCCAAGTGGCAGGAAGACGCTGGATGCAGGGCGCTTCCAACCGGTATTTTTGGAAATCCATGGAGGAGGCCTATGTCCAGCAGTGGATTGTGGCTGAATGATGATGATGAAAAAAAAAACTTCCACACAATACATTCACTTGACCTGGTCCCAAATTAGGATACCCTGTGTTAATATTTTTAAAACCGATTTAAATCATTTTAACTAAAAAAAATATGGATTATCCAAAAAACCAGGATAAAAATTGATAATTTTGCATACATTGTAGCCATTTTATCAAAAACATCCTGGAATGAAGACGTCACAGGTCAGTAAATATAGCATCTATCAAGTTTAGGATCTCCAAAATTCTCGAATTTTTCCAGGAACCCATAGTACATCTATTTGCTTTTCCGCGCCCTTATATTTAAAAGTTCCCGCTCTGGGGTCACGCAGTTGATGGCGTTACATACAATCAATTTTAGTACCCCACTTTTTTCTATGGAGTCGACATTCTTTCTTGTGTCGTTCTTTCTATTATTGGTCTGTGGAGTTGACATTTGTTTGCGTACTGACCAGTGACGTCACTGATTCCTGTGCGACGCCATTATTGCCCAAGATATCGTTTTGTCGGCTTATTTTAAAAGTGAATTTTTATTTGCTTTTTTAGAAGAAATATACGAAAGTATTTAAATTACCACTTTCTGAGCACCAACAAAAAAATCCGAGATGGTTTTCAGAAACCTGTCAAAGAGCCTATGGCGGACTATAAAGATGTTACAAAATATAAAGCGCAACGCTTTATAATCAGAACTTTTAAAGTAAATCTGTAAGCCTTTTTAAACAAAAAAAAAACTTCGAAAAATAGCAGGGACTCAATTCGATACAGTGATAAAATCCAATCACTCGATCAATGCTTCGAGATTTACAACATTCTACCAGTTATAAAAAGTACCATTTATTCCCACATTTTTTTTCATAAGTTCTTGACCCCTTGACCCCGTTTTGTCCTTGTCAACAGAATGGGGTGACGTCAGCTGAGACCATCTGTCAGTCAGTTCGCGCAGTGAACGGTATGTATGTAGGTATGGTGGTGACACGCATCCGGAGCGCAAGCAACTAGCAACCCTGTGCGCCCGACACACGACTCAAATTTCAGTCACTTTCGTTTAAAAGATACAAGAAATTTGATGTGAGAAAATTTCAATACAAAAAAAAATAACAGTTTTCTCATGTTTTGTTTTGTGCCGAATAGTAAATTTTTAATCAGTTATGTAGTTTTTAGCTTAGTAAATCTAAAGTGATTCCTATTGCCGAGGTGTTAAAGACGAGTTTAGTTTAAATCATGCAACGCAAGTACATTCTCGTTTGAGATTACTTTTGCATTTTTCAAGCGTCGAACGTAGAAAACTGCAGAGTGGCGAGGTATCGACTGGCACGGACTCAAAATTAACAGAATTTTCACAAATCAGAACAAGAAAACACTGTCGAGCTTTCATTAATGCTGGTGGTAGATATACCATCAAATCAAGAAAAAATGTAAACTAAGTCCGTTTGTGTTGCTCGCCACTGTATAAGAAACACACATAGCATTTTTTAGTGTTATTATAACGACAATTTAGCCAGTATTCATGTTTGAAGGAGAAACTCACCATTCGATTTCAATAGAACAGTGAGGTTGATTATATCTGGCCGTATACGGTTATTATAGCTTGAAGATTAGGGATGTCCTGGAATAAGGGAACTCTTAAACGAAGGACAATGTTGTCAATGACTGTAGGCACTATTTTTGTAGTTCCTTTAAATATAAATTGTATGTGATTAATTTTCGGATACTTTTAAAACGATACGTGTTGTATTGAGCCACCATACGGCACGGACCGAATCATTTGTGATGTAAATTATTGTAAATAATTATAAATGAATAGCGGGAGAGATATTTTTAAGAATTAAGATTTCGTAAAGTAATAAAAACTAGTTTTTATTCCTTATTTTGTTCTTTATAAATACAGTGTCGTAACTAAGTTGTAAGTACGAAAAGTTACACGAGATATAAATATAAAAATTCTTTGTTACTGCGAACGTTTCCGTTGAATACCATGAAACAAAAGTGATGTTTTGAATTTGTTATTTTGTTATTAAAAATATTGATAGTAGTATTTTTTTTCTTTTACTTAAATAGACAGGCTGTGGTCTGATTACTCTGTATAATTTAACAATTTATATTGAAATTACTTTGTAGTAGGTAATATTATAAACTAATCACACCACAGCTTAAGAAATAGTTTAAGCCAATTTTCAGTTGAAATATAACGAAAAAACAGCAACGTTTGTGTTTTAATTGCAACAATTTTGGGACACCTCAATTTCACTACACTATAGAGGATGTATTAACAAAGGGCAAGATAAAAAGTACCCGAAACCGGCGTGCGTGCATGCAACGACTAATGAGTGTTGAGGAAGCGAAAGTGATCTGTCAGGATCGTAGCAAGTGGCAGTCCCTGGTCTCTGCCTACCCCTCTGGGATACAGGCGTGAGTTTATGTTATGTTATATAATTACGCTTGAAACTTAAACGCTTATACCGTTCAGCCCTCACGATATTCACGATAATGTCGACCGTATGATACACTTCCTCATACGTGGTGTACAGGGCCATAGGGGCTAAACGTAATACATTGGGATCCCGATAATCTGCCACAACACCACAATCTTTCAGCTCCATACTTATTCTATACGCGTCTGGATGTTCGGCGCACACGTGTCCACCTCGTTTGCTGTCTTCCCTCGAATTCCCTATCGTAAAACCATATTCTGCCAGTCGCTCGTCGATTAGGAACATTAAATAGGCGGTCATTTTCAAAGATTTACTCCTCATCGCGTGTATTCCCGCGTCGTTGATCATGTTCAGGGCCCCTTCCAAAGCAGCCATGGATAGCAACGAAGGTGTCCCGATTTGCCAACCACTGGCGTCTTGCTGGTGCTCAAACTGTTGCCGTAACAAGAACTGAGTCTTCGGTTTGTTTCCGTACCACCCGGCTAAACCTGGAAGCTCCTTGAAGTTTCTCCTGTTGATATACAAGCCGGCGGCCGAGCCTGGCCCCCCATTCAGGTATTTGTACGTACACCACACGGCGAAGTCTATATCCAAGGGTTTCAAGTCCATGGGTATAGCTCCGATGGCGTGACTCAAGTCCCATCCGATCCGGATGCCTCGTTCCTTCGCCACCCGGCTTATCTTCCTCATCTCGACGACTTGGGCGCTCCGGTAGAAGACCGTGGGCAGTAGAACGAGTGTGACGTCATGTGTCATGGCGGCGATCACATCCTCTTCGTTGAGCCACTTCCCGTCGTGACTTTTGACGACCTTCACGGCGTCTTCCGGCTCGTAACCTTTCAGTCTCACCTGGCTGTCTATGGCGTATCGGTCAGTTGGGAAATTGAGGTCGTCCACTAGAATTTTGTAACGCCTCTTGGTGGGCTTGTAGAACGTGCTCACGGCTTGGTGTATGTTGGAAGTGGTGCTGCCAAGGACAACGACCTCGTCAGAGTCCACTTCTATTAGCGGCGCCATCTTTTCCGCAAGAAAGTTTGAATATAAATAGTACTTGCAGTTATCTGCGGTCCACATTGTCACGCCGTCCTCCTTCCACCGTCGCATGGCGTTAAGCACTGCCTCTTCGGCGTCCTTCGATAAGAGGCCCAATGAGTTTCCGCACATGTAGATAGTTCCTTTTTGGATGTAGAACCGTTTTCGGAAGTGCCCTAAGGGGTCGTTTTTATCTAGAGTTCCAGGGAACTCTGGTCCCACTTCAAAACGTTGCTTTACCATTGCAAAGATATTATTATTGACGCGGAAGAATCGTATTGTTTTGACTAAACTAGTCTTATTAATTAGTCACGTGCAGTGAACCAAGTGAATGCTCTACAATAACGTTTGGTTAATATACATCTGAGGTTCAGCTAATGACTGATACGGGGAAAACATAGCTACGCTGCAGATATCGCTAATAATGTTTTGGATAGAAAAAACCTAATTTAATTGGGGAATTTTCATTTTCACATTTAGGTACAATTCCTGTTATCTGGTAATTGAAATTGATAGGTACCTATGTATTGACTTAATTACCTTAAGAGGGAATTTTACCTTGGAATATTTTTGTAACACAGACGTCAGCAATCTATACGTACATTTGAATTCGAGACGACAGACTGCGCCAGGCCAAGTTCTCATCCGGCCCACACTGCATACCGGGCGACATTTTAGTCACCTGACAAACTTTTAAGGGATCTTTCTACTCGTCAATACAAACAGCTTTCACTATAGGGCCAAACAAATCAGAGCAAAAAATAAATCCGTAGTTTCATACATTTGGTGCAGTACTGCTTCTATCATTTATTTTTTGCTCTGATTTGTTGGGCCCCATAGTAAAATTTGTTTATATTTATGAGTAAAAAGCCCCTTTAAAGTTTGGCAGTTGACTGAAATGCCACCCGGTATATTTACACCAGCCCATTCGAGCACATTTCTCAAACTCATCTTGACCATAAAACGGATACCAACCTTCAACGCGAGTATGATGGCCAAGATCGAAGGGAGGAAGGAACACGTCGCTTACAAACTTCAGCAAATAGACACCTGAAGCTAGCGTTAAAACCGGTTTCGCTTGACAAGAGATTGAGAAGAATCTAGAGAGCTGACGGCCAACATTCAAAAGTGGAGATGCACAAGAATAAGAACAAATACCTCATGGATCTACCTACACCGAAGCGGCGTAGCACACTCCTGTCACGGTATTGTACATACAGTTTATAGATGCTCCGTGAACGTAAAGTGCCTTTCTAGGATCATACCCAGATGGTTGATCACCTGTAACGGACCCTGGACCCGGGCGGTCCTTTCAGCGTACCTTTCAATGATACCTACTGTTTGGTGACTAGAGGTGGACCTTCTCTGACTATGGGAAACTAGTTTACTTAATTGGGAAATTCTTTATTCCACAAAATAATGTTGTCAAAGATAAGCTTAATATTACGGTATTCTCAGGATAGAGGTGTTCTCAGTAAAATGCTGCGTAAATTCCCACGAGTGAAGGAGACCTTGACCTTGCAAGAACTATGAGAATAACATAACATAACATAACATAGTATTCTCCATAATGAGATTTTTTCTCATTGATTCTTGCAATGTCTCCTCCCGAAACTCCCAGTGGGGAACTTGTGTCTAACTTAGATTGGAGTGACATTGCTTTTATACCATAGAAGATACATAACTTATGAAAACTAAAAAAATAAAACAAATATATTTTTCGGGGTCACAAAAAATGCGAACAATAAAGTTACTCTAATAACAAAAACATTATGTATTAGATTTAGATTTTTAACCGACTTCAAAAAGGAGGTTATCAACTCGACGCATTTTTTTTTTGCTATTAATATGATGTTTGTTCGTGAGATCCGATAGGCACCATATTCGCGGACGTAATGGCCTCTCGTCGCTAGCGTGCGACGTGAAACCATTTTCAAACCCCCCTTCGGATTCCGTTTCCTTTTACAACTACCCTTCAATATTTTTACTATTTAATGCTTGTCAACTTAATGCTCACATACCCCACAATCCATGACTCTTTAATAAAATGGTGACTGATGCGACTGTTATTATGATGGTACCTACTTTGAAGGGTAATAGACTATTACTTACGTATGAAGTTAAATATATTTCGCAAAATCATGACATTCGGCCATCCGACTTCGTGCAGCCTCCGGCGCACGAGCCCCTACACAACACGCCCAGAGATCTAGTTAGGATTTAATAGCTATAACAAAATACGGAATATCTTTCTTTGTAAATCGTTATGTCAAGACAATTGTTTCCTTTTTTATATTAAAATGTAAATAATTATTTAAAATTGACCAATTAATTTTGTTCAATATCATTATTGTCAAGACGGCAATCTTAAGCAAAACTTCTACGTAAGTATTCAGAAATAAACTTACGGTATTATTTATAAAAAACCAGATTCCTCTAAAACCAATCCAAAACTCCGTTTATTCAATCTTTCCCTGTGAAATCTCCACCACAGACCATTTAAATCGGAGTTTTTGAAGTGTTTCAAAGAATTGAGTTTGTATAAATAAGTTACTTTGTTATTTTCTGCGTGCCTGTAGCCTATCACAATCATGACATTCGGTTACTTTGGTTCTGATTTAGTTGGCGTATAAAGGTGACGCAATTAAATAACTCAGTTTCATTACATACTTCATATCATAGGGAACGGGCCGTGTATTATTAAACTTAGTATCAAAGTTGGTCCGAATATTTTAATCAAAATAAAATACTAAATCCTTTGAAACTTGTGATTCAAGACCGTAAGAAAAAAGTTTAGACCACTAGCTATCGGCCGTGTTATTTTTAATCACGGAATACTGCTGAATCGTAAGTAATTTGAGCAAATAATTAATTAACGTTACACAAATTGCTAACGGTCAAAAAGACAGAAATAGAAGGCAATATAAACAAACTCCAACCATCACTCAGACGAAGGATTTGACAGGCGGTTAGCCAATCAATGATCAGAGTGACCTGTCAGTGGATCAAAGCGTTCCATTTCACGCAAGATTTTGTGGGGCGTCTACTCAAGATCAGTGCACAAAAATACCAGTAAATTAATAATAGTACATCTTCCTTAGCACTTATCACTAGAATGGCGTTAGATTGTGATAAATGCAGCACAAAAATTCAGGACAACGAATATTTAGCCTGCATAGCTTGTAAAAAGAAATCCATCTGGACTAGCGAGAAGCTATTCAGAATAATGACAAAGGAGCGCAAAGCAAACTGGCAGAGCAGATTTTTCTTAACGAAGAAAGGCAAACTGACCAACAATGTCACTCAGAGGAAACGAAGACAAGCCGTGTCTCCATCTGAAACTCTCTTATGTGACACAATAGACACATCAGTTAACCAAACTCCAAATAGAAGTTGTCTAGAAAATTGCACATGGGATCAAGAAGATATAGAAGAGCTGAAAACAAAAATAGTACTCCTAGAAACAGAACTAGAAAGCGCAGACATGGAGATTGAGCAACTTTTAGCGGAAAACTACTCATGGAACAAAATGATTGCCAAAAGGGACTCCAAAATTCACCAATTGGCCACAATCTGTCGGTCAACACTTTTGCGTAATAATGACGTAGAAGTCACAAAAGAGTCGAACAACAAAACACCAGAAAGAGTCATTCGACTCTTTGCTTATCACTAATACTGGCAAAAAGTAACAAAAATACTATTATTGTTGGAATTACATGTGAAGTTAGCCACAAAATTAAAAATACAGCGACCATCCAACGCAAAGAAAAAGTTCATCACCAGCCTATACTAAAAACTCACCGACACCATAAACACTGTCTTTACAAGGAAAAAAAAAAAAAGAAAAACATATTCCGAAGATCTGCCTCATAAGTACAGAGAACAAAACGTCAAAAATTGCTCGGGAAAAGTTTGACGAAAACTATCAATTGGGCCACTATTTACTACCCTAAGGAATTAGACAATTATTTCAGGGAAATGAGTCGAAGTTAAACTTCACAAAGAAGGACTACTGCATTGTGCTCATAGGCGAGGAGGACTTCAACGGCACAGAAAATTACCAAGAACTAGTTCTGTACGTTAGACAGAAACTACAAAACGTGACTCACACTAGTGTTGATATGCTCACCAACATTTAAAAAAAAGCGAAACACCGACTTGTTCAATGCAAGGATCGAAACATTTAACTACCTACTGGATTTCGACGTCGTCACTTATGAGTACGCTTACCTCATAGATTCAAGCCTTCATATGACCTACGACTTTGCTATGTTCAATAGGAATAGTGGAGCCGTAAATAACAGAGGACTGAAGCAGATTTTGGAAGATCTAAAATTGAAAGTTGCTAGAATTAGCGGCTGGCTCTCGATTTCTGCTGGCAGCACAAATTCAAATTCGCTATCACCAATGTACAGAAAATTAAGAAAGTTTTTCCGTGCCATATGAACAGAACCGCCCTGAAAATAATAAACAGATTTTTCGTTCCTAATTATATACTCTACCAGAATATAAGAAGTTTTAAAAACAAGCGTCATCTTATAGAAGTCGCGGCACTTGAGGATAATAACTCTATCCGAAACTTGGATAACGGTACCAAAGATAAAACTCTTGCAACTAGATAATTACCAATTAGCTTCCTGTTTTTGCCGAGCTAACAGAGAAGGCGGAGGAGTATGTATAATTCTAAAAGACAATATCGATTTTAAAGAACGTAGAGACATATTACATAAGTTCTTAGAATTCGTATTCGAAGTATTTGCAGTAGAAATTGAGAAATTAAAATTGTTAATAGTAACTTTGTACTGGCCAAATAAAAATAGGGAATCGGAACTTTTCTTCAGTTTTCTAACTAATCTCTTAGAATGCATCCGTAAAAAGGATAGCTCTAAAATGTAGTAATAAGAGGGGATTTTAACATAAATGTTTTACAAGAAAGTTATCTGTCCTCAAAGTTGCTAAATCTTATGAAGAGTTTTAATTTCGTTCAAAAAGTAACTAAGCCGACCAGAATCACACAAACTAGCTAGAGCTGCATAGATCTAATCTTCAGTAATATGCACAACTGCAAAGATAGCTTTAATACTGAAACAAGATAATATGGATTCTCAGATCACAAAGAAGTTTTAGTTAGTTTACCCGGAGATTTAATTGCTTGGTATACAGTTTAAGTTTTTTTTGGAAAGAAAAAAAAACTTAAAGTTGTTCAAAGCAGAATTACAAAAAACCGATTGGTCAAACTATTTTTAAAGATCCAGCACAAAATGTAAATAAAAACTATAATGCATTCCACGATAAAATCCACGACATCTTAGAATACACCATCCGTAAGGCTAAAATTAAAATAAAAACTAAAAATAAAAACACGTGGTTGACAAAGGGATTAAGAATTTCATGTAAAAATAAACGCCTCTTAAAATTTCTTGTTAATCAATCTAATAGCACCAACCTAATAAATTACTACAAAACATACGAAAAAAAACTTTGAAAAAAAATCATCAGCATTTCCAAAAATATTACAATCTAGCAACGTTACTAAAACCATTAGGCAAATAATAAAGGAACGATCGAATAAAAATACACTTAAACCTAAAAGAACATACAATTAAATATAAATAAAAAAATCACAGGTGTTCCCCTTGCTATCGCTAATCACTTTAATAACTTCTTTGGTACAGTTGGTACTCCAGAAAAAGATAAACCTCAACCACTTGGACAAACAATTCTCGCACATTCTTGTAAAAGAATGTGCCCCGGAATTTTGTTCACCTTTGTCATTTCTTACAAATCAGTCGTTTTCCGAGGGAATGATCCCAGATTTGTTAAGTCGCGAGCAGTACGTAGATATAGAACAGCAAAATCCGGGTCGATTCCGCGTGCTGGGCTGTTTTCTGATTCTAATTTACCTATATAAATGACTTGCCAGATGCAATTAATATCCCATGCACACTTTTCGCTGATGACATATCTTTAGTAATACGATGCCAGAACAATATAGAACTTGTACAATTACTAAAAACAAACTTAACTTTAATAACGGACTGGCTCAGTGATCATAATTTGGAAATAAATTTCAGCAAAACTAAAACTGCAAACAGCCGATTGAAGTAGTTGATTCCTACTGCCTCCTGGAAATCGAAATAGACAGCAACATACACTGGAAACATCATGTAAAGAAAATTGCCAGTAAACTCTCTAGTTTTGTATATGCCTTGTCTGAATAGCAAGAACTACAAACACTAAAAGTGCCATGTGTGCCTACTTTGCATAATATGCTCAGTCGTGGCTGAAATATGGTGTCCTTCTTTGGGGTAAAAGCACAGATGTAAAGCAATTATTTATTTTACAAAAGAAATGTATCCGAATAATCGCTAATATTAACGTAATGACGAGCTGTAGAACATACTTCAGTAAATTAAATATTCCTACACTAAGTTCACTATATATCTCTGAAGCTTGCATTTTTGTAAAAAAAAATAACTCGAACCTCTTCCCTAAACATACGCGACCCGAAAATTTAAGGCCACGTGACAGATTAAAAACCTGCTCAGCGAAACTACACCTAGTCAACTCCGGTCCCCAATCTATGGCTGCCAAAATATTTAATTGCATTCCTGAGTCAATCCAAACAATAGAAAAACCAAATGTTTTTAAAAATACCCTGAACAAATATTTAATTAAGAACAGTTTCTATACAGTACAATAGTTTCTTGAAAACCATGCAAAAATTTAAATAGCTTTCGCTTTCGTTTTCCTTTTCTTTTCTTTTATCTACTGTTCATTTTTGTTCTTACTAGATTTACAAAATATTTTAAGTTCTTGCTTTGTTTAATATACAGTTTGTAGTTTAATAATAAATGAGCATGTTGCCAAATATATAATATTTATGCTCACCTGTGTATAAAAATAATGTATAAATAATCGATAATAAGTTATTTTAAGTTAGCAGCGCCCTAGCAGGGTTCTTGTTTGAAACTAAATATTTTAAGAGATCTCATGTACCTACAACAACCTCGACATAAAGCACATATCCGCATTTCAAACTCATGATTAAGTACTAGGTTTTAACATAGTGGGTAACATTTCTTTTTCACTTTTACCTTCAATCTCAAATCATCATTACTAACTTCTGTTAACACCTAGCACCAAAAGAACATACTAGATTCTACTTAGACTGGATTTGTCCTGATTCATACAATTCTCGTACCAAACCAAACAAAAAAAAAACACATTTCGATGAACATTCTAGTCTATAATAACACCGAATGAATAACAGATCTGGTACTCATACCAAAATTGCTTATTTCTCACAATACGTTACATAGTTATAATTACAGACCTGAGACTTCCGCACTTAGCCTCACAGTTGGGCCATTGTACTCAGCGAACACGGAGGTATGTAAATAACTCAGACACTAGGGTTTCCTCACGATATCCTCCCACAGAGTCAGCGTGTGATATTGCTACTACAATTCACAAATGTGCGTAATTTTAACAAAGTCATTGGTACATGGCAGGATTCGAACCACCGACCTCCCGAATGAGAAGCCGGCGTTCTACCGCTCCGCTACCATCGCTCCCACAATACTTTACATACAATCGACAGCACGTTGGCATTTACAAGCATGCATGTTAGGGGTATTTTTGCTTCAATGTAAAAATTAATTGGACGTAAATACTTTCTTTGAAGTACACAGACCGTACTCTTATCTTCATTATGCAAATTTCCTAGAACTTTCCAATAAGCCGAATTCTGACAAAATAACAGACGCTCTCTCACGTCGTATTGTGACGCTCTCTCACGTCAAATAAATTAAAACGAGACGCCCGCTCACGTCAAATAAAACAGACGCTCTCTCACGTCACAAAAAACAGACGCCCTCTCACGTCATATTAACCAAAATTTTGACACTCGCCAAAAAACAAAAACAGACGCCCTCTCACGTCGTATTTTGTGACGCTCTCTCACGTCAAATAAAATAAAACGAGACGCACGCTCACGTCAAGTAAAACAGACGCTCTCTCACGTCATAAAAAAACAGACGCACTCTCACGTCATATTAACCAAAATTTTGACACTCGCCAAAAAACAAAAACAGACGCCCTCTCACGTCGTATCTTGTGACGCTCTCTCACGTCAAATAAAATAAAACGAGACGCACGCTCACGTCAAATAAAACAGACGCTCTCTCACGTCATAAAAAAACAGACGCACTCTCACGTCATATTAACCAAAATTTTGACACTCGCCAAAAAACAAAAACAGACGCCCTCTCACGTCGTATCTTGTGACGCTCTCTCACGTCAAATAAAATAAAACGAGACGCACGCTCACGTCAAATAAAACAGACGCTCTCTCACGTCATAAAAAAAACGGACGCCCTCTCACGTCAAATAAAATAAGAATCAGACGGCCCTCTCCCGTAAAATACGGCCTTCTTCGTCAGTAAATACAGAAGTTAACCACCACACGTTTGATAGAACAAAATTATTTCACTATTTTAATTATTTCATGATTAACAGGACACTAAAAGAATGAAAAGAAAAGAAATAAAATTCTCAGGAAAAAGAAACAACTACGCATCTATGTACGCCAAACAATTTTAAATTCAAATTTTAAAACCAACGGTTTTACTTAACGGGTTTTTTTTTGTGCTACGTGATTATAAGTTTAAATTTAAATCATTATCAGCTTTTAAATGAACTTTACATTTATTAAAGAAAAAAGAAAAAGTTTGGAATAGCAGAGACGAATCGTAAATAAATTCTACTTCGGTAAATTATTGAAACAGTGAATAATTTAAAGTGCTTACTGGAGTTTGCAGCACCTTGTGGGCGACGACTTCTTCTTTTAACACTTCTGAATTAATATGATGTTTGTTCGTGAGATCCGATAGGCACCATATTCGCGGACGTAATGGCCTCTCGTCGCTAGCGTGCGACGTGAAACCATTTTCAAACCCCCCTTCGGATTCCGTTTCCTTTTACAACTACCCTTCAATATTTTTACTATTTAATGCTTGTCAACTTAATGCTCACATACCCCACAATCCATGACTCTTTAATAAAATGGTGACTGATGCGACTGTTATTATGATGGTACCTACTTTGAAGGGTAATAGACTATTACTTACGTATGAAGTTAAATATATTTCGCAAAATCATGACACTATGTTCCTCCATAACTCCGTCAAATCTTTTCGACACTTCATTTTTTATACATGTAGGTATTGTAGAAGTATAATTTGTAGTCGGTGCCCAGTTTCATGACCAACACATATATTTTGGGCACCGACTCCAAATTATACTTCTACAATACCTACATGTACAAATACTTCTAATTGTTTTAATTTATTTTTAACTTTTAGTGCTGTAGTGTTTCGAAGTCGGTTTTTATTTTTTATTTAAAAATTTTTTCATTGAATTCTGAACGTTTTCTTATAAGGGTGTACATAAAAACATAATTTTACGAGATAACTCAAATATTGATAAACGCTTCACACAATAAAATTACACTAAGGTGTTACGTGCAAGTTGTGACGTTATAGTTTGAGCCCGATTTGTATAGCGCGTTTTTGTAGGTACCACGTGACTATATTGACTTTTCGACAGGTTGTACTATAAAAAGTATTAGAGTGGAGTAAAAAAATACGACGTGTATTTATCTTTTATCATGGTCTCTTCAATTATACTAAAACATTTTTTCGTGCAAGTTCTCCATTGATAAAAACTTTGTCGAGATATTAAACTTCAAGAAAAAACTAAGGAGGTCAGTGATTTGATTCACATTGTCAACATTTTCACAGATAAGATTTTTCCAGCTTTCACAACCAAGGGAACAATACCTAACTATTTTTACAATAAGATATCTATCACGCGGTGTCTTGACAGTTTCCTCGTTCTTCTCTCCTTCAGCCATGGCGCAGAGCTTGGCCATGGCCAGATGCCCAACTGCAAGTCTTCTGAAGCGAAGTATCCCAAAGAACCCTACGTCTATACTCTTGCCGAAACCATCCACAAATCCCTCACAATGCTCTATGAAGAGTGCATTCACGTCGGCTGAATCACCTATAGTTTCGTCTAGAGGTTTCTCGAAGAGTCCTTCGTCGCCGGCGGTGATTTGTGGAGCAAAAGCGTCATATGGACCACAGGAGGTGGCTCGCACTGAACTGCTGAACGGGATCCGGGTTGTGGGGGCGCGCCTCTCCGGGTACCACCTCGCGTCCTGCACGGTTTTATTTGCGGTAAGGAAAATTATAAGTTACGTGCATTTGTGAAGTTGTAGTAGCAAGACTTACCTACCACTCGCTAACCGTGAAGTAAACCTGAGTGTCTGAGTGACTGTGGCAATCCACGGTGGGCACGCGTGGTAATTAAGCGCACACTCTCTGAGAGAAGACCTGTGCCCTGTAGTGGGACGTAGGTAAGTATATAGCATAAATAAAAAAAGGAAAATAGGTTTGGCGTGAAAGAGAAGCTACCTATACCCAGTAGTGGGCTCTGTTCATGGGCAGGATTGATGGAAGGGAGAATGAGAGGAAGTTTCTGAATTGAGAATTTCGCCAAGTAAATAGTTAACTGTAGTGCTCTCTTCGAATTTCTCAGAAAAGAGCGTGACAGAACGTTACTTAAGTATTTACTTAGTGAAATTCTCAATTCAGAAAACGGCCCTTTCCTAGATATTCAGGAAAAACTCTTACTAAAGTATATGGCCAGCAACTGCGACGTTATAGGCCCCGCCCTCCTACTCGAATCAACAGAAAAAAAACCGGCCTAATGCGCGTCGGGCCACGCGCCGTGCAGGGTTCCGTAGACCGAGGGGGTTTTAGGTATCTGTTTTACAGAACTAACAACTTCATTAATATGTATGTCTACGCCAAATTCCAGCTTTCTCGTACTAGTCGTCTCTGAGCTAGGTCAGACCGACGGACATGGCGAAACTATAAGGGTTCCTTGTTGTCAACGCAACCCTAACCATGGCTTATTTATTCAGTCACTTCGGAGGCTACAAATGTGAGCATACCAGTAAACCAGTGCCATTATATAGGTACCACTTATCATCATCATCAACCCATTATGTCCCCACCGAGGGGCACGGGTCTCTTCCCTGAGGAAGGCATAGGCATACTCCACCACGGGGGCCAAGTCCGGATTGGTGGAGGCTTGTAGACTAGTGGCTCGTCTACTGTCAGAAGTTGTCAAGCCGCCCTAAGGCCTCTGACTTGGCTTAACGACTGCCATCTATCGACGGCAGCCGGCACCAACAGCTTAACGTGCCTTGCGAAGCACGGAACCGCTCGGAAAAATGCCACTAGCGTTAGGCATAGGCGGCGACCCATCTATGCACTGAACGCGCCCTGTGTTGCTTAACCTTCGTGATCGTTTAAGATCACTCAGGCAGCCGGGGCTACGAGCGATTCACTACCACTTATACGACTGCCTTTTTTCTAAAAACACGAGGAAATCCTCAGTGACAGTTTATTTAATCTGTTGTTGCGTTTTTCCTTTTACCACAACTATTTAAACTGCCTCTGAGGAGTGTTTTTGTAAATAAGACCGCTACACTTCGGCGTGTATTGATATACACGCTCATATGTAATTCCTGGTGTACATACAATAAAGAATATTCTATCTATCTATCTATCTATCTATTGACAAGAGCATGACCCAGTTTGGCTATCAACTCGAGACAATTATGTCACTGCGGTTGGGGAAAATCGGATTTTAATGTTAGGTCATTGATAACAGACATACCTATTGTACCACCGCTAAGCGGGTAGCCTAGTGGGTAGAACATTGGACTCGGAAGCGGGAGACCCAGGTTCAATTCCCAGTGCGAGCATGTACCTATATGACTTTTCTTTCTAAGTTATGTGGATTTGTGAAGTTATAGTAGCAATACCACTCGCTAACGGTGAAGGAAAACAACGTGAGGAAACCAGCTGGGTGTCCGTGCTATTCATATACCTACCTCGGCGCTTGATATCGCTAATCCGCGGTGGGCACGCGTGGTGATTAGGTCTCTCTGAGCGAAGGCCTGTGCCCTACAGTGGGACGTATATAGGCTGCTTATGATATTGTAGGTAGATTTTTTGGGTTCCGCACCGCAGTCCCACAAGGAACCCTTATAGTTTCGCCATGTCTGTCTGGTAGGTACTAGAAAGCTGTAATTTGGTGTGTATACATATTTATCGCCACAGAACAGAAAATAAGTTTATCGCGCCGACAAAGTTAAACAATAAAATGTTGGATTTTTTTTTTAGTAGCACATATAATGAAGTTGCAAGGAAAAGTATCACGGCTAAGTAGGCTTTACTAGTTAACGAGTAATACAAGGCAACCAACTTATAAAAGTAAAATTTCGTACAAAATCCATTGAAAATGACTTCGATGAAGTTGTTAGTTCTGTAAAGCAGAAAAAAACTCTCTTTCTACGGAACCCTACATTGCGCGTGGCCCGACATGCACTTGGCCGGTCTTTAATCTTATTTTTAGACAAAACAGGCTACGAATGAGGCTTTCAGAGATTAGTTAGAGATAACCCTGTTTAGTGGTTAGGCCTGGTCCAGAAAGGGCGAATTCGGGCATAAAACTCGACTCAATTGTACGCAGGTATTTTAAATTCATACGATGCTTGTGCATGTTATGTATTGGCACCCAGAAGGTACATAAGTACGTCGCCGACGCGCGTATGAATTCGCGCAAGCCGATTCGCCCCTTCTGGACAAGGTCTTAGACATCAAAAAAATACGAAGCCTGCTAGAGAGCAGTGGACGAGACTAGCAGGGAGAGCTTGGTTATTGTGTCAGGGAAGAGGCATGTTAGGGTCGACAGTGGGCTTCCTTCATGGATTGATATCAAAGGGTTGCGCGTCTACTCATTGGCGTACCTGGGGTTATTTCCAGTAGGAGGGAACTGGAAGAAAGTACATGTCAAGCGACCTTACGACGGTGCTTCAGAGGCCGTAATCTTGCCTTCGTCAATTTCTCATCTCCGGATAAATACATATTGTAGGGTCTCATAAGATAAGATAAGAATATTCTTTATTGCACACAAGAAGCGAGACATACCTAAGCACCTCATGCTGGATTCACAGGCGGGCTCCCGCTACGAGCTGGGCTACCAGGCCGGCTGCTCGCACTTCATCCGCGTGTGTTCAGACTCGCACGGCAAGGGGTTTACCTCGCTTGCCAAGTCGCGTGTCCTGCAGCAGGTATTCGCCTTTGTGGGTTTCTTAATTCTACTTAGATATTGCCTCTTGTGGATCATTAGATATTACTTGGTGTGCTGTCTTCTGTACTACAGCTCCAACAGATTTTTCGGTAGTGGTAGATGTAGATTTTTTTACTCATCCCGGCAAGAATGCCGCGACGTCGTCGGTGTCTATATTGCGGAACCCAGTCGGTCGCAATTTTGGGCCACGTATCCGTGCTCATGCGGCAGGCATGGCCAGCCCAGTCGCACTTTAACCTGGCGGTTGCAACCCTAACATCTGCAATTTTAGTTGTTCAGCGCAGCGTCGTGCTCCTAATACTTACTTGGTAAGATAAGAATATTCTTTATTGTGAAACGACGACGACCTTGTGGCGCAGCGGTAGTGCATCTGCATACCGTGCGAGAGGTCCCGGGTTCGAATCCCGGCTGGGGACAAAAAAAAACTTCAGGTCTTGAATGTTTACATGTTTGTGATGTCGCTGTTCCTGGTTCCCACGACACAGGGTATCCTAGTGTGGGGCCAGAAGCAATGTATGTGCCTGTATGAAAAATGTTTATGTTAATTAACATGTGGGGCCAGTAGCAATGTATGTGCCTGTATGTAAATGTTTAAATGTTGTATAGGTACCGGAAAAAATGTTACAGAAACAGCAATCGTTTGTGCGACGGCACGAAGGATCAAGCAGGGGCGCATCGCATACATTGCTACGAGCGACGACTTCTGCTGCTACGGGCTAGGTGCTATTTTACTTTACAGCTGCGCGTATTACTTTGCGTTTTAAGCAATGCCTTTTAACTTAGAACGCACGCCGCCAAAGGCAAACATAACTGCCGGTTCCCCATTGTCGGCCTCGTCTTCGGTGCCAAATCTGGCCCAAGATGGGCATGCGGGCGAGCCTAACGTCACCTCTCGCCACAAGCGCCCACGATTTCTCGAGGACGATGACAACGGCGCAGGGTCTTCTGATCCGCTGCGGTTACTGGGACATGAGCTACGGCTGCTGCGCCAGGAGATGCAGGGCATGCGAAAGGACATTCAGGAGTGCCGGCAGGATATGCGTGAATTCCGTGAGGGTCTTGGAGTTTGTAATCAGCGGATTGATGCAATGGAGTTACGGGTCGACAGCATGGAGAAGAAGGTTGCAGAGGCTGTTGTTACTGCTGGAACTAAGGTCTTGGAGGAGGCAATCAGCAATCTGCAGATGGAATTACATGATCGCGACCAAGACATGCTAGCCAATGATCTGCAAATCAGCAATGTCGTGGAGGAGCGTGGCGAGAACCCCGTGCATCTACTGACGCTGATTTCTACAAAGCTCGGTGTAAGTGTTGACGAGCGCGACATTGTGAGTGCAGAACGAGTAGGCCCGCACGGCGAGGGACCTGAAGAGCGCCGGCCGCGGCCGCTAGTCGTCCGGCTGGCTCGCCGGGCCACGCGGGACGCACTGCTGCGCGGGGCGCGGGTTCGTCGCACTGCCACTACGGCCGAGCTGGGCCTAAGTGGGGAGCCGCGCCGTTTTTATGTTAACGAGCGGCTCACCAAGATGAACAGGCAGCTGTTCGCAAAGGCCCGGGAGCAGGCCCGAGCCAATGCCTGGCGATGGGTGTGGACCAGAGACGGGCGGATTTACGTTCGACGCGTCGAGGGACAGCCGTCCTATCGGGTACGCAGAGAAAGTGACTTAATCGATATTTTTAAAGTGCAACAGGTTGTGTCCCCCTTGTCTTCCTAATAAATTAATTACGACGTCATATTTATTTGTTGTGCTCTTTTTTTATTGTCTTATCGTACACTTTGTCAATGTAAACACTGTATGTTTTGATGGTTATTTGTCGTGGTGTGTAATTGTTCCGCTTTCCAACACCTACACCTGCAAGGAGTTATACAATCGCGCTTTGTGTCGACAATCGTTGCAAAGAAATAAACTGATTAACTCTATGAATATTATATCTATGAATGATAAATATGCTAATTTTGTATTTACGTATGTGAAGTATATGTATGCATCAGTATTAAATATTCAGTGTTTGGAAAATATATTTAAATATGTATTCAGTCCTCTATTCTATATTACTATATATATAATTATTATGTATGTAAATATTTTGCCATGATTAATAACTCTTTCACCGTTGGACTCTTTAACGCCGGTTCTCTGGGGACGGGGCATGACGAGTTTACTGTTGCCATGGATACTTATTCAGCAGACCTTGTAGCAATAAACGAGACGTGGCTACGGGAGGGAGAGGAGGGCCGCGCGCCTAGTGTGCCCGGCTACCGCCTGCGACACATTCCGCGGCCCCTCGAGTTGCGCGCGCGCGGCGGCGGCGTCGGTTTCTATGTGAAGCGTGGCGTCGCCGCCCGGCTTTGCGCGCATCCCCCCGCGCCTACCGTGGAGCAGATGTGGCTGCGAGTTAACGTCGGCGGAAAAAAACTTTTAGTCGGCACAGCCTATCGCCCTCCGTGGCTGAACGCTGAGACCTTCTTTGATGCGATCACGGACTCTATAACTTCTATGACTGGCTACGACAGTGTTTTATTAGTAGGTGACTTTAACATTAACTATTCTGACAATCGTGACAAGAATCTTACATATTTGACACAGTTTCTAACTTCTTTAAGCTTAACTCAACACATTAAACAACCAACTCACTTCACTGATCACAGCGAGACGACTATTGACCTTATCTGTACTGACGCGCGAGTTCGTAGCACTGCTGTACATCACATACCAGACTTGGGCAGACATGCTTTTATAACTGTTGACCTTGACATAAAAAAACAAAAGTCGCGTCCTAGATTTGTGACATACCGACCAATTAAGGATATAAACCGTGACTTTTTTGACCGCGACTTGGACCTTATAGACTGGAGTAGTATACTTTTACTTGACAAGGTGGATGACATGGTACGACTATTTAATGAACATGTTACTGGATTATTTGACAGACACGCACCAGTTAAAACTATAGTTGTGAGGGAGTCTCCCAAGCCGTGGCTTACGGATAATGTGCGTCTGATGATGCGTCTCCGTGATGAGGCTCATAAAAGGTACAGGAGCACTAAAACTGATGCACATAAAAAGTATTATTTAGACCTGAAACATTTAGTTATAACCTCATTATACAATGAGAAACGCGCTTTTTTTGCAGAGAACATTAATAAGTGTGCAGGTGATGTCAAGCGTCTGTGGAGTAATCTCAAACGCACAGTCCTGCCAGATAAGCGGAACACGGAACTTCCTTCGCACTATAACGACGCTGACGCGATCAATAACCACTTCTTGAATGTTCCAGGATCGACTGAGGTGACTATTTCTGACATGACTTATTACGAATTCCACAGACGCGACATGACTACCACTTTCACGCTTAACACTGTGACGCCATACATCATATCAAAAATATTGACTTCTATAAAAACGAATGCAACTGGAGTTGACTTAATTAGTATTGACATGATCTTACTAACTCTACCGAAGACTTTAACTGTACTGACCGCGATTGTTAACCGGAGCATAACATCGCAAACTTTTCCGACCGACTGGAAGACGGCGAAAGTCACTCCTCTTCCCAAGAAACCCAACCCTGTCCATATATCCGACCTGCGCCCCATAAGTATCCTTCCCTGTATGTCTAAGATAATCGAGAGGGCTGTGTATAATCAGCTGTCGAAGTACCTGGAGGAGAATGGCATACTGCCAGATATACAGTCTGGGTTCCGGAAGGGTCGGGGAACGGCTACCGCGTTATTGGACGTCGTAGATAACGTCTTGACCGAAATGGACAGGGGAAAGAGTACCATTCTGGTGCTGCTAGACTTCTCCAGGGCCTTCGACAGTTTGAATACCTCTCTCTTGTTATCGAAGATGTCGTATTATGGATTTGATAATGCTACTGTTCGGTGGTTCGACGGCTATCTGTCGGGCCGTGCGCAGATAGTAGGGATACAGAAAGGCAATGGCACAATACAGTTATCAGCAACAAAGCAACTGGCTAGGGGTGTACCACAGAGATCTATATTAGGCCCTCTGTTATTCATCTTGTATAGTGCAGATATAGTTGCTAGTATCAAAAACAGCAACTGCCATCTTTATGCCGATGATACACAGCTGTATATGTCTACCATACCATCAGACGCAGCTGTGGCAGCTAGTTTGATCAACAGAGACCTCGATAGCATAGCGTCATGGTCCGACAGAGGCTGTCTGGTGCTGAACCCTAGCAAGTCCAAGTACATGGTGCTTGGCACTAAACATCAAATCCATAAGACGGTGCAAGCTCTTGCAGCCAATAATATAGCCATTATGGGTAAACCAGTGGAGAGGGTGGTAGAAGCTAAAAATCTTGGTGTGCTGATGGACGGTGAGCTACGA
Source organism: Yponomeuta malinellus (assembly GCA_947308005.1). Taxonomy (NCBI): domain Eukaryota; kingdom Metazoa; phylum Arthropoda; class Insecta; order Lepidoptera; family Yponomeutidae; genus Yponomeuta; species Yponomeuta malinellus. Next base: position 1,177,236 of record OX371007.1, on the reverse strand, counting down.
TTTGAAAACCACATCAGAAATGTAGTGAGCAATTGCTTCTACCGCCTGAAAGTTTTATATAATATACGTGATTACCTTAGCACTGATTTGCGTGTTAGGCTAAGTGAATCGTTAATATTATCTAGATTGAACTACTGCGATGTTGTCTATGGTGGTTGTATACTTGGCCGGGCAAAGAGACTTATACAACGAGTGCAAAACGCATGTGCTCGGTTTTGTTTCAGAGTCCCACCCAGATCCCATATCACCCCGTTCTTGAACGCTGCAAAGCTTTTGAACATGGAAGCCCGTCGACGACTGCATCTTGCTACATTACTATTTGGTATTATTCGCAGTAAATCTCCAGCCTACCTTCACAAAAAGCTGGAGTGGTCGTCCCGTCAGCGTTATGTGCATAAGAACAGAATTCTTATTCCTGCGCATCGTACGAAGGCTTTCCGTGGCAGTTTTAAGTATGCGGCGTCCAAGTGCTGGAATGATATTCCTCCCCCTGTCCATGAAGCGTCCAGTCGATATGCCTTTGGGCGTAAGCTCAGGGCATATTTGCTTGAACAGCAGAGACTTCCCTATCCTGTCCAAACTTCTCGCCGCAACTACTAACTTGACAAACTTTAACTATGTGATCGCATCAAGGACATCTATGGCCACCACATTTTATATTTAATTTGCTAACGTTTATGTTTATTAAATTTGTTATGCATATGCCATTTTATTATTACTGTTTAAGTATTATACCTATATTTTGTCTTTTTTTTTTTTTTTACATACATATTTTTTACTATTTTATGTCTGTGTACAATAAATATTAGTCTTATCTTATTATTTAATTATATAAAGATACACTGCGCCGCGCAATTGAGACACTCATGGGACATTTAGGCACTGACTGAAAACCAGCGCTGAGAGCCTACACTCTCAGCATTATGCTGAGTCAGCTGCCTTTTGCAGCAGCGGTTACGCACCGCGACAAAACTGTATAAATGTATTTCTTTATGTGTGTTTGTACCTTTTCTATTTTTGATGTTTTCTTCTCATTTGTACTTCGTATTTTTGTTGTGTGTGACTGTTGGTGCAATAAACGTTTCTCTTTCTCTTTCTCAATGACAAAAGAAAAGATACAATTGGCGGCCTTATTGCTAATAGCAATTTCTTCCAGGCAACCTCATATCGGAGAACTTGGTACCTTACAGTCTATTCGTTTCACACCTAAAGTACTGCGCTCCATTGCCCGCTGGCAAACCTTGAGTTTGGACTTCTGATTTTTGTGTAGATAAGCATAGAAAAATTGTATTAAGTGGCTCCGTAGTTTAACAGCGAGCAAACCAGGACCAAACCCGTGACTTCGTTTAACTCCGTCTGTAAGTACCTACGTACGGACGTTCCTACAGCAGTTTTTTCATCCTATCAGTTCGGCGCCTACATGACGTGTACCAGTGACCGGCAAAACATCATGTTCACGCTGCAGTGCGCGCCGCCGGACTTTCCTGCGCTCAAGCATTTGCTGTTGGATGCTGCAATTAGGTGAGTGTCTCTTGGGTGATGTTAGTTTAGTCACGATTTACCTTTTAGGCTGGGATCACTTGTGTTCATTTTTGGGCAACGAGAACTTTCTCCACTGCTCAGCGTGAGTGCTTATCAATACGAATCATTCACCAAGGGGAATTCGTCCTATACCTAATGTTTATATTTGTACAAAGTCATCATACGTCCATTGTTCATCGGACGTAGTTTCCACATAACGCGTTAGCATGAGAGCTATTAAGAATAAGGGTTATTGGGATCATTAACCTACTTACCTACCTAACTAGTTGTGAAGAAGGTCTAAGTACCTACCTTACCTACATTACCTAGGTACGCAATTTATGTAGTATTGACATAAACAGTTTTTGCACTACTTATTAAAAGCATGTGCTTAGCTTCTCCATTGGACTTTCCCCCCAGGAACAACTATGCCGACTTCGACGTCGACGATCGCCGCATAATCGTGAGCGAAGACCTGATGCGGATCACGCCTGAGCAGCGGGTCATGGATCTGATCCAGCGAGCTTGCTGGACCGGCCCACTGCACAACTCCCCCTTCTGCCCGCCCGAGTGTATCGAAGGAATGTGTTCAAACTACTTGCAGTGCTTCGTCTACAAGAATTTCTTGTCGACCAGCTGCACTGTGGCCAGTATCGGGGTGCCGTACGACGAGACAATAAAGTTTGCCGAGGAGATTCAGTACAGTCAGGTAACGAGCGCGATTAGTAGGCACCCTGATATCCATAAATTTGCTGGACGGTTTGAGCAGAAAAAAATCTCACCTTTCAGGTTCCTAATAATTCTGCGTCGTGAGATAGCGTGCTAAAGACTGGATGTTGCTGATATTTAGTACAACAACATGATTGGTCTATCTGCGGCTAGAGAATAGGTATTTATTGCTCTGGCCCAATTGCAATACGTCATTAACCCCCGGTTTCTCGTACACTAACAAGCTGTTAATCTACTGCTAACAGCTGTCAGTGGTTTTTTTTTGTATGCGGTTTGGTCAATTGACAGCGGTTGACAGTAGATTAACAGCGTGTTAGTGTACGAGAAACTGGGGGTAAGTCACTGGATAGCCTAGTTGCTTGCATTTGTCTAAACGAACCCCAAATGTTATAATAACACACAAAAGTTTATTAATAATTGTGCGCCTAAAATTGAGGCAGCTGTGACCATTTTAGTGCAAAAAAAAACTTTACACGGCTCTCCTGTAAAATTTGTGTTTTTAAGATACGAGCTTATAGTTAGGGATGTTTTTTTATTTCCAGGAGCGACCACCGCCGCGCTGCGAGATGCAGCCACATCCGAAGTGCGGCATTGAGCAGTACGACCTGGGGAAAGGCAGTGACACCTGGATCGCTTGCGCCGTGCCTGGCGTCGGCACCTTGGACTGCAAGTCCGTGTCTACCAACCCGTTTGATCGATTCAATTCTTTTATCTTGATCTTTTATTTAGGATGTTGACTGCCTCGTTGGTTTATCAGTATCAGGTCTGATTACCTTGCCGTACATTTTCACAAATGCTTGAGTCCGGATGTTCTTGCCTGGTGACCATAGCACAGGGTATCCTAGTTTGGTATCTGCATGGGTAGTTTGTGGCGCTAAAACGTCAGAATTTGGCAATTAATGTCTACTGGAAAGTCGCGAGTTTTGACGTTTAAAACGCGCGACTAGCATCGTCGTAGGTACTACTCGTGCTGTACATGTGATTGTGTCGTGTGGAAGTTATTAATACCTGAAGAAGAAGAAAGACATTTATTATACCAACAAGATACATCACAGAAACAAAATAAGCAGATAAATAACATAATATGCATAACAGAAAGAAAACCAGATACACAACAGACAAAACGAATTAATAAAACAGGACCAAGATGTAGCCTGTGGTGTATCTAAGTTGCCACAAAAGGCAACTGACTCTGCGTTGTGCTGAGGAAGTGACCCCTCAGCGCTGATTACCTACATAACAGTCTCCTGCGGTAATAGACTTACGAATGTGGGCTTAATAAAGAGTTGTGACTCTAATAGTCTATGGACCTAACTCCTTAACCAGTGGTCACATTTTGACAAATTTGTCTTCAATCGATTCGTCGTGTTTGCGATAGTGCCATAGCTTATATGAAATCAGCATAAATGCAACAACAATATATTTAAAAAAAAAAACACTAAAAAGACAAAAATAAAAAATAACCAATAATCATGAGTATTCAGTACTGAGCAGGAGGTACCCAAATTCAACAATGTACCTACGTTATGTACATTAGTAACTCATTGTGGTCCCGCCTGCTTAGTAGTTAAGGCTCGGCAGTCCGGTTATTGGTTATTTTTTATTTCAGTTTTTTGCGTGTTGCCTATGTATGAACCTATCCAGCCGCGACATAAGCCGCCTGCTCCGGCACGCGATCCTGGCGGAGGCGTGCGGCAGCGCGGCCTTGGCGCAGGGCCGCCACCAGCGCCACAGCGATCAAGCGATGCAGCCGCCGCTGGGCTGGCTGACAGGCGACGACTGCCTCACCAAGCTGCGCGCCTTCAACATCTCCTACTGGGACGTCGGCCTCTTCGGTACGTAACTTTCACTCACACACTCACTGGTCGACCCACTGAGACGGGTAGGGACAGACAATAGTTGAACGTTTCCCCTGTTTCTAGGAGCTCCAATAAGCAGCTTATATACGTCCCAATGTAGGGCACAGGCCTTCTCTCAGGGAGAGAGTGTGAGCTTAATCACCACGCGTGCCCACCGCGGATTGGCGATTTCAAGCGCTGAGGTATGTGAATAGCTCAGACACTCAGGTTTCCTCACGATGTTTTCCTTCACAGTTAGCGAGTGGTATTGCCACGTCACAAATGTACATACCTAGGTAACTTAGAAAACAAAGTTATAGGTACATGCCATCTTCACGATTGTTTTGTTTTTTTGACGTTCATGTATTTTGTTTGTGCACTTTCGTGTTTGTGTTTCTGTGACAATTTAAATAAATGTCTTCTTTCTTTCACTGGGAATCGAACCTGGGTCTCTCGCTTCCGAGTCCAAGGTTCTTCCCACCAGGCTACCACCGCTCTCCAGGAGTTCCAATGGACCACAGGAATTAGGGAGGGAGGCCTATGTCCTGCAGTGGGCGTCGAATGGCCGATGATGATGATAGGAACTACCACGCACTAAAAGACAGAGGGCAGGCACATCTGAATACTAAATTGACCACGAGGGGCTGTTTAGTAGGCAGGCGTTAATTAGCCATAGAGTTCGTGACAGATTCTCCGGGCCGCGTTTCATGAAATAGTTTATTATTATGACAATTTAATATACATTTTACATTGTAGCAGTCTTCCTTTTTGTTAATCTGTGGGTTAATCGCCTTAGCAATGTAGGTAGGTACATCGAATTATAATGTATATCTGTGTAATTTCCATTTTTATGTACAATAAAGTGTTCTCTATCTATATACATCGCATTGTCATAGTTAACCATGAAGTGTGGTTTTATGAAACAGGTCGCTGGTGTTTTGCAGGTATACTGGCGCGGACCCGCTCCTGCACGGCACAAGCGGTCGCGAAGACGGCGCAGTCCTTCCTCGCTAACTTGCAGAACCTGGACTTGGCCACCATCGATATTGGCAAGCAGAGACTTAGTACGTACCAATTAAAGTACCTACCTATGATAGATAACATCAACTCAAACACTTGTCCTGGTCCCAAACCATGTTATATGTCAACGATATATTACAAACATACAAAAACAACCTCGACTCGGGCCATTTCTACTCGGCAGAAATCGAATCCGCGGCTCAATCTTGGTAATCAAACCGTTAGGCCAACAAGGTAGTCTTGGAATTGGGTGTTCTTGCTTAGTTAGTTACGGAGTTTCAGGCCGGATCTTCAGTAGTAGGAGATCCTTCCATTATAGAGAAAGATAAGATAGGGAGTCTTAATGTAATCTTTACCTTGCAGAAATGAGCTTAAGTGGTGCCGTTTTTACATATCTCTTCCCGCCCCAGTTTCGTATGCACCATTAATATTGCAAATGGATCTACTATGTAGGTAGGCTACAACTGCGGTGGCAGCCTAGTGGGTAGAAAATTGGACTCGGAAGCGGGAGACCCAGGTTCGATTCCCAGTGCGGGCATGTACCTATGACTTTGTTTTCTAAGTTATGTACCTACATTTGTGAAGTTATAGTAGCAATACCACTCGCTAACGGTGAAGGAAAACATCGTGAGGAAACCTGAGTGCCAGAGCTATTCATATACCTACCTCAGCGCTTGAAATCGCCAATCCGCGGTGGGCACGCGCGGTGATTAAGCCCATACTCTTTCCCTGAGAGAAGGCCTGTGCCCTACAGTGGGACGTATACAGGCTGCTTATGCTACTATGTATTGTTTTCACCTTCTACTTCCTAACTTCTACCTTCTACTTTACCCTCGCAAAGTGCCTAAACATTGACACTTTAGGTCTGCCAACCTTCAAGGCCTAAAGTCTCCCCTACACACAGAGCTGCAACTCGCCCGTCAAGAGGAGCATGCGACCCGTTCCTCGGAGAGCCTGGCTCTGATGGCTGCCAACAACATCACGCTGGATCACGTCTGCACACTGTTCGGCATGATCGACGTTCTGCCGCCCGAAGAAGTGAGGAAGACTGCTGCGGAACTCAGCAAAAACAGTAGGATCTTTGTACTAAGCGGCACGCGAAAGTAGGACTCTTAACCCTTTACCGCATCGTGGTCTTAATGCGAGCCAAACCGGTTTTTCCTCAAAAACTCTTTAAAAAGTTAAATATTGTGACCCCAGAGCATACTTGTCCGAATTCATACCGTACTCCCCTTCATTTTGATACTACCAACGACATCTGTTGTCAAACGTTTGGAACTTATGTAACCTCAAAGTTTACTTTGGAGCGAAATTTGTACCAGTGACGATTGCCGTACTTGGAAAATAAAAATAAAATAGTTTTACAGCGTTTCCTTGCAAATATTGTAGTTGATTCGTCAGATGAATACGTAAACAACTACGTACAGGTAAGTTTTCAACTTTTTACTAGTAAATTTCATCACAAATTTGATTTTTCGGTGTGTACCTCATTTGGAACAGCATGCAAAAATGCAGAACATACTTGCGTCGGTCTGGTCTTAATCTGACACGGCATGCAGAATATGCATTTACGGGTGTTGTCTATTTATGATCCAAAATGCATAAACTGTAGTCTTACTAGCGAATGAATATTTTATTACCTTGGGTTGCACACACATTTCCTTCTTACTTCTTTTTAGGGTTCCGTAAGTAATATGGTGCCCAAAGATACACTATACACTACTATGCCTACCCCGTCTGTCTGAATTTGAATTGCCTATATAATTTTTATGAACCATCAATGCGCGAGTTCGCCTTGAACTTGGCTGGTTTTCTTCGCATCCTTTTATCTTTTTTCACTTTTTTTTAGGATGGATCCAAAAATATTTAATGGTGGCTTGCATAGCATAATACCCTTGCCTGAAGACGAGAAGAGAAAGAGAGGTGCAGTCTGTATAATGCCTCAACAAGATGTGCGACTGGACAGATATGACCATGTACCACAATGGGGCATCCGCCAAAGATGCAAAATGCCGGGTTGCAATGGACGCTCACACGTCTTATGCAGCAAATGCGACGTGAATTTGTGTTTAAATAACCATCGCAATTGTTACTCCGCGTTTCACCTAAGTTGGTACAAATATGACATCTGTCCTTTCTGCATAGTGTGCACAATTTGGACCAAAGTGGTTTTTTGTATTTTTTTCGAATATAATAATAAATATGGAAAAACAAAAAAAAACGGGTTTTTTTATTTTTAATGCCCTATAACATACATTTTTTTTGGCGAAAAATAAAATATCATGCGGTAAAGGGTTAAATTAAGCAATAATGCATCAGTGGAACCAAGTGAAAAAATATATGGGGCATTTAAACGAAGCAATAAACATACACGGTGGCTTTGAACTAAGCAACAGACATGAGCGACAGTGGGATCTTGAAATTAAGCAGTAAAGTTAGTGGGACCTTTGAACTAAGCAGTAAGCGAAGCTAATTTCTATCGCAAACATCAGGATTCCGACAGTAATAAGTAGCAAAGCAAATTGCACTATTGCACAAGGAGATGCGAACTGAATAAGCGTAAGGCATCGATAATGGCGTAAGGCAATATTTATAAGCGTAAGTCGAGCTTCGGACCGAGTTGTTACTCATAGCGATAAGCGAGAATGAAGCTTAGCGTATTATGTTGTTGTTGTTTCGCTTGGCAAGAAATGCAGAAACATATGGGGAGCTGACGACCAACCCCCATCAGTGGAGAGGCACAGGAAGAAGAAGATAGGATAAGGTGAACATAGAATAACGCTTTTTTATGTATTAGATTGTTTTTTTTTCATGTTTAGGCAATAGGCCTTGAAAAGCAAACCTGTGGACCAGCATGTTCCCCCGGACGGCCAGCGCCCTCCGTTCTCTCTCAATATCTAGGTCGTCTAACAGGTCTTCAGTGACCCAGTGGCCGAGGTACTCGAATTGATGTACCCGTTTCAGCTCCACGCCATTTAAGACTAATGGGGGGCACTGTGGCCACTTTGTTTGCGGGGCTGAAAAACCATCAACTCACTCTTTTTTGAGTTGCACCTTACTTAGCCCATGCTGGTCTACATATTCCTCACACAATGTGATGAGCTTTCTTAAACCAAAATAAAGATTATATTCTTTTTTTTGCACTAACCCGTGCTGAGGACAATTTTAAAATTTTACGTAATACGGAGAAGTTTGTAAAGAGGCTCGAAATTTCACTTATGCCTGCACTTGCCCATTAGCTCAGTTGGGAGAGCGCTGGCACAGTTAGCCAGGGGTCGCGGGTTCAAGTCCCGGCGTGGGTGGAATTTTTAGCCTCTAAATAGGTTTTTAAAAGTGATATAAAGACTTGCAACTTTCACTAGTTCCCTTTGTGTTTCAGGTAAACATATGTGTGTAGCCGTGGTGGGAGATATCGGAATGGTCTCTGTCGAACCGCCTTTCCCCTGATTTGACTAATATGTTATTGATTTTATGACGATTAAATTATTTATTCTTTTATTTGCGGTTTAATTTCGTAGTTCCAAAAACTCTCAAGTGAAAAGGCAAAATATTACGCGTAATAAAAAATAATAAAGTGAATACATAATTATATACCAATCCGGACTTGGCCCCCGTGGTGGAGTATGGCCTATACCTTCCTCAGGGAAGAGACCCGTGCCCCTCGGTGGGGACATAATGGGTTGATGATGATGATGATGATAATTATAAATGGATAAATTACTTATGCCTTGTACATCAACTATGCGAGGTTACCTCAAATATCTGCCAGTCCTGAAACATTCCATTCATAAAAATACAAAAAATCTTCTGACGTTAAAGGTGAACGCCGCACCGCACGCGCCGCATTCGAATTCTTAATATGAAGTTCAGAACAACATCGCACACCCACCCGCGCCGCGGTCGCCGCAGTACCAGAAGCGGCCGAACTCCGCAAGCCGCAGCTGATGACGTCATCCGCGTCGGTCGCTAGTTGAACCAGTGCGATGCGTGCGGCGGGCTACGGGAGCGACTGCGGCGACTGCGACGCGGACAGGTGCGCGAGACTATTAACAAAAGTGATGACTGCGGCGCGTGCGGTGCGGCTAGGTCTGCGATCACCTTTAAAATGCCGTATTATATCTAACTCGTCAATATTTAGGACAATGCCTATTAGGCTTTGTGTTTTGGAACGATTTTTGTTCTAGATTTTTCTCAGATTTATATTTTTCAAAATATTATGGTAAGTATATGTAATTGTACTAAATTCACGCTTTAACTTCGGTCAGTCGCTGATTTATATAAAAATAACGCCCTTTTAATATAGTGCATATGGTTTATTGTTGGTTAGTTTATAGTTTTATGGCATTGCCTATTAAAGAGCGCCACAAATACATAATATTTTTGCGCACTTTTTCTGCTTTGCATTTGCGAAAATAGAAAATTGACAATTATTTCGAACACGTAGGACAAAAGTTGTTATAAGGGAAAAACACAGTTGAAAAACATAATTAAAATTGTGAGGATGCACGGGCCAAGCACCGTGCCTCGCTGCGTGTGGTGACGTTGCATTTCCCAGCACACTGCTGCCGCCCGCCAGTCGGCTTGAGCCACTCGTCAGATACACACACAACTTTAAGACAAGACGGTCGTTGTAAGTGAGGAAAGCGGCAGAATGGACTCCCTGACGAAACGAACTCGTCCTAAACAACTTCGTAACCTACAATACCTTCCTACCTATACTTTGCCGCATCACAACAATTACTATGGGACGCGGAGTAAATTTTTCCCATGATATTAAACGACCTACTCACCGAACTTGTTGAAAGTCTTGTGCGAACAAAATAAGTGCCGAAATGTCTTAAAACAACATTTCTTAAGCTAATTTTAAGCAAAGGGTAACTCACCTCACAAATAAACCTGATACAGGTTTGAGTGAGTGTCTGCTTGTATTAAATATGTACTTTGTGAAATTTCTTGAATAAATAACTTTAAAATTTTTTACTAAAACTACGTAATTATGTACCAATAACTGTGAAGTGAATAAACCACTGATATGAAGAGATAAACTTCGTCTTCTTCTTCCACCACCGTCCAACGTACAGCATCTGCTTTGCGACAGAGCGAGGGGCACACGCTCTCTGCTCGGACGAGTCGTACAGAGTAAAATTTAAGTGCAAGACAAGAGGTGTGTTTTAACTTAATTCTGAAATCACACGTCCGACAAAAAAGCAAGTAAGTGAATCCGGAATTAAGTTAATAATGTGCAGTGCTTACAAAAGTTTTTGTTCGAAATTGAGATGTGTTTCTTGTATCACTATAAAAATAAAATCAATATTTTTTGGCGCACGTTTCAGTGTAATTAAAATAATTAAATTTCAATCAGTAAAAGCAAAATTTTAAAATCATCAATCGTCAATAGTGTGAATGTCTCGACAGCGGTCCTCGGTACTCCTCCAATAGGGCGGGTATGGGTTCGCTACTCGACGGCGGAGGGCGGCGCGTGGACCCGATGCGACTTCTTGACGTGAAGCGCGAGGCCGGCCGCGCGTGTGAACGTGGCCGCGCACTGCAGGCACGGGTGCGCGCCCGCGCGGGAGTGGTTCTGTGGCCGACGCGAGTGTACACATCACATGGTGTGATTTCGGGACACGTGAAGAACAAGAAGAATAGTAGATTGTACAACAAGTGCATAAAACGCACCATTTTACTCGAGACGTTTATCCATCCGAGCGAGCTTGCGAGCGAGGATAGATATAAAGTCGAGTGTAAAATGGGTTTTATGGACGAGTTGTACACTCTACTTTTCACTTCGATTGCGAGGAAATGAAACAGCAACATGTAAAATAATTATGGTTCCCGCCAATTAACTTTTTTTTCTTTTTTTTTTCTGTAGGGACGTGACACCTGACTTAAGGTCGTTACATACTGCTCAGTTATAAAAACATTTTCTTTTTATAACTATGATAAGTTGTTGTTATGGCTTAAATACTATACTGATCTACTAAATTGAAAAATAAACAAATATAAAAAATAATAAATGAGACGAAATACAAATTATAAGTTTATTTCATGAAGTTTTATTGTGTACTTTGGCTGTTGGTATCTTTGCCTTGGTCTTAGAATACGAACGAAACGAAATAAAATAAAGAGGTTGTTGTATGAAGTTAAAGATGTTCGTGTGGCTGTTGCAGCGATTGCCTTGGTCTTCGACGAAGATTTTACTTTATGCTCTAGAGCATAAAAAGCGACTTTATGTCGCCTACGCACGACATAAAGACGAACTTTTAGAGCATGAGAAGTGAAAACACATTTATTATACCAACAAGATACATCACAGAAACAAAATAAGCACATAAGTAATATAATATGCACAACAACAGAAAGAAAACTAAATACACAACAGACAAAACGAATAAATAAAACAGGACCATAGATGTAGCCTGTGGTGTATCTACGTTGCCACAAAAGGCAGCTGACTCAGCGTTGTGCTGAGGAAGTGATCCCTCCTCAAACTCACGCCTGCATCCCGGAGGGGCAGGCAGGGACCAGGGCCTGGTGTTTCCTCGCGATGTTTTCCTTTATGGCTAGCGAGTATTATTGCTACTACAGCTTCGCGTCCAAACAACACAATCACTTACATATGCTGGTCCCAAACTAGGTAACCCTGTGCTACATGGTATCCTAAATTCAATTAATGTATTTGGTTAGAACGTGGTACATTATGATGACATCTTATTAAATATGACCTCACATTCTGTAAGGTATGTTCTAACACGCAAATATATACTTAATTATTAATTATTGAAGTTTATTACATACATACATAAATTCACGCCTCTATCCCAGAGGGGTAGGCAGAGACCAGGGCCTGCCACTTGCCACGATCCTGACAAATCTCTTTCGCTTCATCAACATTCATTAGGCATTCATTAACATTCATTAGGCATTCATTAACATTCATTGCATGCACGCACGCAGGTTTCGGGTACTTTTTATTTTGCCCTTTGCTAATACATCCCCTATTTGGTCGAAGTATGTCCGCCTGGGAGGTCCTTTACCGGCTCTTCCATCTGGGACTGCACACACACGCACACACAGATACTTAAAAATAGTATTTACAAATTATCGACCCTACAAATTACTAACACCAGTATGTTATTGTACAAGGTCAATTACTGTTTATTTGACGAGTGAGTCTTTGTTATAAGTACACAAGCAAATAATAAATCAGTAATCACTCGATCTTTATTTTATTCATATGGGAACCCCAAAAAAATTTCTGTCCCTTACGGGTGTATGCTTTTGGCGTATTCTACCTCTATGTAAAGCATGAAAATAAAGCAAATGTAAAACAGGCTTTAGATGCAACTGAACTGAACGCACCGTTTCAGTAGTTCTCTGCTTGGTTTAAGTCAAACGTACATTATTTATAGATCGCACAAACTATTATCTCTTGTAGAGGATAGTTTGTGCGATGCCAAAATCGCTGTCTATTTGAGAAGCCTGTGCCCTGCAGTGGGACGTGGCTTCTTATGTATTCACTGAGCGTTACCAGTTGTTCACTGAATTATAGTCAGAATTCAGTGAGCTGAATCAGTGATTCGCCGAGCGTAATAAGCGATTCACCGAGCTGAATCATTGATTCGCTGATCAGAGTAAGTGATTCACTGACCTGAATCAGTGATCCAAAGAACTGAGTCAGAATCTAAAGCCACTAAACTCACCGCAACGTGCTGATCCAACCCCAGCTGCGTCTTGAAGGTCTTGGCGCAGATCCCGCAGGCGCGGGTCCCCCGCGAGTGCGACAGGCGGTGGGTGGCCAGCTTCTCCTTGCCGAAGAACGGCTTGCGGCAGTCCGGGCACTTGAGCGTCGGCTGCTGGTCGTGCGAGCGGATGTGGTAGGCCAGCAGAGCGATGGTCTGCAAGCAATCAATCGATCAGCTCGTACTCGGCCACTGCTGGACGTAAGCCTCCGTCCTCGGCCATCCTCGTTCGGCCGCTGCCAGCACTCTGCCTCAGATGGTCTGCAAATAGACCGCGACCAGGCCCTGGAATCGTAGGACGAGTCTATCGGGGATGCAGAATAAGTAGCATTTTAAAAACCAAAGTAGGTATATAAGTAGTTTAATTTATCTGTAGAACAATCATATTTTAATATAAATACCCCTTTAGCATATTGTAATGGGCTCCTATCAAAATAAAGAGAGTAAAAACGAAAGAAAATAATCGCGGTTTCTATAAATTTATTGAAATTTTTCAGTTAGCTAATAAATTCTTTTAAAAACGCACTACACAAGAAAATATTTTATGCTACTATTAGTGGAGCTATTTCACTAACTAGAAAACCCTGAATTCGTAGGTAGAGGAAATTGGGGCCTGGTTGGCGAAATCAAGCATAAGACAGATAAATTACCTACACAATATATTGTGAGACCGAAACCTCCAGTGCGCGAGTCCGACCCGCACTTGGCCAGTTTTTTTATTACTATTTACTCACCGGGAATCCCCGGCCGCATTGGTCGCAGATGAAGTTTTCGCCCGCGATGGGGAACACGTGATCCTTGTGATTGGTCTTATAATGGTGGAAGTGCGCCGCGCGGCTTTTCATCGTCTCCTCGCACTAGTGAACGAGAGGGGTATTTCAGTGGTATTATATCGCTACTTGTACAATATCAACTGTAATAAAACTGTTTTTTAACGGATATTAACTCGTTTACTTTTCCATTTTACAATTTTCCGACGTTTCGGCACTTTTGCAAGTACCGTGGTCCCGGTAGACTGAGGTGACAGGCGTCTTTTTGAAAGTATTAACTGTTAGTTTACTACCCTCGGCAGAAATGTCTAGTGCTCGTGTTAACCTCAGAAAATGCAATATCAACTGTTTCAAACATTGGCTAGAGCAGTGTGGTCGTCAATCGCAGCCCGAGAGCACACAAAAAGGAAATTTCACAGATATTTCTTAGAGCACAATTGGTGCTGACTAAAGATGGCACAGGCTAAAAGTGAGCTAGTGTTAAGTTAAAGTGTACGCATGCGTGCTCACACTGTGCAGGGCAAACCTGGTCACCATCGTCCCGGTTTCCCTTGTGCGTGTGCCACAATATCTTGACAGTTACTTAGTCTTAAAAACCTATTTAGGGGCTAAAAATTCCACCCACGCCTGGACTTGAACCTGCGACCTTTGGCTAACCGTGCTGGCGCTCTCGCAGTGGGCACTCGGGGCTGCAAGTGATGTAAATTACTTCAGCCAGATGTCGCTGCCTGTACGTAACACAGAGAAGTTTGTAAAGAGGTTCGAAATATCGCTGATGCCTGCACTTTTTCATTAGCTCAGTTGGGACAGCGCTCGCTGGCACGGTCATGGATGGAATTTTTAGCCTCTAAATAGGTTTTTAAAATTGTCATCAGCACGGATTAGTGCAACAAAGAATATAATTATTTAGTCACAAAATACGACAATCCCCACCGGTAATTTCAGAAATAACTCTGCAGATTGAAAGGATATTGAGTGTGTGATGAGCTAGTGTTAAGCAAAAGTGTACTCACGTGCTCGCACTTCGCCGGGTAAGCCTCATCGCCGTCGTCCAGATCCCTCAGCCGCGCGTGGCGCGCCGGGCCGGCTCGGCGACGCAGCGCGTGCAGCCGGCGCGCGGCGGCCGCCAGCGCGTGCACGCGCCGGTGCACGCGCAGCGCCGGCACGTCCGCCGACACGTGCCCGCACGACGTGCAACGCGCGCTGCCGGCGCAGACATCCTAACTGACTCTAATACAGTGCTCGGCACTCCCGCGTGCCCACTGGCCAACTGATAAAGTACTCTGTACTCATAATTATGGAAGATAGATAAAAGAAACTTTATTTGTAAGTATCTACTAGGAATGTGTATTCGTAGTCGTAAGTCTTGTGTGTACAAGAACCTTAAAATATGCACAAAAATATGTACCTACTACGAATACACACAAGAACCTTAAAATATGCACGTCGTCATCGTCAGCCGTTCGACGTCGTCGGGCGTCGAACGGCCGACGACGACGAGACACCGTTGGAAGTCGAAATCGACGAGTCTCACGTTATGTCGACGTCGGCCCGCGGCGCGTGCCGCTCCGACGTCAGCAGATGCATCTTCTTGTCGGCCAACGTGTCGAAGTCGATCTCGCACTGCACGCAGCGCGGCTTCGATTCCGTCTCCTCGGCGCCGTCCGACTCCGCGTCCGATTTGTCCGGGTCCTGGTGTGGGAAGAAGATTCCTTCTTGTGTGTCTTTTAATTTTTTGTGACGAGTTAATTTCATACAATAGATGTCTGTTTTTCTTTCTTTCTAAGAGTGGCACTTAAGGTCAGACTGCAAACATCAGGAATTGCTACGGATTAGCGTTCGGAATCACTATCTTCCGGAAAAAGCTCTTGAACAAATCTGTTACGAAACTCGGCTTGTGATTTTTCTGCATCGACTACATTTACACTACAACAAAGTACTACAAAGGTTCTTTTCCAGATGCACTTTCGTAGTTTCCTTTTCTTCTGTTCTCTCTGTCTTTCTTACTCTATATCATTCTCTAACTCTCTTTTATTCTATCTCTTTCTCAGTTTCTGTTCATCTTTCACGTGAAAGATCACCGCTGCTTATTAAATAAGTATTTTATTATTACTACTCGCTCTCTCTCTTGAATGGGGTTTAGGGCCCCTTCAGGAGAAGTTGTAGTTAGTTAGCTGCAGTAGTCGTCGTCTGGAGTTCAAGTTAAAGATGAATGACGTAGTTATTTGTTTATTAACACTTTCACAACGATACGTGTTGGCTACTTTATTTCGTCACTGAGTGAATACAGGTAAAATACGTATGATATTGTGTAAAGCGCTAGCGCAGCAAAATACAATGTGTGCGGTGATAGACCGTACATCTCTCCCTCTCTCATTCTTTCTATCAGTCTCTCCCCCTCTCTTTCTTTCTATCGGCTTCTTCCCCTCTCTTTCTTTCTGTCAGTCGCTCCCTCTCTCGTTTATCTTTCGTCAGTATTCCTCTCCGCACGTCGGAGTCCCCCGACCCCGACCCCGCTCACCAGCCGCGGGTGCACGCGCAGGCGGTGCGCGCGCAGGCCGGCGCGCGAGCCGAAGCTGTAGCCGCACGCGGCGCACAGCCCGACCGCCGCGTGCTGCGCGCGCACGTGCCGCACGTGGCCGCGCAGGGACCTGCGGGGGCGGACCGTCACACCGTAAGGAGGCGCCCCTCACGGGGCGATTCCCAAACGCAGTTTCACCATCGTCAGCCATTTGACGCCCACTGCAGAACATAGGCCTCGCTCGTATTTTTCTAAGCATCCCGACGTTGTGCCGGCCGCATCCGGCGCCTCCCCCCCGCCACCGTAACCGGGTCGTCTAACCATCCGGTGGGGGGCCCGTCCACGCTGCGTCGTCCGGTCCGCGGTCGCCTGGTCAGACCTTTTTCGCTCCGACGGTAGTCAGTTCTTCGAGCTATGTGCCCCGCCCGGCGACGTAGTTTGTTGTTTATTTACAAACGACATGCCGACTCGAATGAAACGACCGATACGTTTAAAGGTTACAAATTGAGGTTCGATCATGGTTCGAATTGTAAATAAACGTATCAATATGAAATTATAGCCTTTTGATTAGTTTCTATGTCAAGTCTTATAAGGCTCTAATTTCTTTTTTATTCTGTTATTCTCAGTTGTAATTACGAGGAAACCTGTAAACTTACTACTAAAGTGCCATTGAGATCCGGCATCGAGTTTATAAATTAAAACCAAACTATGTCTGTATGGGAGTTGCTCCTTGCAGGGGGTCCCTTAAAGGCGTTGTGAGTCATGGAATGGTAATGACATGAAATATTTTATTCCAAAAAAATACACATTAGCAATGGTCGCGACTACCTACGTTCCCGTGGTAAACGGATTAGCTTATGTCAACCCAGAAGGTCCGTTCTAAATAATGATGAAAGAATTTTTGAAATCGGATAAATATTTTCGGAGGTTACCCCCTACATACAAACTCATAAATATATAGTCACAAAGTTTTCCTCTTTGTTTTGTTTTATTTGGTGTTCAAAATAGATCACAACCATTACACGATATAAAAGTAAAAATATGACATGAGTACTAAGTTGTGGTCTAAAGCATGCACACACAACATTGCCACATGTAAATTTGAGTATCTGAATAGAGTAAATTTTAGGTATAAGCATTTTTTATAAAACCATACAACTCGAGGAAGTCAGGATTTTGGCTGAGCATCTCTTAAATTTAGCATAATGTGCGTTGAAGATATCGACTTCCGAGCTAGTGGCCACCACTTCGTTGTAGAGTCTACACATTCTCACTATCGGATTGTAGTATGATGTGTTATTTTTAAAAACATTTAAAAAGAAAAGCCTGTAAGATCGAGATTCCTCTTTATAATATTAGTATTCTACTATAGCATAAGCAGCCTATATACGTCCCGCTGTAGGGCACAGGCCTTCTCTCAGGGAGAGAGTATGGGCTTAATCACCACGCGTGCCCACCGCGGATTGGCGATTTCAAGCGCTGAGGTATATGAATAGCTCAAACACACAGGTTTCCTCACGATGTTTTCCTTCACCGTTAGCGAGTGGTATTGCCCTAAAGTCATAGGTACATGCCCTACTATAAATGGTGCACAAATTACGCTATTGACTAAACAAAATAGCTGGACATGAGATTATAAGTATTTACCCCACAGGGAAGACACAAAAACTTACACAGAAGACAAAGCTTGTAATTAATTTTCTAATTTATGATTTGCAATAAATAATATAGAAAGCAAACAACACTTTTATCAACCAGTATATTTAGTTAAGGAAATCCCGTCGGCTAACTAAAAAAAAATTTACTGTTTATTTCAACAAAGAAATACATAATTAATACAGCTCTGGAAGCTGACTAACGACCAATGAAAAAAAAATTCTTACAGATCGTATTTGCAGAAAGTGTCTGTAGAAGTTAAGTTCATGCCATGTAATATATATAATTTTTTTGAAATAAACAGCTTAAATTTAAAAAATTTTTTTTTTTAATCATGTTAACAGTGATTTTTAGGACTTACCACAAAGACACTATCTAATTGAAAAATAGAGGATTCTACTTGTTCGACTAAGAGCGGATTTTTCAATAGTCAGATAAAACTTAACTGGAGAATAAAACTGACGTTGTCACTGTCTTGTTGTATGACTTAGACAGTGATAGCATGCAATTTATTCTCCAGTTTAGTTTTATCTGACTATTGAAAAATTGGCCCTAAGACGACAACGTCGTAATACCGAGACTAACTTCAGCTATTTCAGAGGTACATTTTCATGCAATTCACTGTTACGCCAATGCAACACAGGATGTAAAATGACATTACAGAAACCTAGATGCCTACATTGTTAAATCAGAAAACAAACATAATGGCGTAAACATTATGTAATTATCTTGTTAGTTGAATATTAACGTTCATTGTAATGGAATATTAATGTTCAATGCCTTTAGATCGAATATGTAGGTGGAAAAAAACACTCTTTTAACTCTTTAACTATATAAAAAAACCGGCCAAGTGCGTGTCCGTAGAAAGAGTTTTTTTTCTGCTTTACAGAAGTAACATTTTTAACATTTAACATTTAGAACATTTATATAAATCCTGTAAATTAAGGACTTGAAAAGACTAAGTTTGGAGTTTTTTTGTCCATTTTTTCTCCAAAATGATCTAGATTTTGAAATGGACACCTAGTTTAACTTGTAACGTTCATTAAGTCGCAGTTTCTGTGCTACTTTGAATAAAAAAATTTGATTTTTTTGATTGATTTAACAACTTCATCGACGTAATTTTCAATGGATTTTGTACCTACGAAATTTTACTTTTATAAGTTGTTAAGCCTACTTAGCCGTGATACTTTTCCTTTCAAGTTCATTATATGAGCTACTACCCTGAATATTTTCACGTTTCTACAATCAACCGTTTAGCCAGGAGTGGGGGGGACACCCTACTCGGACAAAAATTTGCACTTTATAATATTTCGCAAACGGAACCCTAAATCGAAAAATGGTCTTCCTACACCCATAATATTGTCAACGACCAATCCAGCGATACCCCACATGATGGGGTGGACGAGAAAAAGAAATCATCCCCACTTTTCATGTTAGGGGAGGTACAGTAAAAAAAAAGTTCCAACATTTTATTGTTTAACTTTGTCGGCTTGATAAATATGTATACACATTACACACATCAAATTACAGCTTTCTAGTACCACCGGTCTTTGCGCTAGGCCGCGGACGGACAAACAGACAGACAGACAGACAGACAGACGGACATGGCGAAACTATAAGGGTTCCTTGTCGGATTACGGAACCCTAAAACATCTTTTCCCAAATCACATTATACATAATACATCCGTTCACTAATTTACTCATTTGACGGCCATTATGCGATAAAATACTTCATCCCACATGTAATATACACGAAATGAAATACAGAAATAAAGAAAACAATACAAAATAAAATGAAAAACTCACGCTGAAACCTCGTCGCAGTGTTGACATTTCAAAGTTACGCCTTCGTGCCATACTTTGTGTTTCTTCGCTTGGTCTCTGCGATAGGAAATAAAAAATAACATGAACCAGATCATTCACCACAGTTGTAAATATTTTTTGTTCGAGAATTGTAAATTATGAAGGAAAAAAATATAAGTACTTAGGCGACAAAGACCTGTTTCGCTTGGTGACAAATGAAGAAAATTATGCCAGCTGACGGCCAACCTCCATTTATTTGTTATTATTTATTAAAGTATAGTAAGCATAGTAATTTAAGTACAGTAATGTTAGTATCTCAAAAAGAAGAAAAAAAACTGAACTCAGTATCTTCATACAACTCGAAAGGATAGGAAAACTTTTTTTGATAAAAGTAGAAGTGGAGGCGCAGCGCCGGCGGCGGCAGTGCAGCTGTCGGTAGCGCAGTAACTCACAGGTCGCCGCCGACGTAGGCGCAGCGCCGGCGGCGGCAGTGCAGCTGTCGGTAGCGCAGTAACTCACAGGTCGCCGCCGACGTAGGCGCAGCGCCGGCGGCGGCAGTGCAGCTGTCGGTAGCGCAGTAACTCACAGGTCGCCGCCGACGTAGGCGCAGCGCCGGCGGCGGCAGTGCAGCTGTCGGTAGCGCAGTAACTCACAGGTCGCCGCCGACGTAGGCGCAGCGCCGGCGGCGGCAGTGCAGCTGTCGGTAGCACAGTAACTCACAGGTCGCCGCCGACGTAGGCGCAGCGCCGGCGGCGGCAGTGCAGCTGTCGGTAGCGCAGTAACTCACAGGTCGCCGCCGACGTAGGCGCAGCGCCGGCGGCGGCAGTGCAGCTGTCGGTAGCGCAGTAACTCACAGGTCACCGCCGACGTAGGCGCAGCGCCGACAGTGGAAGCGCAGCGCGTGCTTCATGACGTGTGCGACGTAAGCGTGTTGATGCTTTACGCTGATCTGGCACACGTCGCACTCGTACTCGCCGAACGTCTGAGACACCGAAGGACAGACTCAGAAGAATTATATTTGCTACGCAGCCTATGCAGGGTTATTTCTAGAATGTAAAACACCCCAACAACAACTTTTCTTCTATGGGTTTTTCTCAGCCAATTCGCGCTTTACGCGAGCTACCAATGTCGCAGGCGTCAGTAAATAATTATCCTACGTCGAACAATGTCAGCGCTTTGTAACACTGTTTGACTTTTTACAGCTTTATCTAACAAACAGCGCCTATATGAAGAAGAAAAACCGCAAAAAGTCACATAAAATGTTAAATTGAACAAAATATTCCTAAAAGTCGTAGAACAAAAGTAGTTGTAAATTACGAACAGTAACCGACATGTTTCAGGAACTGCACATTTTAAAAATAATCCTATGTATGTTCTGACAAAAATTGGTGACGGATATTTTCTTGGATCAAATTGTCTCATTTCAATATCATGGAAATGGAACATTTTGTAAATTTTTTAAATGATTTTGTTAGCGCCATCTGTCATCATGGCAAGGGACGTCGTCGAACCTATGACCCTTCAAGACAAACGGTTCCGGCATACGTCACCAGACGGCGTTGTGGAGATGGTGCTGCCACCTGTACTACTTTTTAGTTTTCAAGTATTGAAAAGTATTGATTCATTCGCATCTTGTTGTCGAGTAATAAACGATTGTGTAAAGAGAGAATAAAAGCATTCATTTGAACCAAAGTCAGCCTCACTTCAATATTATGAGAGGACAGAAGAGGAGAAGGAAGGAGAGCAGACTGAAAACGGGAGAAACTCGCGAGCTTCACCAATTTCGTCAAGTAACCATCTCATAATAAAACTTACCACTTCGTGCCTGGCCATGTGGTTTTTGAACGTGTCCTCTTGCAGATATCCGATGAAGCAGAGCTCGCACTTGTACGGGGACTCCCGGTAGTTCGCCTTTTTCTTCTTCAGCCGCAGCTCCGCTACCTGCTGCTCGCGCTGGAAGGCGGAACCAATTGGATCCAGTGTCGTTTGGCAGTTGGACCGTGTTACGCAGAAACATTCCAACCCACATAAAAGAAAAAAAATAACTTCCACACTGGTCCCAAACTAGGATACCCTGTTCTCTGGTAACCAGGCAAGGACATCACAAACATGGAAATACGCGAAATAAAAAGGTTAATTGTGCACTACCTGTCCCAAAATCCGTTTATACGATTCTTGCACTACGCCATCTATTTTAAACATAAAATAAATATTATCCCACGGGAACGCATTACCCGTGATATCAGGTATGCTATGTCTAAATTCAGTTTTTGTCTATCTTTACGCCAAGTTTCATGTAAGTCCGTTCAGCCGTTATTGCGTGATTGAGTAACAAACATCCAAACATCTTCACAAACTTTCACAATTATAATATTAGTAGGATAAGAAGCGCCTAAGTAAAGGCTTAGTTTAGTTTAATTATATGCTAAGCGGTGCTAGCCCAATGGGTAGAACAATGGACTCGGAAGCGAGAGGCTCAGGTTCGATTCCCATTGCGGGCGTGTACCTATGACTTTATTTATTTTTAAAGTTACGTACATCTGCGAATTTGTAGTAGCAATACCACACGCTAACTGTGAACGAAAACATCGTGAGGAAACCCGCGACTTGGTTGGCTGCGCACGTATTAACTTGTCTTTCCTGTGGGCTAGGCCGACTAAGCAGTCAGGATGGTATAGGTACTGGGCAAGTCTACTCCATCTAAAACAATGTCCCAGGCACTGCATCGTCCGAATGGTCTCTTCACCCATCTAGTGTCAGTGAAGGTGCCACTGGACGCTGTATGAGATTATTTATCTCATTACGTACATGCAAAGGTCTTTTTAAAATGCTCATAATAGTGGGGGTCCGTTGATACCTGTATTAGTTAAAAACCGTATTACAGGTAACAGATTACAGTACGTAATCAGTATAACATTAAACACGTTTAAACAAAAACATGAAAAAAAGACAAAAAAAAGTTTTTTCTCGCTAGTTACGTGTAAAGGGTTGGAATGTTTCAGCGTAACACGGTCCACTAGGTGCCGGAGAGACTTTTGTCTTGTCGCACATTCACACGGGAGCCAATAAAATGATGAGAAAAGTAGGAATTCGATTGAAGTGTTCGATTGTTGGGTGATTACCTAACAGTAATTATGCTGGTCAGTAGAATAAAAAAACCGGCCAAGTGGGAGTCGGACTCGCGCACGAAGGCTTCCGTACCATTATCTATAGAACATTAGACACAAAGATAAAATAAAAAAGGGGAAAAAATTACGTTTGTTGTATGGGAGCCCCCTTAAATAATTATTTTATTTTGTTTTTAGTATTGTTATAGCGGCAACAGAAATACATGATCAGTGAAAATGTCAACTCTCTAGCTATCACGGTTCTTGAGATACAGCCTGGTAACAGACAGACGGACGGACGGACGGACGGACGGACAGACAGACAGCGAAGTCTTAGTAATAGGGTCCCGTTTTTACCCTTTGGGTACGGAACCCTAATAAATGAGCTTTCATGCCGTGCCATCTTGCTTTAGTCCATTACAAGAATAAAGCGAGGTTGCGCAATAAAAACGTTCGCCGCCGCCGTTTGCTGCCACCGCAGAAATGGACGAATATGGCCTGATGGATTCTATTACTAACCGTGAGTTGGACAGCGATGAAGTCATCCTCCAACTCGTTGTCCTTCATAATCTTCTCCACGTCGTAGTCTTTATGGGGCACCCTCGACTTTTTGTAGGCAATGAGGTGCATCAGCTCTCCTTTAAGTTTCCTTTTCCCCATCTTGGAAAGTGGCTTCCTGACGACCATACTCTCTTTGTGCTGGTTAACTCCTTTTGCCTGTTGAACATACTGTTGGTTCACGGCTGCCCAAACTCAAAGAGCGTTTCATATAAAATAATCGATCATCATCATCATCATCGTCCTACGCTTGTCCACTGCTGGACATAGGCCTCTCCTATTGCACGCCACTGAGCACGGTCCTTGGCTACTCTCATCCAGCTCTTGCCAGCCGCCCTGCGGAGATCATCGCTCCACCGAGTCTGAGAAAGTCCTACACTACGTTTACCGATCCGCGGTCTCCACTCAAGAACTGGTCTACCCTATCGGTTATCAGTTCTTCGGATGATATGGCCGGCCCACTGCCACTTCAGCATGCTAATTCGGTGGGCTATGTCGGTGACTTTGGTTCTCTGTCGGATCACCCCGTTTCGAATTCGATCTTTCAGAGAAACCACGAGCATAGCCCTTTCCATAGCACGCTCAGCAACTTTAAATTTGTGGACCAGCCCCACCGTGAGTGTCCACGTTTCGGCACCGTATGTCATGACGGGTAGGGCGCACTGATTGAAAGCTTTCGTCTTTAGACTCTGTGGGATAGCAATGAGAAATAATCAATATTCTTAACTAAATTTATGGCGATGGCGGAACTACCTCACGATGTTTCTGCCGGGGTGGCAGGTAATGCTCGGTGAGAGGGAGGAGAGGAGGAGCTGTAGGTAGTCTATAGTCAGCAAGCCATAGATAAACATTGCTGCGTTTAGGAATTACAAAAGTAGGCACAGTAGATGACGCAGTTGCTGAGAACGACATCTCTTCGCTAAGCCGGTCATATTATTACTTTTCTTTTAGCGCAACTGCCATTTAGGACATTTAGCAATAGGTATGGCCTCGTTACGACCTGGTCACGGTGGCGGGCTGTAGCTGGATGCGGGCGGCATAACACCGGGAAGCTTGGAAAACCACGAGGGAGGCCTATGTGCTGCAGACGGCGTCAAATGGCTGATGATGAAGATGATGTCCTTCTTCGGGTAAAATTTAGTTTATTTCTATTTTTTATTAGCCTATTTACTGTCCCACTGCAGGCCTTCTCTCAGATATGGGCGTAATTATCACGTGGGGAATGTTTTTTTTTTATAAAAAAACATTGTTCTCACCTTTTTATGCCTTTCCATGTGCTCTTCGAAGGCGTCTTCGTCTTCAAATCCCACGTAGCACAACTCGCATTTGTAACGCTTGGCGATTTTGATGGCTGTTTTTTCCTAAAAAGTACGAATCCATTATTCATTTTGTGTTGATTGTGTGCCATCTGAATTGTTTGTTTTTTTTTTTGTACGAGCTTACGGTGTACACTTTCGGAATCCTGATAACAATTTGCGACAGCAACAATAGGTACTTGGACAAAATTACAGCGAATTTCATACTCAACTCGGGTATGTGTTATAGAATGTCTTTTCGGCGTGATAGCTACGTTTTGTTACGTGTTCGTCTGGTTTCTCGTAGTTAGATAAACTGTTCACAGCTTTTCTTAATTCTGCTGTATCAAATGTCATACGAAAAAGCGAGGGCCAGTGATAATAGGTAGATACCAGTTTTGTTAGAAACCCACATTAACCCCCAGTTTCTCGTACACTTAACAAGCTTTTAATCTGTTAACAGCTGTCAATTGACCAAAGTGCATACAGAAAAAAACCACTGACAGCTGTTAACAGTAGATTAACAGCTTGTTAGTGTACGAGAAACCGGGGGAGAGAGGGACTAAATTAAACCTATACTTAATCTGTAGAATTCTAAATGACCCGATCGGGCCACCATAACAATGATTTTTAATTGTTATTTTCAAGGTCATACATAATCTAACAGGTTAAGTAGGTATTTCATGAAATAATCTAACAGGTTAAGTAGGTATTTCATGAAATAATCAAATCAGAAACTAGTGGTTCATTGTTGATCTCAGATTTCCGCACCTTGCCTCACTTGTCATCGTAAGAGACCCCTCCAACCAGCCCTTTTCTTTCCAAAAATAGCCAGCAGCGCTCTGATCGCAGGTACTTTATAACCTGAAGTACGTACGGGTGCAACGATGCAAACTCCGCATAAATCTTTTTGGCGGTAAGGTGAACAAAGTTACAGATCGTTTACACATCGCTTACTGTCTTTACAGTGTATGTGTGAGTAATTGACTACATTATTTATTTACTACGCATACTACCTCAATTACTCACACATACCGACACTATAAAGACAGTAAGCGATGTGCAAACGATCTGTGACTATGTTCACGTTACCGCCAAATAGATCTGTGCGGACTACTGACCTTGAAGCCCGGTCGCTTAAGGACGCTCAATGTATGCCCCTATATTATGCGCAACAAATCATAACGGTATCCTGAGGTTTGCGATAGAAATTAGTAAGGACTTTTACAGCTAAACGTTAGGATTCCGACAGGATTTGGTGCACGGTCGGACATCTGAAACATCGCTGCAAATACTGTTCGCAGCCTGATCCTCTCTGAGGCTTTCTACGTGACCGAACCAGCGGAGTGTTGTGGATTTTGTCACTTACAGCTTTTTTTACGGATACGCCATGAGCCAGCTTCGCTTCTTGTGGGGCCAAAGATTCTTCGCAGCAAGTTTCGCAGATTGTGCGACCTCCAGATAGACAATTGGAAGAAGGAAGCGCAGCACAGGGAAAGATGGCGTGTTTTAGGCCTCGTACGCACTGTCCGGTTAGCCGCACTTCGCACTGCAATGCCGCTGCCAGCCAACCGCTCCGGTCGCTCGGAGCGCTGCGGCCCGACTGACAGCAAGCCGCACGGTCGCTATACGCACTACGCGGATGCACTGCGGTTTGCTAGTTTGCGGTTGCTCGCCATTGAAGGCGCTGTTATACCAACATTACCGAGGGACCGGAGCCGTTGGCCGGCAGCCGCATCGCAGTGCGAATAGATAATACGATTTACATACAATTTTGGATTTTCAGCCGCAGTGCGGCTGACCGGACTGGCGTATGCGGCCTTTGTTGCGGAGGCTAACATAAATATTGGCCGGCCCCACACTAATCTGAATTCAGGTTCTACCGAATGAAATTGGCTCTCAAGCCTTACCCGCTCTTATCATATCATTCGATCAAGACCGATTTAAAGGACCAAATCATTCACTGACGGTAGCACAGAGGCTCGTGGTGACTCTTGTTACATTCGACATAAAATCGAATGTCGTTCATGAGTTTCATTCCTGTTCCCATCCTATATATGCTTCGGACTTATATACATTACTACTGTTCATTTACTAAGACCTCGTCAACTTATAGACAAGATCCGGAAAGGTTAAGGTAGGTACTGCGTAAAATTATTTACGTTTTGTTTTAATAAGTACGGATAAAAAGAAGCGGGTGTCCAAAGTCCGCTTTCCGCCGCCTCGTGTGAACGTTGTGGACTGAAAGAGGATGTAGTGAGTAGAATTCAGAAAGGAATTTTGCGTTGGTTTTGACATGTGGAGAGGATGAAGGAAGAAAGATTGACGAAACAAATATATCGAGCGAATGTGGGTGGAAGGGCCGGTAAGGTACAACCCAGGCGGACATACTTCTACCAAATAGGGGATGTATTAGCAAAGTGCAAGTACCCGAAACTGGCGTGCGTGCATGCAGACTAATGAATGTTGAGGAAGTGAAGGTCAGGATCGTGGCAGTTGACAGTCCCTGGTGTCTGCCTACGCCTTTCGAATAAAGATAAAGATTCATTTATTTGCATAAACATGTGTCAATAGTACAGTGGCATGCATTACTATGGTCTTAAATATAACATTGTCATGTTAGTTTTGCTTCAACATGTTTTGCCAGAAGGTGGCGTGCAAATAAGAGAGTTTCGCCATCACAGTAATTGAATCGTGTGATTTTAAAACGACACATCGCTGCTTGGCAAAAAAAGTGTCATAACACAAAAATGTTGAATTCGAGATAATGCAACTTTTATGATTTTTTATCATTTTATACACTGATATTATAAAAAATATGGGAGTTACATTGCTGAAATTTTTTTTGCAAATAGTATATCTTTATACATTTCACATAGTTTATATTTTTTAGAAATGTTATGTAATTTTTTTAAGTAACTTTCAAGCTATATTTAATTTGGGATATGTTATGACACTTTTCTTGGAGAATTTGGAAATATTTTAGGAAATAATACTCTTTTTTATAGTATGAAAAAATAAACTGTAATTTTGCGAATGGGACAATGTCCGCCTAAATCCTAAATCGATATTACTACTTTCTTTTTCTAATACATAGTTACTAGTGTAATAAATTTCTTAACAATATAATGTTATGGCTTCGCTCACAGTCACATTAAATTACAGGTATCTATTAATAATCAACTAAAAGGAACTTTTTCATTAAACTTTTAAATATTTTAATTTAACAATAGGTTAAGACTTAGTAAATAGTTAGGTACATTAAATGAGTATCAAAACAAGTAACAACTAGTTGTTACTCAAAATAAATTAGTAGGTATTATTTATCATAAATGCTTTTGTAAGAAAAGTTTACTTAAGAGAATTAGAAAACGATTCGTAAAAATGATGTATGAGAGGTTATTTTCTTTTAGATGTAGACGGAGTCAGATCATGGTTTTCTATCATGGAATTAAATTGCCGAGGAGTGTCAGTGCGAAAGGTTGTGTTTGTTGCTTGTGTTCCATGGCCGAGAAATGTAATACTCGTCTGACACGCTTTCTTACAGTTGGACGACCGGAGTCACTATTTGAGCTGGAACTTTTATTTACAGACTTGGCTTCAAAATTTGGGTCTTTGACGCTATCATCGTTGTCTTAAAAAAACATTTTCTTTGTCTGATGTTTGACCCCCATCTAAAACAAAACAATCGATATCCTAAAAAACCGGCCAAACGGAAAAAAACATCTCGGTTGTATGGGATTTGGAAGAATGTTAAAAAATTAGTTTTACATAACAATGTTCATTTATTTTATGAGTTTATTTATTCAAGGATCTGTACATATTTACCTATTAGTGTTAGAAATAAAAAAAAAACCATAAAATTAGTAATACAGTTCATGTAAAATACTAAACTTGCTTTGGAATATCGTTTCCAACAGATATAGTTGGAATGGTACTCTGGTCAGAAATGTCTTGTTGGTCTTCTTCACACGCTAGTTTGATCATCAACGCTCCGCGATTAGTCTTCATCTTTTCCTTAAAGAATAAATCAAAATAATTAGGTATAGGTACTGCCAGGAAAGAAAAATAAAATTGAGAAATGAACTATTCGCTTCAAATCATAATATTTTTTCATGAAAACAGACCGATAACACAATATGCCACATGAATCTAAAAACTTAGTTTTATTCATGCAGAAAGATAGTAATAATACAACATAACGTTGAAGATTCCTATAATATTGTACAATAACACTGTCATTAAACGTGTTATGTCTTTATTACATTATTTTCAACTAAAATATTCCCATCATACCATGACGTATAAAACAGCAACTACCCAAGATATGACTATTTTCTTTAAAATATTTAGTATTCCACATGATTTTTTCCTCGACAAAACCGTCATAACACAGTTTGATGCACTTTTGATGGAAACAATTGTATAATAAACTTCTAAAACTTACCTATGGACAGTCGCATCACACATTAATACTTTTTTGTGGCAGCACAATACACAACCACTCTGGATCAACACAATTGTGACACTGTTCATGCCAGTCAACTGACCAATACGGCTCAGTGAAAAAGAGAACTTAGCGCCATCTCTCGGTAACTAAGCACACCATAATAATGACGATTTTACAGCCGGTCAAATGAAATATTCTCTATCCAATGGTACAAATATGTCAAAACGTAATTATTATGTATTGTGACGCTTTTCTTGCCGGGCAGCGACATGTCCTTTCATTACAACTTTGCAGGAAATAGAAAAAACTGTTTTATTCAAATACTAATATCTACAACAGCAATATTTTAGCATATTATATTGATTTCTGTATGAATAAACTACAATTTTTTTTTCTAATGTAAATCAATAGGTAGGTGTAAATAATTTAATAAAAAAAAATTGACAAGTGTTATTTTAAAAACACATGTGACATGTGTTGTTTTAAAATCACACGATTCAATTATTAATCAGTCATAAAAAGGTTATAAAAGTATGTCAAGACAAAAATTACACTTTATTATTATTATCAAATTGGGTCAAAAAGGAGACAGGCACATTTCTTTAATGTAATGGTCAGTAAATTAAAAGAAAAAATTAATTACAATGTGTCATTTAGAAATTCATTAAGATTGTAGTAACATTTGTCAATAAGCAGTTTTTTGAACCGTGTCTTAAATACATTTGTGTTTAATTGTTTGTAGATTGTCGGAATTTTATTATATATTATAGGAGCCATACATACAATGCTTTTGCCCAATAAGGCTGTTTTTGCGCGATGAAGACGTAATTTACTTTCATCACGTCTATTTCTCATTACAGTTGCACACAAACGTGGAAACAACTCAGGGTGTTTTTTTACGAACATAGCTACCTCAAATATATATAGTGCTGGAAGTGTCAGGATGTGGTATTTCACAAATAGATGCCTGCAGGTCTCGGAGCGTTTAATATGAAACATCGCGCGAATGCAGCGTTTTTGCATTTTAAAAACAATTTATTTATTAGTTGAGTTGCCCCAAAAGATAACACCATATCTAAGTACCGATTCAGCAAGGCCGTGATATGTTGCTAGTAAAGCATCTGTACTGACGGTTTTATAAAGGTTAAATAGAACATACGCCGAAGTACTAACTTTTTTACTTATTTCATCAACGTGATGTTTCCAGTTTAATTTAATTTAATCTCAGGTAATTTATTCAGTCTTTGATTAAAATGCATTATATTCGTTTTATAGTCAGATTAATTTTTAGATTGTTGTTGTCAAGCCAAGAAATTATTGTTGTCAGAGAATTATTTATGTCAGATTCATAATTATTTATGTCTTTGCATTTTATTGTCACCATACTATCATCAGCGAATAATGTCATGGGGTGGCAGGCAGCCTTTGGCAGGTCATTTACGTACAAAATAAGGAGAAGGGGCCCTAAAACACTGCCTTGTGGCACTCCATGTTTTAAATTACGGAATTCGGATCTGTACGGTATTTCTTTCTTCGTTTTGACGTTAAAACGAAAAAAGAAACAGGCAAGAAACTATACAGGCGTGAGTTTATATATGTATGTAATAATAATAATAATAATAATAATAATAATAATAATAAGCCATTTATTTCCAAAAAGAAACATTACATGCATAGATTTTTAGATTCACCTAAGATAACTTGCCATAAAATAAAATCATGATTTCATAAACATTCATGGTTAATTTAACAATTGAAAAAATTATAATAATAAAACTAATTACTATTAATTAATTTCATTCACTTAAAATCATAATAAAATTTCATATCAAAGGTAAATTAAAATAAAATAGTAAAAATGTATGTTAATAAATAGAAATAGTTATCAATAGATTCAATTACATTAATTCATTCACTTTGTTATCACAATATAAAGTTAAAATGTCAGTTTTCATTTGGACTGCTCGTATGTCGAGCATAGGCCTCCTCCATCCCGCGCCAAGTGTGCCTGTCTGCGGCTAGCCTCGTCCAAGTGATGCTGGTCCAAGCCACGATGTCATCTCGCCAGCGGCGTGGCGGCCGGCCCGGGGGGCGGGGCGACCCGCGTGGATACCAATGTAGCATTTTTTCACTCCAGCGTTCATCAGTCGTTCTTGCTAGGTGACCAGCCCATCTCCATTTCAGGCAGCATGCTAGTTTTGCAGCGTCTATAAGTTTGGTTTTCTTTCTTATTGTTGTCAGTCGTACTTTGTCCGCCAGTCTCAGTCCTAACATGCTTCTTTCTGCAGTTTGTTGGAAAACTTTTAGTTTTTTGATGATTTCTGAGGTGAGCGGCCATGTTTGGCAACCATATAATAGAGTCGGTGTTACTACAGAATCAAAGGCTTTCTTTTTAAGTTTGATATTTATCTTTGATTTAAAGATATGTTTCAGTGACCAATATGCGCTCCATGCCTTTTTTATTCTTCTTTCTATTTCAAGTACGGGTTTCTTTTCGAAGGAAAGATTTTGTCCTAAGTATATGTATTCTTTGACATACTCTATATTTTGGGAGTTTATTACGATCGGTGTCTGCTCTACATTGGTCATGATGCATGTCTTTGTTGGGTTCATCTCTAAGCCGCACTTTTTGCTTTGTTGATCTAGCGTGTTTAGCATATAGATAAGGTCTTCACGGTTCTCAGTAATTACTGCTATGTCATCTGCAAAGCGCAAATGGTTCAGAAATTCTCCGTTTATGTTTATGCCTCGTTCAGACCAATCTAGCTGTCGAAATATATCTTCCAAAAGAGATGTAAAGAGGTTCGGAGAGATGGGGTCTCCCTGTCTCACTCCTCGCTGCACCTCGAACTGTTTTCCCTTTCTTTCCAGTTTCACTTTAGCTTTGCTCTTGCTGTAAATTTCTTTTAGAATATTCACGTATTTGATATTGACACCTTGCCGTCTAAGTGCAGTCCAAAGAGCTTCATGCGATATCGTGTCAAAAGCCTTAGCGTAATCAACAAATGCTATGTAGAGAGGCTTTTCGTGCTCTTTATATTTCTCTATCAGTTGGGTAAGTGTAAAAATATGATCTAGTGTAGAGTATTTTGGTCTGAAGCCTGCCTGTTCTCTTGGTTGTTCGAAATCTAGGATTTTCTTTACTCTATTTAGGATAACATTTGTAAATAGTTTATACATAGACTGCAAAAGGGAAATTGGTCGATAATTACCGATATTCAGTGGGTCGCCTTTTTTATAAAGTAAAGTTATAATGGAAGTTTCCCATTCCTCGGGTATCGTTTCGTGTTCGATTATTTTGTTAAAAAGTTGAGTTAATATGGAGGTCAATGGCTCTGCCATGGCCTTCAGGACATCGTTTGTAACGCCATCCTCTCCGGGACTCTTCGAGGTTTTTAATGACTGAATTGCCTTACGTATTTCACATTCTAAGAGAAGCGGCAGCCCCTCTTCGGTGGATTCAGCTGTATATGTTGACGTTCTATTCTCATTTGTATGATATAGGTTTTGATAATATTCTGAGGCCGTGTGTATAATATCATTTCTATTTGCAGAGACTCTACCTGAACAGGTTGTTAAAGCTGGTATCCATTGCTTGCTGTCACATAGTCGCTTGGTTCCTCTCTTCACGGATGTTCGCTTCTCTAACTCCTCTTCAATTATGGTAGAGCGGTATTTTTCATTATTCCTTCTTATCTGAGTTCGGATCTTTGAATATAGTCGTTTAAGTGTCTTCTTATCTGAATCAGTGTTATTTGACTTTTCTTTAATTTTTGTTCGTTCTAATATTAATTTTTTGACTTTTTCTGTTATAATTTGGTTGATTTTCCTTGTTTCACGTATTCTGGGTAATTGTCTAACACTTTTTTGAATATTTCTGACGATGTTTGTATAGTTTTCTTGTGTGTTAAGATTTTCTGCAGGTTTATTACACTCGATAAATATATTTTTCAGAGATTCTTGCTCTATTGGTGTGTAGCCAAATTGTTTGCCTCTATGATATGTGGTTCGAGGCTTCTTTTCTTTGTGGTTCATTATATAGGTTACTCGTACGATTCTGTGGTCCGTTGGGAAGGTAGTATTAATTACTTCAATGTTCTCTATAGAATTTAGTTTATTTTTCTTTGCTATACAGAAGTCTATTTCGTTATAAGTTTTTCCATTTGGTGAACGCCAGGTCCATTTTTGTTTTGGTTTTTTCTTGAAATAGCTATTCATTATAAACATTTCGTTTTCTGCGCAAAAGTCCAAAAGTATTTTGCCTCTTTCATTTCGACTTCCATATCCCCAGGGGCCCATTATGGAGTATTCTTCAGGTGTTCTTTGACCAATCTTAGCATTAAAATCGCCCAACAAAATTATATTTGAGTGTTTTATTTTTAAGGCGTAACGAATTTCGTTGTAGAGTTGCTCTATTTCTTTTTGATCAGCTTTCTTTGTGGGTGCATATATTTGTATGATACTTAGAGCGCGGTCATCTATGATCAGATCCAATCGGGCTACTCTATCTGAGATGGATTCGAAATTTATGATATTTGATTTTAATTCTTTTTTGAGCATAAAGCCAATTCCGTTTCTACCGCTTTTCTTACCAGTGTACATGAATATGTAGTTTTCATGTTCTAGAATATGTGTTCCTTCTTTCTTGACATCCGAGAGCCCTATTATGTCCCACTTTATTTTAGACAGGGCATGCTCAAGTTCTTCTTGCCGGCCGACTCCGACGAGGGATCTAACGTTTAATGTCCCAATGTAGAGGATGGAGGGTTTTGGTCTAATTCTCCCACGGCGACCACCCGTACTGGGAGATTTAATATTTTCGTAATTATTTATGTATTTATCTTTTGTATTACTTGAAGATGTAGATATTAAAGTTGCTTTTTTATATTTTTCTGTTTGTGGAGGGGCCTGTTCTTGTTGCTACGCTTGACCGTCGTCATTATTTGTTTTTGCCACATGTGGGGGTGGGCAGGGTGACTGAGGTTTGGCATTTAGGTATGACTCTATTGTGGGTTTATTCTTTTTTGGGGCGTTCGAGGAGTTTTGAGCTTTGAACAGATTTTCTGCTGGTGGACTAGGTTTTCTCTTTGTGTTTCTAGTATGAGAGTAGGGTTGTTTGGACATAGAGGGGGTTGCAACCCTCTTATCGGGACTTCTCGCTTTCAAAGTTATTATTCTGTCGTACTTCAATATTACTTTTTCACCCTGTTCTTTTCTACTTATAAATTCCTCCTGCAACTCTTTCCTTTTTTGCAGTATTTTGGCTGGGAAGTCTTCTTTTATATATATTGTTGTGTCTTTCAAGTATTTTCTGTTTTTAAGTATCTGTATTTTTAAACTCATTGTGTTCACCGTAACCACTATAGGTCTTACTTTTTCGCCTGCCTTTCCCATTCTTCTAGCTGTTTCAATGTCGCGTCTTTCACATGGTATTTTCATTTTTTCAATCAGTATTTGAAGTATATGGTCTTCCAGATTTTTGTATGACCTTTCATTTTCTTCAACTCCAAATAGTATAATATTTTTCCGTCTCATATATCGTTCCATACTTTCTATGGTGTGTTGTTGATTTTCGACTTTCTTTTCTAAAGCATCGGTTTTTATTTCGAGGGATTTAAATTTTTGGTTTATATTTCCATTGATATCTTCTATTATCGTATTTTTCATGGCGTTCATTTCGTGTTTCTGACTTTTTAACTCATCTTGAATTGTTTTCAGCACTTTCATAATATCGTCCATGGTTTTGGTTGGACGTGTGCTGCCCTCTGTGTTTTTTTTTTCGTATAACAGCGTCTTACGGTAATCTAAAGTTTTCGTTCTTGGGTTAGCTTGGCTCGCGTTGCGATGTGCTTGTTAGTTCTGCCACTAGTCAAAAGATGGCGGTAAATGGTATTGATTAGAAAAGTATTGGCTATTGGTGACTAATTATTGTTTTGAGTTTTAGGTTATAGAAATTATTTTCGCTTTAAATTTGGGGAAAAATACTCACAGTTGATATGATTTTACACTGTTAGTCCCATCTGTAGTATTATTTATTTTATTTTAGGTGTTTAGATGTCAACATTTTTTAAATTTACTTTCGTTACTTTGTTATTGATTGAATTTATTTATTTTGTTATTATTTCACTGAAATATTGATGCCACAGTATTAAGCACTGTAATGCTAATGATTTAAAATACGTTTAGCACTGTCTAATTGCTTTTGAAATCATTTTTGTTGTTGTAATCACTGTTTGGCCGTTACGAAATGTTTTTGGTTGATATTTTGTTTATTTTGGAATCAAACGTTTGGATAACACTTGTACAAATTTAACACTGTTAGCACTTGGTTTTTATCACTTTTTTTTTCTTGAATGTAGCTTTTAAACTTTTTAATTGATATATATACTGGAGAGTTGAAATCTATGGCAGCGCCCTCTCTTCTCATGTATGTAAGAAGGAATAAATAAGAGTGCAGATGTAAGTAGATACTTATATTAACATTTCACAGCTGTAAATTGTTTCTGAGAATAAATAAAATTTGATTTGATTTGAAATGGATAAATTATCTTTGTGTATTCAGAAAGGCTATCCGGATGTGTAAGGGCGGTCTTTGGATCGCTTAGCTTTCGTGAAAGAATGAATAAGAATGTAGTATTATGACGTTGTGTGAAGCTTTGGATGATGAATTACACTCTACGCCAATTGGAAGGCGGGAGGCAAGGGAAGAACGCATGTCAAAGCGAGGTCACAAGTTGTTTACAGCGCTGGCACGACGCACGAGGGGCGGGATCGATTTCCGCTTCGACCCAAAATTATCCTGTCTATGTATAGTAGTGTTCTTTTTTACATTCTTTAAATTTCCGAGCTGTGTGGATGTTTTTGAACTCCTCGTTCAAAAGGTTCTTACTATCCATAGTCAAAAGGTGATCAACTATAATGAAACAAGTTTTCAGATACATTATATAAGCATTGTTTACTTCAAGTAGGTGCCAATGGCATACATCAATGCATCATATTCATCCACCCACTCAAGATGTAAATTATAGTATAAGAAACTGTATTTTAAACAATCGTAAACATTGTTATATTAGTCGGTACAAAAGTACGGTATACAATTATAAATAAAAAATAATGACATCTGCATAAAGGAGAACGCACACCTACCCGAGCCAAAACTATCTACAACGCCAAACTCAAAGAAGTTATGCGCGCCGAAGGAATCGACCGCGCCGAAAGAGTTTCGTGCATTCGCATCGCCCGCGCGTAAAGCAATTGACCGTCGTCGGCACTGTTCGCGACGAATCTGATGTCGACGAATCATTCGACGAATTCGTCTGGGAATGGGCGACTTGCGTAAAACTTAGATAAATCATTTATTACATTGCCACAGCACACAAAGATATACAATTAACAGGCACAGTATACTAACAAAAATATTCAATGTAAAACAATGAAACAAAAAATTATTGGCTGCGTACTATGCGTGCTATGGCAATAAAAAAATTACCCGAACTCAGCATAATAATACGGGACCGGGAATAAAACAGGACCTATAAGAGACGCAACGAGGGCCAATGGCTGCGTTGAGCTCTCCAACAAAAACAAACAACATAGCGTCAATATAATAGAAAAAATAAAAGACAGGAAAGACTTACGGTCTTATGCATAAAAAGTCGATTTCACTAAAAGACTCTTAAGATGGAGTCCCTCTCATAAACCGGCTTTAAGACGGAGTCTGAAGAGTATTTTAATGGGATTGACTTTGTTTTTAAGAACGATTGTTTTTAAGTAAGTATACATACACGACATAGAAAAATCTGAAAAGAAAACCAAATAAATATTTGTTTACGGGTTTTACAGGTTTCCAAATGGGAAAAATAAAGTAATTCTAATAATAAACGACTTATTACAATTATTTTTTTATTAAAAGAAGTAGACAAAAACTTTTAACTTGTTTATATTTTACCATTGCCTCCAATGAAATAAGAACATTTTTTGTGCAAGTTTTCCACCGAGAGCCCATCGAATTTTTCCAGCGATTCGTCTGAT
This sequence comes from Yponomeuta malinellus, assembly GCA_947308005.1. NCBI lineage: Eukaryota > Metazoa > Arthropoda > Insecta > Lepidoptera > Yponomeutidae > Yponomeuta > Yponomeuta malinellus. Next base: position 1,140,195 of record OX371007.1, on the reverse strand, counting down.
GTGACGCGGTAGTGAACCAAGTTTTATAATTTCACAAGAATTTTAGAATTCTGCTAGAATTAGGTTCTTTCGGCTCAGCTCGGTGTGTGTTCACCTTAAGGTCTCACTCGCACAAACAAACATTGTTAATAATTGTAAAAAAAATGTATGATAAATGTGGTCTGAGGATTTGATAGATACTAAAATTACGGACACTTCAAATACATTTTTGTTTTCCTTCCTTGTTTTCCTTTTAAAATTAAGAGACAAGAAAATAATCTTGACGATGCAAATGATGCTCTCTCGCGTGTGTTGGATTGGTTCACGGCAAATAATCTGCTTCTAAATTCCAAAAAGACAAAATGTATAAAGTTTACCTTACCAAACGTAAGATTAGTTGAAAACAACATTGTACTCGGAAAAGAAAAACTAGAATTTGTAGAAGATACCGTTTTTCTAGGCATCACAATCGATTCAAAATTGCAATGGGGTCCTCATATTGTAAAACTAGCACACAGGCTTAGTTCTGCAGCATATGCAGTCAAAAGAATTAGAGAGCTCACTGACGTTGCAACTGCTAGGCTTGTTTATTTTAGTTACTTCCACAGTATTATGTCCTACGGCATACTACTGTGGGGTCGGGCAGCAGACATTGAGACGATCTTCATCTTACAGAAGAGAGCCATCCGATTTATTTACAAGTTAGGTAGTAGGGATTCGCTAAGAGATTTCTTCAAAGAAACCAACATCTTAACAGTTGCATGTCAATACATTTATGAAAATATTATGTACGTTAGAAAAAATATCAAAGACTTCGAAAATGTTGGTGGCCACCATAATTTTAATACTAGAAATAAACATAAATTGTCATTTCCACTATTTAGACTTGCAAAAGTTAACACATCCTTTATGGGGCACTGTATAAGGTTCTACAACAAAATTCCTCAAGATATATTAGAGTTACCTCCAACGCGATTTAAAAAATGTGTTAAGCACATTCTGTGCAAAAAGGCTTACTATAACATCAAGGATTACTTAGAAGACAAAGATGTTTGGCATTAAACAGTAGATTAATATTATTTAAAGGACGATTGTGACTAGTGTTCAACACATTCATGAGTAATATTTTAAGTTGAAAACTCTGTTAATTAAGTTAAAACGTGTTTTGAAAAGAATAAATGTGGAGTTTCTTTGTTAGTTTCTTCTCCACATAATCCATTAATTGTGAAACTAACAACTTTGACGTTCATTAAGTAAACATTCTGTTTTTACAATGAATAAAAATATTTGAATTTGAATTTGAAATTTGAATTTGAATTAAACTTAGGTTTTAACAAAGAAAAGTTGTTTCCAAAATTATTAATTTTAGTATCAAACTTTCTTAATCGAAAATAGAGATAAGAGAAAATATATCTTGTCCGTAATTTTATTATCTACTAGCTGTGCCCGCGACTCCGTTCGCGTACATTTCGATTTTTACGAAGCATTTGTATGGGGGCCACGTCTTATCATAACTGGAGCTAGAATTTAAATAGCCTATCCTGTGTCCCAGATGTCTATATGTTTTTATACCAAATTTCATCAAATTCGGATAATTGGTTTAAGAGTTATGGATTAGTTTCAGTATCATATATTGAGCCTATAAACACAATATCTCTGAAAACAAACTAACTTACTCCATGACCGACCCTTACAGATTTATTATTAGTATATAGATCAAACTCTCAGACAACACTTATCAAAAGTATACTTATTTTAATACAATCATAAAAATGTCGCAATTTGCGAGCGAGACAGCATTTCAGGTGTAACAGTAACCTTAAACTTACATTCCATTCCACGAAACAAGCTCCTAACCTTCAATAGCCACTAGCCAATAGTAATGTAAACCTACCCTATGAAGCGCACCATCTTCGCCTATTAATCCTCGCGCATTGACCGATGAGATGCGAGTATTTGTTCCCAAGGAGTTCGACTCCGTAGAACGGGGTATAAGCTTATTATAATATTATAAGCGTATAAGCATAAAATATATTTCAATTGAAACAATCTCTGATCCCACTTAAATACCTATGTAACCGTAACCAAACAAATCTCTGTCTAGGCATAATAATAAATAAACTCTGCTATGAATAAACCTTAGATAGAAGATACATTAAGATAACATAGGTCAGGCAAAACCTGTTTCGTGCTGGCCTAATTTAGATTTATAACAAAATGTACAATATTTTTAGTTAACTTAATGTAAATAAAGATAAGATAAGAGAAAAAGTATTTATTCAAATAACCACAATTTGATAGGTACAGATGAGAAAGTTATAGCTCAGATAGAACAAAGCAGATTTATCCGTTGGTTTCCACGCTAGATTTTGAACGCTATAAATGCAATAGAACATAATATTATACTGGCTATATAGCTGTCCCGGCGAACTTCGCACCGCCACAGAATCCGTTTATACGATTCACGTTACCATGGCAATGCAATAAATAAATATCTTAGAGTTTGGCTTGAAAAAAGGTTACAGGAACAACTAAATATTACCCCACGGGAACGCGTTACTGGGATATCAAGTATTCTATGTCTCAATTCAGATCTTTGTATATCTGAATGCCATGTTCCATGTAATTCCGTTCAACCGTTATTGCGTGATTGAGTAACGAACATCCAAATACACAAACTTCTTCACAAACTTTCACATTTATAATATTATTAGGATTTGATTTTAGTATTTTAGTGTATTTGTCAACCTTTACATACATGCACTCAAATTAGTTATGTACTTTACTGCTTGCACCATGTCTATGGATGATAGGCGTGAGTGGATGTACGTAATATTCAAGTCTTGAGTACCTTCTTCAATGCTGAGATCCGGAAAACTTAATTCCCTCTTTTAGGTAAAATTATTCAGCTGTGTGTGACACTTCGGCATCGTCGTATTGTTTTGTTCTGAGCGTTTTTAGAAAATTGTACAATTGTATTCTAGTTGGTTCCGGCAAGTTTCGTTTTTGGAGAGCAGCTGTAAGCAATTAATATAATTAGTATTGACTGTGTACACCAGAAAAATAAACGGAGACCACAGTTTTCACTTGTCCTGGTTCCAAATTAGGTTACCCTGTCCTTGGTAACCAGGCAAGCGTATCACAAACATAGAAGTACACCCATACTGAGGCCATTTTGTACATAAGCACCGGTGATTGTTTGTTTCGGTCTGGCATCGGTAGAACGCTGGCCTTACTGACTTTGTTTCCAATGACATTTTCTTCAATAGTATCGTATTTGTGTATTGGCAAATATTAACCATCCATTGCCGGAGTTTCTGACGTATCTTTAGCACTGATTTTGTAAAAAACTGCAAGCGTCGGCAAATACCCGAATTCATACGCATAGTTAGGTGATGCGCCAGCATAAATTACGTACATTTGTGTATTTGTAATAGCAGCAACACTCACTAAGCGTGAAGGAAAACGTCGTGAGGACATCTGAGAGTCTGATGAGTTCAAATAACTCAGTATAAACTGATGAAGGGCCGCGTAGTAATTTTTTATTTTCCAGTAATTAATTACAATTTCTACAACTTCACAAATGGAGGTAAGTAAGAAAGCAAAGTCATTGATACATGCCAGGATTCGAACCCACGGCCTCTCGAATGTGAGTAAGCCTATGAGCTAGTGACTAGGTAGTATGCTACCTCTCTGAGAGAAGGCTTGTGCCGTACAGTAGGACATAAAAAAATGTTTTCATTAAGCTCATACTCTCTCCCTCTGAGAGAAGGCCTGCCTGTACCTTGCAATGGGACGTATCTGTAGACTGCTTATTATACATAGTGTTATTTAAATAACGCACAACTGGAAAACCGTTGTTTTTATAAGATTGTACAAAAACCAAATATTTGAGAATATTTGCTTTGTTTATATAGGAAGTGGTTTTATTATCTATTCAGAAATAACGGCTCTTAGGTTTTGCGTTGTTCAATAAAACATTATTTATTGTTTGTTGCAAAATCGTTAACCCATCAAAATTGGCATTTTCACAGTAAACTCAGCTGTAGCGTAACATTACTGAGCAGTGTTCTATGTAAACATGTATGTGCTGACGGCGTATTGAGTGAACCGAATTATAAAGACAATGTTACTAACCCAGTACTGCTTTAGGTTTCTGGATTCCGTCATTGTACAGCTGCGTTATAGTTTCCCTAATTGACCACTTTATTCCTCGGGTACCATCAGTATGGTTGTCATGCTGGTTCATCTCAAACAGCGATACTTTGGAAGAGTCTGCATGGTACAATAGATAAAACTTCGCTGGACATTCTTGCTGGCGATATTTTCCACGACTGCACCGAAAATTCACCCGTTCTCCTTCGTGACTCCTGTATCTCGTAATAGTCTTCAAGTTCTCTGCCTTAATGAAACTCTCGGCGTCTTGAGCACACTGAAACTCCTGGGTTTTTTTCCAATTTTTTGGTTTGTTAGGTTTTCTAGGCATCTTCGGACGCTTGCCTTCAATATGGTTGGCATGTTGGTTCATCTCAAATAGCGAAACTTTAGGAGAGTTTGCATGGTACAAAAGGTAAAACTTCGCTGGACATTCTTGCTGGCGATATTTTCCACGGCTGCATCGAAAATTTACCCGTTCTCCTCCATTACCCTTGTATCTGGTAACCTTCTTTAAATTTTGTGACTTAATGTAAGATTCAGCCTCTTGAGCACACGGAAACTCTTGAGTTTTTTGCCACTTCTTTGGTTTTTTGGGCTTCTTGGATTTGAGTCCTCGTTTGCTATCAATGTGGTTGGCATGTTGGTTTATCTCGAATAGTGAGACTTTAGAAGAGTTTGCATGGTACAATAGGTAAAACTTCGCTGGACATTCTTGCTGGCGATATTTTCCACGACTGCATCGAAAACTTACCCGTTCTCCTTTGTTACCCTTGTATCTTGTAACCCTCTTCAAATTTTGTGACTTAACGTAAATATCGGCGTCTTGAGCACACTGAAACTCCTGAGTTTTTTTCCACCTTTTTGTTTTTTTGGATTTTTCAGGCTCCTCTGTATCGTCATATTCAGCTTTGATGCTTGCTTCAATATCCACTTTTACCAGACTCGTACTTTGCAGCCACTTTAATAGCGAAGGAAAATCAATGTTTTAGCAAATCTCCAGGAAAAGGGAATTTAAAACAATACCGAATTGATGCCGTCGAGTGGCACTGGGGCAATCAATTGCAATTCTACTAACCAAATAACTTTATAGTAATTTTGTTTAATATGATTTGAGAAAAAATTGTCCAGAAGGCAAGTAACATCGAAAACTAAAAATCCGACCGGAAGGTAGCTAATAATGTGCATCAACATTCAACAAATACGATGTAGGTTCTTTACACTAAAACAAATTTCGGATTTCTGAATCAAGTCTTAAGTGCTTGAGCATGACTTGAAGTAATGGATAGTCCTAGTACAATAACATTGATATTACATTAACAAATGAACAATGTAACCACAAATAAAAATGTATAATTGATAGCGGTGTGGTTCTGTTTTAGTCTGGCCCTTGGTCTTTTCCTATAATTTGCCATTTTGAGAATTAGTCTTTTGTAGACTCATATGTTATTTTGTGACATTCTGAATTATATTTCCTGACGGCCATAACGCCGTCTGTATTAAACATCACTGTCAAAATCACATAACACTAGAAATTTCAACTGAAACCACATTTGTAGAAGACACTACTAAATGCTAATGTAAATATATTTTATTAGGTTCTTTATCTTTCTTAGCCTCTCCCTTACACAACTTAGATGGCAGTATTGCGTGAACGAGACGGAAAAGCTGCCCATTCCCTTTTTTCTGTAAACCGGGTTACAGTGGAAACTATTTTTAACGTGCTTAAAAATGCATCCTGTCTACTTCCTTTTTAAAGTTATCAATCCAAAAAGCTACATACCTTTGGATTTCTTGATGAGTTGCTATCTTCAGATTGTGAGCCTAAACATATGTCACCACCACCATTGCTAGCGTCATCGCTGTCTTCATCCTTCACTTCGGGAAAGGGTACCACCCTCAGTAGATCCTCAGTGGTCTCTCCTTCAATGTCGTTAGGTTCCTGCTTCACCTTTACCTAATATAGTAACAAGAATGTAGTTATATCTCTACACCTAACCTAATGGCACTGAAACGTGGTCTCTCACTATGGGCCTCGTAAGAAAGCTCAAGGTCACGAAACGAGCTATGGCTATGCTCGGAATTTCTCTACGAGATCGAATCAGAACTGATGATATCCGTAGACGAACGAAAGTCGTTGACATAGCCCAGCAGATTAGTAAGTTGAAGTGGCAGTGGGCGGGGCACATAGCGCGCAGAACTGATGGCCGATGGGGCCGAAAAGTTCTCGAATGGAGACCACATATCAGCAAGCGTAGCGTAGGACGACCAGCCACAAGATGGACAGATGACCTCATCCAAGTGGCAGGAAGACGCTGGATGCAAGCCGCTTCCAACCGGTCTTTTTGGAAATCCATGGAGGAGGCCTATGTTCAGCAATGGACTTCTTGGGGCTGAATGATGATGATGATGACCTAACGGTTGACAGAGTCGTTTAGGATGACGAACTTATCCTATATGACATGGTCAAATCGGTCAACCGCTAGGGTATAGGGACATGACTATAATAGGGGTTGGGCAATAAAAAAAAGAGTTTTGAATATTTTTCTGTGTTCTTTGTGTTCCACTGCTGGGCGGCTGAGCTGGTTTACATTTTTAACGCAAGTCCTGTGTTAGACCTGGTATTTTTCTTTCTATGTGTGGTTTAATTAATAACTTCTATATTGCAATTTTTTGTTTTGTTTTTCCTTCTGTTGTGGTAAATGGAAAGCCCAGGTCTCTGCCTACTGGGGTATGGGTGTGCTGTGTAATGAGTAAGCCAACCATAGCGATACAAGGTGCAAGAAGTTCATAAATTGTTCTAACAAGTCATATGCTGAAATAGTATCATTGTCACACGCACACTTCTTTAGTAACTATTATTGTATGTATGTAAGCATGTTTGTTTGTGGCAATAAATCATTCATTCATTCATATCATAGTTATATATGCAACTAAACCAACTAGGTAAATTCAAACGTGTCTGTAATGGCCCCATAATTAGTCTCAAACGAATTGAACGATGTGTATACTTTTGACAAATTTTAAAGTGGTGACGACCACATTTGTCAAAAGTATACACATTCATTTACAATCATTAAAAATATTAGAATGTGCGAGTGAGAGGGATGCCAGAAGTAAAAGTAACCTTAAGGTCTTATGTCAAAAAGTTAACAAACCTCTTCATTAACGTCTTCATCTTGATGTTTAAATATAAATGTATTGGAAGGTGGCTCGCTGTAGTAAGTCAGGTTAGATTCTAACTGCAGGTTTTGCCGGTTTATGGAATTCAGGTCCTTTTCTGTTATCTGTAAAGTTATAATGTGCGTCAATACCACTATGTGAAAACAAATAAACAGTCGTCGTTTAAATTAAGATTTTGTTAAAACAAAAATAAGACCCGCCAAGATACAGGCTCTGCCTAGTTTGGGGGCTGCCATTGAAACCTAGATATTAAGTGAAACATAAACTTGTAATTCCGGGTATCGATTTCTATAATAACTGTGTAATTTTAAATAAATATTTTTACTTTACTTTACATCGATGCGGTTATCTTATCTTATTTTAAAGTCGTCGTGCAGCCGACAATTAATCGGCGACCCTTCAAACCAGTGGGTTATTGTGTCTGCCTCTTAACCTTACAGCTATTATGCCTCATTGAAGATGTACTCAACAACGTCAGTCACACCCTCTAAGGATAGGTAGGTAACTACGTACTAACATCAGAAACCTCAGGAAGTCGTATATACTACTATTATTGGTACCTTCGAGATCGAATCAGAAATGATGAGATTCGTAGACGAACGAAAGTCGTCGACATAGCCCAGCGGATTAGTAAGTTGAAGTGGCAGTGGGCGGGGCACATAGCACGCAGAACTGATGGCCGATGGGGCCGAAAAGTTCTCGAATGGAGACCACATATCGGCAAGCGCAGCGTAGGACGACCAGCCACAAAATGGACAGATGACCTCATCCAAGTGGCAGGAAGACGCTGGATGCAGGCCGCTTCCAACCGGTCTTTTTGGAAATCCATGGAGGAGGCCTATGTCCAGCAGTGGACTTCTTGTGGCTGAATGATGATGATGATGATGATGATTGGTACCTTAGGGTCTTACGAATAATAAATTAAATTCAATATAGACCATATTTCTTTCGACAGAACTCATAAATTAACTAACTCACCCGGCAAACACCGTTATTCACAGCTGGACATTGTTTTGCCATATTAATACGCCTACGACCTATTCTCAGACTTACCAAATATACACAAAAAATTTCATAAAAATTGCCATAAAAGTTCAATGCCAAACACTGTGACATGAAATTTTTATATATCAGATTTAAGGCTGCTCTTATGTAGAGCATGCTGTATCTCGCTCGCACAAATTAACATTTTTAGTGATTGTAATAAAATGAGAATACATTTGATGAATGTGGTCTGAGGGTTTGATGGCTAACTAAATTGCAGATATTCAAGGCATATTTTTCTTATCCTTTTGATTGAGAAAATTTGATTCCAAAATTATTAATTTTGGAAACCACTTTTCTTTATTAAAAACTATGTATAGGAAAACAAAAATATATCTAAAATGCAAATAATTTAATTACACATCAAACCCACAGAGCACATTTATCAAAAGTTTTTTTATTATTACAATCACAAAACACATTAAATAGTGCGAGCGGGACAGCATGCTCCACGTAAGAGCAGCCTTAAGTTAATGTAATAATGTCAGAGAAATAAGAGTTAAGAGTACGGGCTTAATCACCACGTGTGCCCACTGCGGGTTGGCGATTTCAAGCACTGAAGTATGTGAATAGCTCAGACACTCAGGTTTCCTCACAATATTTTCCTTCACTATTAGCGAGTGGTATTGCTACTATAACTTCACATCGTCATCAGCCCTTTGACGCCCACTGCAGAACATAGGCCTCCTCATGGTTTTCATAATCATGAGGGGTTTTGCCATAATCTCCACGCTTGGCAGGCGGGTTGGCGATCGCAGTATGCGGTTGGAATCTCAGGAAGACGCTGCTGCCCGTCTCCTGGTAATTTTTTTCCTTAGTCGCCTTCTACGACATCCACAGAAGGAAATGGAGTGCCACTATTCTTAATCCTGCACCACACAAACGATATAACTTCACAAATATACATAAATTACAAAACAAAGTCATAGGTACATGCCCGCACTGGGAATCGAACCTGGGTCTCTCACTTCTGAATCCAATGTTCTACACACAAGGCTACCGTCGATCGTGAGTTAATTAAGAGTTAATTTAATCTATAATTTTTAATCTTGTTATGTTTTTAATCTTGTTATGAAACAATCTTAAACAATTCGGACAATAACCTGATTGCCTTGCCTTGCCCATAGGTTTTAAGTAGACAAAAGAAACAAGAGGCATAGAACTGTAGAGTCAAAAAGAAAAATTTTTATAAATAAGAAATATTTAATAAATCAGAGTAATGGTTGGTGAGTTAAGATGTGGTACTCATATTGATAATGACAACTGAGAGGCGATAAAATTGATTGTATTTTTGTTGTAAATTTTTTGTATGTTTTGCTGAAATACTTGTCTTGAGACTTGCTATTATTGAGACTAAAGGTGTGTCTCCTTGCGTGAAATTAATGGGGTTAGGCTTGCCCTGCCAGAGTGACTGCCAAGTTGTGACATTGCTTCTTTTGCTAATCATTTCCTTGTAGGTTTTAGTCAGTTTTTTACTTCCTAAAGTACAGTTACAATTATTAGGTATATTGTGCACTTTCTTAATTTTTTAACTGTGGCATCAGTCATCAGTCATCATCAACCCATTATGTCCCCACCGAGGGGCACGGGTCTCTTCCCTGAGGAAGGTATAGGCCATACCACGGGGGCCAAGTCCGGATTGGTGGAGCCTTGTAGACTAGTGGCTCGTCTACTGTCAGAAGTTGCCAAGCCGCCCTAAGGCCTCTGACTTGGCTTAACGACTGCCATCTACCGACGGCAGCCGGCACCAACAGCTTAACGTGCCTTGCGAAGCACGGAACCGCTCGGAAAAATGCCACTAGCGTTAGGCATAGACGGCGACCCATCCATGCACTGAACGCGCCCTGTGTTGCTTAACCTTCGTGATCGTTTAAGATCACTCAGGCAGCCGGGGCTACGAGCGATTCATATTGTGGCATATTTACTATCAATCAATCAGCCTGTACTCGTCCACTGCTGGACGTAGGCATACTATGTAGGCAGTAAAATAGGCACATATTTCTGGAGCTGTCCCTGCTAGACCTTTGAATGTTCTGGCTATTATGAATGTGTGGCAGGGTGACCGTTTAGCTGGGCAGTGGAACATAGCGTGGTGACAAAAGGTGATTCTAGAATAGTGAATACTTACCTCGTTTTGGTCTTGAAGGATGTCGAAGAGCGCAGTTTGGCTAGAAAGACACTTCATCTTGAATTTGTAGCTTTTCATAAGAAGCGCAGCACATTCGTGACACAAATAAGGAGGAACTTCAGAAGAGTAAAGGATCTGTGATGATACAAATGAGAAATATAATTATGGAAAATGTACAGTTATGAACTAAGGTTATAAACAACGCCGGATGAAAGGCGAAAACTCACTTTGTGGCCTAATACTTCCTTTAAATACAGCTGAAAGTGGGCACCTATATCAATCATCCTACCACTCATGGCTAGGCATGTTCTGCAAGCTCTGAGATTACCCATAGTCCAGAGTTTTCAAGGAATTATAAAAAAAGATACTCTGAAGGAAACTTATCAAGGAAATTACAAACGAAACGACAAAAATTCAATCCGTAATGTTGCCATGCCATGCCACAACGAAAAAACAGGCGTAAGTAAATCGCACGTTCGGTAAGTTTGTCTGGTTTAGCGATGGGCGACTCGAGTCAATTTACTCGAGTTGGGCTGCCAGCGAGCAAACTCGAGTTGGAAATTCCGTCAACCGAGTTGACTCGGCGGGTGTGCGCGAGCGAGCTGACTCGCGAGTGTGGCTGAGTGAGTCAGTACTATGCGACCGATCTGTGTGTCAGAGTGAGAACGGTACAACATGCAACTCGAGCGACAGTATTAACGTGGCTGTGGATACATAAAATGTCCATTTACATGTCCATTTACTGCAGAACTATTTATATGGACGGCCGCCGCCACCGCGTTGGTGTGTCAGGTCCGACCGACTAGCGCAAGTTGACGGCGGTGTGCGCGCTGAGACAACGCTGACTCAAGTTTCTGCTCGAGTCAGCCCTTATTTAAACTCGAGCTACTCGAGTTGGACAAAATGTGACTCGGCCCATCGCTAGTCTGGTTTATCTGGAAATATCAGTTTAAGAACTCCTTCGTAATTTTTTTTTTAGTGGCAACTCGAGTCGGTCCTGTTTTGGACGACTACTTCTGCCAATGACGAGTCAGTCATGGGAGTGACACAATTACTGTTGACCGGTTATTTGAACTGTAGCCGCAGGCCGGTGGGGAACCCAAAACCAAAGAACAAACACAAACATATACCAACACCACCAATTCTTAGTATTATTAATGTCTAATAGCAGACTTTTACAGTTTAATATTGTTAGAACAAATAAATGAAGCCAAAGTTTTAACAAAGGGACTATTAACATATTTTAGAACGGATTTAAATTCAGTAGGTCTTTGGACAAAAGGAGGCGACAGGTCATAAAGAGAACACGATAACTTTGGGCAGTTGAAAAATATATGATCTGGGGTTCCCTCGTCGAGACCGCACTCGCATAGAAAACTGTCACTGACTCGAATCTTGGGTAAGAACACCGGAGAGCAAATGTGATTAAGGGGGAGGCGGCATATCGTAGATGTGGTTCTTTTGTCAGCCAGGCGAAATTTAAAGAACCAAGCTCCTTCGTAATTCAAAAGGAAAATATTTTAGTGTGACACTTGTCACTGACACTTCTGTTTTGTGTGTCAAAATAGATTTTCGTTAGTCAAGACTTCCGTTTTTATTTCCAATTTTATCCAGAGGTTTAAGCAACCCGCAGCCAACCAACTGCGCCACTATCTGCTCCAATAAGATCAGCGATCTGCCGGCACAGTGTAAGTATAGTTTGGGTATTATGGGCGGATTTTTTTAAAAGTGTACCTAAGGTTTTTGCGTTGTCCAACATACTAAAGTAAAAATTACTTGCACACATATAATTCTCAACACGAATTGTTCATGTTTCGTAGATTAAATACATCAGAGCTATACTTTAACAACATTTATTTTTGCTATTTACCTGTATTTCATTAAATTATGGTTTATTTAAAATCATCAACCATGATTTTTTACCTTGTCCTCTCTTCATTTTATAACATTCAACTTCAAGTAACAATTTAACCTTTGTACGCATGTCTATGTACGATCTATCCCAAGAAAGCCTAAGAAAAGTATGTTTGGTTAGTCGAATCGAGTTATTTTATCGATTGACAGCACATTTTTAATCAATTTTAAATCCAAGTCTTAAAACTTGCCCTAGGTGGAACTTTCCACTGACTAACACATTTTTAAAACTAAAATTAAAAATTACTTGCAACGCAGACGTTTTATTTTGCTGCAGGCAACATTATGATGCCACAGAGTGGCCACCATGTTTAAAAGTTAACAGTCGTTTCGGCCATTAGTCATCAAATGTTCTTGTGCGGAGTGGTGCAAAAAGGTTATCCACTGACAAACGGCGGATTTCTAGGTAAGTTAGTCAGATTTAAAGGTTTCGATCCATCAAATTTTATCAATTGATCAATACTTTCACTAAATGTAGCACTGTTTTATTGAAAAGGTCTTAAGTTAAAGAAATTATAATATTTACATTTTCGTCGCCGGCAATTCGTTACATTCCCCTGACAAACATTTGAAAAATGTTAGTCAATGGAACAAAACGTTACACAGTGGAACGCTAAAGGTGCATTCAAGTGCGTGCATTTAGGGAAGGTCACCGGCTGCAGCCAGGATCAGCTCTTCGTGAAGGCAATAGCACTGACTTTGCATACTATTAAGATTTTGATAACAAAACACTACTAAACACAAAATAAAATACAAGCTAAAAAAAACTTTTTTGGTAACAAACATTTTTAGAAAGATTTTCACGCGATTGTTAAAAAATTACATAGGGAAAGTAGAGTTTTTTTGTGGGTTACACGGCAACACTCACGAGTGGGCTTTGAAACATTTTTTAGTTAAGTACCGGTACAGGTACTGCCTAGTGGGTAGAACATTGGACTCTGAAGCGGGAGACCCAGGTTCGATTCCCAGTGCGGGCATGGACCTATGACTTTTCTTTCTAAGTTATGTACATTTGTGAAGTTATAGTAGCAATACCATTCGCTAACGGTGAAGGAAAACATCGCGAGGAAACCTGGGTGTCTGAGCTATTCACATACCTCAGTGCTTGAAATCGCCAATCCGCGGTGGGCACGCGTGGTGATTAAGCCCATACTCTCTCTCTGAGAGAAGGCCTGTGCCCTGCAGTGGGACGTATATACGCTGCTTATATATTATATATGACAGGTACTGCTCAATATTTTGCTATCAAAACTAAACGTGGATGTAGGATTGCAAGTTAGTGCGATTGTTTGTCCGTTGGGAAGGTTGATAGGTGTCTAAACTAATGGAAATAATTATTTTAGGTGTTGCTATGCCTTTAACGTCAGCTGAGCGAGTGAAACGACATAGAGAAAAACTAAAACAAGATGTTGACAAGTTTAAAGAACATAAAAAGAAACATGCAGCAATCGTAAAAGCTAAGACAAAAAAAATATCAGAGCTATCAGAAGCAGAAAAAGAAAAGCAAAGAGAAAAATGGAGAACACAAAAACATAAACAAAAGAAAGCCAAGAAGAGTTCTACGAACGAAAAAGTTCAAACCACGGAAAAGACAGACACGGGTTGTAAAAAAAACAAACAAAAGAAGTTGACCGCAATGGCAAAAAAACTTAAAAAAGCCCTAAGAAGAATCCAAATACTAAAAACTTCATTACAAACAACAAAAAAGAGGTTGTACAGACTAAATAAAGCTAATAAAAAATACCAAGAACTCCTAAACAAGATGAAAGCCAGAGAAGAGGTATTAGAAATTTCTCTTAGGCAGTCGTATAAGCAGTGCAAGACTCAGAACCAACAAAGGGCTTTAAAAAGTTTAGCCGAAAACGAAAATGTCGTATGTGCAAGAAAGAAAACTTACGTAACAAAATTACTCGGACTGAAGGGAAATCTAAGGAAACGTAAAATTATTTCGAGAAATGATAAAATCAGCGTAGAGCTACAAAGTTTCTTTTTACGCGATGATGTAAGCAGGTGCACTGCTGGAAAAAGAGAATGTCGTACGGAAAAAGGATCGAAGAAGAAAGAACAGATTCGATATCTTACCGATACAGTGGCGAATTTACATAAACTGTATAAATCCGAAGGTGGTAATTACAGCTTGTCAACATTTTATAGACACAAGCCGTTTTTTGTCATAGCTCCTGGCATCCAAAACCGAGATACGTGCTTGTGCGTGAAACATGCCAACTTTGAGATGCTACTATTGGCTCTACACAAAAACAAGTTATTGCAAGATGCAAAAGCAACTGCAAAAGATATCTTATTAGAATTAACTTGTGACTTAAAGTCAGATCCATGCATGAATGGCGAATGTGAGGCGTGCAAGATAAATAAACTTAATTACCTCCTAGCAGAAGACCAGGCTAAACTAGAAACGGAGTGGATGCAGTGGGAGCATACAGATCATGAATACAAAAAGACTGAGAAAGGAATAGATAAAAGTGTGGTCACAAAAAAAACGACTAAAGTGTTTAAAAAAGGAACCGTTGCAGCACTGATAAAATGTTTTGAAAATTCTGTTCCAAAATTCAAGGCTCACTATTTCACATGGAAACACCAGCAGAAACAATACCAAGAGTGTATTAACTCTCTGAAAAAAAACGAGGCCCTCATACTGTGTGATTTTTCAGAAAATTACAGTTGTAAATGGTCCACTGAAATTCAGTCAACGCACTTCGGGGCTTCTAAACAACAAATTACGCTACATACTGGTAATTTATTTTATTGATGCTTACACTTTTCAAAACCTAGGGCATGACTCAAGACTGTTTGCTTTCGGGTTTATAAACTAAATTAATTATTATAAATTTAAGACAACATTTATTTACTTACAAAATGATTAACGAATTTATAAAAAAATATCTCATGAGCATGCTTTTATGCTGTTGGTGTGCCATAAAACAAAGACTTTTTTTAGGTATGGTGTACTGGGAAGATGGATGCCAATCATTTTGTTCAGTTGCGGATAATAACTGTCACGAACCTGCGGCAATATGGGCTCACCTCATCCCGGTGATAAAAATGATAAGAAGAATGAAACCCGAGACAAAAATTATTCATTTTTTTTTCTGATGGACCAAGTTCTCAGTATAGACAGAAAAAAAATTTTTTCCTTCACAATTTCTTTAGCTCGAAGCTAAAGTTGGATTATTCAACGTGGTCTTTTTCTGAAAGCGGCCACGGAAAGGGTGTTGCAGACGGCATCGGTGGATCTGTAAAAAGAGCACTTGATCGCCATGTAACCTATGGGAATGATATTACGAGTGGCTTGCAAGCACACGCGACATTGACCAAAATCATGAAGTCAGTAGAATGTTTTTATATTCAAGACTCTGATATTGAAAACATAAAAAAAGTGATTCCCAAAGACTTGAGCGTCATAACTGGCACTATGAAAATTCACCAGATAATATCGACTTCCAAAGAAGTCATCCAACACAGAAACCATTCTTGTTTTTGTGGGCTAGAAAAAGGCTTGTGTGATTGTTTCTCTCCAGAATATCACAATTTCGGCAATAAAACATTCAAATCTAATGACACGACAGTACGCCAAGCTAAAATACTCTCCACGCATACCACTCCACTCAAAGCTGCCGGTCATTCAAAGAAGACGACACCTGACATACAAACATTCAAACCTGACATACAAACGTTCAATCCTGACACTAGTAACTTGACCATGATAGTATGCAAAGCTGACATACACAGCACCAATACCACGCCATCCAAAATGTACGGTCATTCAAAGAATACGACACCTGACATACAAACATTCAAACATGGCACTAGTAACTTGGACACTATCGAAATCTTTGATGAAGAATTTGACTCAACGCTCAAAATTAAAGAACATTTTGATGATAGCCTCAACTCGACATCACATGTTTCGCCAGATGATGACAATAATGCCATGCTGGGTGTTAAATTTCGTCCATCCCCTGAGATAGAGTTTGTTGACTCATTTGATAAGAATGTTGAGTTTGGTGAAGATATTGATGTTCTTTCAAATTGTGATTATACAGTACTGAATTTCGTTTTACAAGATAATGAAAACATATTTCCATTTGACTGCCACACTCTTAATGAAGAGCCACGAGATGAACTTCAACATGACGACTTAGAAATAAGTCATGAAATTAGATCAAATAGGAAGCGTATATTATCCAAACAAGATAAATATCCCACAGAACCAAAACGGATATGTAAAACCAGGCATGATGCATTAATTAGTAAGACTGTTTCGAAAGAAAATGATCAACCCAGAAGTTTGAAAGGTTTAAAAACTGCTGTTACTCGAACTCTGCCCTGTGCGACTTGCAAAGCACACGTGTCACCATTTAAAGCAGTAATGTCAAAATGTATGGCTTGCAAGAAATCAGTTTGTTCAAAATGCAGCCATGGCTACACTTATTTTGATTACATCTGCAGCAATTGTCTTGGTGAATGAGAAACATTAAATTTCTGGTCATATCTATTATAATTTATTAAATCTGTTTAAAAGATCCTACTAAGTATATTTTAACAGTAGCCTCGTTATCTACGAGATAATTACATTGTTAAGCAATACTGTAATGTATAACTACATGTATTTTATTACAATACGTTTACAATAATTACGTAAACATAATAATAATATAAAACATAAGCAAAGGTTTCATTTGAATACCTATTTATGTAAATATTTAAATATTATTGTAATTAGTTGAAACCAAAGACCGGGTAGAAAGTAGGCCCAATTTTATTTTTAAATTAGGTACTTGGTTCCTCTGCCCAATTCGTAAGGGTATCATGTAATGTTTTTTTTTTCGTTATTTTAATAATATTTGGTAAAAGAGACCTGTTTATTTCATACTTTATGATCAGAGCCTTACGTTTCCACTTAGTAACAACAATGTTCCACTGACAAACTGTCCTCTCCAAAATTATTTGGTTATTTTCTTTTATTTCACAATGATTGCTACCTAAATATATATTTTTTACTTGATTAGGAAAAATATGTTTAGTCTCAAACCGTGTATAATATCACAACTGATAAAAACTGCCGTATTTAATAGATATCAAAAAGTATTTTGGTGAAATCACCAACATGTTAGTCAGTGGATCTTATGGGCACCAAGAATTTTATGTTTGTTCTCATTATACCATACAGGTTGTAATTTTTTGTCAATGCCATCCTAATTTCTTTTGATTAAATAGCTAACAGTAAAAATGCGTTTGATTTATTTAATAGGCTAGATGATATAATTTTGTTACTCAGTGGAACATTTTGTCCCTCAATTAACTTTGAAATGTTTGTTATTAATTAATTTGCTATTTAACCATAAATTCCGTGTAAGACTAGTAAACATAAAAAAGTGTAGATCCGGAATCTATTAAAAGAAATTAATTTAGTGCCCATTATTTTTACATAACTTTTTTACCTATGTGTACACATTTAAAAAAATCCGCCCTTATGCAGAATATTGTGATGCTGAATTGAAATCGCACAGCTCTTGATATGCTAACCAATAAGAATAACATTTCCTGCGGGAAATTTGTATTCGCAGAAAAAAATATTTAAAATAGGGTTCACAGTTCACACTTTCCACATAAGCAGCCTATATACGTCTCACTGTAGGGCACAGGCCTTCTCTCAGAGAGAGAGAGAGCTTAATCACCACGCGTGCCCACCGCGGATTGGCGATTTCAAGCGCTGAGGTATTTGAATAGCTCAGACACTCAGGTTTCCTCACGGTTTCTTTCCTTCACAGTTAGCGAGTATTATTGCTACTATAACTTCACAAATGTACATAGCTAAGAAAACAAAGTCATAGGTACATGCCCTCACTGGGAATCGAACCTGGGTCTCCCGCTTCCGAGTCCAATGTTCTACCCACCAGGCTACCACAGCTCGACACTTTCATACTAAGTATTAATTTTATTCACGATATCTTTTTAGGTTTTTTTCCACAGATTGAAGAGACAATATTTTCTTTAATAACTGTTACTGGTTTTTTAATGCAGAGCAGATTCTCTCCATTATGTCAAGAAAAAAAATTACTAAAAAAATAAACGGAAAAAAGACTATGGTTCTGAAACAAAAAAAGGGGGGGGGGGGAGTTGCAAGGGGGCGCAGCCCGCGTGTCAAGCTAAGTACGAAATAAAATAAGACTTTAATTTACCGAACGCTGGGATAGTCGTAGAGTGTGCAATGGCTGATATTAAAAAAAAACTGAGATTTTTGAGAATGTTTTATAATTTTATGTTTATAAACGATAACTTTTCCTGCAGTCGAAATTTTAATTTTAAATTTTAATTTTTAGTTTGTATGGTAAGCCAATATCGTAATCAATCAATCAGCCCGTATTAGTGCACTGCTGGACGTTGGCACACTATTTTCTTTCACTTTTTTTCTCTTTCTTTCTTTCTCGCATGCAGCGCTTAGCTGCCATTTCTTTTTTCATGTTATGTCCAATGCAAGTAGAACACTTACATTTTTCTAAATCATTTATGCAACTCTATATTTTGATACCCTACCCTATGAAAAGAAATTAAATAAAAAAAATCCCAGATATTGAATATATTAATTAATGCTGAGGACAATTTTTAAAAACCTATTTAGAGTCAAAAAATTTCACCCATGCCGGGACTTGAACCCGTGACCTCTGGCTAACCGTGCCAGCGCTGTCCCAACTGAGCTAATGGGCAAGTGCAGGCATCGGCGAAATTTCGAACCTCTTTACAAATTTCTCTGTATTACCTACAGGCAGCGACATACTCTGGCTGAAGTAATTTACATCACTTACGGCCTCGCTGTACCTACATGATTATAATAATATTCTTTTATGAATATGTTTTAAGAATATAATCATGTAGGTAGGTACAGCAATATCATTCCGATGTAAAACCTGTTTAATATTACAGAAATTTCAAACTAAGTTATTGGTGCGGTTACAAGCAGTAAGGAAACCAGAAACATGTACATTTAACTGAATAGCTATAATGCAGGAATGTATAACTTTACTTTCTTCACTTGTATTAAAAGTAAGCTTGTTGGGTGAATATGTAACTTCCCAGGTTTTCATAAGCCAGCAATTCTACATTGCCCGGCTATTGAACTTGGGACCTATTTATAGGTTATTTAGGTTTATCTAGGATTTGTATCTAGCTGTTTCCTTTAGTGGGCCCGAATTCCGTAGACCACGGTATTTACCGCAGCATTGGCAACACCGCAATGGTTGCAGGATTTTTCTAAGCGGGTGATGTAATCTGTGTGAGAAAGATACATAGAGGAAAAAAAAGCAAAACATCAATTCAATCAAGTACAACTAGTGACAACTACTCACTCTGTGGTCATTAAAAAAAAAACTGTTGAGCAAAAATTAAGGAATGTTGGCCAGTTCTCGAGGAAAACTTAATTAGAAATCCAGCATCCAGAGAATTATGAAGAAGTCCAAAAGCTAACAGAAGCTGCACTTACCCACGAATGATGAATACCTTTCAGAATTCGGTGAAATGTAAACAAAGCATTTATTTTGAGGTTATGTATATTTTCCATTATCTTACAAGCTTTATTCACCGTTCACAGATTTGCGCCTGATCAATGTGAAGACAGCGCTAAACACCATCAAAAACCTGAAGCCAAACTATGTTAAAAATGTACTAAATGTGGAACCTGAAGTGTTCTCTAAGGCCAAAACTATTGCATTTAGTCCACGGGCAATAGGTGTTGAGATTGGGCAGAAACAAAATGGAGGCTTTCAGAAGCAGGACCCACTGTCCTATATTCCCATCGTAAACCCTAGATCTATCCTCCCGTTAATGGAAGACAACTGGCAGCCAGGCGAGATAGGCTTACCTACACCTCAAAAAGAAGAGAAACAGGCAGTAAGGCTGATCGTCATCAGGAGGAAAAAAATGAAGAAACATCAGCGCAGGAAGCTTTGGAAGAGAATGAGATACCGTTGGGCTAAGGTGGGTAAAGAGTTTTGATGGCCGTCTGCAGTGAATGCCACTGTATTTTCCCAGGTCCTGGAATTTTCTATGATTGTTTCAAACCTCTACAAAATAATACAAATACTTGAAAGCAAGGAAACACTAGAGCATCAGTCTTAGGTTAGTTAAATATTAATGCTTTACCCACAGGGTTTGCACCCTGCAATCAGAGAATATAGAACCCTTTTTGCCAAAAGAGCAATAAAGTGTTCTATATTCTCTGTTCTCTAATAACTTATTTTGTAGTGTGAAACTTCAAAGTGATGAATCAACGTTTGGGTGATTTCAATTGCAAACCCATATTTTTTAAGGTCTGCTTGAGGGGTTAATAGCTGTAGGTAATTATGACACTTAACAATGAAACTTCTGTGAATAAACCATTTAAAAAAAAAATGGCAAGAACAGGAATATTTGACTGTATGTGTGACTGTGACTGCCTCGTTGGTCTAGACGTTAAGGCGCTTAGCTATCAAAACAGTGGTGGTTGGTTTCGATTCCCACTGGGGGCCGCCATACATTTGTACAAATGGCCTCAGTCTGGGTGTATTTTCATGGTTGTGACGTCCTTGCCTGGTTACCATAGCACAGGGTATCCTGGTTTGGGACCAGGTCAAGTGATTATATTGAGTGGAAGTTATTATTATTGATATATGACCATGCAGGCATGAACTAATTGATCAGTACATAATGGTCATTGTGACGATCAACTAAATCAATTATCAGCTACCAGTAAAATTTTAAACATGAAGTATGGCTACCCATAACACAGAACCCTACTTTGCAAGCCAGTATAAAATTTTTGTAACCGTATTACATTAAACGTTTTTAATTTCAACAATAATTGTTCTCGAGTTCAAATTGTATCAGAAGCTTACTGGTTCAAGAAACTACGAGTGTCTCACAATGTTTTCAAGAATGAAATGTCCTGTGTTCCCCAGATCAAACAAAAGCGGCGCCAAATTAAGGAGAAGAACTTCCAGAATGAGCTCTTGGCCCTCATGAAGAAGGCTGATGAGTTCTCAGCCGAGCAGTATGTGGCCGACAAGATAGCGAAGGCCAATCACACCCCACTACCAAAGCGGTGGAAAGGCAAGCGTCTCCCCGAGTTCATCATCAGGCAACTCATGGGACTTGATAAGAAGATCAACTATAAACACACTGATGTGTATAAGGCGTAGGTTTGTTTGTTTTAGTGGCTGAATAAAGTAGATTTTGATGTAAGTAGATTTTTTTGTTTCAATACTTAAAAATTTCTTCTGCATGGCACCATGACTGCATGCGAGGATGACTTGTGCCAGTGTTTTAGTGTTGTGTCAGCCTCTGGTAAATAAATGTCTAGAAAAATACCCATTTGTCACTTAGTTTTAAGTACCTACCTTAACACACTATTTATCAGACGGGCACTACCAAGCAGAAAAACCACAACACAAAGAAAAGAAATGGTAAAAATAAAAATTTCAGAATTTTTATTTATTTATTGATACTTTTACTGCACTTACCTACCTACATAAAAAAAAAATCGTACAATGCGGCGGAATCAATGCCATAAGCATTGTCTACCAGCCCACTAATCAATTACTCCAAAATATGCCTTCAGTTTCCGATTCGCTCTAAAGTTTTTATAACTGCAATTTCTTACAACTAAAACATTTACTTACCCCCGATTTCTTGTGCGTTAACATGATGTTAATCAACTACTAACAGCTGGCAGTTGGCCAAGTGCATACAAAAATATTTTACTGCTGTTAACAGTAGATTAACATATTGTTAGCGTACCTACAAGAACCCGGGGGCACCGTAAGTAGTTATTTCTTACTTACTGCGTTTAATTGTGTCTCAATTTCGAACAAAGTTGAGTGTAGACGGACTGGCCTTAGAAACCATAGGTACTTTCAGAAGAATCTTCTTTATGTGCCGTCTCCTATCGGAGGATGGAAACCAAATCGGCTGTATTGCTTTTTGGGGCTGCCAATACGAACAAACAACTGATACGCCCACTGCAGGACCTAGGCCTCCGCCGTGGTTTTCATAACCATGAGGGGTTTTGCCATAATCGCCACGCTTGGCAGGCCGGTTGGCGATCGCAGTATGCGGTTGGAATCTCAGGAAGACGCTGTTGCCCGCCTCCTGGTAATTGATTTCCTTAGTCGCCTACGACGTCCACGGAAGGAAATAGAGTGACGGTATTCTTCATCCGGCGCCACGCGGATGTGTGAGCATGATACCTATCTTTCTTTTATCACTTTTGAATATGTAGGGTAGGTACCTACTGCCTTGAACGTGGAATCGTGTTAGTGCCTTCACAAGTTCACAAGTGATCACTTTTACGTAGCTAGAATTACCCCCCGTTTCTTTTAGACTTGTTAAGGCTGTCTTGCTTCGAGCATGCTGTCTCGCTCATAATATACAATTTAACAGTTTTAGTGATTGTAATAAAATTTTGATAAATGTCTGCGAGTTTGATGGACAATTAAACTGCGGATATTCAAAGCATATTTTTCTTATCCTGTGCTAAGTTTTTCATTGAGACAATTTGATTCCTAAATGAATAATTTTGGGAGTAACTTCTCTTTGCTAGTACCTACCTAGTGTACGTTTAGGAAAAGAAAAATGTGATTAAAATGTCCCTAATTTAATTATGCATCAAACTCTCAGACCACATTTATCAAAAGTTTACTCGTTTTGTTACGTACGATAATAAAAAATGTAAAATTGTCCAAGTGTGACAGCACGCTCCGCGTAAGAACGGCTGTCAGTTGACCGAAAAGCACGCAAAAAAAAACTGCTGTTAAAAGTAGGTACCTACCTACATTAACACATAATATTGTTACTGTGTTCCGTGCTTCGCAAGGCACGTTAAGCTGTTGGTGCCGGCTGCCGTCGATAGATGGCAGTCGTTAAGCCAAGTCAGAGGCCTTAGGGCGGCTTGACAACTTCTGACAGTAGACGAGCCACTAGTCTACAAGCCTCCACCAATCCGGACTTGGCCCCCGTGGTGGAGTATGGCCTATACCTTCCTCAGGGAAGAGACCCGTGCCCCTCGGTGGGGACATAATGGGTTGATGATGATGATTGTTACTGTACGAGGAACCATGGTCAGTGATACGGTGTTGATGAAGAGGCACAGTTTTTTTTTTAATTTGTAGAATTCTAAATGACCCGATTGGACCACCTTAACAATGGTTTTTAGTTGTTCTTCTCAAGGTCATAATTTAACAGGTTAAACTGAAGAATTTTCCCCAATAAAGCAGCCCGTACTCATCCTCCACTCCTCGGCCATTCTCATCCAGTCACTGCCAGCAATCTGCCTCAGATCGTCGGTCCAGCGAGCTGGGTCGGCGTCCTGCGCTGCGTTTATGCGTAATTTTCTAAGGCGCGAGTCACGGATGGGACGTGGGGCGCGGGCGCGGTAAGATGTATAGAGTCACAGACCACCTGCGGGGGGAGCATGAGATTTTTATCGTATCTAGATAGATAGGTTAAAATTTTAAAACATTACGATATTATATCCCACCCGCGAGCATGACTTCTCTTCGACATACATATCTTCCTTAGATAGGAGATAAGATTTTATCTACTTATTGGTATGACAACACTGAATCGGCAAATAGGGATGTGACGAAAATCACTATTTCATTCGTTCAATTTGCGTTTTTTGACAGATTGAAATCTGATCTGTGTGTGATCTTTCCTTTACTTAGTCTGTGCTAGGTATCAAATAAAGGGTCTTTCAAATAGAGCGGGTCGATATTAATAATCTGTGGCGGCCATTTTGATTTGGCGGCATCTGTCAAATCTGTTTTTTCTTATTCAGTCACTGATGCCAAATCACCATGGCAAGTTACACGGTTGAGCAGCATGTGCAAATGATAAAACTTTATTATCAAAATGAGTGTTCGTTAGTGCAAACGTTGCGCGCATTGCGCCCATTTTACGGCAGACGCGGTGGCCCTTCAAAGTCTACTCTCCAACGATTGGTGACTAAATTTGAGACGACCGGTTCGGTAAACAACCAACCAACACCTTTACGTCAAAGGAACGCCAGATCGGCCGAGAACATCGCCGCTGTACGTGAGAGTGTTCAGGAGACTCCGAAGCAGTCGATTTCTCGCCGTGCACAAGAACTCGGCCTTTCGCAGACTTCAACTTGGAGAATTTTGCGTCGGGACTTGGGTCTGCATCCATACAAGATCCAACTGACCCAGGAGCTCAAAGTTAATGACCATAGACAACGCCGTGTGTTCGCTGAATGGGCGTCGGAACGCTTGGAAGAGGACCCCGATTTTGGCCGAAAAATAATCTTTAGCGACGAGGCACATTTTTGGATGAATGGTTTTGTTAATAAGCAAAATTGCCGTATATGGGATGACCACAACCCACATGAGGTTCACCAGGTAGCAATGCATCCACAAAAAGTAACTGTTTGGTGCGGATTTTGGTCTGGCGGCGTCATTGGTCCGTACTTCTTCGAAAACGAAGTTGGCGAGGCCATCACCGTCAACGGTGAGCGCTACAGATCAATGATAAACAATTTCTTTTGGCTTAAATTGAACAATATGGACGTGAACGACATGTGGTTCCAGCAAGATGGCGCTACTTGCCACACAGCGAACGACACAATCGACATTCTGCATGAACGGTTTGCGGGTAGGGTTATCTCTCGCAGAGGTGACGTGAATTGGCCACCAAGATCGTGTGATTTGACTCCGCTAGACTTTTTCTTGTGGGGTTTTCTGAAGTCGCAGGTCTATGCCAATAAACCACATTCGACCGTTGCCCTGAAAGCCAACATAACGCAGGCCATCGCTCAGATTCAGCCGGATCTATGCAGCAGAGTTATTAAAAATTGGACCTCTCGGATTCGTGCCACCATGCGAAGCCGCGGCGGACATTTGAACGATGTCATATTCCATGTATAATGGCATAAACGGGCCTTTTAAATAAAAACTAAATTTCGTTAATATCTCACACACATCTAGTTTTATTCAATTTTAACATCGACCCGTCTTTGTTGAAAGACCCTTTAAAATGTAAATAAACAAACAAATAACGGACAATAGATGCTTAGATGCCGAAAATGAAGTAAGTACAAACTTTATAGCCATTGCAGTTAATTTATACAATACTACAATAGTTGGAGATCCTTCCTACAAGCTCATACGGACATCACATCATATACAAGTCACTCATCGGCAAGAACTATAATATTTTTCTGTTTTAGAGGGCGCAGTAAACAAAATCAACTGGGGTTCGTTCGAGTATATGACGCTCCACAGTAATTTAGCCAACAATGAGTTTTCTGGCCCCATGGGAAGCGAAAGGTTGTTGAAAGTGTGGGGCGCATTGAGCCTTGTCGAAGGAGCATGGTCCCGACACGACTGGAGCAGTGGCGGAATGTAAGTGTTGATAGTACCTACTTATTATCTAGTGATATATTAAATTAAGTTCAATAGGTACTTGACTCACCATCACCAACCGAGTACAATAGGTAAATAATATGCTTGTCAAACTAATGCAAATGTGTACTTAGGCAATACTCAGTGAATACCTACAGTATTTGGATAGATAGACCATAGAGGTCTATCCAGTATAGCGTCAATTTTTGCTCTTAGGGGCATCTAAAATCATTTTCGTAACATGTCTTACCTTTTTTCTTTTCGTCTTAAGCTATTACATCATATTGGAATGTTTTGGACTCCTTTTTAATTATGCTCTTTATTTGTTACAGGATATTTTGAACGCGCTGACTACAATAATATTTGGTCTATGCTACAATCAATCAAATCTTACAAATAAATCAAATATTAAAACGTAGGAATATGTATGTACGAATTGTATTTTTTCAAAATAGTAACTCAAAATTGGATGCTTAATTACCCAAGTTCCACTATAGTTTTTTTATATTACATGCACAGAAGCATTCATTCAAGGGTTAAATATAATTAGGGAATGTTCCATTGAGCTGGCCATTCCTCCTCTACTGGGTTTCAGGCTCCACAATGGCAATGTGTGTACCGAGCCTCGGGAGTCTACTCGGCCTCTCCTCTGATGGGCGTCATCAGCCAAGGCAGGCTCAAAGGCATATCCAGAGTCTCCTAGGAAATGCATTACATTTTTTTTACTTCTTATTTTTTTGTTACAGATTACATCAAAGGTGAAGAACATATTAATTTGTTTGGTAACAATTTCCCGTTTTCAGAAGAAAACATATCATGCTTCTTTTCTCCATTGGGTACCCAGTTATGTAGTAAACCACCTATTTCATTGTTTAAAGTTACAAAATAAATATTAGATTTACTTATAACCAAAAGCATTTTATTATTAACGGACTTCAAAAATGGAGGAGTCTGTGTCAAGCTTTTTCCAGAAAACTTCCTAGAAACCATACATTTGTAGTAAATACACCATACATACTTAGGTACTTAGTAGAAGTTAGGTATGATTTGTGGGGTGAGTAAATGGCTTGGGATGCAAGTTCATTAGAAAGAAATAATTTTTGCCCTTTTTAGTGTGTCGGTTTAAATCTTTGTTTTAGAAGTTTCTTATTTTAAAATTTTTTGTTGACTGGTACATTTTACCTAGTATTATTTTAATTGAGATAGGCACTGGACGACGGTCTGAGCAGGACGGCAGAGGGTGCTTGGTTGCGTGGAGTAGGGCTGAACGGAGGTCAGCGAGCGGGTCCTTAAATCCCTGGAGACGGCCACTGGACGTCGGTCAGTGAGCAGAAACAGAGGAAGGGCACGAATGGGATGCGTAGGTGGCGCGAAGAGGCACCAGTGGACAAATCATGACAAATGTGATGATTTTATTCGTAGAATGACTGACAGAAACGCTAGATATAAGTTTATATGCCCCTCTCAAAAGTGGGATAAATTTAAATGAAACATCTGTCAAAAGTCGATAATATATCTTTTTATGTTGTCATCATGCTCGCATTTGCGATAGGGTTTATCTTATAGTGACAGATGTTTTTTTATCTCACGGCACTGGTATAAAAACGATGCATTGTGCTCGCGACGATAAGTTAACCTACTATAGACGTCAAAACTCGTTAAAACGGCCATTTTTTGTAGTTAAACCGCCTCGATAAAATCTCATGCTCCCTCCGCTGGGGTCGCTCTTGGTCGGCGGCTCTATACATCTTACCGCGCCCTCGCCTCATGTCCCATCTGTGTGTCTCGCTCCTTATGCCTAATTTTCCCCAACCTCGTAGAAACTAATTAAGTTGTCGTTCTCTTGTACCATAGACCTTTATCTGCCATGTATGTATACAGGCTGCTTCCAAATTGAATCTGTATTTAGGTCACGGCGAACTGCGGACTTTTAATTTTTTTTGATGAAGTTCTTCATTAGGGATTCGACGGATGCTCGGCGCAGATTAATGGGACCCTCTTCAGCCCCTGTTACAAAATAATGCAGACAGAAGGATCTCCGCATTCATATTATATCTCCCTTTCCGTAAACAACGTAACATAACAAACTTACGCCTGTATCCCGGAAGGGTAGGCAGAGCCAGGGTCTTCCACTGGCCACGACCGACGATCCTGACAGATCTCTTTCGCTTCACCAACGTTCATTAGTCGTTGCTTGCACGCACGCCGGTTTCTGGTACTTTTTATCTTGCCCTTTGCTAATACATCCTCTATTTGGTCGAACCAGTGATAGTTAAAAACATAGATTGTGGAAAGGCTGGCGGGGCTTGTCAATTGTGTTAACAATCGGAACGAGTTCAGTATAACCCGGCAAAATATCGATTCACCTGTCACCGTCAGACCGCCATCTTGCGAGATATTTCGAAGGGTTATATACCTTATACCTACATCATGAAGTCAACGGTTTGGACGTTTTTGTATAAAACCAATCATAAGTTACGCGGTTTACTATCGCCCAATCAACGTTCACGTCGTCACGCATGGTGCACAGAATGAAGCAATCACAGAGTGATTGACTCTACAGCACATCTTGCGCTCATTAGGTACATTGTTACAGACTAATCGAGAGGACAGGAGCCGTTTTTGAGAGTGAAGTTTGTAGGAAGAAATACTTCTATGGTTTTTTTATTCGTAGGGTCGAATATGTCCGCCTGGGGCGTCCCTTACCGGCTCTTCCACCCACATTCACTCTATATGGGTATTTCTTTCATCAATCTTTGTTCCTTCATCCTCGTCCAAACCAACGTAACATTCCTTTCTCATTGCATACACTTCTACATCTTCTTTCAGACCACAACGTTCTCTAATTAAACTATCTGAAACCTACTAGGTATCTTTCTTTGCATCATTATGAAATGTGTGAGCGAAACGAAGCGATACAACCCAAGCAGTGGTTGTCAGGGCTGCGTTTCATAAAACTACAATTCATAGTTCGTTATAACAATTCGATATACATTGCATAGAAAGAATAAAAATAAACTTTATTTGACAACATTACAAAGAATTATAAGCGGTAGTAGCCTAGTGGGTGGAACAATGGACTCGAAAGCGGGAGACCCAGGTTCCCAGTGCGGGCATGTACCTATGAATTTGTTTTCTAAGTTATGTACATTTGTGAAGTTATAGTAGCAATACCACTCGTTAACGGTGGAGGAAAACATCGTGAGGAAACCTGAGTGTCTGAGGTATTTACATATCCAATCCGCGGTGGGCACGCGTGGTGATTAAGCTCATACTCTCTCCCTGAGAGAAGGAATGTGCCCTACAGTGGGACGTATGGCTGCTTATGATACAATAGGTACATAATCAGATAAATAATCTTACAAAGAATTGCAACCAGAAGGGACATAATTAAGTTAGTAAACCACAGAACACCGTGTGGCGTCGGATTAAGAATAGCGTCACTCCATTTCCTTCCGTGGATATCGTAGAAGGTGACTTAGGAAATTAATTACCAGGAAACGGGCAGCAGCGCCTTCCTGAGATTCCAACTGCATACTGCGATCGCCAACCCGCCTGGCAAACGTGGCGATTATGGCAAAACCCTTCATGGTTAGAAAACCACGAAGGAGGCCTATGTCCTGCAGTGAGCGTCGAATGGCTGATGATGATAATGATGATGTATTGTAGAAGTATAATTTTTAGTCGGTGCCCGAAATATATGTCCTGGTCATGAAACTGGGCACCGACTACAATTATACTTCTACAATACCTACATGTATATATACTTATCTAATTAATTCTTTTAAATTATTTCAAACTTTTTAGTGCTGTAGTGTTTTGAAGTAGCTTTTTATATTTTAAATATTTATTTTTATTTTCCAATTTTTAGTGGGGGAGCGGGAGAAAAATAAACAAGTCCCTTACAACCATAATTTAACCTACTTAATTAGATACCTACTATATTAGACTAATACATAATTAAGACCTATTTACTGTAATTTATCGCAATAAATTGAATTGAATTGAATTTAGTTGCTTTAAAAGTTGAAGTTCTCAATTTCCATCTCCGAAAGTCTTCACCAGAACATCACTAAATTAGCTTGAGACTACTTTTACACTATTTTATAAAACATATTACTAAGGGTCGGCCCCATTAGGCCTTATTTACTGCTGTCCATTGGAGAGTTCCGTTCTCCATCTCTGCAAGTCTTCATCAAATCTTCACCAAATTGAAACGGGACAAAGAGGACGTTAAATCTATTCGAATAAAAAAAGAATTGTCCAAATCGGTTAAGATTTGACGGATAACTCGCGAGAACATAGCAAAAAAAAAACTCGTCGAATTGATAACCTCCTCCTTTTTAAAAAAATTTAGATTAGATAAGAATACTTTATTGTACTCACCAGAAAACAAATTACATTAGAAGGCTTACACACATAAGTTAGCTTCTTCTTCCTATGGTTCCTCCGATTAGCGAAGGTTGGCAGTCAGCTCCGCATATTTATCTCTGTCTCTCGCAAGGCGGAAGAGCTCGGCAGCTCTTGTGATTCCAGTCAACTCCCGACAAAAAAAGAGTTACCAATAAATTTATATTTAGAAAGCAAACTGCATTGGACGAAAAGGGGTGAATACCTAAATCCGTGCCGATGACTCACCCGTTGAAATAAATTATCTGAAACATAAGTAACTTTCAAACCTTTTGTTTAAATGTGCGAGAAACTCACACCTTGTATCACGACCGCCAATTGTACGTACTGCACAGCCAATGGTATATCAACCTTTACATTTTAGTTGCAAAGTCCCTCATAAAGTAACGGCGCAGAGTATATGAACGTAAAGATTGATGGGTTGATTTTTTTGCGAATGCTAGTTGTCAGGCCTGTAAGGGACGGCCTAGCGGACATGCTTTGACAAATAAGGAACGTTCTAGCAAAGGGTAGGATAAAAAGTACCCGAATGCTGATGAAGCGAAAGAGGTTTGTCGGGACCGTGGCTAGTGGGCGACCCTGGTCTCTGCTTAACCCTCTGGGACACAGGCGTGAGTTTAGGTATGTATCGTGTATGGAACTACCTACTTTACTATTTTTTTATGTTTCAAAATTAAGTCCTATCGTTGTGGTCTCTGCTAACGACAAAACAATCAGAGTGGTCCTTGGTCGAAAAA
This sequence comes from Yponomeuta malinellus, assembly GCA_947308005.1. Classification (NCBI taxonomy): domain Eukaryota; kingdom Metazoa; phylum Arthropoda; class Insecta; order Lepidoptera; family Yponomeutidae; genus Yponomeuta; species Yponomeuta malinellus. The sequence goes on along the minus strand of OX371007.1, from coordinate 1,109,236 downwards.
AACTTATGAGCCACTGATTCAGATATATTTTATAGTTATGATAACATATAAGTTGTTATCATAACTATGTAATTTTATTATAATGTCGTTTACTTAGTTTTTAGCAATAATTTTTGCTGGCACTACCCCTTGCACTATCATTATATTATAACTCAAGGTTAGCTGGAAGAAAATACTCATTAGTATTAAGCTCGAATTTGTGCAAACACCTTTTTGTGCAATAAAGAATTTTTTGAATTGATAGGCTGTGGAATGAACTTCTGGCGATGTTTCCACGCAATTTCTCACCCTATTTTACTTAAAGACGGCCCTCGACGTTGTTTGCTAATTACGAAGGCATTTTTTCACGTTGACACGGACAAAGATGTTCGTTAGGGCCACTTCAGCGGTCTGAACCGTAGACAAAGGTGGGTGGAGCGCCTTTTGATGCCCACTTACAATTATCATGAAGTAACTTTAATTAAGTATCACACTGTTATTGCAGCAGATTGCCATACAACAAACGCTACGTAGAGGTACGCAGTTGTGCAGCAATTGAAACACTTGAATCCGTACGGAAATTCAATGGATGTACATTTTGATGAATTTATTGCGATAGTTAGGGCATGTATTAGCAAAGGGCCGAATCGAATAATAATTATTAATGTTGATGAAGCGAAAAAGGTTTGCCAGGATTGTGGCAAGTGGCAATCCCTGGTCTCTTAGCTACTCCTTTGTGCTACAGGCGTGAGTTTATGTATGTTTATGATTGCGATAAACTATCAAACGGTCCCAACCGAAAACCAGTTTTGCTGGTGATGTGTTATTCACAGCACACGCCAGCAATGCATGCTGAGTTGGTGACCCTCTTTTGTTGCTACTGATTTTTTTAATAATTTTTTTGTTAGATTACCTATTGTTTTTTTTTTCTTGTTCTATTTAGGTTTAAAGATTATGTTATTTTTTATGTGTGTGCTTCTGTGGCAATGTAAATACCTATAAATGGTTTCTTTCTTGATTCAAACCAATTACATACATACATAAACTCACGCCTGTATCCCAGAGGGGTAGACAGAGACCAGGGACTGCCACTTGCCACGATCCTGACAGATCACTTTCGCTTCCTCAACATTCATTAGTCCTTGCATGCACGCACGCCGGTTTAGGTTCAAACCAATTAGTCAGCTTTAATTTCTAATTGAACTTGTGATGTTCATTCTACAGTCTGTTCATCCTTACTTGTACAATTTAGTAAAAAATATTCTAACCTCAAAATTTACATTTGATGCCGAAACTAGATATCTATTTTCTTGCAAGTTCGTGCACTTTGTTTATAAACATAGCAGCGTGTTATCCAAAATGGTGTCCCAGGTTACTTCATTTATGGGAATATGGCAGTTTTCGACAAAAAAATCATACTTTGCGGGTAGAATCTTGTTTACTAAATTGGACAAGTAAGGATGAATAGACTATAGATAGTGGCTTTTCCACCTACCTAAGTGTACGCTTGCCTTAGATCGTAACAACGTAGGTACAGTCGATTGCAACTACTTACATCTTCGCATTTGCATTGCAAAATCACGTAAATTACATTCCTTATACTTATTGCACACGTAAAAGACGTAGGTACAGAAAACACAAATTACTATATTAAGTACCTAGAGTGGTGGTAGCCTAGTGGGCAGAACATTGGACTCGGAAGCGAGAGACCCAGGTTCGATTCCCAGTGCGGGCGTGTACCTATGACTTTGTTTTCTAAGTTATGTGCACTTGTAAAGTTATAGTAGCAATAACACTCGCTGACGGTGAAGGAAAATATCGTGAGGAAACCTGAGTGGCTGAGCTATTCACATACCTCGGCGCTTGAAATCGCCAATCCGCGGTGGGCACGCGTGGTGATTAAGCCCATACTCTCTCTAGACGCTGTCTTACTATCGGGTACTGACATAATAACAGCGCTGAGGTGGTCGCCCACTCCAGCACATGCTGAGTCAGAACCTTTTCAAATTTGCCACACCCACAATTCTCTGTTGTTATTGTCGTGTACATTACGTGTTTCATGTGTATACTATCTTTTCTTTCTGTGGATTGTTCTACTGTACTCGTTTTTTTTTTTTTTTTTTTTTGTTTGCTGTATGTATACGGTGCTTCTTTTTGTACTGTTCCTGTTCATGTGTGTGTGCAAATGTGAATAAATGTTTTATCTATCTATCTATCTCTCTCTGAGAGAAGGCCTGTTTCTTAGAGTGGGACGCATATAGGCTGCTTATAATTATATTATATTATTTGGTAGAGTGCACTCATGTGTCTGTGCAATCTCTCAATCATGTTAATAGTCATTTTTAGGACCCATGACCACAAGGCGAAAGACCTAGGACTTTTTGACTTATATGCTATCTAGTTGTAGGTTTGTGATCGTAGGTTCTTTGTAGTGGGTCCTAAAAATCACTGTTAACATGATTGAGAGATTGTAGGTACTGACAATTTTCGCAAATACGATCTTTTTAAAGAAGACATGATCTTTTTTCATTGGTGGCGCTAGTTAGCCCACTGCATCTCCTTAAGGATGTCTTTGCAACTAAAATGTAATGCGGGCTTTTCAAAGGGTAATTAAAAAAAAATACAGTACCACAAGTTACCGATAGATGGTGCTGACGTCACATAATATGTCAAAATTGACATGACATCACTGTACCTTCTCTGTGGTTTCTGTCACGTTGCTCGCTTGTTTCGTTGACGAGAGTACAACGAGTTGTTTGTAATAACGTATGATGATATTTGTTCTCCTTGCAGCTCCATCTAGTTTTTTTTTTAATGAAACTCAACTAACAGCTGTCATTGAAAAGCCCTCATTCCTGGTGTACACACAATAAAGAATATTCTATCTATCTACGTAAAGGCTGACGGTAGGTACTCTCGACTGTACGTTATAATTTATTCACATGAGAGAATCCGCATTGTCGACTCTTTCCAATATTTGCCTACGTCACGTGCGACACGCCACATTCCGAGGCCGAGGTTGAAGACATCAATAACAAGTAAATGACCTAAAAAAATAAAACATAAACACAGGCGGAAACTCGTCCGCGGCCGGGCGGGGAGCGAGACATAAATAAAGTAAGAAAAAGTCGTAATATTTCCGCAGATTTACGGCGAAAAGTTGAAAAGTTTCAGTCGGCGGAGGCGTTGCCAATAAAATTGTACTTTTGGGTACCTACCCTGGCCGTGGCAGCTGCGGACCTGTCGAAAGTTTTCAACTTTCCGCAAGTTTTCCGGAAATCCGCAGTGCATTTCAATTAACCAATTTATAATTAACACTTTTATTCGAAGACCAGAAGGACGGTAGCGTCATTGCCAGTAAGTCTTTTTGATAACTTTCAAGCCTTTCAATATACTTCCCCGTCCATGCCCATGTTGGTAGCCTATTACCTATACAAATTAACTTAGGCCAATATTTTCACGACTTTTAGTTTCTACTCTACAGTTGTTTTATTGCCGTCCTAGTAACGCGAAAGGACCTTTGGAACGGAACTGTTTCCGAGTCAGTTTACTTTACTTTAGGTTTCAGTTTCACTAAGAATGTTTTAATCTCAGGTCTCCACTCTCTAATTTTCCTTATTTTTTTTATAAAGCCAATGCTAGGTCAACCTAGAATTCTCTTGGCTAACAGGAGAAAAAGGAAGGATGAACAGGAATGAAGTAGGACACATTTCGCTCTCTTTACCATCGCCAACCTGTCAGAAGCGTGGTATTGTTAACCAACCATGCCTTGGTACTTTTAATCAACCATCCAAGTTTTCAACAGATAAAGCCGGGTTTAGACGGTCTTAGTATGCTCGGACCGTGTGCGTACAGTTTCAGTTAATTAGGACGACGCTCTGCGCTCTCGGACCGAGTGCGTCGTCATAATCAACTAAAACTGTACGCACACGGTCCGAGCGTACTAACCCCCGGTTTATTGTACACTAACACGCTGTTAATCTACTGTTAACAGCTGTCAATTGACCAAAGTGCATACAAAAAGAAACCACTGACAGCTGTTAACAGTAGATTAACAGCTTGTTAGTGTACGAGAAACCGGGGGTAAGACCGTCAAAGCCCGGCTTAAAAGTGGTAAACTAAAATTAGGTAAAGGGTAACTATTTTAAAGTGGAATTGGGCGGGGCGCTCAACTAGATGGAATGACGATAAGTGACGAATGCTAAGAATGGTGAGGCATGCTTGAGCGGGAAAACCATCAGTCGGTAGACCACAAGCCAGACTACCCGACGATGAAGCCCGAGTAGCCGGCAATCAGTGGTTGCAAAAAACACAGGAACGTAAAAAGTGGCGTGAACATGAATATACCTATTAGATATTGTTATTAAATCACTCACTTCAACTATCAGGGATCATACACCTTGTAAAACTAAAAAAAGAAACCGGCCAAGTGCGAGTTGGAGTCGCGTACGAAGGGTTCCTTACCATTATCTATACAACATTAGACAAAGATCGAATTTGAGAACAGCGCTATCTATAGAAACCAACAAGAAGCGTTTAACTTTGACATTTAACGACATGACATCGGCGCTATGAAGGTTACATAGATGGCCGCTAGATGGCGAGCGCTGTCTTTAGACAACGTTTGTTGTATGGGAGCCCTTCTTAAATATTTATTTTATTCTGTTTTAAGTAGATATTTGTTGTTGTAGCGGCAACAGAAATACATCATCTGTGAAAATTTCAACTGCCTAGTTATCACGATTCATGAGATATAGCCTGGTGATAGACAGATAGACAGACAGATGGACAGACGGACAGACAGATAGTCAGACAGATGGACAGTGAAGTCTTACTTATAGGATTCCAATTGGCACCCTTCGGGTACGGAACCCTAAAAATAGACAATACAGTAGTGTCAGTAACTGAAATAAATGTTCCTAAACTATTGTTAGTAATACAGACAGGCAGGCAGACATCACATATTTTTATCGTGCAGTATATGGACCACTGAGTAGTGGGTCATATGTATACTGCAAATCGAACACATTTAGGATGACGATCCAAGTCCTCACTCTCAGTAATCACATTAGTTACCTCAAGATCAGCGAGTCCAAAGGGCCTAACCCAGTCTCGGCACTTAGCCGCGGCTCTTTATGGCAGCGAAACGCGTCTGTATATAAATTTAGGCATTATTTTTGTACAGCACCGCAGCCTCCGTAGAGCTCTCGGGGGAAGAGAAGGTAATAACTTTTAAATCTCCGGTTATTCATTTTTTACCTCGGTTGGATGAAGGTCGCCTTGGCACCTAGCGGAATTGTTGGGACACAAGGTAAAAGCAAGAGGTAAAAGACGATGTGTCTCTGTGACCTGTCAAAAGGCTCGTCAGATTGATGCCGGCGATTAGGACCGAATTCTTATTTTTCGATTACCAGTACTAAGTATAAAACGGAACTGACTGAAACTTACATGAAATAACTGACCATTCCCTGAGCTGTTACTTTATGCAACACTGACATTGGCAGAACAATTGGTTGCCATTAAAGCAGAAAAGAACGTCCGTCTGGCGCCGGAGTAAGAATAGCGTCACTCCATTTCCGTCTGTGGATGTCGTAGAAGGCGACTAAGGAAATTAATACATTACCAGGAGACGGGCAGCAGCGTCTTCCTGAGATTTCAACAGTATACTGCGATCACCAACCCGCCTGCCAAGCGTGGCGATTATGGTAAAACCCTTCATGGTTAGGAAAACCACGAAGGAGGCCTATGTCCTGCAGTGGGCGTCAAATGGCTGATGATGATGATGATGAAAGCACATAAAAGTATAAGACGGAAATTAACAAATGTTTTTTAATAGAGGCCTCATAGGCCGTTTAGAACTCGCCTGTAAGAAAAAATATTGCTGGTTTTATTTAAAACAATCCTCAAATTAAATTAAAATAATCTGTAGTAAAGTGTACAACAGACTATTACAACTGAATCTGCGGAGTGTTTTAGAGGAATCGTGTTTTTTTAAATAACAGGTTCTACAAATTACAATTTTATGTATAGCTAAATGTCGAGGTAGTACCGGGCCCCATTTTATAGAACTAAATTATGGTTTACAATGACAATTCTATGTATCCCCGGTATACCGGCGTGAGTTTGTTGTCGTTGTTGTTTTATGAAACGCTGCTGCTATTGAGCTTTATTATTTACCAACACTTCTCCTAAGCACACATTAAAACAAGCAAATAATCTAAGCTTGTTAAACTAAAACAATACCCTAGCGTACCTAAGTAAACTCGTTATTAAAAGGAAAGTGTTTGTAAACAGCCTAGAAATGGATGATGTACAGTCAACGAGTCTCAGAATCCGTCTCAGAATTCAAAACAAGCTTCTTCCGTTAATTTAACTTGACATAGGCGTGGTGCGTAGATACGCCATATGTCAGCCGGAATACATGTTTTTACTTACACGAGGACAAGCGCATACAAAGGAGCTGCGGCTGTAAAATAAGTCAAAACGCGAAATCACGTAGGCTCCTGAGGAAAATTGTAATTTTCTTCTTCTTTCACACAATATTTACTCGCTCGTGTACGTGAACGCCTGGTTTACACACGGCGGTGTCTGAAACCGTTTCGGGTGACGAATAGGTCAAACAAACGAATAATAAAATTACAAGTTTGAAATTGAATTAAGATTAAGAAAGAAATACATAAAAAATACATATTTATGCATGTGCTCCGGTGTGCAATAAAGAATATTCTTATATTATCTTAAATAAGTACGCGACCTAGCACGGGACATTTTTGTATGCCACTCATGTTAGCAGCTGTGTGGGTAGTACGATAGCATGAGTCACGCGTTTTGTGGCGCTGAAATGTCAGAATTTGACAGGTAATGTTCTGGCAAAACGCGACTTTTGACGTCAAAACGCGCGACTCGCTTTATCGTACTACCTATGCTGCAGTGGTTTAAGAAATAAAATAACATACGTATGTATGTAGATTGTAAGTATATTACATTACATTACATTTACATAAAGGCACATACATTGCTTCTGGCCCCACACTAGGATACCCTGTGTCGTGGGAACCAGAAACAACGACATCAGAAACATGTAAACATCCAAGACCTAGGGTGTTTTTTTTTGTCCCCAGCCGGGATTCGAACCCGGGACCTCTCGCAAAGTATGCAGATGCACTACCGCTGCGCCACGAGGTCGTCTACAAATACATAATATGTTGACACTCTGGAAACGTAAATATGGATAACCTAAACTGGTGATTAGTTACAAAACAGGAGGACTGGAACTCTTTCGACCACATTATAAGTAACTGAAATCGGAATATAATAATAATAATAATAATAACTTCCACACAATGCAATCACTTGTCCTGCGCTTTTATTATGCAACTTTCCACGCATACTTATTATCTGTGAAAACGGAATATCTACTAGACTCCACTAGGCACGTCTCAGATATCCACAGACACGCCTCATATCTATACGACTGAGCTAAATAAACATTTCGCTTTCGAACACAGATTTATACGTTTTAACGTCAAAAACAAATAAGTAAAATCCCGACGAATTTAGAACCTCCTCCTTTTTTTAAGTCGGTTAAAAAGATACATAATCAAGTACGGCGATTTTCAGTATCATTGGTAAACTTCGCCTCGGAGGAGAACGCCTCAGATCAGAACGCCTCGAAAGCCCGCAATAGCGGTTGGCAACCCGATTTCCAATGTACACAGACGGGCAGCGCGGCACGTCCTCGCAGCGACGTAACGAGCCGCTTCAAGCAGCTCCGAGGGTAGTGGGGGACGATGCCCGGCCCGTGACGTCACAGTGTACACACGACAGCCAGTCGAGCTTTAGAATGGACATTTGAATTTAGTGGCTTTTTATATTTAATAAGATAGGAATATGTTTAATATTTTTCGGAATATCACTGTTGACTTAATTTTATTAAAATAGTTTTTTACGCGCTGCGTCAGTGTCGTGGCAGCCTCCGATGTGCTCCAGATCATAGGCCCATTGAGCTGGCAATCATCATGCATGACTCAATCAAAAGGAGAACTTAGTTAATTATTATACTTTATTGTACACACAAGAATAGAGTACAGGAAAGGTAACAAAAGAAAGTACATGTACAAAGGCGAGCTTATCTCTGTAAGAGACTTCTTCCAGCAAACACATGCACATGATATACTACTTACACATTTACCCAAATAACAAAATAATATTAATATAACTCTTTTATCAGTCATCAAGAACGCTGACTCAGTTTCTAATAAAAGAATTTCACCAATGAAATAACTTTGTATCGGTCGGTCCCACACTTTTCTGAGTTATCTAAAGAGAGACAACGATACTTTGTGAAATTCTCAATTCGGGGACCAGACGCATAATTCTCAATTCGGGGACCAGTGCATAAAAACGTAATCTGACAATCCGTCACCGTAATAAATAACATTGCAATCTTTCTCTAGTCCCCAAATAACCAGCTCATTGCAAGTTAATTACGAAAGCATTGTGATTGTTCAATTTACCTACGGCGCGGCCATAAACGTACTTTTTATGGGTTAAGTTAAGGGGTTATGCGACCGATCTGAGTGAAGGTTATGTTTTATCCATCTGCGCAAGCAAACGAGCGTTAGATAGATGGATATTTTTTATAACCCTGGTCACCCCGGCCCGGGTTTTTAGGGTTATGGTTTTCAGTGGTGTGTAAGTGTGTATTTATGTTTATTTGTGACTAAACGACACAGAGACTAAATGGCTGGAACAATTTGAGTACCTGTTGGCTTGTGATAGACGAGAGAGGATGTTCTTAGATAGTAGGTATGATGAGAATGTAAAGTTAGGAAAAAGTGTAAATTATCTTTATTAAAATACAGAAGATTTGAAGGAGTGATTGTGAAGGAAAACATCGTAAGGAAACCTGAGCGACTGAGCTATTCACATACCTCAGCGCTTGAAATTGCCAATCCGCGGCGGGCATGCGTGGTGATTAAGCCCATACTCGCTCCCTGAGAGAAGGGCTATGATAGGCTGTTTATGTAAACTCAGTGATTACAGTGACTAACCGAGCGGGATTAATTGAATGAAGACATCAGTTTTCAATTTATAAACTCTCGTCATGCTGAACATTCTCCCCGGCTCCGTAACAAGCTCCGTAGATTTACTCACATAACTTATATAGAAGCGGAAATTATAAACAGTGTCTAAAGCCTATGAAAGTTTCATTTTGTAACTCAATTCTGGGGCTAAATATTGAGTAGTTTTCACAATAATGCAAGTGACAAAACAAATGTTTCATTGCATATTAAGTGACCTAGTCATACAAAAGAATAATATGTCCTATGCCATATTATTAGGGCTATAGCCCTTAAGGGGCCCCATGAGGTTTACTAGCGTCTCCAATCGAAAAAAATATGTATCTTATAAGTATCACCTTCTTTTAATCGTTTTTGCAAAAAACTCTCCCAACTTTCTCAATCACATAATTAGTGATTTTTAAGACCCACGCATCGCTCGTAGCCCCGGCTGCCTGAGTGATCTAAAACGATCACGAAGGTTAAGCAACACAGGGCGCGTTCAGTGCATGGATGGGTCGCCGTCTATGCCTAACGCTAGTGGCATTTTTCCGAGCGGTTCCGTGCTTCGCAAGGCACGTTAAGCTGTTGGTGCCGGCTGCCGTCGATAGATGGCAGTCGTTAAGCCAAGTCAGAGGCCTTAGGGCGGCTTGACAACTTCTGACAGTAGACGAGCCACTAGTCTACAAGCCTCCACCAATCCGGACTTGGCCCCCGTGGTGGAGTATGGCCTATACCTTCCTCAGGGAAGAGACCCGTGCCCCTCGGTGGGGACATAATGGGTTGATGATGAAGACCCACGACCGAGAACCTAGGATCAAGGACTTGTAAACGGCCGCTTTTAGAGTCAATCCTATATAGTCTCAATTTTTCGGCCTTAGATTCTAAAATCACTATTGACGCGATTGAGAGAATAGAAAAGACACTTTTGGTATAAACGATCTGTAAAAAAATGTTTTTTTTTCCCATTGGTGGTGAAAATTAACTCTATGAAGCCCCTTAAGCAAGATGGCCGCTGGGACCAACGTTGTATTCCATCGCTACCGCGCGCCGAATACTGATTATTATTGTTAAGGCTTCATGTAACAGTTGTTAACGCAGTGGGAAGACTGGAGTTTAAATCACAGCATATACCGTTTCGTGTATTCCATAAATTTTCGACTTCGTTTCTAGTAATTTATAACAACATAACATACACTCACGCCTGTACTGAAAGGTAGGCAGAGACTACTGCCATTTGGCACGATCCTGACAGATTGCTTTTCTTATTTTTCACCAAAATCGATGCATACACGCACGCCGATTTCGGCTACTTTTTATCTTGCCCTTCGCTAATACATCATCTATTTGTTCGAAGTTATGCCTACTCGGGAGGTCCCTTTTCATTCGCACCAATACTCCTATTTGGTCGAAATAATCTATGAAAAAGTTTTTTTAGGTTGGAACCAAACTAAAAGATACATTTATGACTGACGCACAAAACATACTGCTTTAGAAATTCTCTGGAATAATTTAAGGGGGCCGATCCATTTCTCATTACAGATAACTTTTAATATGCGACCTAACGACCGTTTTTTTTAATTTTTTTAAAAACCTAAACTGAAATCGTGAAAATAATAGCTGTTCTACCCTAAATTTGTCTACCTGCTCTAGAGAATGTGGGATGACAATTACATTTTTAGTTTCTGCCATCTTAAGTTCTAACCTAAACTTGGACCATTCTGCAAAGGCATGGAGTTGAATTCGAATTGTCAGTGCAAAGGTCGACATCGTGCTAACGACAAGTATTTAATTTAATTTAAAAATGTAAATGTAGAAGAGACCACCCTATCAATAGACTTTTGAACTACGATTGCTAGTTTGAACTACTTAGGTATTCGTAGCGTCTTTGCGGTGATATCTTTTGCAAAGGCATAGATTTGAATTCGGATAGTCAGAGCAAAGGTTGAAGGTATCGACGCGTACTTCAAATGTAAAATGGACTACTCTTTTAATACAGTTTCGAACTACGCTGTCAATAGACTTTGCTAGTTTGCAATCGGTTTGAGAAATTGCTATGTACTTATTCGTAGCGCGTTTGCATCGTTATTTTCTGGCGTAGACTTACTACGCCGTAGCACGTCTACGGAACCGCGTACTAGTGTCGTAGCAAGCAATATCGTCAGTAACGTCGAGTATGCAGTACAATTTACGAATCCATGTAAGAATCTTTTTTTAGCCGATTTAGTGTTCCACTGCCGAGGAAAGGTCACCAATTTTTTATTGTAAAACTATTCCACATTAAAAACTTGCCGAGTTAGGTCTGTAAATTCAAGTCATACAATTTTTCCTTGTTTTCAAAACTGCTCGTTGCGCGAAGACAAGGAACATGACAAGTTCTTACATATCAAGTATTATTTTAAAATAATAAATTGGCCAGTTTTTTACAATAATGTTTTGGTGGGATGTTGGCAAACTGTATAAATACAATTTATTTAATAGCTATTTCATTATTAAAATCACGGCACCACCAATCATCCTCATACTCATTCTGACATCCCCTGCACGCTATTCACATCGCCACCCAAACATCCTTCCCCCGTTCTCCTTCAAACGAGCCGCAAGATACATTTTTCGGCCGCGAAAAGTTTTTATCGCCGCAATTAGTTGCGTAACGCCACTCCAGCTCGGGCGCAGATGTCGCGCGACTAATTGGAAACGCAAATCACGCGCCAACCGTGTGTCTAGGGGTTCTCAAGGGATCCTGAAAGAACGCACCTAGTACGCATGCAAGTAATTGACTTAATCGTAATATTTACAATAAGATCTAGGTATAAATAAATGTCTTTAGACCGTTGCTCTTGAGGAGAGTTCGCAAGACCTGGTAGCATTTCTCCTTTGAATGGCCAGACTGATGCGTTGGCCGAGGTCGCTACTAGCTCTTGGTCGTATGTATTTACAACTGGATTGAACTATCGCTGTTTACAATATGAAGTCTGTCTTAATTGGCTAACAATATTGATACTAGGAGTAAACATAAATTGTCATTTCCACGTTTTAGACTTGCAAAAGTTAATACATCCTTTATGGGGCACTGTGTACGGTTCTACAATAAGATTCCTCAAGATATATTAGAGTTACCACCGACGCGGTTTAAAAAATGTATTAAGCATCATCATCATCAACCCATTATGTCCCCACCGAGGGGCACGTGCCTTGCGAAGCACGGAACCGCTCGGAAAAATGCCACTAGCGTTAGGCATAGACGGCGACCCATCCATGCACTGAACGCGCCCTGTGTTGCTTAACCTTCGTGATCGTTCAAGATCACTCCGGCAGCCGGGGCTCTGTGCAAAAAAGCCTATTATAACATTAAGGATTATTTGGAAGACAAGGATGTCTGGTATATAAATAATGTTAACAGGAACGATTGTATCTAGTGTAGTGTAACTTTAAGTTGAAAACTCTGTTAATTAAGTAAACCTGTTTTGAAAAGAATAAAGGTGGAGTTTCTTTGTTAGCTTTTTCTCCGCGTAATCTATTAATTGTGAAACTAACAGCTTTGACGTTCATTAAGTAAACATTTTGTTTTTATAGTGAATAAAAATTTTTGACTTTGACTTTGACTTTGAACTCTTGCAGCTGCGTAGCAAGCAATGCAACCCTTCTGCAACCTCTAAAGCCTTTACAAGGTGCCTTATGGATCCTAAAGGAGAAAGCTAACCTTAGCAGCAGCATAGTGCGGTACACAAGGTTTCTGCAAAGCGCGACTTTTAGATCCTAAAGGAGAACGCTAACCCTTAGGGCGCTATACAGCTTCTTTTGCAACCACAAAAGCACTAAGAGGGCGCGTTATGGAACAATGTATTACCGACTCAAAAAGACAAAAACGCTGCCTTTTAATATTATCAGTAATGTCATAGATGTTGTAGTTAAAACCTACAACTAAGTGTTGCCATATCCTTTATACCAAATTTCGGGTCATAAATGAAAAAAAAAATGGAACCAGTCCCACTTTAAGTCTTTGGGGCTGCAACATATAATGCCTCTATGTTCAAAGCAATTTGTGCGTATGGTAACATAAGACAAAACTGACAAAAAACATTATTAAACAGACATTTTGGCATTTGACGTTGGATTGGATTGTGATCCAATTGTGATCAAAAACTTGATCACACAAGTTTGCCAAAGGCCATGTGAATGGTGGCATTTTAGCCGAGTCGCCTATCTCCCTCTAATATGGTTGAGACTGGCGATGGCTGACCCCTGCGTTATGCTCGTTCACGGGTGCTGTCCGTATGTCAGGCCGCAGCATTAGTGTTTTCCTATTTTTGTAAGAATAGTAACTAATGTTTTTGAATCGCAAGTTATTGATTGCACTCACGTGTTCTTATTAGGTACTTCTACCAACTTATGCATTAGATGGTCAGAGTGGAGTTTTGTTCCCACTGCCTTTTTTCTCCACTTCAAATTCCGCCCCAAGGCAGCGGCTAACATTGTACAAATTCTTATTTTAATTAACATTGTAATTCAACAAACATAATGTAAATTCTTTACGTTGAAATAAATTTCTGCTTTCTGGTTGACATTTTCATTTCAATAACCTAAGACTCTGCACCCTTAAAAATGAAATAAATTTTAAAGACCCCCAAATCCCAACCGTTCCGGACTGTTTGATTGATTCTACCGCCACCAAATTGGCTATTTGTCTCATTTTACCACTGGCAACACTAACTACAAAACTTGCGTTTTTACCTGCCTGGCGACCGCGAGCCCCGAGCAAGATGTTTGAAAGACACTGGTCTAGATAGATAATCCTATTTTAAGGGTCTAATGGCCAGTTTCTGAATTGAGAACTCCGCTAAGTAAATGGTTTACGGTAGTGCTGTCTCTTGGAATTTCTCATAAAAGAGCGTGACAGAACGTTACTTAAGTATTTAGTTAATGAAAATTCTCAATTCAGGAACCGGCCCTAAGTGATTGTTTTTATAATGCCAAGGATTTACTTTATCTCTCCAGAGAATTACGGCTTATCGAGATTTTTTCACGCATTAATTTTTACAGAATCGTCAAGCCGAAATGCGTGCCGGTGCCAATCTTGGCGCGCAATACCCCCGCCCCTCCCCGCGTATAAACACCCCTCCCTAATAAGGGACAAGCCTCCACGCGGCTTTGCTTGAAAAATGTAAATTTTAAGTACGACGGCTACTGTCTCTTCGCGGCTTTACGACAAGACGTTGTTTAAATTTTTGACACAAAATAAACTCTTTTACGAGAGAAGGTATATGAACGATTCGATACTTTAGAGTGAAGGTTTAGCATACTTTTGGTATTTAAAATGCAAAGAAAGAAGGAAAGAAATTCATTTATTGGGACAAATTAACACATCACAAGAAAAATCCGATCAAGTGCGTGTCGGGCTACGCGCAATGTAGGGTTCCGTAGAAAGAGGGTTTTTATCCATTGAAAATGGATTTTGTACGAAATTTTACTTTTATAAGTTGGTTGCCTATTACTCATTAACTAGTAAAGCCTACTAAGCCGTGATACTTTTTCTTTTAAGTTCATTATATGTGCTACTATAGTTCATTATAGTTTAGATTATAGGGACGACGACCTACTCGCGCTTTAAGGCTTAATATTTCGCAAACGGAACCCTAAATAAAAAAACGGTCTTCTTTCACCCATAATATTCAACGATGCCCCACATGATGGGATAGACGAGAAAAAGAAATCGTCCCTACTTTTCATGTTAGGGGAAGTACAGTAAAAAAAAAATTTTTCCAGCATTTTATTCTTTAACTTTGTCGGCGTGATAAATATGTGTACACATACCAAATTACAGCTTTATAGTACCACCGTTCTATACGGGCTCCTTGTCGGACTACGGACCCCTGAATAAGGCATATTGCTTTTGAAGACCTACAAAGCTTATTAGTAGCAGAGCTAAGCACAGGCTTTCTCTCAGAAAGAGAGGGGATGGGCCACCAGGCATGCCCACCGCCCGGCGTTACGTTACATTCCAAAAATATTTTTGCTAATTTTTAAATTTAAATTGGCCTTTAATAATTATATATGCACACAGAAATACTGATTATTAGTTATTGAAATCAATCAATCTACTGTCACACTTCTAGCAAGGGGGTCTCATGCACTTAAGCACTGGTTCCCATCTCTATTGGAATTTGGATGCCAGTGGATATCTATTGCCTCGCGTATCATTCTAGGAAAGAAGCGGTCCTCCGCAGAACTTGAACTTTATCAAAATGAATGAAGTGATTGGTACCGCTGAGTGTATGTTCACTGACTGCAGATCTACCAGAGCGCTTATGTTTCACGTCCGTGATATGTTTCTTCACCCGTTCAGCTATGGTACGCTTAGTTTGACCAATGTACGAGGAATCACGTTCACAGTCAAGCTTGTATACTCCTGCTTCTTGTAAGGGAATCCTGTGCTTGACACTTCGCATGAATTGGTGTATATTTCTTGGCGCTTTGCAGATGGTTTTGATTTAAGCGCGTTTCAAAATACTCCCAATTTTGTAAGTCACTCTTCTCACAAAGGGCAGAAAGGCTGGGACTCGCTCGACCGTGTCTGGTTTGATACGTCCTAAAAAATTTGAAAAATAAACGAGTAAATATCCGTCCTAATTGACGTGTGTAGGAAATTGCGCATTTTAAGGGTAGCCCTCTATAGGTTCCACATCCTTGGTTCCAGGGCAGATCTTCTCTCGTATGCTCATCATGGACCGGTGATTTGAAGCGCTGAGGTATGTAAACAAGTCAGACCCTCAGAACTTCTCACGATGTTACTCTTAAGTAGTCTCTGATTCAATCAATCACCCTGTAACACGTTCAATGCAAGAATAGGTCTCCCTAGAGACGTACCAATTCTTTCTGTCCTAGGTCATTCTTATCTGGAATCTGCCTCAGATCATCGGTCCAGCCTTTGCACCCCATCGACCATCGGTTCTTCGACAGATGTGATCAGCCCCCTGCCATTTCACCTTACATGTTACTGTTGCTAATCCCGAGTAGACTAGATGACATGACGTGAATGTTAAATAAAGCTTCCTTTCGTCACTGAGAGAAAAACCCGGCTCTAAGTGAGTCCCGCGCTCTGTTTGTTCTGCTTAATTCGGCTCTCTTTGTTATTTAGCCTGACTTCATTTGGCGCCGTGTCTTTTTATATTATTTTGTCTAATACATTTTGTTCTGCGTGGGTGGGTTGTCTTTCGTGACCCAGTTGTAAGAGACGTATAAAGTATAGTAATATTTGTCGAGTTGTAATTTTAACGGGTCTGATTTCGATTGTTTATTAGGTAAACTTAATTGATGTACAATATTAATGGGCATCGCGAGTCATTAAAAATACTATTTATTTAGTTTTTGAAAACGAATAAAAATATATTTTTTTTGTTGTACTTATCTCTCCCTATGTTTTTCTTATTTATTGACATGTATTTATAATTATCTATGGCCTGCGATTGAGTATGTAAATGCTCTTTATAGGTTCTTGGTTATTATATCATCATCATCATCATAATCATCGGCTTACGCTTGTCCACTGCTGGACATAGGTCTATCCTAAGAAATCGAGACGCAAAAGTGTTCAACAGTAAACACGAATCTTAGCCCAAGTTGACTGCAAATAACACAAACTTTTTTGCCAAGTTCAGCTGCATCCTCAAGGCGCTAGTAGATTACAAAGTTGCAACTAAATTAATCAAGTTTCAATCTCAGTTTTGTCGTAAAATAAATTGTAACAAATTGTTTGGCTGAAGGTCTCTGCGCCAGTAAAATCTCCCTGGGAACTTTCGCTACTCCAATAAGAGAGTTTCAAGATGACGTTTAAGAAATGTACTCATTGAAAATAAGGTGCACGTCTCGCTGTATAAGGGAAGAGGCAAGGGCCAAAATATTTGGAACTAAAATTCTTAAATGAAATCATTTCACATACAGGAATAGAATAAGAGAAATAAAAAACCAGGCAAGTGTGAGCCGGACTCGCGCACGTGTTCCTTACCATTATCTATACAACATTAGATACAAAGATCGAGAAAAAAATCACATTTAATGTATGGGAGCCCCCCCTTAAATATTGATTTAATTTTAATTTAATCATTTATTTTTGATGCGAATATAGAACTAAATATTCTGTGAATATTTCAAGCGTCTACCTGTTGCCGTTATTAACATTGAGCAAAAAACCGCAAAAATAAGCCGTTCTTTCTCTTTATTTTATTCCTTTTACGTCAGAGCAACTCGGATTTCCCAAAATAAACACAGTAAGGGACAACTGAGTCTTTCAACTAAGGACTTTTTCAAAACTGAGATTTTTCTACTATTGGTTACTGGAACCTTTGGGTCGGATGTGTCCCGGGGCGGCTTATTCTCGTAATGATTTTATGTTTTCAGTTGTTTATATTTCACATTTTTGTATTTGACGAAGCTTTTTGCGAATGAATTTGATTTTAATAGGTTGACATTTTGATAATATTTATTTTTCCTTTGGCTTTTATTGTTGTAGAGTTATACATACATGTACTAATGTTATCTAAGCACAAATAAATGACTTATCTGTCTACTATAAAAAAATAAACTACAGGTGTATTTCTCAGTTTAAAAAAAAATGTCACTGTTACTGTCAGGTTGCAATATTTATGTAAATAAAAATAAATAAATAAATAAATAATAATAATGTCCCTTACTGTGTTTATTTTTTGGGACAGCCGAACAGTAAATTAAATTTTATTGCGGAAACCGTGCCATACAAATTAGTACCGAGACGTTCAGAAAGACGGCACGGATTGCGGTCGTTCAAATTAGCGGGAATTTATTTTGCAGTTGTGTGGACGTGAAAAGAATGAAACAAAAAGTTATGCGTCAAGGATGAAACATAGGTACCAACGTGGTGGCGGTGGCTTTGGCGATGGCGGCCCATACGTACGTCCATATAAATACTACTGCAGTAAATAACGTATGTATGCTCCGCCAGCAGTGTTGCCGTTTTCGGAAGAAAATAAAACCACCAAACGCTTGTCAAAAAAGCGATCTTTTTTGGTAAAAACGGGGCTGAAAAAAGCGCTAAATTCCACTAGATTATGGAATGGGAAGACATGGGTAAAATGGTGGTAAAATTTTACCTATAATGAAAAAATAACGATATCAATCAGCGCTGAGGGATCACTTCCTCAGCAAAACGCTGAGTCAGCTGCCTTTTGTGGCAACTTAGATACACCACAGGTTACATCTATGGTCCTGTTTTATTTATTCGTTTTGTCTGTTGTGTATTTAGTTTTCTTTCTGTTCTTGTGCATATTATGTTACTTATCTGTTTATTTTGTTTCTGTTATGTATCTTGTTGGTATAATAAATGTCTCTCTTCTTCTTCTTCTATATTTCTGGCTATAAGCCTTCTTCTTCAGAGGAACTTCCATTTAAGATTTTTACGAACTACAAACTAAAATTCTAACAAGAAATTAACCACGCGCCGCTTTAGTACGCCGTACGTAGAGACAAACCAGTTCTGTTCTTTTCTGTTTACAGTGTGAGTAAGACAGCAATAGTGATAAATCCTTTACTGTGAAAAGAGACAAAACAATAAACTAGACTGAACATCATTCTTGGGGATTCCCCGAATGAACTCGTATGTTTTTTTTTTGTTTTGCGGCTCTGGATACCAACTTTTTGGCCTAATTGAAGGCTGCTGATATCTTTTTCATTTTTCCACCAGATTCCACTAAATTTTTTTTAGCGCGTTTTTGTTGGAAAATAAGCATCGAAAAGCCTAGAAAAGCGCTAGATCTAGCGAGAAAAGCGCTGAAACGGCAACACTGTCCGCGAGCGCTACAGCATTGGCGTGTTTAAAAAAAACACTTTATTTTTTAAGGGATACCGGGTAAGGGATAAACGAACATACCTACATGGTGGTAATCTGAGATGGGACAATCTGAACTTTTACTGTTAATAGGTAACGACCCTAGAAGACAACGTTGTATAGTGCCACAAAGTTATCTGACCCGGTAGAGGTGTCAAATATACTATGGAAACGTCAAGTTTACTATGAGAAAAGTGACGCCTTCACCGGGTCAGATAAGTTTGTCGCACTCTAACTAACTTTTGGAGCAATAGGCATGATGATAGTAATTGAAAATCACTAAAATTATGTATTTATTTAACAAGAATTGAATTGTGGAATACGACACGCGCATTTTTTTTTATTAAGAGCGGGATTGATAATTGGGTATTACGATAATAAAAATCTACAAAAATCCTATGTCCGCCATATTAAGTTGAATAGCGAGTGACGTCACTTTGAGGAACACGCGAGTAAACATAGAATAGAACCGAACATATTACTTTATAATCTGTGACATATGTAATAACGTACCAAGGATACTCTACACTATGGATGGGCCCTACACACTCATAGAGCGTGGCGAGAGGCGTAGCTTATTGGCAATGTTTTTTTTAATAAACGTATTTTTTAATGTTTTATGTAGAATTTATTTATTTCATTTTTTTTTTCATTTCATTTTATTGCAATAAATTACAGTATAGTATGATGTTTACAAAAAATGTGGTACAAGTGTAATTTTACCGATAATGGCATAGCAATTTGATAATTTAGAATTAGTATAATAGATAATAAAAACATTAGGTACATTATTTCATAGCTCATTAAATAATAAATCAGTAAAATTTCAGCATTAGATCAATAATCAGTATTAAAAACTATTTACAATTTTCATAATATTCGTTCAGATTGTATGGGCACATAACAAGTAGATATTCCTTTAACACCTTGAGGAATCGATCACCAGGGAGAAGCTTGATATTTTTTGGTAATTTATTGTATACAGAAACTGCTGCATGGCTAGTACTTTTACTGTGAGATGTCGTTCTACAGAACTTAACTTCGAGATGATGCCTGAAGCGTTCTTTTAACCTACCACACTTACGTTCAGCGCTGATTGGAAATTTCTCTGGAAGATGCCTAACTAATTTGCACAATTCAATTATGTAGAGCGCTGTAACCGTGTGGATTTTTAGTTTCCAAAACAGATCGCGACAAGACACTCTGTTTGATTTGACTCCGCTTAAAATTCGAACACACCTCTTCTGTAAAATGAAAATTTTGTCTAACTCAACACTTCCTCCCCACAGCGCCAAGCCATAAAGAAGTCTGGAGTGAAAGTAGGCATAATATGCCTGTAATGATGCATGTGTCGTTGTAATTTTCGACAAGCATCTTAATGCATAGCTAAAACTACTTAGTTTCCCCGCAAGGACCTCAATGTGCTTCTTCCAGTTCATATGTTCATCTGCATAAATTCCCAGAAATCTCGCGTGGTCTACTAGTGAAATTTTAGTATTATCCATTGTGAGATCAAGGTCCAAACGTGAAGTGTTGTAGTTTCGGAAATGTACAGGTAGTAATTCTCTGGTAGGATTTTATCTACAAGCTGTGGTTTTATGAGATTTTCAGTTTTTTTTTAAATATCCAGGACTCCAGTTGAGGCATATTTTAAACCACCTCTGCTTTTTGGTATATTAAGGAGTGAACATTTTCCTGCCCTATTAAGAGTACCACACATTTATCACATTTTAGTGATTTTGCCATTTTTTTTGCAATAAATCCAGCTATGTGTTCAAGAACACTTTTCACATAATCAGAGGACACGTTTCTTAGTAATTGACTATATGTGTCAAACAAGTCGCTATGATCTTCTGGAATTTTCACAAAAGATTGTTTTTCTGTAAGGCTATTTATTGCCTCAGTTGGGTATTAATATATTTCCTTTTTTGTAGGTCTTTCAAGACGTTGATCAAAGTGGTTTTTTTTTTATCACGTCTTCGGACCTTTTGGCTCAGACTTTTGATTTTTTTCTTCTGCTCTTCTCACGTTTTTTATAGCTGGATAATTTTTTCCGACTCTCGGAGAATCTGAAATAAAAATAGATAACCATGAACTTGTATATAAAGCAACATTTCACCATACTGCGACACTATGCAAGTTGACATACTTGGTACATTACACAAAGACATTAAATAATATTAAAGAACGAAAAAACATCGCTAATATTTACCTGTTTATCCTCCATTACGCAAAGCGATTCTTGTGAGTTACTAAAGGTATGTCTTTCGGACAACACAGGTGTAAGTATTTCATATCTGCTGCGACGGTTCAAGTCCCTGAAAAACAAGAATAAGTTAAATGTTAGTGAATTTTTAAGCTGTTTAGCATGGATAGCCAATAATAATCCCTAAAAGAACTAACATTTAAGAGGAAATATTGCAATCTAAAACTTACCATAATGGGTATTGCATCATCTTGTAACCCTATAACATCGAGGGTTCTGTTAAACCATTTTTTTTTCAAAATGCAATGAGCAGACATGCGAATTTTTATGCCGAGGGTTGATATTTTCAAGACCAATAGCATCAAGCCACTTCCTTCGCCCTGCTTCACTTGTAGGGAACCTGAAATTATTTAATTTTCGTATTCAATAACCGCCTCGCAAACACCAGATGAAAAGAAAAGTAAAAGTAAATATGTTACCTACATTTAGGAGGGCATTTAGATTTTAATACATTAGCCGAATTTGATAGATATTGCATAAGTATCAAACATCGATAATAAATTATCAGTGTTTCACATCACTAAGTAAACAAAGGGAGAATGTAATTTTGGAAGAAATCATGAAAACTAAGCCTTTTAGGGCGAAAATATTACAATGTTCATGAACTTTTCCTGATCACATCGAGGAAGCATGAAACAAACCAACAAAATACTCTTGACCAAAGCGTAAACAAAGATAATAATTACTTACTTCTGCAAGGTCAATCGAGGCTGATTTTCGCTTTTACGGGCGCCACAATCTTTAACAGAGCAACAGGGCATTGTGCACTTAAATTTCCCATGTAATTTTATGGTCCAAAACTTGATAAATCAATGTCCAAAACACAAACACAATCAAAACTAAAGAACTTGACAGACCAAATGCACAGACTACAAAGATCAAATGGCAATTAAGATGCGGATCTATGCACGCGCTTGCATTATCACAGTACTACAGGGCCCATCCATAGTGTAGAGTATCCTTGTAACGTACCCATACGAAATTGCTGTGTTGTCGTTTTACATCACAGATTAATTTTACACTTTTGCACTGTGACGTCACTAGCGACGCCATGACATTGTCGAGCGTTTCAGTGGGAATTTTAAATCTAAAAGCTAAAATGTATTTTTTACCATTAAACCTTAACTGTGACCAAAAATATGAAATAGATTGCAAATAATGTACGTTTTGAAACATTATAGGACAGTTTTTCTGTCATCATGCCTATTAAAAACGGAATCGACAGATTTTAGAAAGTGGTACTATCAGTAAGAAAAGTGCAATTCCTCACATTTTTTTATGATAACAACTAAAATGCGCGAAATACTACAGTACTAAGAAAGTCAGAAACAAAATAAAGAAAAGAAATAAATATAGAAACGAATTAAGAACGTATATTTATGGACAATTTTTTTTACATTAGATATTAAATTTATTCTGGTATCACTTACTTGAAATTTTCAAATAAGTGATTCCGGAATTCCGATATATGTGATCGGACGCCAGCAAATTGAATCAGGTCGACCATATTTCAAAGAGCACAACATTCTACCTTTACCTTGCTTAATTATGAAAACATGTATTTTTGTATATAATAATAAAAAAATATTTCTGAGTATACAAGATGCCACTAGCCGCATAGTATGCTCACAATGTGAAAATAACTTACACTGACCAGGCATAAAATTAACACATACGTCTAAAAATGGTTACATAATAAATTACCCGATATAGATAATGTAACATTTTACTTGTAAGAATACCTAGTTTATAAAATATAAACTTATACTAGCTTTAAGTAAACAAATGTGTACCTAAAGGTGGAACCTGGTGACTTAAATATGAGCAATTTCAGCTGTTAAATGTAACCTATGTCTTAATACAACAAATTACTTTAATTTTATTTCGTTTCGTTTCGTTTCATTTCATTTCATAAAGTATTAACTTTTAGATTGTTAAATGTGGAGTAGGTACTTACGAAACATTTAGTTAAAAAAAAACTAAACATCTCTCAATATCTTTTAAACTTTGAAACCTATGCAAGTTACTCTTATCATCAATACAAACAAATTTTATTGCAAAAAATATCAGCTGTCGCTTACTAAATTTTGTTGTAGAGAATACGGCTAAGTCGTCCATCAATCAATCAATCTGTACTCGTCCACTAATGAAAATAGTCCTCTTTGGGCCCTATTTCTGGAAACTATTAGTTTACTAGTAGATAAGTTATTACTGAAAAAAATTACGAGTTCTAATATTTTTGTTTCTCAAATATAATGATAAGACTGGTAACTAATACTGGTAGACTTATAAAAAAGTGTTATTCTGGCTTAACTGAATGCACATACTTACTACCCATGCCTTCTTACCTATTAAAAAAAGCGGGAAAAGTTTCCGCCACTTTTGTATTTGTTTTCTTTTGACGTTTGCACAATGGCGGTAAAACGGATTGTTGCTTTAATTTAGATATTATATATTTTAAAATGGATCTCAAGTTAATAGTTCTATATTATTAGAAGCGAAAGAAATTCTGTTTGGGAGCTTTTCAGACGTTTTGACGAAACGACTTGATGACGGTGAATTATTATTAAACCTTCTTCACCGTCGAAAGCGTCCGAATTGGTCCACATTTTATAAATTTGTTTGGTAAAATACACTAATAGTTTTGACTAATATTTTTTACTATAATAACATTAGCGTATTTTACTAGTGTACTTTTCTTTTTATTTATGAAACTAAAACCAAACTGAGTCTAATAATATTAGCTAAAATTTATTAGTTGGTAACTAATAACTAATATATTTCTATAATGGTCAAGTGGCCGTTGCAGAAAGCTACTACTACATCAGTCAGACTGAAACCAGCTCATTATGCTACGAGGACCCGAGGCTGTGAAATTTTATGCCGATATTATAATAAAATTTAATTCGTCTGTTTGCATTAATGGCCTATTTCGCAGGCCCCATCTTAATGCGTAGTTTTCTCAAAGTTATATAGTAGATTCAGTTATACGGCGAAAAATAAACTTGTAAAATCTGCAAGCGTCAAAAAACACCATACTTTTCCAAACTACACTCGAGTACAATAAATAAAGGTCGCTAACAGAATTATTTATATTTCAGTAAGGATAGAAGCTAGTAATTTAAGTCACTTTATTTATGTAATGCTAAAAATTATTTTTTTATTACTCATACTCGGAAAGTAGGTCTGAAGTTGCCTGAGGAGCGGGTTGGTCACATTTCAGAGCACTCTTTTTATGTTTAATCTATTTCAAAATTGTAATAACTAGTAATTGACTGAAAGATATACATTTTCCGAAATATTTTGTAATTTTTGTTTTAGTCTAGCATATGAAATAATTTATTGTTGATCGTGTCAAATACCGTATTACAGCGCGATGTAAAATTGAAATAACGTAACGTTAAGTATTCATTAACGAATAAAAATTTTTAAATGACTTAATTATAATTTACTTTCAACTATTTCTTTAATAACATAGATTTGGGCAAAATATTTACCATTTCTTCAATGATGAAAATGAAAAATAATGGGTAAATAGCTGGCCGACCACAGAAAAAAAATAGGCGGGAAAGCGGCAATCCGATCCTCATTTGTTTTTCCGGTTTACTTATTTTTTGTTTATGTTTTTATTCATGTTTTTATTTTTACTTTCCTTACATTCGTAATGAAAAGCACAGTGTTTACCTCGGGCTAAAGACTTAAGGGCAACAATTTACTATTTAAAACATTATGTATTACATTTATTATTTTATTGTGTCAGCATTTTTAATTTGTTAGATATCCAGTGATTATTATAATTGGGGAGAGCGGTGGTAGCGGAGCGGAAGAACGCCGGCCTCACATTCGGGAGGTCGTGGGTTCGAACTTGGCATTTATATTTTTACATTTGAGAATTTGTAGTAGCAACATCATTTAATTTGGATTCTATGGATCCAACGCTAAAGTTCACTCAGATGAAGTGATGAACATTAGCTATAGTTAATATATCTTACGTTTTAAAACTTATAGATAACTAACCACACATATATGATATAAACTCAAGGCTGCATCCCGGATACCCGTCCGGGCAGAAACCAGCAGCGTAATTAACAAAGTGATTGGTCTAGAACAGTAATAGTTAAAAACATAGATGTCTAACTAGCGCTAAAATATGACCCCACGATCAATTATGGAAAAGCGGGCAGGGCTCGTCAATTGTGTTACCAATCGGAGCAAGTTTTGTATTACCCGGCAAAATATATATGCATCTGACACAGCCAGGCCGCCATCTTGCGAGGTAACCTACAGATTTTGATGGGTTGTAGGTACACCATGAAGACAATGGTTTGACGTTTTTGTATAAAACCAATCATAAGTTACGCTGTCACTTAGGTACTATCGCCCAATCAACGTTCACGTCGTCACGCACGGCACACAGAATGAACCAATCACAGAGTGATTTACTCCACGGCACATCTTGCGCTCATTTCATTGGTCCAGACTAACCGAGAGGACCAGGGGCCGTTTTTCACAGTGAAGAAATACCTACTTCTACGGTTTTTTCATGGGTAGGTCTGGAATGCTAAAGTCCCTTAAAATAGTCCAATATCGATGCGCAAACGTCCTTTTTATTAACCGAAGTACAAGCCAATCGTAAACGATGAAACGACGTCTTCTTTTCTCCTTACTCGTGAAGCAATAGACAGAAAGACAGAGACAAATGCAGGCGCGGCTAATAGCCAACGAAACAATAAAGTCCATCGGTTTATAGCCTCGAGGGCGTATCGCAGGCTTGCCACAACGTTAGCGATCTTATATCGTTGCCATTAATCCCTTGTATTCCCTAACATTAACAGCGGTGGTAGCCTAGTGGGTAGAACATCGGATTCGGAAGCGAGAGACCCAGGTTCGATCCCCAGTGCGGGCATATAGCTATAAGTTGGTTTTCTAAGTTATGTACATTTGTGAAGTTATAGTAGCAATACCACTCGCTAACGGTGAAGGAAAACATCGTGAGGAAACCTGAGTGTCTGAGCTATTCACATACCTCAGCGCTTGAAATCGCCAATCCGCGGTGGGCACGCGTGGCGATTAAGCCCACACTCTCCCTGAGAGAAGGTCTGTGCCCTACAGTGGGACGTATACAGGCTGTTTATGTATTCCCTAACATTAAAAGCTGTCAGTTATTTTGTGGCTAACTGCACTTTGTGAGATATCTTGTGATTAAAATGATTGGTGAGAGCGGTGGTTGCGGGGCGGTAGGACGCAGGCTCTTTGATATGAGAGGTCGTGGGTTCTAATCCCGGCATTTACCAATGACTTTGTTTTCTGAGCTAAGTACATTTGTGAAGTTATAGCAATACCACTTGCTAGCGGCAAAGGAAAACATCGTGAGGAAACCTCAGTGTTCACATACCTCAGCGCTTGAAATTGCCATGGGTGCGCTTGGTAAATAAACCAATACTCTTTCTCTCTGAGAGAAGGTCTGTGACCTGCAGTGGGACGTTTGCAGCCTACATAAAAAAAAATTAAGGATCAACCGATTGATAGAGTTCGAGAAACGCGGGTATCAGTTAAATACCTACCATGAGAATAGTGTCTGAGGTATTTACGTAGCTAGATTTGGAGTCTCCAATCCGCAATAGGAACTAATACAATGCACATGCAAATTCTGTATAAACCGATTTAAAAAAAAGGGGAGGGTCTCAATTTGTCGGAATTTTTTTTTTACCAAAAACGATTCAAACTTTTATACTTGGTCGAATGCGTGGTGATTAAGGTCATACTGTCTGCGAGAAGACCTGTGTCCCGCAGCAGAACTTATACTACTCATTGTGTAAGTTAAAAAGTGGTACTGTCTCGTCAAACCTGCGATAGGCCCAGGGTTTACAGCTCTGCTCAAATTCACGAGTTGGGGTGACGTATTCGGGCATTACTGTAAGCTCGGGCCACCGAACTTTGCTAAGCTTTTAAGTAAACGTAGGGTTCTCCTACTGAAATAGGACGTGTAAAGGGACTCACAAATCCGAGCGGTCGTGGTGGCATAGTATGCATCATTTAAATAAATAACTTCCACACAACGCAATCACTTGACCTGGTCCCAAACTAGGATACCCTGTGCTATGGTAACCCGGCAAGGACATCACAAACATGGAAATACACCCAGACTGAGGCCATTTGTACGAATCTACGGCAGCCCCCAGTGGGAGTCAAACTCACGACCTCCGGCAAGGTAATCAGACGTGATACCGCTAGACCAACGAATCACTCGATTTACTGCAGTAGTATTTGTATGGACGTATTCAAACCAACGCTCTCTCACCGCGAACGCAGCAATAATTTGTTTTATACTACACCTGCTTGGAAAGTACCTTGATACTTTATCAAATTTACGGTAGAAAGTACGTCATTGTATATCGAACAAATATGCGGGGAGAACACGCATCTGAGCGGGAGAGAAAAGTGTATGAAAATCCATTTCTTACGTGGTTTTTCTTTTTTAATTTTGGGTAAGACTATGCGCCGGTAACCTAAATACCAAAAAGTTTTTACAGTGAGTTTTTATCTCCAAGTTCGCAAAATGACACTGGCCACTAGCTGTGTGTTGGATGGTGTCGGGCTGGCAGTGCGACCCTGCGGCGGCAGGATAAACAATTTGAAAAAAGAACATGTGAAAATTGCAGACGCGATTGGCGCCATTTCCAATTTGTGTGTTGTTTGAGGATTCAGTTTTCGTAGAAAGTAAAATAAAGGTACTTTCCAAGCAGGTGTAGTATAAAGCACTATGTATCACTCGAGAGAAACTGCGATTCCCGATCTCGGGTGTTTTAAAGCCCTCGCCTACGGCTCGGGCTTCAAGCGACACCCTCGACGGTAATCGGTCACTTTCTCCTCTCGGTGAACAATGTACTATAGAGGTCAATCAATTAATCGTGGCCATTGTGATTGTAATGCAGTAAATGATCACCACCGCCACCACGGACGCCACCACTTTGGTTTGGTTCCTTAAATTGTTACTAGGTTATTACTTATATTCAGTTGAAACAGATCAAAATGTATTTCAAAACTAACATCAGAATTGGGCGCCGTACAAATGTAGAAATGGCCTCAGTCTGTGTTTATTTCCATGTTTGTGATGACCTTGCCTGGTTAACATAGCACAGGGTATCCTAGTTTGGGACCAGGACAAGTGATTGTAATGTATGGACAAAACATATTTTTTGATTAGCTTCAAGATTTTAGTGACTAAATTGGAGAATAGTTATTAACCGACTTCAAAAAAGGAAGAGGTTATCAATTTGACGCCGTATTTTTTTTTTATTTTTTTTTTGCTATGTTCCTCCATAACTTTGTCAAATCTTAACCGATTTCAAAAATTCATTTTTTGTTCGAATAAATATAACGTCCCATTAGTCTCATTTTAATTTGGTGAAGATCTGATGAAGACTTTCAGAGATGGAGAACGGTACTCTTCAATGGACAGCAGTAAATAAAGGCCTTATTTATGTTTATTTATTTAGTAAATGGGGACCATCCTTTAGTAATATCCGTATGTTTTATAAAACAGCGTAAAAGTAGTCCCACGGTAATTTGGTGATGTTCTGTGGCCTAATTACGCGCACCAAATCCTGAGCGATTCCAATCGTCTAACTGTCAAATTCCATACTAATTTGACAGTTAGACGATTGGAATCGCTCAGGATTTGGTGAGCGTAATATAGGGGCTGGTGAAGACTTTTGGCGATGGAAATTGTGAACGTAAAATTTTAAAGCAACGAATTAAGTGCGGTAAATTATGGTTATAAGGGACAAGTATATTTTTCTCCCGCTCCCCCACTAAAAATTGAAAAATCAAAAATTTTAAATAAAAAATAAAAATCTACTTCGAAACACTAAAAAGTAAAAAATAATTTAAATAATTAGAAGTATGTATACATGTAGGGTAGGTATTGTAGAAGTATAATTTGTGGTCGGTACCCAGTTTCATGACCATATTTTGGGCACCGACTCCAAATTATACTTCTGCAATACCTACATTTATACATACTTCTAATTATTAACATTATTTCTAACTTTTTAGTGTTTCGAAGTCGGTTTTATTTTTTACTTATTTTTTTATCTATAATTGTTTATTGGGGCCCCTAGGGCACGAAGTCTGCTCGCACTTGCCCAATTTTTCAGACATGGTTGTAACCACAGAACAGAGAGTTGCTTATTCCTTTGTTCTGTGTTTTGACACAAAGATCGAGAAAAAACGGCAAAATAATCACGTTTGTTGTATGGGAGCCCCCTTAAATATTTCTTTTATTTTAATTATTTATTTTTGAAGTGAATATACAACTAAATAATTTGTGAATATTTCAAGCGTTTACCTGTTGCCGTTATTAATATCGAGCAAACAATGGCAAAAAAATCACGTTTCTTGTATGGGAATAAAATATTTATTTTATTCTGTTTTTGTTGTTATAACGGCAACAGAAATCCGTCGTCTGTGAAAATTTCAACTGTCTAGCTATTACGGTTCATGAGATACAATCTGGTGACAGAGAGACAGATAGACAGACGGACAGAGGAGTTTTTACCCTTTGGGTACGAAACCCTAAAAATGTAGACTGTACAAATCAATTATTTATTATTATAAAAAAAAGACACTATCACTTGGCCCACAGAACAAAAAATAAATAACTGACACTTGTTATCCGACTGCGGCGGAGTCCAAAAGGAGGGTAATGTGTTTAGCAGTTATGTATGTATGTATGTATGTATGTCTCGCTTCTTGTGTGCAATAAAGAATATTCTTATCTTATTTTATCTTATGTATGTATGTATTATGTATGTAAGTAAGTATGTCGGATTCTAATGTTCCCTCATAACTCCTTAACCAACGGTTAGATTTTGACAAATAAGGCCTCAATCGATTTGCCATCCCTGCGCGAGTGTCATAGGCTATATTAAATTAGCATTAATGGAACAGAAAAGTAACAAAAAACCAAAATAAACATAAACATGAACAAACATAAACATTTACATACAGGCACATACATTGCTTCTCGCCCCACACTAGGATACCCTGTGTCGTGGGAACCAGAAACAACGACATCACAAACATGTAAACATCCAAGACCTAGGATTTTTTTTTAATCGCTATTAAGGAACGTTATAGTACTACCATAAGGAAATAAATTACCAGACGGGCAGCAGCGTCTTCCTGAGATCCCAACCGCATACTGCGATCGCCAACCCGCTTGCCAAGCGTGGCGATTATGGCAAAACCCTTCATGGTTAGGAAAACCATGAGGGAGGCCTATATCCTGCAGTGGGTGTCAAATGGCTGATGATGATGATGATATTACTACCATGAGATATTAATTTTATTTTACTACGCCAATCACGTGTAATGTATGTAAAACATCAGTACGCGGGTGTCATATGCTATATATAAATCAGCATTAAAAAATCACTCATCA
Source organism: Yponomeuta malinellus (assembly GCA_947308005.1). Taxonomy (NCBI): domain Eukaryota; kingdom Metazoa; phylum Arthropoda; class Insecta; order Lepidoptera; family Yponomeutidae; genus Yponomeuta; species Yponomeuta malinellus. The sequence continues at coordinate 1,078,625 of OX371007.1, read as the reverse complement.
TCAACCCATTATGTCCCCACCGAGGGGCACGGGTCTCTTCCCTGAGGAAGGTATAGGCCATACTCCACCACGGGGGCCAAGTCCGGATTGGTGGAGGCTTGTAGACTAGTGGCTCGTCTACTGTCAGAAGTTGTCAAGCCGCCCTAAGGCCTCTGACTTGGCTTAACGACTGCCATCTATCGACGGCAGCCGGCACCAACAGCTTAACGTGCCTTGCGAAGCACGGAACCGCTCGGAAAAATGCCACTAGCGTTAGCCATAGACGGCGACCCATCCATGCACTGAACGCGCCCTGTGTTGCTTAACCTTCGTGATCGTTTAAGATCACTGAGGCAGCCGGGGCTACGAGCGATCGTCACTAAAAAGACGAAAATAAAAAACTGAAATAAAAAATAACCAATGTAACCTTAGGTTGGTCCCGCCTGCTTAGTAGTTGATGCTCATCAGTCGGATTGTTGGTTATTTTACTTCAGTTTTTTTACAGTTGTACAAGAAGCTGTTAGCAGAGACCTTGTTTGTGTGAATCTCAATGTATCCGTTGGCCCGTTATCGTCTACTGCTGGACATAGGCCTCACTAAAGGCACTCACCGCTTTCCTCTGTCTTCGCCCATCCTCATCTAGCCGCTGCCAGCAATCTGCCTTCGATCGCCGTGATCACAAGCGAGCTTATGGGCGTCCTATAGCTCCGCTCGAGTACCTTTGTACGCCATCGACTATCGGATCTTGGTGAGATGTGACCAGTCCACTGCCACTTCAGCTTACTAGTAGCTTTAACTTGCTGGTTTTTTCCTTTTTAGGGATCCGTACCTCAAAAGGAAAAAACGGAACCCTTATAGGATCACTTTGTTGTCCGTCTGTCCGTCCGTCCGTCCGTCTGTCAAGACCCTTTTTCTCAGGAACGCGTGGAGGTATGAAGCTGAAATTTATATCAATTACTCAGGTCTACTGTCCCTTGAAGCTGTGAAAAAATCAAACTTCTAAGCCAACGCAATCAAAAGATACAGCCGTTTATGCCGCAAATTTTCGACACTTGCAAGGGAATCAAAACCTACAGGGTGCTTCCCGTGAACTCAGAATCTTGAAATTTGGTACGAAGCAACGTCTTATAGCATAGATAAAGGAAAAATTACGAAAATCATAAATTTTTAGTTACATCACATAATATTTTTTTTTTTAATAATTTTAAACTTACTACCCATTTCCTCATAAACGCGTAGAGGTATTAAATTGAAATTCATAGCAAATACTCAGGTCTATAATACCTTTAAGCTGTAACAAAATCTAACTTCTATGTCAACGCAATCAAAAGAAACAGCAATTTAAGCTGCATATTTTGAAACTCGCAAGTACTCGCAAGGGAATCAAAACCTAAAGGGTACTTCCAGTCGACCTAGAATCTTGAAATTTGGCATGAAGCAACGTTTTATAGCACACATAAAGGAAAAATTCCGAAAACCTTAAATTTTTTGTTACATTACAAAATATATATTTTTTAATAAATATAAACTTATTACTTTTTTCCTCATGAACGCGTAGAGCTATCAAGTTGAAATTCATATCAAATACTTAGATCTAATTGCCTTTAACCCGTGAAAAAATGTTGTTGACATTGCAGGTTTGTACGGAACCCTCGGTGCGCGAGTCCGACTCGCACTTGGCCGGTTTTTTATGTACAATAAAGTGTTCTCTATCTATCTATCTAATGTTATAGGCTATGTCAATCGCCTTAGTGTAATTATTGTTGTAATCACAGGCTGCACGTCCGTTCCCAATATTACGCAATAGTGTGATTAGAGACCCTTATGGACTGAAAGAGGATTTACCTGGTGACTAGAAATAGGAAATTAATGTTGCGTTAGTTTGGACCGGCCCAGTGCAAGTTGAACTCGCGTGGAGAGGGTTCCGTACAATGCCAAAGTCAAGTGTTTTTATTCAAGACGCGAGTTAACTACTACTAGAGGCATCTAGTGGTTTTATTTCCCAATGTGTCAAGGACCCTTATTTAAACAAAATATTTATTTACTTTGCACATCTGTGTTTGGGTCATAGGATTACACCATCCTACAAAACTTCATCTGATTTGGTTCAGTAGATTCGGCGCAAATAGGCTGTGACAGACGGACGGACAGACAGACAGACGCACTGTAAGGGTTCGTTTTTTTGTAAGGTGTACGGAACCCTAAAAATGAAGGAAGAAAGATCGACGAAATAAATATATCGAGCGAATGTGGCCAGAAGGGCCGGTACTTCGACCAAATAAGGGATCCATTAGCAAAGGGCAAGATAAAAAGTACCTACTGCCGGTGCGTGCACGCAAAGACGAAGTGAAAGAGGTTTGTCAGTACCGTGGCAAGTGGCAAAACCAGGCACAGCCGTTCTCTAAGAGAGAGAGGGCTTAGTTACCACGCGTGCCCACCGCGGATTGGCAATTCAAGGGCTGAGGCATGTGAACACCTCGGACGCTCAGAATTCCTCACGATGTTTTCCTGCACAGTAAGCGAGTGGTGTAGCTACTACCAATCACAAACTACTACTACTTTCTTATCAAGTAAAGTAAAGTTAAAAGGATCATTATCATCATCATTCAGCCACAAGAAGTCCAATGCTGGACATAGGACTCCTTCATGGATTTCCAAAAAGACCGGTTGGAAGTGGCTTGCATCCAGCGCCTTCCTGCCGCTTGGATGAGGTCATCTGTCCATCTTGTGGCTGAAGTAAAAAGGATAGTAAAACTATATTTATTTAAAACTAGAAAACTAGCTGTTGCCCGGGACTTCGTTCGCCAGGTAATTTTGATGAGTATTTTTCCGGGATAAAAAAAAAAATTTTTTTTTAATTTAAGCTGTTTATTTAAAAAAAAAAATTATATATATTACATGGCATGAACTTAACTTCTAGTCTTAATATTTAAAGATTTTTGAGTTAAGGAGCTGCTTATTCATAACATATACATTATATTTTTACATTTATTGAGGTAGGTTTAAACAAGTGCCGCTTAATAATATTTTTTGTTTGCTGACAAGTTTTGTTTTCTATTGTACTAACTAATTCTATTGGAAATCTATTCAATGCTCTAGGCAGAGTATTGAATAGATAAAAATAGCCTATGTGCTAATCCAGACTATAATCTGTCTCTGTGCAAAATTTCATCCGGATCCGTTCAGCCGTTTTTGCGTGAAAGAGTAACAAGCATCCATCCATACATACAAGCTTTCGCGTTTATAATATTAGTAAGGATAAGGATTACACAGTTATAGAAGAAAACTTTAAGATTCATGGATATAGAAGAAATTTTCAACGACATCCCCAAACTCGGCTGAGCTGTATCTTTGGAATTCTTATTCAGTTTTAAAATATTAGTTGCTTTAATAAACAACTGTCTGAAGCGCACCAAACAATTAGTTATAGATATTTAAAACTAAACATGCACTTAAATTATAATGACGGCTAATAACTTCATTGCAAATAAGAATTAATGCAATTTTTACCATAATAATAAAACATTAAAAACGCTTTTTGGTATCTTCGTAATTAAATAAGGTTTTCAAATATTTTGTAAGAACTGTTTTATTTGGCCATCCGCGTGTCCCGTGGCCCCGCTCACACGCCGCGCGCATTCTCGTCACGTGCGGTCAGTCAGCCGGACACGCGTGTTTATCTCGCCGTATAAATTGCTGTGCGCCCAGCTAAGCAAGCCCGTCGTCATTACGACTGTACGTAAATAATGTGCCCCATTGGTCTAGCGGTGTGTAGCTTGCCCAGCAACGAAGAGGTTGTGGGTTCGATTTTCCTTAGCTCATATTACAGGAAGTAAAACTTTATTTAACTTCCGCACAACATAATCACTGGTCGTGGTTCCAAACTGGGTCAACTGTCCTGTGCTATGGTAACAAGGGAAAGACGTAACAGACATGGAAATACACCCAGACTGAGGTCATTTGTACAAATCAAGTACAAATCAGTCTTGGTAATCAAGATTGAAACTTTTAGTTAGTGGCGAACCTGATCTACCACTCCGGGATACGGGTGTAAGTTTATGTACCTAGGTTTTTTGGTGCATCATCATCCGTGTCGTGAATACGTGGAATAAACTACCAGATACTACAGTATCTACAGATACTACTAATTACAATCAGTGAAGAAGAAGAAGAAGAAAGACATTTATTATACCAACAAGATACATCACAGAAACAAAATAAGCACATAAGTAACATAATATGCACAACAACAGAAAGAAAACTAAATACACAACCGACAAAACGTATAAATAAAACAGGACCATAGATAAGTAAGTAAGTAATTTATTTGACAATACATACAGTACAAGTTTCAATATACAATGGTATACAGATTTCTTAAAATACTACGTAATGTCCTGACTCCTAAACTAGGGCAACCTGTATCTTAGGAGTCAGTCCTTCCCTAATAGTACAATTACCACTATTTTTACCTGTCACAATTATAATTTTTTGTAATATGTACCTATGATAATGTAGCCTGTGGTGTGCCAGTGCTCCCTTTGTAACTTGATAAACACTTACGAATGCACGAAATTAATACGAGTATACATGCATCAGCTGGGGCCGTACACAAAACTGCGATGCCACGTCGCATCGTAAAAATGTGCGCGCTCGCGCAACGCATCGAAAGAACTTGCGAATTGATTCGCATCGGTGTTCATAATAGTAATAAACGGATGAACCCAAAATCTTCTTCGTTTCTTTTTCCTGTATCTTCTTAGCAATAACAGAAATGAGCATTTTTTTACGATCCATGTCACGACCTAGATTACAAAATACGTTCAGCACGGTTGTCGTTCGTCGAATAAATGGTCACCCGAATTGTGGAAGGAAGATGCCTTGCTGCAAGATGGAAATCGCATCGCAGCAATATGTATCGCATTTTCTGCGTTGCGAAGTCGCATCGCGCCGATTCGCAGTTTTGTGTGTTAATGAATAAAAATGATAATTCCTTTCGTTTTGGTCCAAATGGGGATCACTGTCTTTATTTCTGTTAAAACTCATTGATCGAGCGATTTCCCGTGCAGCTCGGCGAAGTTCTCAGCGAGGTTCGGCAGGTGCCTGAATCCAATTCCAGCTCAAACACAAACGAATGAGCGCGCCGGCTTTGTCAATGCTCCGAAGAAATATCACGGCCTTAGCGCTGCGTCAACCGATATCTTGATGGGACGAGGCGGGGGGCGCGATGTTGGTGGACGAGAATAGCGCTGGGGGTGTATCCGGACATGTCTACACGCTGAAACCTGGGTGGTTTGAAAGCCGCGGTTATGTAATTAACTATTAAAATGCAATCTATTTAGACTGTTACTTTTTTTAAGCATAGACGTAAAATAAAAAAAATTGAACTGAGAAAACTTGTATAAAAAAAATTGCGAACTATTAGTACTGCCTCTGAGTCTATCAGAACATTGACCCGCGGACCCGCGACGCCCACGCACGGCTCTAGCTGGATACTAAAGTTCCTAACAGATTCGAGTTTGTGTCTAGATATTTTCGGAAAGTGCCTTTTTTTAAAACTATCTATTGTATAACGTATTCGATGGCTATTGTTAAGGCACGTTCAATTTGCTATGGCTTTCAAACCACCCAAAATTCATGGTGTATATTATATTGAGATCAAATCAAAACGTTTTTATGCAAAGTTACACAGAAAGTGCGACTTAACAAACGTTACAAGTTAAACTGGGTGTCCATTTCAAAACCTATAATTTTGGAGTAAAAACCGACAAACAACTTCAAAACTAGTATTTTCAGTTTTGGTGCTTAATTAACAAAGTTTAAATTTATTATTCTCGAACCTATGAGATCTAGGTAGGCATTGAACTAGCTATAATTTCAGATATCTTCGTCATCGAAATAATCTTTACAACATTTTGCAGAGTGTGCTTTACAGAATAGCGTCCCTGCACCGTACGAGGCGCCCATTTGAGAGCTCCCGCGCGGCCTGGCATCTGTTACGGGCTTTCCCCGGACACGTATGGATGTGCGTCTCTCGGAGGATCACAGGAGATGCAGTGGGCACTTACCAAATGGTCAGATTATAGTCGAGACGCGCTTGTTTATTTCGTGAGTGTATTCGTTTTGTTGTCCCGGGCGGGACCATTATTTTGATTTACGCCGCGGGAGGACAGGCTGTTTGCTTTCGCCCCTTTCGCGGTTAATGGTGGAAGTTGGTTACTAATTGAGGCTTCGTTCCGAGGAGTTTGTTTATTTTTAGATTGCCTGTCCACGCTTCAATAGAAGAGGGTACACCATCACTCAGTCACGTTGACTGCCCTACTTACCCAGTATTTTATTGTTTCGGTCGTCGCGGTCTTTTCGAGAAGAGTTCCCTTTTAGTAACGCCGCCAATTGTGTATTTATTAGTACTTCGATATTAATTAAGAATTCAGTCCCGTGTGGCGCCGGATTAAGAATAGTGTCACTCCATCTCCTTCCGTGGATGTCGTAGAAGGCGACTAAGGAAAAAAGTTACCAGGAGACGGGCAGCAGCGTCTTCCTGAGATTCCAACCGCATAATGCAGTCGCCAACCCGCCTGCCAAGCGTGGCGGTTATGGCAAAAAAACCTGATGATTACATCCAAAATACCCAGGCCCCGGTGGCCCCGCTATTCCTGGCTGCGCCCCCCACCAGATGGTCTGACGAGCTGGTTACGGAGGCCGGGAGTCGCTGGATTAACGCAGATCCCTGAATCGGCTGCGGACCCGTATCGGCCGAAGTAAGGATAACCTAAAATTAAGTACTTAACTACTTTTGATGTATTCTCCCATGCATTCAATATTTGGCTATCAACCATTCTTTGAAGCATTTTCCAGCGAGCTTTCCATATAAATCCGCTTATAAATTAATTGGTAAGCTGTGGACAACTGTTATTGGCCTTATTTTTAGTAATTAGTTAATAAGTAATTATAATCAGATTACGCTGTTGTTGTTCTTAATAAAGTAAAATAAAATAAATAAATGTCCAGGTGGGGGCTCGCGGACCCCGGCAGCGATAATTTGAACTGCTTGTGCGGTACCTCTCAGACGATGGACCGTCTTCATAGTACCCTGTGTAAGCTTGTGTTATTTATCATTGTAATTTATCCACGAATTTCAGTTTATTTTATTCTATCAATTTTTGTAATCGATATTCGATGTCGCCAAATCGATATGTTTCGAGAACTTTTAGCTGGCAACAACTTTATGATGGCCACACTGGCATAAAATGGCGAGTGGGGCGGGTGACATCGAAGATCGAGATTTGTGATTCATTCTGAGCATAACTACTGGCGTGAAAAGACGTCTCTCGAGTGTACTGTTGAGTCGCTCATCATTATATTGAAAGTCACTGTCAAACAGTTTAAATATTTTACGGTTTATCGAATAAACCAAAGTATCGTGAACTTCTGCTTTTTATTTCTCGTCAACGTTCACACCTGACACCTGCACTCAGGAGGACCTAATGATTGCAAGTGATAACCCTGTGTTCCTGTTTCATAAAGACTTTGACGAAAATTGTTTTGCCATCGACACGCTGAGAAGAAGAAGAACGCAGATGTCATGGGTTCGATTATCGCAGGCCGTCATAAAGTTGGTACAAATGGCCTTATTTTGGGTTAGTGAGTGTTGAAGTTTTAAGTGTGAATGTCTTCATATTTTTTTATCGATTTCTCTTTCACGTAAACGTGACACCCATTTTACAGACATATACATAATAAAAAGGCCTTATTTACCTCTGAGATTTATCTTCTTCTTCTTTTGGTGCCAACTCCTATCGGAGGTCGGCTATCATTGTGATGTTGCGGCTCGGAAGAGTTCTATCTTTGTAGTGTTATACCACTCTGCAAGATTTTGGAGCCACGATGTTTTTCTCCGGCCAGGTCTCCGTCGTCCCTGGATTTTGCCTTGCAGAATGAGAATGAGATTTATACATGACTTAAATAATTTTCATAATGTAACTAATAGCAAAAATCGTTAAATTCAAACTAAGGGTCCCCTACACGCCTCCTCCATAATACCTGTTCTACATAGACATACATAGGTACATTACAAAAACTCACACTTGTATCCTGGAAGGGTAGTCGGAGACTTGGGTTTGCCACTTGCCACCACTCTTCCGCTTCATTAACATGCATTAGTTGAAATAAAGAAGATGAAGGAAGAGAGATTGACGAAATGACAGGCGTACTTGGATCAAATATTGGCGAACGGCGAGATAAGAGTACCCATTTCACATTTTACAGTAAAACTGCGAAACGTGAAGCTGAAGTTTGAATAAATCATTTTAATACGCTCGAGAGGGTTTTACCCGAAACTATTATTTAATATAATTTTGTTGAGAGCAGTTTGTGAAACATGAAAGGGCTTGGCGTGAACAAATGCGGGCAAGCGGGGGCGTCTGTTGCTGACCGCCCTTCATAACCATTAACACTTAGTTATGGACACCGTTTTGTGCTCTAGCTGTCATCTGCATTTTCCTTCTTTCACCGTATACAAGGTGTAACGTTATAATGATAATGTTATCTTCCCAATACTTTATCATCAGCCATTTGACGCCCACTGCAGGACATAGGCCTCCCTCCAAGCTTCCTGTTCTTGTGCCGCTCGCATCCAGCGACCTCCCGCCACCGTAACCAGGTCGTCAGACCATCTGGTGGGGGCCTGCCCACACTGCTTCGTTCAGTCCGTGGTCGCCGGGTCAGGTCAGCCAGGTCGCCCGATACTCAAATTAATAAAAAATGAAATGTATTTATTTCAGGGGTTGCAAGACCCATATTAACACAATTAAACCAAAACACACACACACACACACACACACACACAAGTGTATAGCGCTTCGGTTGGACTGTTTTATGTACGACGTGCCATATCCAACACCTTACCCCAGGTTGCTCGTTGTAAAAATAATCTGTTAATATACTGTAAACACCTGCAATTTTTGTGTATGCTCTTTATCCAGCCGACATCATCCTGTAGGTAAACACAGTAAATTAGACAAGTTGCTGCCGTAGTAGAAACAGGGTGTAAGTGTCAGTTCTGTCAGAAAAATATAAGACGAAGTGAATTCTTAATTTAGAAACTGTAAGCCGTTAGTTTCTTCGCGATATTTAGTATCAATGTTTATAAACGAGGGAATTCCGAGGTGTCTACTTCATAGCGGTGTTATTTATTCGAAGCAAAAGTTCCAATCCTCGGCATTTTGTGCCAGTGTCCCCGCCGCCGGGGAGCAATTCATCACCGCATCTTCACTGAATGGCAATAAACAAGTCGAAAAATGCCGTGTTTATCGTTATTTATGGGCATATTCACGATTTATGGCGGCGCGTGAAATATTCTCCCGATATGAACTGGGAGGGGGACGGGGCGCGCGACATACGTACGATGCAATGAATGTTAAACTGCAAACAATATTATCATCGGTTATACAGGCTGAGGACGTCCCACACTACGTTTACCGATCCGCGGTCTCCACTCGAGAACTCGTCTACCCCATCGGTTATCAGTTCTTCGGATAATATGGCCGGCCCACTGCCACTTCAGCATGCTAATTCGGTGGGCTATGTCGGTGACTTTGGTTCTCTGTCGGATCACCTCGTTTCGAATTCGATCTTTCAGAGAAACCCCGAGCATAGCCCTTTCCATAGCACGCTGAGCGACTTTAAATTTGTGGACCAGCCCCATTGTGAGTGTCCACGTTTCGTGTGTGGGACGTGTGGGACGTCCTCAGACTCGGTGGAGCGATGATCTTCGCAGGGCGGCTGGCAAGAGTTGGATGAGAGTAGCCGAGGACCGTGCTCAGTGGCGTGCTATAGGAGAGGCCTATGTCCAGCAGTGGACAAGCATAGGCTGATGATGATGATGATGATGATACAGGCTGTAACAAAAGCCCTTTATAGGTACATCTCAATATGGTCTCCTACAACTTATAGTGCTGGAAAAATCGCTGGCAAGAGACGCGTAGGCCGGAGAAAGAAGCCCTGGCTGGGTAAAGCTTCGGTCACACACAGTGACTACTCGCTGCAAGTGCACTCGCCGCGATTACTAGTTGCAGCGACAATTTTCTGCCTGCCACACACAGCGAGTTCTATACGAGAATTTCGACTGTAAGTATGCATTCGCAGTGAGTAAAATTGAACATGCTTAATTCTAGTCGTGGCGACTTCAACTCGCGGAGAGTAGGCACTCGCAGCGATTAATCGCTGCGTGTGAGCGGAGCATAACCTAGTGGAGTGGACTAGAGTGGAAGTACGGCCGAGCTCTTCCACCTTACGGTTGGAGATGTACCATAAGAAGAAGAATATGGGTACATCAAAGAACGAGGTTCTACACGCCATTGATTAGTATCAATGGCGCAATTGTTAGTACAACTGTTACTATGAGAAAAACTTTGAAATCGCGAAACCATATCAGCTGTTCCATATATTTTAACGCAGGTAGTGACTAGTATGGCTCATACTTTTCATACCATAATATGCACATAACATAAACTCGTGCATGTAGAGTTTTTTTTTCCCGCTGCCTTTTTCTCCACTACAAATACGGCCCGAAGGCAGCGGCTAACATAGTAACAATAGTACATTGACATTCAGCAAACAGAATGTAAATTCTTTACGTTGAAATAAATTATTGATTTCTGATTTCTTATGCCGCAGGGGTAGGCGGAGACCAGGGTCTGTCACTTGCAACGATCCGGACAGATCTCTTTCGCTTCATCAACATTCATTAGTCATTGCAAGCACGCACGACGGTTTCGGGTACTTTTTATCTTGCCCTTAGTTAATATTTGCGTGAAGTATGTCGGCCTGGGACGTCCCTTACCATCACTTCCACCCATATTCGCTCGATATATTGCTTTCGTCAATTTTTCTTCTAGTTTATAATTATTATATCCAGTATTAAAAATTTATGTTTTATTTATTTAAGTACACTAGAATAAGCTCACAATAGCATTTTGAGGTAGTACAATCTGAGTACATTTATTTAAGTACACTAGAATAAAATCACAATACTATTTTAATTATATTGTTTTTGTTGCACTAACCCGTGCTGAGGACAATTTTAAAAACCTATTTAGAGGCTAAAAATTACACCCATGCCGGGAACTGGGTTACTCGGGGCCGCAAGTGATGTAAATTGCTTCGCCAGATGTCACTGCCTGTATGTAATACAGAGAAGTTTGTAAAGAGGCTCAAAACACTGATGCCTGCACTTGCCCATTAGCTCAGTTGGGAGAGCGCTGGCACGATTAGCCAGAGGTCGCGGGTTCAAGTCCCGGCATGGGTGAAATTTTTAGCCTCTAAATAGGTTTTTAAAAATAGGTTTCGTGTGGCGCCGGATTAAGAATAGCGTCACTCCATTTCCTCCCGTGGATGTCGTAGAAGGCGACTAAGGGAATAAATTACTAGGAGATGGGCAGCAGCGTCTTCCTGAGATTCCAACCACATACTGCGATCGCCAACCCAGCCGGGTTGGCACTTGGCAGGCGCCAAGCGTATGGCGATTATGGCAAAACCCCTCATGGTTGTGAAAACCATGAGGGAGGCCTATGTCCTGCAGTGGGCGTCAAATGGCTGGGCTGATGATGATGAGGTTTTTAAAATACCATTTTAAGTACACTAGAATAAACTCACAAAACCATTTTGTCCGTGTGGCGCCGGATTAAGAATAGCGTCACTCCGTTACCTTCCGTGGATGAAATCAATTACCAGAAGAGGGGCAGCTGCGTCTTCCTGAGATACCAACCGCATAACTGCCTGCCAGGCATTATGGCAAAACCCCTCATGGTTTGAAAGACCATTCGATAGATTATAGGATAAAATGATAGATGATCATTATTTTAGCTCATAATCATGAAACGGCTCAAGCTATTATTACAACTTGGTTGAATTATAATTCTATTTTTGTTTTATTCATTCCTAAATGGCGACAGTTTGTTATACAGCTTAGAGGATATTTGGGGGGTATTATAGTCTTATTAGCTGGACTAAGTAGGATACCTATGGATTCTACAATACAGCTTTTAGTTTTTAATCAGCGTTATAAGAGAATATTTTTCAATCGTGACGTTCTAAGAATAAGTTTTATAATAGAGTTTGCATATACCATTGTATAGAAACAAATATCGAGTTATACCATAATGACACTTAAAGCTGTTCAAAACAAAACTTCAGCTTTATGTGTGATTATGGTGTAACTCGATACTTGTTTCTGTACAATGGTATATTATATGCAAATTCTATTATAATACCTAGTTTAACCACTCGTCTGCCGCGACACAGATCTGTGTCCAACTTAGTATGGGCCACCTATACGTTGCGTTCCGCGAGGGCAGTTCAGGGGTTAACTGGTAACGTTCATCAGGTCTCAGTTTTTGTGCTATTTTGAAATAAAAACGTTTGAATTTCGTTTTTATTAATGTTTTTAAAAACCCAAAGGTTTGTACGCACACCAATTAACAACATGGAAATCTATTATCACATGGATTTTATGTCATATTTGATGAAAAACGCGATTCACCATCCGGCGAACCCCGTCCCGTGCGTCCATCATGAGCACACAGCGCGCCGAGTGGGTTCCATTATTGCGCCCTCGACTCGTGGCTCGTGGCTGATTGTGATTGATTAAATCATCGTATTGGGCTCGACAGCTAGTTCTGTTGCCGAGACAGAGGCTTGGCCGCTGGGGTACCTAGCATTAAAATGCAATGGGTAAGAAATTGTAAAAATTTGTACAATTGCTTAAAAACTTCTAGACATTATGTTTTGCGGTTAAGAGGCTGACACACCAGCCTCAGCCATCTCTGTCGGTGTGGATATGAATGAAAGAGCAGAAATATTCTCAAGAATTTTACTTTAACACGAAAATATTTTTTCAATCTTGCGACTGGCGCTAGCTTTTTTGTGAAAAATGGGATAAATAGCAAATTGTTGAATTGTAGATAATTAAATATGTTTTGAGTTTCAAACGAATTTCTTTATAGTTAATTCAGCAAAATTGTTTTTATTTACAAAAGTACTTGAAACCTGCGTGCGTGCATGCATGTTGAGGAAATGAAATTAATCTATCAGGATCGTGGCAAATGGCAGTCCCTGGTCTCTGCCTACCCCTGTGGGATACAGGAGTGAGTTAATGTACGTATATTTTTATGTATGTTTTTATTTATCACAAAACAACCTAAAAATTTCCCTAGGCGATTTTGGACATTATAATCTGTCATCATCATCATCATCATCAGCCATTTGAAGCCCACTGCAGGACATAGGCCTCTTTCGTGGTTTTCATGACCATGAGGGGTTTTGCCATAATCGCCATGCTTGGCAGGCGGGTTGGCGATCGCAGTATGCGGTTGGAATCTCAGGAAGACGCTGCAGCCCGTCTCCTGGTAATTGATTTCCTTAGTCGCCTTCTACGACATCCACGGAAGGAAATTGAGTGACGCTATTCTTAATCCGGCGCCACACGGAACTGTCTGTCAAAATATACACAAATGACAGGAAATTTAATTGTTGAATCCTTATATTTTCAGTTTAAATACAAAAAGTTTCTTCAACCATGTTACGCTTGGATTTTTAGTGCTCAAGTCTGACTTGTCGAAAAAGAAACCAATATTGGTATCGACAGTGTTCAAGTGTCTACTCTCACTGGCGACCTCCAGTTGAGTACAATTGGTTTCACAGCTGGGTGGCCATTATCTGCTGATTATAGTATCTACTAACAACCGTATTGAACACGCAATATCAGTAATAGTCATGTACGGTGATGTAGGACAACTCAATTGTTTGGTTTATTTTATTAGTATTGGATAACGAATTGGAGTTGGGCACCAGTTTTGACCTATTTCTACCCAACTATGAAGCCACAAGGGAGGGGCTTGGATTTTTTGTATTGAGTATGTCACAATGTCCGATTCTATGTTCCCTTATCGTGTCCCAATATCTCCTTAAAGTAAAATTTTGACAAATAATATCACGATCGGTTCATCCTTGCACGTCAATTGTGCATGGGCTATATAAAATCAGAATAAATTCGACAAGGCTGTGGTAATAATTGTGTTGAGAATCCCGTTTCTTTTATAATTATGTATTTAATCATTTTATCTACTTAATCAGAATGACGTTACATAGGAACAAAATAAAAACCACTATACAGCAGTTACTCTATACATCGACGGTCCGTAAGTATATGCTGGTATCTTAAAAACACAAGTGTAGTTGCGACAAGAAAAATTAAACTAAAATTGTCATATGAAGACTTTTTCAACATTAACTTTTTTTATAGATGCATTCGGGCACGGAGATTCACACAACACGTTCAATTATAAAGGTCCCAGACTAGGATGCCCTGTGCTCTGCTAATCAGTCAAAGACATCACAATACATAGGTTACCATAGCACAGCGTATCCTAATTTGAGACCAGGATAAGTGATTGTTTCAAAAAATAACAGTGAATGAAGTTATTTATTGTTATTTTTATAACCTCTACAAAATACTCTTTTTGTCTTCTTACCCCTTCCGTTGTACCAAACTTTCAGTATAATAGATAGGTCGGTGATAAGCCGGCACTCATCTCAGTCGTAAGCCCGGCTTAACACAACACCCTCCGTCTGGCTTTGGTACATCCCCTAAATTTCCACGGCTCTTACGAGTATCAACCATTTATTCTGAACTAGCTAGCCCGGCACACTTTGTATCGCCCTCAGAATCGTTTTTTTCCTCATATTTTAATAGCCAGTACCGGAAATTATATTTAGATAATCTCTCTCTGATAGAAGGCCTGTGCCCTGAAGTGGCACATATATAGGCTGCAAAAAAACTTCGTGTTACAATTTGAAATAAATGTTTAGGCTGTATAAGCTATCTTACCTCGAATGTAGCTCCAATTATGTACTTGAGTGTCATACAGCCTATGATTGAATACACAGCGCGCCTTTGAGCACATCTTTGGTAGCGGAAACGCTCGTAATTGCTCATGATATGAGGGGCTTGCACGATGGAACATACCTTTGCACGTAACTCTATTATACTCGTATCTCCCAGTTCAAAGAGTTTCTGTGACAGAGATTTTGTGTCTCCTGTATTGCCTAAAATATTGGTTGTACTAGTGAATAGTGAATCAAGCAACCAACGAGCATGGGCTTTAGTTACCGATACAGGTCAGGCTGGCTGGAAGATATTTCTCAGATATTTCATATAATTCATAGAATCTTATCATATAGGCAACAACTGACGTATTAGGTTTAAGATGATTTGAGAAAAGATGGTCAGAGTCAAAGTGGAGTTTTTTCCCGCTGCCTTTTTCTCTACTACTCTGACGCTCTGACTTTGTTTTGTATTATGTTGTATTTATGTGACTTTTTTTTCCTTTGTACTTGTTTATGTTACTTGTTATGCCTTTTTTTCTAGTGATGTGTTAATTTGTCCCAATAAATGTCTTTCTTTCTTTCTAAAAACGGCCCGAAGGCAGCGGCTAACATTGATAGTCAGCAAACAGAATGATAATTCTTTACGTTGAAATACTGATGTCTGATTCGCCTTATTGCTAACAATAATTTAGATCTCAGTTACAGAATAGTGTGAATTACAGAAGCGAACTGCCTACTTTTAGTTGCATGTTATGAACAAAAAAAAAAATAAAATACAAATCCCTTATCCTTTCCTAAGTTTCTTTTCGCAAGGAGACAACATCATTACCTTCCGGAAGGAAAAAACGTAATTCCGGGCCAAATTAAATCAGATAGACAGAAATGTAATCCGGAACGCGCTTCGCAGTAATAATGTTGTCGGAGCGACTCTCTGCGAGTCGCACTGGGATTTGTTTGCGTTTCAAACACGACATGGATTGAGGAACAGAAGGAACAATTAAGCCAACACCGCTGATCTAGCAATGTCTCCTTGTAAGCGGTGTCTTGTCATTGGATTTTGAATATTGGCGTAGGTATCACTTTATGTTTTGAGAGAACCGTATTCAACATGTTCGTATAATATCGCCATGTTCGTCCGTCTGTCTGTCTATCCGCGGCTTAGCTCAAAGACGATTTTATCCTACTGTTTTGTCGGCATAACATAACATAACATAACATAACATAACATAACATAACATAACATAACATAACATAACATAACATAACATAACATAACATAACATAACATAACATAACATAACATAACATAACATAACATAACATAACATAACATAACATAACATAACATAACATAACATAACATAACATAACATAACATAACATAACATAACATAACATAACATAACATAACATAACATAACATAACATAACATAACATAACATAACATAACATAACATAACATAACATAACATAACATAACATAACATAACATAACATAACATAAAGTCACGCCTGTATCCCAGAGGGGTGGGCAGAGACCAGGCGGCGTGATTAATAATTATGTACATCTATGCCAAATTTCAGCTACCTAGTACTTGTCTCTGTGCTAAGCCGCGGGCAGACAAACGGATAGACAGACACACAGACAGACGGACGGACATGGTGAAACTATAAGGGTTCCTTGTTGAGTACGGAACCGTAAAATGATCCCACACCAGAGTCGAGTACAGGTGTCACCGTCTGACTAGATCCGAGTATACCCATTTCAGCGTCACCGACTGAGCGTAACGGTTCAGTTTTGTTCACTGTTCAGAAAAAAAAACGTGTCGGGCCAAGCGCATTGTAGGGTTCCGTAGACAGAGAGGTTTGTTTGTCTGCTTTACAGAACTAACAACTTCATCAAACCTAATATTCAATGGATTTTGTAAGAAGTTTTCGTTTTATAAATTGGTCGCCTATTACTCGTTAACTTGTAAAGCACACTTTAGCCGTGATAATTTTTCTGTAAAACAAAGTTTCTTTCTAACTATTTCACCGTCCGAGCTGCGCAACTGTGGAACAAGTTTCCTAACTTTTTTCAAGAGAGTCCTTCTATAACATCATTCAAGAAGAGATTAAAAGAGCACTATCTATCTAGCCTGCCTTAGATAATACGTTAAAGTACGTATAAGTATGTATGTATATGTAAGTATATTATCTTATTATTACTTATGTATGTAGTTATAAATATTTCTCCCTTCCACCCGTTATCTCAGTTTAAACACCCTGCGCTAAGGTTGGCTGGAAGAGATCTCTCTTAGAGATAAGTTTGCCTTTGTAACAATGCTATGTAATAAATTTTCTAATTTATGATTTGCAATAAAGAATATTATTATTATTTTTCTTTTAATTTCATTATATGTCCTACTGCCCTGGTATTTTTTTACGTTTCTAGACTCAACCGTTTAACCGGGAGAGGTGGGGGGGGGGGGAACACACTACTCTGACAAAAATTTGCACAATTTGCAAAGCTTAATATTTCGCAAACGGAACTCTAAATCGAAAAACAGTCTTCCCACGTCTGTAATATTTTTAAACGAATTATCCAAAGGTTTAGGCGAGAAAAAAAAATGCACCCTTAATTTAGATGCAGGGTTGCCATAAAAAAAATGGTCAAGATTTTATTCTACCGTTTTATGCAAAATTTCAGCCCTTAGTACTTGTCATCTCTGTGCTAAGCCGCGGACAGACAGATGGACAGACAGGCATACGGACGGACATGGCGAAACTATAAGGGATCCTTGTTGACTACATCCCTTAACCTAAACCTAAAAATTAAAGTGGGTTTTCTGTGCTCATTTATATTGTATGTTTCGGAGAAGACTTCTTTCCTTTATATTTGACGGCAACGCCCCGTATTAAGCAACGTGAATCTTGACACAATGATACTGTAAAAATGTGGCCAATCGCGAGGGCAGACTTTGTGAATTGTTCCGTATGAAAACATTAATAAACGTACCTAAAATATCAAAGTAGGGCTTAATAATATACCTACAATTTTGACTACAGCGTGCTTAAACATTTGGGAAATTCTCCGAAATCATAAGTACAGTCGACTCCAGGTCAACATTAACATTTTTGTTGCAAGGTCACCCTTGACGTAACTAATTAAAGTGAACGTATGGAAAGGTTAATGTGCTGTAGACTGTACGCACGAGGTACGCACCAATATTGCTCGTGTGGAACTGTCACTAGTGGCGCCTCCTTCCATTGAAAATGAGCTGCTCCAACCTAAAATGCGAAATTTTTATTTGACAGCAGTGTTTGAATTTTTTATTTGAAGTCTAGATATTACGGTATACAAGATAGCCTACTACGGTTGGTGTGTGAGGTAAGACTGAACAGTTACCGTTCGCAGATTTTCATCTTTTTAAACTTTATTCTAGGTGATATCTGTGAAAAGCATTCTCAGTCTCTTTCCATCATTTTAAAAAATAAAGTATAGTGGAATAGTGAGTACGCTTAGTATACACGTCTCGAGAAAGGCATCAGATCAGACAGGAATCAACCAAGCAGCGAAGCAGGATGATATGGAACGACGCAAGCCTTTGTCCTTTCTCACCTTTCTCGAGGAAGCATGCTAGGCGAACAGAAATGAAAAAAAAAAGTTATTGCTTTGGTTTCTGCGCCGGTGGAACCCTAAAATAGGAAAAAAGAATGTTAGGCGCCGTAATCTTTTAGCAATTTGTCATGGCCGCTCGTGGAAGTTTTACAAGGCCCCGCCAGTCGCCGAAACACTTTTATCGTTTATATTTTTCCCAGAATTATGAAAAGGAGGTTTTTATTTATTGTTCGGATATTTGTCCACGCCTGCGCGAGAATTCGTGTTGCGTCACGCTTTATGACTTTGAAGTCTTTCTGGTGGGAATATGACGTATTTGCTATCAATTTATACTCCACAGCTGATCAATTTTTTTTTGCTGCAATGCGTAAGTACCTATCGTACACACGTGTAAAGGTGGACGTGCTGTCGACTGCTTAAATAAATGCCGGTATTTATTGCTGCCGTTAAAACAATCAACTGCTGGGATCGGCCTCTTAGGGCCAGTTTCTGAATTGAGAATTTCACTAAGTAAATAGTTGACTGTAGTGCTGTCTCTTCGTAATGCTCAGAACCGGGCGTGACAGAACGTTGCGTAAGTATTAACTTGTGGAATTCTCAATTCAGAAACCGGCCGTTAGTGCTCTAAGCCAGACGATACTATTACAACATTTTACAGCGTGATTTTTTTAATAGATGTCTATCAGTTATCTATCATAACCGATTAATTTCCACAAGACACACACACGTATACAAAGCATTACAAATTAAGTCACAAAGTAACGGCACACAGTAAATATAGACTAGACAGAAGCATACATAAATGATGGAAACATAACAACTTGACATAGTACACGGTACGGTAGGTACCTATTGGGGACATTACAATAAATATATGAACACGTGTGTGTGGCCAATGCAAATGGGTTCCGAAAGTTTAAACTCCGGCGCTGGTATTTTGCCGATACCCGGTGTGAACGACGTGCAGGACCCAGATAAGTGAGGTACGCAGCGTTGGTTTCGTAGGAAGCCGAAAGGGATTTATCGACATGTATATTCTGCCCATCCTCACTTTTGGCTCCCAGACATGGTCACGGACCAAAGAACAGATTAGAAGTCAAGGCTCAAGGTTGCCAGTGAGCAATCGAGCGTAGCATGTTAGGGGTCCGGAGGACCGACAGCGTCCAAAACACTACGCTGCGCTCAAAAACGCGCATAGCTGTGTCCAGAGCAGGGTTGTTACGAATATTCGCATTCGCATTCGCTTATGCGAATGATTCGCATCATTTTAAACATTCGGATGAACATTCGCATTCGCATAAATCGATGGGAATGTTTTGCGAATGCGAATGTGTACAAGTCGTGTCGCGTCGCGTCTCGCCCGCCGCGATGCGCCACCGCCGCCGCCCGGTCGGCGACCGCGCGTCTCTTGTTGGTCCTTTCGCGTATGCGTGGTAAAGTATATAATAATAGAAATAATATTTCAATTTAAACAGTGTTTCCATTTTGTATCATAATGATACTATCATTATTATTATTACCCCTGAGTAAGAAACGAATAAAACTATGAAATATGTTGACTTAAGGTGTTTTAGTGCTATTTCTCACTCAACATTCGCATTCGCATTCGCACATTCGCATTCCTAACATTCGCATTCGCATTCACGAATGTGAAAAATACGACACTCGTAACATCCCTGGTCCAGAGTGCGAGGTTGAAGTGGAACTGGGCGGGCCACATCAGCCAAATCCACCCAAATAGGTGACCAAGAATTGCCACTGAGTGGGTGCCAAAAGGCGGTCGTCGCATACGGGTTAGACGAAAGAGAGGGTGGCGAGACGATCCCGACCGACAAATGCCAGAGTCTGTCTGACGTCTGAGGTAGAAAGTAAGGTGTTGGCCCTGATTCGAATTGGGGGAGGCCTTTTCCCAGCAGTGCGACACAAAAAAAGGTCATCATCATCATCAACCCATTATGTCCCCACCGAGGGGCACGGGTCTCTTCCCTGAGGAAGGTATAGGCCATACTCCACCACGGGGGCCAAGTCCGAATTGGTGGAGGCTTGTAGACTAGTGACTCGTCTACTGTGAGAAGTTGTCAAGCCGCCCTAAGGCCTCTGACTTGGCTTAACAACTGCCATCTATTGACGGCAGCCGGCACCAACAGATTAACGTGCCTTGCGAAGCACGGAACCGCTCGGAAAAATGCCACTAGCGTTAGGCATAGACGGCGACCCATCCATGCACTGAACGCGCCCTGTGTTGCTTAACTTTCGTCATCGTGTAAGATCACTCAGGCAGCCGGGGCTACGAGCGATTCAGATCACTCAGGCAGCCGGGGCTACGAGCGATTCGAGGCGAGCGAGCGAGCAAAAAAAGGTATTGTCTTGCAAATAAAATATCAATTACACTTTGATAAACAGCAATATTTATTGGCTTCAAGTTGTGAATTTAATGGACGAGACCAGAATCAGATAGTGTCGGAGTCAACAGTGGGAAAGCGCAGGTCGGTCCCGCGCAGGTTGCGTGCGAGCCACTCGGTGGCTTGCGCACACATCTCCTCGTCGAAGTGCTCGCGCCAGCCTCCGACCTTGCCTGGAATAAAGTGATGCACAAGTGACGAAATTGAGAGATAAGATATTCAGGATTCACGCCAGGAGTAAGCATTAAAAATATATGATTCCAGAATCAAAATACCAGGGTCAAGTGTTTCAGTATTCAGGATTAGGATGCGGCATTAGGACGGAGAAATCGACTTTAGCACGCAGAACTAAAATCTTATTTTTAAGCTTGTTTTTTTTTCTGGTGTACAATAAAGAACGTTCTTATCCTATCCTATCTTATCTTATCTTGTGTTATCTTATCTTAGGAAGATCCACAATTCACGATCCAAGATTGGTCGTTCATATTGCTGTAGGGAGAGTGTTGTCTGTGGTCGTGGGCTGCAAATAATGACAGCTGATTCTTGTTAAAATATACTCTGTGTCTTGCCGCTAAATAAACGCATTATCTGAACCAAACTAAATCTATTAATAAATTAGATTTCCCTTATAGTTAAAGCTCCATTATCAGTCTGCAATATGAATTTTTTTCCAAATAAGTAGTTGTAAAATTTTGTCATTCCAAAGACTAATAACACAAAAACTAAATGGATTAGACGTGATAGTCTATATTGATAATATTTATGTTTATGGTAAAACTCTTTTAGAAACAAACAAAAAATTAAACCTTGTACTCCAAAGAATAAAGGAATCAGGATTGAAGCTTAAAGTTAACAAATGCAGATTCTTTGTGGAAAATCTGGATGTTTTTGGATTTGAAGTAAATAAAACAGGTGTCAAAGTAATTAAAAGTAAAATTGAACCATTACTCTCATTGCCTCGCCCAGAAAATGTTAAAATGCTCAAGTCTTTTCTAGGAAAAGTTAACTATTACAATAGATTTCTACAAGACATGTCAATAATATTGAAGCCACTGTATGACTGCCTAAAGAAAGCTAAATTTGAATGGACAGAAGAGTGTGACAAATCATTCAAACTTATTAAACAAGCTTTTTCAAATACATCCACACTATCACATTATGATAAAAATGCTACTGTCATATTAACTTGCGATTCCTCAGACAGTGGAGTGGCAGCAATTTTATCTGTAAAAAACAGTGATAATGTGACAAAACCTGTAGCATTTGCTAGTAAAAAATTGAATGAAACCCAAATGAGATACCCAATTTTCGAAAAAGAAGCGTTTTCAATAGTCTTTGGTGTAACAAAATTTTACAACTACTTATTTGGAAAAAAATCATATTGCAGACTGATAATGAAGCTTTGACTAGAATTTTGGGGCCAAAATATGGAATACCGAAAATGGCAGCAAAACGTCTGCAATATTGGTCTATATTTCTGAGTGCCTTTGACTATGAGATTCAACACATAAAGTCCAAAAACAATCCAGCTGATTATTTGTCTCGAGTAGCAACAAAGTGTAATAATGATAATTAAAAAAATAAAGAAATAAGTGAAAAGAGTTTTGAAAATAATACTATTCACTACTTAAATGAATCAAAATTAAATACATTAAATTGGAAAACTGTACAGAGTGAAACAAAAAAAGATAAAGTTTTATGTGATATTATTAGATATTGTAGAGATGGCTGGCCACTAAAAAATGACTTGGGTCAAGAATATGAACCTTATTTAAAAAAAAAAAAAAAGAAATTTCGATAGAGAAAGAATGCTTGTTATGGGGTTACAGGGTAATAATTCCATATAGTATTAGAGAGGAAGTTATGTCCGAGTTGCATACTTCACATTTGGGGACAACTAGAATGAAGGAAATATCAAGGTCATATTTTTGGTGGCCAGGCATGGATAAAGAAGTAGAGGACCTAACAAAAAATTGCATGGTATGTTTGCAAAACCATAAAAATCCAGAAAAAAACAAATTAACTGTGTGGCCTCAGCCACCTATGGTTTGGCATAGATTACATGCAGATTTTTTGGGCCCACTGTATAACAAAATGTATTTAGTCATTGTAGACGCATATTCAAAATGGCCAGAGGCATTTGTCATGAATAACATTACAGCCCAAAAAACTATTCAAGTATTCAAAAGTATTTTTATATGTTATGGTTATCCATTACACCTCGTAACGGATAATGGTCCAACGTGGACCAGTGAAGAATTTAGAAAATTTTGCAAGCTTGTTGGTGTTAAACAAAGTTTTACTCCACCCTATTATCCAGCGACCAATGGTTTGGCTGAAAGATTTGTAGAGTCATTTAAATCACATGTGGTAAAAATTGTACAAAGTGGTCATACAGTGGAATATGCTTGTAATTTATTCCTGTTTGATTATAGAAGCACAATTCATAAAACTACTGGCCAAAGTCCAGCAAAACTAATGTTAGGTAGAGAGTTGAGATGTCGATTTTCCTTGCTAAGACCAAACCCAGTAAATGATAAAATAGATTTCGAACAGGTAAAACAAACAATGAATAGTAAAGATATATTTAAAACATTTTTGGTAGGAGAAAAAGTTATGGTGAGGGATCAAAGAAAAAATAAAAATAAATGGTCTCTAGGGAAAGTCGTACAGATCTTAGTACCAGGAGTGTCTTATACAGTGGAAGTGGATGGTCTGCAATGGAAGCGACATTCCAACCAACTACTTAAATGTGGACAGACCTTAGAATAACATGTTAGTAAAGTTGATAAGTTAAGAATTTGATTTGTTATAATATAGGTAGTTATAATCTTAGTTTTTCTTCAATGAGGGTGAGGGGAGAGTGTAGGGAGAGTGTTGTCTGTGGTCGTGGGCTGCAAATAATGACAGCGGATTCTTGTTAAAATATACTCTGTATCTTGCCGCTAAATAAACGCATTATCTGAACCAAACTAAATCTATTAATAAATTAGATTTCCCTTATATCTCCCAAATAACGAGATATAACAATTGCAAAACGTCACATGTAAAAAAAAAATCGCTTTTTGTTTTTTCACAGAAATTGTATAAAAATTGATTCTGTCACACGTGCAAGACATCGTAACCCTCGGTTTGATTAGCTGTGTATACTATTACGACTTAATTTTCTTCAAATTTACAAATTTTCATACTATTTCGATGAAAAAACTAAGACCGTACAATTTGCAATATGAACGACGAATTTACAACTCAAGGGTTCTGAATTTAAAATTCTACTTATAATTCACAATATATGCCTTTTATTGCAGGGGTTAAAATCACGGTATTGATATTAGAAGTTGCCACATCTCACCTTTTCTAATAAAATGATCCTCAGCAGGCAAAACTAGATTGAGTTCTCTGAACAAATCACCGTTGACTCTTTTGTTGTCCTTTATGTTCTCGAAGCTGAGGTGACGGCACAGCTGTTCCACTTGCTCTTCTGTGTACTGCTTGTTGAAGAAGCGAGACACACGGCGCACCGTCCCCGGTAGGTCCTGGATATTAAAGCACAAGTACAGTCGACAGCACGTCAAATTTTACGCACACTCTAATCAGTTACGTTAAGGACGACATCGCAACAAAAGTGCAAAGGTTGACCTGTGTTCGACTGTACATACATCATACATAAGCAAAGCAGCCTATTTACTAGCACTACCGAGCACGGGCCTTCTCTCTTCAAGAGAGAGAGAGAGAGAGAGCATAGGTTACGGTATCTCTTGTTTTACCTGAAATGCTTAATTCTTACTTGTATGTATGGATGCATGTTTGTTACTCTTTCACGCAAAAACGGCTGAACGGATCCGGATGAAATTTTGCACAGAGATAGAGTATAGTCTGGATTAGCACTATTTTTATCCCGCAAAAATGCACAACAAAATTACCACGCGAACGCAGTCGCGGGCAACAGCTAGTGTTTAATAACATAGAACAAAAGTTGCTGCACAATAAACTCTAAGTCAGGTGATTTAGGAATCTACTTCTGGGATTTAGGAGCACATTTGCCGTTTACCAAATGTCGTCGTTATTATAGGTAGGGTGTTCATAATGGTAATGGAAATTTGTCCAAATCATCATCAGCCATTTGGCGCCCACTGCAGGACATAGGCCTCCTTCATGGTTTTCCTAACGCCATAATCGCCAGGCAGGCGGGTTGGCGATCGCAGTATGCTGTTGGAATCTCATGTATTTCCTTAGTCGCCTTCTAAGACATCCACGGAAGGAAATTAATGGGGTGACGCTATTCTTAATCCGGCGCCACACAGAAATAATTATGCATAAATACCTTCCTCATCTCTTCATAGAAGATGAACAGCATATTGGGATGATGTCTCATTTCCCAAGCCTCCTTGATATGTTCAAAATAGGGTGTGTATTTAACTGAAATCAAAGGGAAAATGGTAAATAATAAAAAAATAATCATGTGGAGGAAGCGATAAATGTGTATCAGGGTCGTTTCGAGTAGCTAGCCGCGGTACATCGTAGCTCTGTATCACCTGTTTGTTGATTAAGTTAACTGTAAAGGAATCTACGCAACTAACATTTGGCAGCTAAAGTACCAGCAAAGTAGGTATACGGTATGGTATTGTTTGGTTTGTTAATCATAACTATGTGTAATTGTTTATGTAGGCATATTGTTGTTTATATAAGTAGTACGAGTATATTAATATTTGCACCGACTACCCGTCTCTCTTTTCCTTCGGCAACTTTCCTTCATTAGGTTGTCTGGAAGAAATTGCTTTTAGCAATAAGGCCGCCCATTTTACTCTGTATCTTGACATGTTTTTTAGGTCATGCCTGGTGTGCAATAAAGAGTATTCTTATCTTATCTTATGCGAGCATACCCCGGTCGTTAAAGAAAAGCTCCCAATATTGCTTGAGATTTCCTGTGAACTGCATATTGTAGAAGAGCTTAGAGAGGAAGTATCCGGAGACGACCACGTCCCTTGGGTCTCGTGCCACGTACACCACCTTTGCTGTGTCCAGGACTTTGGGTGGAAGCAGGGACATTGGCACGTGGAACTTTATGAACCTCGGTGAAGGCATACTAGTTGGGTGCATGTTAATGAACTTGTCCAGCATTTTCAGGCTCGATTCGTTATTGAGATTCTTTTGCCTCAGGTCCTTTTGCATCCCCTCATGTTGCAGAATATAAAGGAAACTGGAACGTAAGTATGTTTGATTTAGCACAAAAAACATGACTGCTTAGCTTAGGACAACCATACATAGACGCATAGACAGAGAACACTTTATTGTACGTAGAAACAGAAACTACAGATATATTATTTGACGACCTCGTGGCGCAGCGGTAGTGCATCTGCATACCATGCGAGAGATCCCGGGTTCGAATCCCGGCCGGGGGAAAAAAACCCCCAGGTCTTGGATGTTTACATGTTTGTGATGTCGTTGTTTCTGGTTCCCACGACACAGGGTGTCCTAGTGTGGGGCCAGAACCAATGTATGTGCCTGTATGTAAATGTTTATGTTTATGTTTATTATATTCCTTAACCTAAAAGTACACACGGCGGCCTTATGACGAAAAGTGATCATTTCCAGACAATCTTTGGATGTACTCGAGTAGTACAATGGCGAGGCGGCCTAGACCCAGGACAACGCGGTCAGTGGGCAGACCGCCAGCCTGATATTCGGACGATTGAATTGAATTGAAAAATTGTTTATTGCACTAAAAATACTGAACCCAAGACCTTGTCGCAGGGCTAAGAGGCACGCACCCATTCATACATACATGTACTCACACACTCATACACTCATACATACTCATGCACTCATACACACACACACACACACACACACACACACACACACACACACACACACACACACACACACACACACACACTTAGCACGTTTCTTGTTTGTTTCTTTTAATTACCACTAGTCGGGTGACTGCCGATTCTTAGTTAATGCATAATTGTTTTTTTTTTCTTTTTATTTATTTATTTATATAATTTTTTATTTAACGTGTACCTACCTGGCTTAACTCCTGCTCTAAATGTCAACCTAAGAGCTGGGGAGTGCTGAAAACCAGCGTTGGTTACTACCTGGTGGTAGCCGACATGTTAGCTGAGCTCTCTCCAATTACCAAAATGGTTAGACGTGGTCTAAGAAGAAATATAAATCTGCTATTATTGCTTTTTAAATTGTTTGTGTTTTGGTAAACGATTTCTATTCTAAAAAAAAACGGCTCGACGTACAAAACGGGCCGTACTACTTGCAAGCGGGTCGCCGGGCGCCGCGGCACTTCACTGCATCTTATTGACGTGTCGATATACAATTTTGAATCCTTTTAAATTTTCGATTATACTCCGCCTATGTTGTACAGTCCACTCGCTTTATTTATACCACCCATGAGACCCTGAGCCGACAAAGGCGTGCTTAATACTAGGTAGTATAGTTGAGTCGGCGAAAGGTCCGTGGATGCGGATGACCAGGGACTAATAAACACATAGCTGACAAGAACTCAATCTGCAGGTTTGCTAAAGGTCATTCGAATGGTGGCGTGGTGGCCGGGTGACCTATCTCCCTCTAAAATGGTTGAGACTGGTGATGGCTGACCCTTGCGTTATGCTCGTGAACGGGTGCTGTTCGTGTGTCTGGCCGCAGCATTAATGTTTTTCCTACTTTTGTAAGTGTTATTTTGGATTTTAAAGTTATTGGTGGCTATCACGGAATCATATCATATAGAATTTGATGTATAAGTTTAAGATGATTTGAGAAAAGATGATCGGAGTGGAGTTTTTTTTCCCGCTGCCTTTTTCTCCACTAAAAATACGGCCCGAAGGCAGCGGCTAACATAGTAACATAGTACATTGACATTCAGCAAACAGAATGTAAATTCTTTACGTTGAAATAAATGATTGATTTCTGATTTCATTGGAGAAGGAATCAGATCATAGTAATCTAGACAACCATAGTGAAGAAGAGTAGTTAACTACGCTTGTTCAAGTGTAGTTCCTTTTACACGTTCACTGCCCTTCACGCGTCACCTTTGTCTTGTCTAGTTCTCGTCAATAATTTTTTTTTATGTCTAAACAACGCGTGCTGAAAATAAGCGCCAACCGCTGATGCACACATCTCCGGACGGCATATCGGTGAACATGGGGCCATTTGCCAAAACTATTATTTACTTTATTTATTTGCTTTATTACGTGTTTAAAATACGTTCAAAATAGAAAAAAGTTGTTAATTACTTAATTTATATCTTCTGCGTTTTTGTAATAAACTTGCTTTTATCCTCAAAACTCACTTACAATGCGTCGTAAGATCTTTCAATTAAATTGCGGGATCTAGCAGTTTCGTAATCCAGATCGCTGGCAATCAGCCACACAAGCTCTTGTGTCCAAGTGGTCCCTGGAAATGTAAATCTGTATTGGGTATCGTTGATAACTTGAGGGTTGAGTGGTTTCCTCGGATGTTAATACGTATAAGGTGAGTATCTTAACTCTCAAGCGTACGAAATGATTTTTACACACACCTATACCATTATATCTATAAATTATACTATGGTAAAATTTAATAATTTAAAAATTATAAAACGGTTTATTCCCATTAGCAACGGTTGCGACGTTTTTTTAGGTTTCCGTAGTCAACAAGGAACCCTTATAGTTTCGCCATGGCCGTCCGTCCGTCTGTCTGTCTGTCCGCGGCCTAGCTAAGAGACAATTAGTACTAAATATCTGAAATTTGGCATATATTAATATTAATCACGCCAACAAACCGTTACAATTAAATCTTAAAAGAAAATTAGGGCACATCCCCTACACCTAAATTAGGGATGAATTTTTTGCGTGAGGTATCGTTGGATTGGTCATTAAAAATATTGTGGGTGCAGGGGTCCGTTTGAGAAATACTATGCTTTAATTGCTTGCTTAGAAATACTAAGTCACCGACATAGCCCACCGAATTAGCATGCTGAAGTGGCAGTGGGCCGGCCATATTATCCGAAGAACTGATAACCGATGGGGTAGACGAGTTCTCGAGTGGAGACCGCGGATCGGTAAAAGTAGTGTGGGACGTCCTCAGACTCGGTGGAGCGATGATCTTCGCAGGGCGGCTAGCAAGAGCTGGATGAGAGTAGCCGAGGACCGTGCTCAGTGGCGTGCTATGCAGTGGAGAGGCCTATGTCCAGCAGTGGACAAGCATAGGCTGATGATGATGATGATGATGCTTTAAAGCGCAATTTTTTGTTAGAGTAGAGCGTCCCTCCCCCCTCTCCCGACTAAACCGCTGTTTGTAAGAAACGTGGAAAATTTCAGGGCAGTAGCACATACTCGTATAATTAAGTTGAAAGGAAAACTATCCCGGCTTTACAAGTTAACGAGTAATATATACTGACCTGCAAAAGTAAGTATCACACTTTTCATTTTATATTTTTTTCTAAACTATAGAAGTTAAAGATTTAAAATAAAAAAACGTTTATCAACTAATTTTATCAGCTTTCTTTTAAACTATACTGCAAAATAAAACTTTTTTCCAGTCCTTTTTATTTCTAAATTATATCTTGTGTACATAAAAAGTTATTGCAATTTTGAAAGTGTGATACTTAGTTTTGCAGGCCAGTGTAGTTGACCAACTTATAAAAGGAAAATTTAATACAAATTAAATTGTAAATTAATTCGATGAAGTTGTAAATTCCCACCGTTCTACTGTGCGGGGCCCGACACACATATGACTGGTTTTTATATTTGGCTTTTTGTTCAGTTATCGTAAAGCTAATGAAAAATTACTCAAGGCGATATAGGACAAGTTATGTAGCCTCGGTATTTGCAATCGCCAATCTGTGGTATGCTCGAGGGGTATTTAGTGCAGTGGGACACAGTAACCTTATACTCACGCCCCTGGAACGGGCATTGATACAGAAACCAACCAGACCTGATCGCGGTAAGCCAACAACAAAGACGTCCGATTCCCGTAAAGGCATGTTGAAAATCTCCCGCGCCACTTTCTTGTATTCTCGAGCAAATAAATAGCCCTTTGGACCCACGCGGACGAATCCATCCCATTCACCTAAAAAAAAAAACGTGTCAGCTCCTATTTTACTATATTACGAGCACCAAACATTGAACGATTCCAATCGACTAACTGTCAAATTCCATACTATATAATTTCTAATGCAAACGTCAGGATTCTGACAGGATTTGGGGCGCATAGATTAGATTAGAACACTTTATTGTACACACCAGAAAACAAGATACATTGAAAGGCTTACATGTCTAAGTTTTGCCGTATGCAATTAGGCCTCAGTACGATGTGAAAATGCTAAATAATTATGGTACTCTATTCCACTAATTACAAATTAAATGCTGGATTCCAGAATCCAGATGTTCATCACGCTCATGCAGGATTTCGATGTTTGACGCGCAGGGATACATTAAATTTAAATCCGACGCGAAAAGTCGCGGACAGAGGTAGTCCTTAAATAAATCTATACTGGGTGTTTCAGAAAGGTCCGTTCAAACTTAAGAGCGTTTTTTTAAGGGAAGGAGCTTAGTCTTATAACGATGGATAGTATGTACCTTTAAAATGCTTCAAGAGTTCACTATTCAAGTTGGTAGTTACGTCTTCTATGTCAAAAGGAAAGTCATCGTTATTTTTAGAGCACATCTTTTAGGCTAACCTTATTAACTTTAGCCTTGGCTGAGTATAACTTAAGTATGATACAAAGCTGTCACAGTTATTTAAGAACTGCAGTCTGATTACGAGTTTTCACGAAAGAACACGCCTCACCGTACGGAATTACCGACGAGTCTGCCGGTTTTTATAGAAATCATATTCTTACGTTGGAAACACGAGCGCAATAAAGTTTAAAATAAAAATGTATCACGCCCTTCTGATTGTATAAGGTTACTTTTTCATCTTCTGTTTGTCAAGTCAGTCAAAATAACGCGTAGTAGGTACATAAGAAATTCTACTCCTACTCGGTTCCATTAGCTGCTGAAAAATAGTAAAACCCTGTAAAACAAAAGTAATAATAGTGTTAAATGGTAAATAAGTGACGAACACATACAAGTGTTATTCAGGGTTTACCCATTCGATCAACACAACAGATGAGCGGCGACAAACAATGGTTACCGGTTGTAAACATTGGACACAAACGAACATTTGAAGAGGAATATATTGTTCTTTTATTTATTTATTTTGTTTTAAGGAAGACTAACGGCACAACTATGAGGGGTTTTGCCATAATCGCCACGCTTGGCAGGCGGATTGGCGATCGCAGTATGCGGTTGGAATCTCAGGAAGACGCTGCTCACGGTTATGAAAACCACGAAGGAGGCCTATGTCCTGCAGTGGGCGTCTAATGGCTGATGATGAACGGCAAAATATAACAGAACAACATCAACATAGAAAACAGAAGGCCAATTACAAGTCTCCACTTATAAATACAGAATAGGGAGATAGAAAGACAAATATAATCATAAGCAACAGATTACAGATAACGCAAACGTTGGACATAACAGAAATTCTTACTGGACATTACATATTTGTTTCTTTCTTCTTAGGTACCTAAATTCCACGTATTAGAACTAGTAGAACGAATTTTTTTAGAAATTTGTTAGACTTTCGAAAATAGCAATAATTATTCAGTACAAGTGGTGAATCTAATAAAGTTTATGGACAAGAACGGAATCTTATTATGTATGAGTCCGCGCTGGGAAAGTGCATTACATTAACAATGACATTATCTCGTAAATGAAATTCTGAGTATTTCAATCAACTGATATACAAATAAATAAATAAAATAAAACTTTAATATTAGCTTTAGTTGTATTTTATCCTTAGTATTATATTGTAAATAAAGTGCCATGCAAACTTTGAAAGACAAAGTTCAAGTTGTGAATTTAATGGACGAGAGCAGAATCAGATTGTGTCGTTGTCCATTATAGGAATACGCAGGTCGGTCCCGAGCAGATTGTGCGCAAGCCACTTGGCCGCCTGCGTGCGCATCTTTTCGTCGAAGTGCTCGCGCCAGCCCCCAACCTTGCCTGGAATAAAGTGATGCAAAAGTGACGAAATTGAAAGATACCTACGATATGAAAAATTCGGGCCAGAAATAAGCATTAAAATAAACAGATTCAGCATTAGAATTTGCCATTAGGGCTTCAAATACAGAGAAGGTACGTAATACAGAGAAGTTTGTAAAGAGGTTCGAAATTTCACCGATGCCCATTAGCTCAGTTGGGAGAGCGCTGGCACGGTTAGCCAGAGGTCGCGGGTTCAAGTCCTGGCATGGGTGGAATTTTTTGCCTCTAAAATAGGTTTTTAAAATTGTCCTCAGCACGGGTTAGTGCAACAAAAAGAATATAAAACGTCGGAAATTAAGCTAATTCAGTTTCATCATCATCAGCCATTTGACGGCCACTGCAGGACATATGCCTCCCTCGTGGTTTTCCTAACCATGAAGAGTTTTGTCATAATCGCCATGCCAATTAAGTTTACTTAATAAATATGTAATTATCGTGACTAGATCCGTTTAATGTTGGGGTATTAAATTTAACTCATTGTGCATATTTGCCTTTATATTGCAAAGGTTTACTAACCACAGTAGGGTTATTATACATTTGGCTTTGTTTGTTTCTCACCTTTCCTAGTAATATGATGCTCAGAAGGCAAAAATAGGTTGAGTTCTCTGAACAAATGACCGTTGACTCTTTTGTTGTCCTTTATGTTCTCGAAGCTGAGGTGACGGCACAGCTGTTCCACTTGCTCTTCAGTGTACTGCTTGTTGAAGAAGCGAGACACACGACGCACCGCCTCTGGTAGGTCCTGGATATAAGAGCATACGTACATACCTACATCTAGAGTACGGGCTTACTCGCCACGCGTGCCCATTGCGGATTGGCGGTTCCAATCGCTGAGTTGTGGTAGCACTTTAGGTAGTCAGGTTATTTCACAATGTTTTGCTTCATGGCTACGTGGTATTACTTCTACTATGTCACTAATGCTAAGTAAATTAGTGATTTTTTTTTCGAAAAACATGAGTCTGAGGAAACACTCGTTGAACAAAAGTTGTTCAAAGTGTTCAGTTGTTGGCACAAACTAATTGGAGTGTCTCAGGAATTGTGCATTTTAAGGCACCTCTGTATATATACATGGGTTATCTAAAAATGCACAGTAAAACATAGAACGAAAGTTGTTGTACAACACAAACTCTAATCATGTTGTTTCAGTGATTGCGTATTCTGAGCTAACCCAGTTTATTATTCGCGTTTGGTCTACTTCTTGGATATATAAGCAGCTTATATACGTCCCACTGGCAGGACACAGGCTTTCTCTCAGGGAGAGACTTCTTGGATATACGAGCATATTTGCCGTTTCATCATCATCATTCAGCCACCATTTGCATTTACCAGATTTCATCGTTATCGTGGTGTACATAATGGTAATGTACCCAAGTTATATGCATAAATACCTTTGAGATCTCTTCATAGAACAAGAACAGCATATTAGGATGGTGTCTCATTTCCCAAGCCTCCTTGATATGTTTAAAATAAGGTGTGTATGTAACTGAAATCGTGAAAAAACGGCAATTAAATAATGAATAAAGAATACTATTTACGAGGCGATAAATGTGCATCAGGATCGTGTCAAGTGGCTGTTGCCATGGTCTGTCGTTAACTAGCATGAATCACGTGCACGTTGATTAGGATCACTGTAAATGAATCTACGTAACTATCAGTTAGCAGCAAAAGTATGCATACATATGCATAATATGCGACATACCCTGGTCAGAAATCAGAAATCGATAATTTATTTCAACGTAAAGAATTTACATTCCGTTTGCTGAATGTCAATGTACTATGTTACTATGTTAGCCGCTGCCTTCGGGCCGTATTTGTAGTGGAGAAAAAGGCAGCGGAAAAAAAAAAACTCCACTCCGACCATCTTTTCTCAAATCGTCTTAAACCTAATACATCAGTCGTTGCCTATATGATAAGATTCCATGATTGCCATCAATAACTTTAGATGCCAAAGTTTCTTACAAAAGTAGGAAAAGCAATAATGGTGCGGCCAGAAACAGGGAACAGCACCCGTTCATAAGCATAACGCAATGGTCAGTCATCACCAGTCTCAACCATTTTAGACGGAGACAGGTGACCCGGCCACCACGCCACCACAGTACAAATAAAGACGGCACCATTCTAATGACCTTTAGCAACCCTGTAGATCTGTAGTCCTTGTCATTATAAAATATATGGTATAGATATTAGGTAATATACAATCAGGTCGATTGTACAGTCTTTTTAAAATTAAATAAGTCATCATCATCATCATCATCATCAGCCATTTGACGCCCACTGCAGGACACAGGCCTCCCTCATGAGTTTCTAACCATGAAGGGTTTTGCCATAATCACCACACTTGGCAGGCGGGTTGGCAATCACAGTATGCGGTTGGAATCTCAGGAAGACGCTGCTGCCCGTCTCCTGGTAATTGATTTCCTTAGCCGCCTTCTACGACATCCACGGAAGGAAATGGAGTGACGCTATTCTTAATCCGGCGCCACACGGAATAAGTCATAATATTAATTATATAACAAAAATATCTCAGTGGAATTGGTTTACCATCAAGGGCTTAGATCGTTCGTATAATCGTCTATTCTATAAAGACTTTTTAATTAATGTTTTAAATTTATTTTCGGACAAGGATAAAAAAAATCTAGAATTCTGTTGGTAAAACGAACGCAGTAGCCTGCAAATTATGTATTTACCTTAGCTAAACGGAATTTAGAATAAACAAGCTTATTTCTATCGACCTAGGGTTGAAACAGAAAAAGTATAAATTTCGAAATGGTCCTCAAACTAATCGGACATACAAAATTGATATTATTTTCTATATTACTTACTAGCGCGTCATAATCAGTCCTTGATCGTCTTTTAAAGTGTTATTTAGAAGACATTTAGATGAACGGAACTTTTTATTAAAAGAAACAATGCTCATTGTTTCATCATACCTGACTTTGTGCTTAGAATGACCCATCGGCAATATTTGCATTTTGAAAATGACGTCATCTACCGCACTACGCACTGGCGATTTATTACGCCATCTACCGCACATAGCAGGAAGCTACTACTACTAACTCTCATATTGGAACTAAGTTATTAAAAACTCGCATAACTATGTTCAGTGTAACACTGAGTTGTTCGTTGGTCTCCGACATTCAGACGGGAACTTAGTCTATAATGAATGCAAAAAGTAGAACTACGTTTACTTCGACCTCGTCTTTTATTTGAGCCGAATCAATTTATTTTCCTCTTATTTATATTTTTACGAGTGAACGACTCCATTTTGCTGGAGAGAGCGTGTTTTTCGACACTTCTCCCCCGCGACCCTTCTCTTCCCCCTTCTCATCACTCCTTAAAGACCCTTTTATAAGGTGCGACGTTTGAATATTCTGAGGCTTTAATTATGCGCACCAAATTGTGTCTGAATCCTGACGTTTCAAATTTCATACCAATCGTTTAACTGTATGTAAACGATTGGAATCGTTCAGAATTTGGTGCGTGTAAAACAGGAGCTGATCTCTGCAGCGTTGCATATTTGTGAGTTTGTAGTAGCTATACCACTCGCTAAATGTGAAGCAAAATCATTATCAGCCATTTGAGGCCCACTACAGGCCCACTACTTCCTTCGTGGTTTTCATGACCATGAGGGGTTTTGCTTGGCAGGCTGGTTGGCGATCTGGAAGTAAAATGCCGTAATAAGGTAACCTGCAGATAATCAAAACTCCGTTTTTGTGGGGTCCCGTAGAAAACAAGGAACCCTTATAGTTTCGCCTTGTCCGTTCATCTCTCCGTCTGTCTGTCTATCCGCGGCTTAGCTCGGAGACGTATAGTACTAGAAAAATTAAATTTTGCATAAAATATAAAAAAAAAAATGCAAAATTAACTTAGAAAACAATTCATTTAGTCAACAACATAAGTGTTTAGTGTAAATAAGATATGTTTTTAGGGTTCCGTACCCGAAGGGTAAGGGATCCTATTACTAAGACTCCGCTGTCCGTCCGTCCGTCCGTCCGTCTATCGCCAGGCTGTATCTCATGAACCGTGATAGTTAGACAGTTGAAATTTTCACAGATAATGTATTTCTATTGCTGCTATAACAACCACTACTAAAATCAGAATAAAATAAATATTTAAGGGGGCTCCCATACAAAAAGCGTGATTGTTTTGACATTTTTTACTCGATATTAATAACGGCAAAAGGTAGACGCTTGAAATATTTTAAATGTTGTACAGATAGTCGTACGGAACCCTTCGTGCGCGAGTCCGACTCGCACTTGGCTAGTTTTTATTCATTTATCCCACAGTGCGGGTATCGTTGTATTAGTCTTAAAATATTGTGGCTATAGGAAAGCCATTTTTCGATTTAGTTATCCGTTTGCGAAGTATTAAGCTGAAAAAGATCCCGACTAATTGAGAACCTCCGACTTTTATGAAGTCGGTTAAAAAGTAGCACATATAATGAAGTTAAAAGGAAAACTACCACAGCTAACTAGGCTTCACAAGTTACCAGTAATAATCGACCAACTTATAAAATGAAACATTGAAAATTGAATTTGTCAGTTGTATAAAGTACGTTGTTCTA
Organism: Yponomeuta malinellus; assembly: GCA_947308005.1. NCBI lineage: Eukaryota > Metazoa > Arthropoda > Insecta > Lepidoptera > Yponomeutidae > Yponomeuta > Yponomeuta malinellus. Next base: position 1,042,108 of record OX371007.1, on the reverse strand, counting down.
CGAAACCCCTACAATGCGCGTGGCCCAACACGCGTATGGCTGCACAAAAAACATTAAGTACATTGTATAATATTATATGTGATATGACGTGATGTAATGTGACGTGATGTGACGTGATGTGATGTGATGTTATGTGATGTTATGTGATGCGATGCGATGCGATGCGATGCGATACGATGCGATGCGATGCGATGCGATGCGATGCGATGCGATGCGATGCGATGCGATGCGATGCGATGCGATGCGATGCGATGCGATGCGATGCGATGCGATGCGATGCGATGCGATGCGATGCGATGCGATGCGATGCGATGCGATGCGATGCGATGCGGAGCGATGCGATGCGATGCGATGCGATGCAATGCGATGCGATGCGATGCGATGCGATGCGATGTGATGTGATATTATAATAATTTAATGCGATGTGTCTCGTTAATAAATGTCTCGTCTCTCTTTCTTTCTTTCTTTAAGTTCAGGTCGGACGATGTAAATGCCGTCAAGGGATCGGACTAATCCCAGGCCTTAATAAATAAGGTTTAATTCTTGCCCCGGAATGAGGGAATAACTTTTGGAAATGCAAAAGTAAGCAAACAATGCTCGGCGAATTGAAGGAAAACAGCAATTAATGTAGAGCCACCATTGCTTTGTTTGATGAAATCGCGATGTAGCTAACACGAGGTTGGACTGACTCCGACGCCATTTGTGGAGATGTGAGCTTTGCTTTTATTTAGATAAGATAATATTTATTTGGTAATGGTGGTAGCGCAGCGGTAAAGATCCGACCTTTTATTCGGGAGGCCGTGGGTTCGAATCCCGGAATGTACCAATGACTTTGTTATCTGAGTTACGTACATTCGTGAAGTTGTCGCAGCAATACCACTCGCTAACTGTGAAGGAAAAAATCGTGAGGAAACCTGAGTGTCTGAGGTGTTTATACACATCCGGGCTTGAAATTGCTAACCTGCGGTGGGCACGCGTGGTAATTAAGCCCATACTCTTTCTCTCTCTGAGAGTAGGCCTGTACGCTACAGTTGAACGTACATAGGCTACATTATAAAGTCTTGCTGAAGAATTTTCACTAGTCGAGTTTTTGGGGGTTTTTTGGAGATAATTTCCTAACACAACGACAATTGAAGTCGAACTTTAAGTTTTGTTTTCGTGAGGCCTTAGCCAATTGCGCGGTCAATACCTTTAATTCAAAATTTAATTTGTTAAACTTGGTGAAGTCGTTTAGAATCTGTTATAAGATGTAGGTATGTGTGAAACACATACACCTGCATGTGCATACACAACCGCGTAAAAAATACACTCCTTAGTTTTTGCAGCCGGATAAAGTAATGCAAATTAAAAAATTGAAAATTTTTCAATTTTGAATTTTTGAGTCTTATTATGTAACATTGAAGAAAATTCGTGAAACAAAAGTGGTTGTAAATCACAAACACTAATTGACGTGTTTTTGTACCGTGAATACAGGGAGAATCAGGGCGTGTGCACTTCCGTGACGAGGGTACATCCTGTCGCGGAGTTGAAATGAGCACACCCTTTGTCACCCTCAATTCGATCGCGCCGGCTCCTAAAGGGACGGGAGGGAAATCTAAATGTTTCCTTTGATTACGTATAATATAGGTCTCTACTGAAGAATTTTACTTTCTGGGTCGAAAAGTTTCTCCTATTTCTGAGCCTGGGGCGGAGCTCAAAAAGAGGGTACCTAATTTTTTTTGACTCGTTCTGTATGTGAGTATATCCGTTTCTATACTTTCACATGCATCACGAAAGTACCTTAACAAAATTAAACGTTACACGAATTTTATATGTTATGAGTATGTGTGATGATTGCCTCACAGCCTAGCGGTAATACGTTTAACTAGGAAAACAGTGGCCTCAGTCTCGGTGTAGTTCCATAATTGTGATTTCGTTGCCTGGTTACCATAGCGCAGGGTATCTTAGTTCAGATCCATGACAATTGATTGTGTTGCGTGGATTAATATTATTATTCACCATCTGCCGAGCACCCCGCATAAGTTAGGGTCGATTGGGAACAGCACCATATTTGCGCTGTGCAAATGGAAGGCCTATCCGTATCCGATCTGCGTCTGATTGTTTGTGGGAAAATAGATAAATCGTTGGTCAAACAGCGGTGTGACATCATGTGACAGTAGGTGACGGAGACTGGTTAGGTTACTCGGATTTGTTAACATATCTGGTGCTGTTATGGCCCTTATGGGTTCCCAATAGAGGTGAAGTTTTCGAAGTGATAACTTCTTTAGACGCACTTTTTCGGAACAGAACGAAACTGGACCGTCACACTTGGGTCGGTGCTTAATTGGGTATACTCGGCTTCAGTCGCTTTACAGACCTAACCCAGAATCGCGTATACCTACTTATAAATTCAGTAAAACAAGCTGGGTTTCGCGTGCGATATTCGTGCTCATCGTCGCAGAAGTTCCGCTAGCCGCTTTAGTTTTCGCATATAGTCCACACGTTGACTACGGGTGGACTATATGGAAAACTGAAGAGAAACTAATGAAAAGGCTAATTACAGATTTAATGTAAAATGTAGGCAAGAAAATGGTATGAGACCATTTTATGATCTTATACCATTTTCTTGCCTACAAAACGGCCAAGTGCGATCATCTATAATTTGAATATTTCAAGCGTCTACCTGTTGCCGTTATTAATATCGAGGGAATAACGGAAAAAAATCACGATTGTTTTATCGGAGCCCCCCACTAAATATTTATTTTATTCTGCTTTTAGTATTTAAACATAAAGATATCATCTGTGAAAAATTCTACGGTCTACCTATCAGGGCTCATGAGATACAGCCCGGTGACAGACGGACGGACGGACGGACGGACGGATGGACAGCGAAGTCTTAGTTATAATAGGGCCCCTTTGAGTACGGATCCCTGAAAAGGAGGTAAACTGTTCAACAATGAGGTTGATGTCGTCAGATCACAATGAGGAGTTTGTTTGTTTGTCTGTTACACTTTATTGCACAATAAAAAATAAAACTTAAATAACAGGCTTGCGTTAAAAAATTGTGCAAAGGCGGACTTATGAAGGAGTATGATCTTTTCATCATCAGAAAATCGCGGACGTTTTGTTTTCACTTTTGTCTTTTGAAAAATCCAGTCAACTGGAAGTAGGCAGCGCGTACCAAGGGGTAAACTTGCACAGACGTTATTATTTAATTATGTTCTTATTCTTTACTTTCACGCTAACGGTGAAGGAAAACATCGTGACGAAACCCGCGGCTAGGTTGGCTCCGCACGTATTGACTTGTCTTTCCTGTGGGCTAGGCCGACTAAGCTGTCAGGATGGTATTAGGTGCTGGGCAAGCCTACTTCATCTATGAAACCATGTCCCAGGCACGGCATCGTCCGAGTGGTCCCTTCTAGTGTGAGTGAATTTGCCACTGGACGCTGCATAAATGTTCTCATTACGTTGATGTAAAGGCCAAAGTTTTTATTTTTCAGAACAAACACCGCGCCAGATTTAATGACGTCATTATGAATCCGCATGTTAATTAAGTATAAACAATTCGCTTGATTCAGTGCGGATTGGTCTGCGAAGTTTTTCATAGGATTTCGTAGGAGGAAAAAAAGTCTTAAATTAAAGTAAGAAATATAGAACGACGGACATTTCATTGTAATAATATCTAATACATTTCTTTTTCGTTCAGGGGCTTTTCTTACAAAACCAATGGAAAATTACTGAATGGCAGACGTTTTTAATGTAACTCTGAGCAGTGACCTTAAAATGTTATTGATTCGCGGTACAAAATCGACCAGTCGTTGATTGATTAATCGCTCAAATGTTTACCCCGTTTTTGGGAGCGAACTTGAAGGGCCAATGTAGTGCGGTGGTCTGTCCACCGACGGTCGACCCGTTCTTGGACACCATTCACTGGCTACCTCAGTCCACCACCGTCTGCCTGACCAAGTGCCCCGCCCATCTCCATGTTAGCTTTATTTTGTCATTCCTGTGCCTACATCTTCAAGTCTGTTTTTAGTTATTATTTTTTTATTACTAAGACTCCGCTGTCCATCATTCCGTCCGTCAACAGGCTGCCGTGATAGTTAGACGGTTGAAATTTTCACAGATGACGTATTTCTTTTGCCATTATAACACTGAATACTAAAACAGAATAAAATTAGTATTTAGGGGCTTCCATAAAACAAAGGTGATTTTTTTTGCCATTTTTTGCTCGATATTAATAACGGCAACAGGTTAGATGATGCTTCAAATGTTCGAATGTTGTATAGATAATGGTACGGAACCTTTCGTGCGCGAGTCCGACTCGCACTTGGCCGGTTTTTTTATGAATATTGATGTTTCGCACATGATCAAAAAGTGAGATGCCTAGCGTGACCCGCTTCGTATCCCTTTGGGAATGTAAGGCTTCAGGAAAAAATTGCGTGAAAGAAAAGAGGCCTATGCCCAACGGTGGGCTCTGGGCTGATTAGATACATTCAAGAGACAGCAATGGATTATAAACATCTGTCAAAGACAGTAGTTTGACAATGGTTCGTGGATTTTTGCATTAACATAACCGAGGCCCATTTATTTGTGTTCACTTTTAAGTACACTTTCTCGAGAGACATTATTAAGCGCGGGCCCAAGCAAAAAGGCGCCTCTTAATTTGGGCATACTCGGGTGCGGCAGTCAGGCTAACGGCAGTTGTTGCTCAAGTTAATGATAATAAATACCCACGCTGCCCCCGCGACGCCCCTGCCGCCCCTAGAGCCCTGCTCCTGCTCTGAGTTTGAATGAAGCTGCTTACATTAATAGATAAATGTAAAAGTAAAAAAACCTACCTCTTTAAAATCATCGTCTCACAACTGATGTGGTTGGCTGGAAGAAATTTCTATAGAAATAAGCTCGCCTATGTTCTTACTGCTTTGTTTTATGTGTAACATATTTCTTTCTTGTGTACAATAAAGTAATAACCAAAAAACCTAGAAGTAACGTAAACGCCCGTAAAGTAACGTGAAATGTGCGTCTACGCACTACTCTAACAATTTGCGCTTTAAAGGTTTTTGAAAAATGGTTTTTGTACAATTACAATATTTTTAAACGACGAATCCAAGTATACGTGTGGGGGAGGTACCCTTATTTTTTAAGATTTAGACTGGCGGACTGGGTTCGTCGTCGACTACGGAACCCTAAAAACAGATAATATTTGTTCAGCCAAGTTCAATTCAATTTTCATGACAAAGTTACAGTAGAAACCGGCTAAGTGCGAGTCGTACTCACGCACCGAGGTTTTCGTACAACCATTACATTTGTCTTAGTTGCTTAGCAACGATGTGTTTGCTTTCATTCAGTTTGGGACCTTAGCCAGAGTTTGACTCACACTTGGCTGGTTTTTTAAATTTGTGGTTATACTACAGGACTGCACTATAAGCACACCATGTTTGATACTTGTAGGTGTCACGGTTTATACAAAAGAGCAAAGGGTGGGGCTGTATCAGGTCGCACGGCCGTTGGTTTAACGTGAAACGTCTACAAGTAAACTTATTTTTTTTGCTCAAACTACGTAATGTCTTACACGGCACTGGCACCATCTAGCGGCACGAGTCAAGAGGATTTGAGTAATGGCTACATGACATAACATAAACTAACGCCTGTATCCCAGAGGGGTAGGCAGAGACCAGGGACTGCCACTTGCTACGATCCTGACAGATCACTTTCGCTTCCTCAACATTCATTAGTCGTTGCACGCACGCACGCCGGTTTCGGGTACTTTTTGTCTTGCCCTTTGCTAATACATCCCCTATTTGGTCGAAGTACGTCCGTCTGGGTCATCCCTTACCGGCCCTTCCATCTACATTCGCTCGATATATTTGTTTTGTCAATCTTTCTTCCTTCATCCTCTCCGCATGTCCAAACCAACGCAACATTCCTTTCTCAATTCTAGTCACTACATCCTCTTTCAGTCCACAACGTTCTCTAATCACACTATTGCGTATCCTGTCATTCAAAGTAACACCAGACATACTTCTCAAGGACCTCATTTCTACTGCATGTCAAGTATGCAGTAGAAATGAGGTAAGTACTCAATGAAATATAAATTAATTTCACACGACACCTACTTATAGAGTTACAGCCCTCCCCTATCTGGCTTTTTTTTCTTGCACGTGGTTTTAGCGCCTATTACCGAAATCAAAGATGTTTCAAATTAAAATGACGTCTTAATTATTACATTTTTATATTTTAAACACATACATAAGCAGCCTATATACGTCCCACTGTAGGGCACAGGCCTTCTCTCAGGGAGAGAGTATGGGCTTAATCACCACGCGTGCCCACCGCGGATTGGCGATTTCAAGCGCTGAGGTATGTGAATAGCTCAGACACTCAGGTTTCCTCACGATGTTTTCCTTCACCGTTAGCGAGTGGTATTGCTACTATAACTTCACAAATGTACATAACTTAGAAAACCAAGTCATAGGTACATGCCCGCACCGGGGATCGAACCTGGGTCTCCGACTTCCGAGTCCGAGGTTCTACCCACTATATTTTAAACACAAGTTATTTTTATTATTTATGAGGACATCCACCAACTATAAAAACAAAAGAGCTGAAAAAAAAATTTGAAATCTTCGTACCCTGCAGTAGGTTGTATGCTGGCTGCTTGTTGGATGTATGCAGGCAGATGATACTTTTTATGGGTCTGACAGACATACATACAAACGTAGGCTTAGTAATAAGGTCCTGTTGGCATCCCTTGAATACGGAACCCTAAAAGAGATGATGTAGTTCGACACGCCTTGCTATTCGATACTCTGCTAAGTAGCTAACAAGTGTTTACAAACTCCCTTTGTAAACAATGGAGCCTTAATTAAAACACAAGTTTATTCCTCACTCACTAATTAACATTTTTCTTTGAAGAAAACAAGAGGAAGGTTCTAATTTATACTTCGCATTAATAAACACAACATTGATACGACAATTTCTTCATAATGAAGCGTTATAAAAACGAAAAAAAGGCACAAAACAAAATTTTGTTGTTATGCAGCTATCTTAAACAACTACCCTTTCCCGTCACCTTTTGGTTGGCTAGAATAAAATACTATTCAAGTATTCAGTAATAAGCCCGACATTGTACATTTTTTTCTAGTACAAAAAATAATTTTAATAATAGTAATAGGTTTTGGGAAGTATTTCACTGCGCATCAAAATATCCCTTTTTAATTTACTACAAACAAAAAGTAAGTAAACGCAACAAAATTTATCCATCTCAGTATATATGTATATTAATGCGAACGCAACAATAAAACATAATATAATTGAACAAAAAAATTATTAGAACCTAGCATTAAATTTAATAGAATGAGCGTAAGACAGGAAAATAGCTTTCGTACAATCAACTCTCTAAGTGAGTTTCATAAACATATTGATCAATCAGCAACCGGTCGAGCTTATTGAAAAGCCATTCGTGACATAACTAAGTAAAGCATGCACGTTGTATGTGCGTAGACACAAACGGTGATTAAGTGGACTGTATAACTTATTGTAAGGGCTGGCGGGGGAGTCTCTTGGAGAAGAATACGCTGGCTGGTGACGTGAAACAGGCAGCTTTATTGAGCTCACACAATGCACTAAAGAGTTAGGAAAACACTGAAATTACTGTTTATAAGATTCACGCAACGTGGCGCAGCAGAGGCGAGAGAGAGAGTGACAAACTACGAGCCTGCAGATGGCAGCACAGTATTGGCTACGTTCAAATTACATTATGTTTGCTTCTAACATAAGCTGGGGCCTCATAAATACAAACAGATTACAAATTAAGCTGGGCCCTCAGAAAAATACAGAACACCTACTCATTAAGTTACTTAGTTGCTACATAAAGTGTTCTGATCTACTCCAAGGTACACAAATTAACAATGTTCAGATCAAATGATTATTATACCTATATAAACACTGATGTAAACTTAAATTTTACATCTTACACTTAGTACAGTAGAATAAGTGGTTATCTTGTACTAATAAAGGAAACTGCTAATCTTAATATTCATGTATGTTATGAGAGTTACATGATACACAATGGGAAAGTAAGTATCTAGGCATGACTCACATTCATTGAACTTAATCATTATTTAATTAACTAAGAAATCGCCTAACTAAACAATGCTAGGAAGCTTGCTAGCCTTACATATCTTATATTGTTAGAAGCTGAGTACTAAAAACGAAAACATTAAATGAAACTGAGGTCGTTTTCAACTTTGAACAGAAAATAAAACCTTTACCTTACAATAATTATATTAATTAATAGAAACTTAAATAAATCAATATATATTTGTTACCAACGCAACAGAAAATAATATTAGCACTTTTTGCATCACAATAATAACTTATGGATTACAATCTATGGGTAGTACACACACCCTAGTAACACTGCGGTTATGCTTATGCCCGCTAGCAGTTGTTACTTCCACAGCACGCACCCTACCATCTTTACCGGGAAACAAATTAGTTATACGTGCCATAGGCCATTGCAATGGAGGTGTATTGTCGTTACATAGTATAACGAGACTACCTATTGTTACATTGGGTACATTGTTGTGCCATTTTGGTCTGTGTTGTAACAGGTTAAGATAACTTTTCAGCCAATATTTCCAAAAGTTTTGCTTCATATTTAGGGTTATAGTCCAGAATTTAAGTAAGTTTATATTGACATTGCTAACATCACGCTCAGGGTAAGTATTAAGAGGAGCGCCTGTCAGAAAGTGCCCTGGTGATAAAAATGAGAAGTCATGCGGATCAGCTGTTATAGCTGTGAGTGGACGAGAATTTAAAACTCCTTCAATTTCGACTAAGACAGTATTCAGCTGTTCATATGTTAGTAAGGATTTACCTACAACACGTTTGAGATGATATTTTGCACTTTTAACACCACTCTCCCAAAGTCCACCAAAGATTGGACTGTAAGCCGGTATGAAATGAAAGTTAATGCCACGGTTAGAAGCAAAGGCTTGAACTTGTTGTTGGTGACTTTGAGAAGAGTGTAAGCGATAGAACTCGTCTAATTGCTTCCTTGCCCCCCTGAATGTGGCGCCGTTGTCGCAATGGACTTCACTGGGCAGGTTTCGTCTCGCGATAAAGCGCTTGAAGCAAGCAAGGAAATTTTCAGTTGTTAAATCTGAGGCAAGTTCTAAATGGATTGCTTTGGTAGTGAAACATACGAATAATAAGATGTAACCTTTCCCGACTATTGGTTTCCTAATGCGGCTGTTCTTGACCGATACCGGTCCAGCAAAGTCCATGCCAACCTTCTGGAACGGACGACACGGAGTCACTCGTTCAGCGGGCAAGGAACCCATCAGCTGAGTTGTTGCAGCAGCTTTGTTTCTGAAACAGGTTACACATTTATGTATTACTCTTTTCACGGTACGCATTCCATCTACAATCCAAAATCTTTGTCTGAGGGAACTGAGAACTAATCGTTGCCCTGCATGTAGCAATTTCAAGTGTTCAGATCTCACAATCAAGTTAGTGATCTCTGAGTCTCTGGGTAGAATTGCTGGATGTTGACTGGTGTAGGGAATTGGTGCATTTTGTAAACGGCCTCCAACTCTAAGGACACCATCCGCATCGAGAAATGGCGTCAAAGGCTTCAGACTACCAGTAACCTGGCTGTGAGGATCGTCAGATCTCAAACACTTGATTTCACTAGAGTGAAACCTATCCTGCTCGTGTTTTACTATTAATAATAATGCTTTATTTAATTCAGTTGTTGACAAGCATTGTTTCTCTTTCACTGAGTTTGGCCTAACATTCCTACAGAACCTTATTATGTACGCAAGTACTCGAGTCATTTTATTTATGTCTGAAAACTTTTTAAGTTTGTCAAAGATAGTGTCAGTTATGGCAATCGCAGCACATACCAGATTGTCATTGTTGCAGTTTAATTCGGACAGGGGTGAAGGTACCTGGGGTGCAGATTGAAGTACATAGTCCTTGTCATGCAGGAAGCATGGCCCCTGCCACCAAGTTTGATTGTCTCTGAGCTCCTGTGGTGACAGACCACGGCTGAGACAGTCAGAGGGATTGTCTGCAGTGTTTACATATTGCCAATGACAGCCCTTTGTCAAGTTCTGAATTACTCTGACCCTATTTGCCACATAGGCTTGAAGTTTCGTGACATCTGGCTTTAGCCAAGCTAGCACAATCTGAGAGTCTGAGTATAGAAAGGTACCACTGATGTGTAGAGTAGTGTTGATTGTGTAGAGTACCTTTATGGATAACTCAGCGAGAAGTAGCGCAGCGTTTAACTCCAACCTGGGTATGGTGAGTGGTTTCTTGAGCGGATTTATCCTTGACTTAGAGCATAACAAGTGAACGTGTGTGTTACCTTGTGCGTCAATTGATCGCAAGTAGAGACAGCAGCCGTAGGCAACTGTTGAAGCGTCAGCAAAGCCTATCAGTTGAGTGACGACTGAATCTTGTGGTTTTACACAGCGAGGCACGTTAATCGGCTCCATTTGAGACAAATCACTGACAAAGTCCATCCACTGCTTGCGGATGTCCTCTGGAGGTGTAGCATCCCAATCTATGTTGCAAGCCCATAAACTTTGCATAATTACCTTTGCACGCACGAGTATTGGCCCCATCAGTCCAAGCGGATCATAAAATCTGCTGATGTAGCTGAGTATGTCGCGTTTAGAGTCGTGCGAGCTACTGTATGGCTGAGGGCGTGTGGTTTTGAACACATCATTCTCGACATTGAAAGTGACGCCTAGCGTTTTTACTGACACATCTTTTCTTTGAAGATCTACTTCACCTAAGTGATGATTTTCCTTGGGTACATTCTGAAGAACTTCTTGGCAATTGGAAGCCCATTTGTGCAACTGAAATCCTCCCAAAGCAAGGAGCTTAACTAGCTCAGATTGCATCTGTACTAATTCGGTTTTGGATTTACTGTTTGTGAGTACATCATCTACATATGTGTGGTTTTTTAACACCATGGATGCTAGGGGTAGCTGATCCTGAAATCTATTGGCTAGCTCAATGAGGCAGCGAGTGGCAAGATATGATGACGGCTTGAGGCCATATGTAACAGTTTTTAACTGGATGCACTTGATATCAAGCTGGGGAGACTCGCGCCATAAAATGTTTTGGAGGGACCGCTGTGCAGGATCTAACTCAATGCACCTAAACATTTTTTGTATGTCACAGATGAAGTAATATTTCTCTAGTCTGAACGACAGAAGAATCTCAAAAAGTTCTTTCTGTACTACGGGTCCATTGAGTAATAAGTCATTTAACGAGACTTTTTTCTTTGTAGGCATAGAGCCATCAAAAACTGTTCGTAACTTGGTAGTGCGGCTACTTTCTTTAATGACAGCATGGTGTGGAAGAAAGTAGACCGGGTCTTTGGAGAGGTCATAGCTCTCTATTTCACAATACTCTCCATGGCCTAGATCAACATACTGGTCTATAAATTTTTTATACTCGCTATGAAGAGATTCATTTTTTTGCAATTTCTTTTCTAGGTTGAGAAATCTATTGAGTGCTAAATGGAATGACTCCCCTAACTCAGAATTTACTTGCTCTAATGGGACTTTGACTGGCATTGTGACTTGGAATTTATTATTTTCAAGTTTTGTAGTCTCCTGAAAAAGTTTTTCGCAATATTCATGGTCTGGTAATTGTTCTGGGAAGACTTCAGGCACTTTTTCAGTTCTCCAAAATGCACCCAAGGTATCATTGAGATTGCTATCACATTCTTGGCAAAATAAAGATACAACCTGCTTTTTGTTTGTTGCCACGGCGGCGCTGCGTCCAGCGACGATATGGCCGAAGGATGTGTGTACTATTGACAGTTGCTCAGCATTGGCAGGGCTCTCTGGTGCAGACAGCAGTTGGCCAGCTACAGCGGTGACGGGAGCCACTTCAGGCTGTGTTGGCAGGAGGACCTGGAAAAATATGTCAGCTCCAAGCAACATGTTCACATCCCCAGGCGTACTGAAGCATTCATCCGCTAGTTTGCAGTTAGCAGGGAAGGTGATAGATGATAGATCAAGCTTGGTTTGCGGCAGTTTGGTTGTTATTGTTTTTACAATGTGACAATTGACTGTTGTCATGAATGGATAAACGGTGGAATGAACCTCAAGGTTTATGCATTTGTCAACTGTCTTTTCAGTATTAGTAATACCTACAATGCTGGTATTAGTATTTGCTGGAGCCATGCCTAGTAAATCCACAACCTTCTGTGTCACAAAAGATGCTTGTGATCCACTGTCAAGCAGAGCCCGGACATAAATTGTGCCGCCTGCCTTAGATATAATCTTTACTTGCACAGTAGGCAGCAGAACTTGACCCTGAGTGGTGTTAGATAGCAAAGTCACAGAAGGGGAAGCTTGTGTAGATTCCATATCATGCAGCATGGTATTGTGCTCCTTTTTACACTCTGCACACTTAAAGTGAAACTTGCATTTGCGTGTGTGCTGTCCCAGACAGATTTTACAGAGTTTTGTAGCTTTGACAAACTCGAAGCGTTTTTTAGGTGCAGCAAGTTTGAAACTCGGACAAAGGAATAGTTTTTGATCGTTCGACTTACAGTAATGACACTTAGCAGGTGCTGGTTGTGCAGACACAGCGTGGCTCACCAGGCGGTGCGCCTGTGGCTTCTGGCTGGTGCTGTCAGTTGTCTCTAAAGCCAGGGCACGTCGCTCTAGGTAGGAGAGGAATTCTTCCACAGTGGGCAAGAACTTATTGTCCCGCTCCATTTGAAAGGCGCGACTGGTCAGCATGTCTAACTTGCGTAGTAGGATACATACTACCATGCTGTTCCATTGGTCCACAGGCTCGTCGAGGTTCTTTAGTGCTGCTAAATTTTGTTTCGTTTCTGAAATCAGAGCGCGAATGTTCGCGGTGTTTGATCGTGTCATGTTAGGCAAGTCTAGCAATGTAAAAATGTGTTCATGAATTATTTTTGTCTTGTTGTCGTACCTATCTTTAAGTAATCGAAGGGCCTCCGTGTAGCTGTCGTCCCTCAAAGGGAGATTATTTATTAACGCAAGAGGTTCACTGCTCAAGAAGCTCTTTAGATAATAGAGTTTCTGCACAGGAGAAAGTGACGTGTCTCTGTGTATCATGGCGTTGAAAATGTTTATGAATTCGTAGTATTCAGTGTACTTACCGGAGAAGGGCGCTATGACGATATTAGGCAATTTAATCGAGGTGTTAGACGCTTGATTGGCGGGCCCGGCCCGTGGGCTACTGGGAGCCTCGACCTCTAGCTTGCTCATGGCGGTGGTGAGCCCAGAGACTAGTAGTATGTAGTCCTCCTCAAGCACCCCAGGATCCTCCCCGTCATCTGAGAGGGCTGCGATTTGTGCACACAATGACATGTATTCCTTGAAAACTGCGTGCAACCTGTCTAACTTTGCCTGGAGTGTTTGGGCGGGCAACTTTCTGAAGGCGTCCTCACTATAGGTTTTTTTTAGTTTTGTTACTGACGATTTTGCGTACCCTCTACTAGCAATTAGTTGCTTTAGCTCACTCATTATGATTGACTACCACTGAAGTTCGTTAACTGGCCTATGATAAGACTAATAAGTAGGTACGGAAATAAAATTAACTTGCAGTTTATACTCGAGACAAATGGCGATAGCGTGACACGTAAAATCAAAATGGCGATTGGCGAACGAAGCGACACGATGGTGGGCACACGCAGGGCGTCGACGCTCCACTCGGCTTCCGCTCGGTAGTATTCGGCTCTCGTTCGGCTCCGATGATTGACGACAATCTCCGAAGACGTCCGAAGTTTCTTGTCGTGTGGGGAACCGGTTCGAATTTTGCAAACTTTCCTTCCTTGTTCTTGAAAAATTGAATCGTGGCGGGCGATGCAAATATGGCTGACGAATGACGAACCACTATTTGATTTGCAGTCGATTGACGATTTTTGATGCTCTCCTCAGTATTGGCCTCAGATGAAGAAATTGGCGCTTTTTTATTGACGTGATGAATCTTGTAGATGTAGCACTTGATTCTTCGTTCTTCCACCCCGCCAGCAGCTGGATCGCGAGATAGGACCAAATTTATGTGCGTAGACACAAACGGTGATTAAGTGGACTGTATAACTTATTGTAAGGGCTGGCGGGGGAGTCTCTTGGAGAAGAATACGCTGGCTGGTGACGTGAAACAGGCAGCTTTATTGAGCTCACACAATGCACTAAAGAGTTAGGAAAACACTGAAATTACTGTTTATAAGATTCACGCAACGTGGCGCAGCAGAGGCGAGAGAGAGAGTGACAAACTACGAGCCTGCAGATGGCAGCACAGTATTGGCTACGTTCAAATTACATTATGTTTGCTTCTAACACACGTAAAGATTGATATGTTGTCGACTCGACTCAACCGAAAATCTTACCAACTTCTTCGAATATCTAAGCAGCGTATATACGTCCCACTGTAGGGCACAGGCCTTCTCTCAGGGAGAGAGTATGGCATAGGCGACGTCAAGCGCTGAGGTATGTGAATAACTCAAACACTCAGTTTTCCTCACGATGTTTCCCTTCACAGTTAGTGAGTGGTATTGCTACTAGAACTTCACAAATGTACATAACTTGGAAAATAAAGTCATAGGTACATGCCCGCACTGGGAATCGAACCTGGATCTCTCGCTTCCGAGTCCAACCCAGGCTACCACCGCTCTCTGAATAATGAATAATGAGTTCAAATGAAATGTTTAGTGATAGCTCATAATGCGTACGTAAATAAAGCAGCAGTTACAATGTTGAAGACAAATAAACATTGTCTATTTCTAAACGCCCAAGGGGAAGCGTAAGTTATTTTGTGGATCGTCCCTGTGCATTGTTAATGTGTAGGGTAGAAACAAATCTGGTAGAAGACTCGCCTAGGCGGAGGGGTACTTTCAAATTGTGCGAAGGACGTCACTTTGTAAAACAACACATTCATTCATTCACTGCAGATCTTATTGTACGTATCTATTTCACCTTAGTAGTTCACTTCACACCATATTCCTATTAATTCTCGCGCCACAAATGAATGCCTTAAATCTACTGCATTTATTTTATGTAGCCTATATACGTCCCACTACGGGGCACAGGCATTTCTCAGAAAAAACGGTAAAAAATACGATTGTCGTATGGGAGCTCCCCCTTACATTTTTATTTTATTCTGTTTTTAGTATTTGTTGTTATAGCAACAACAGAAATACATCATCTGTGAAAATTTATCACGGTTTATAAGATACAGCCTGGTGACAGACAGACAGACAGACAGACAGACGGATAGACGGACAGACAGACAGACGGACAGTGAAATCTTAGTAATAAGGTCCCGTTTGGCACCCTTCGGGTACGGAACCCTAAAATGGGACTTTTGAACGGAAAAAAACCTTTAGCTAAATCGCTTTTGTAATGGATTTAACAGGTATTTTAAGCTGCTTTACAAATTAACCCCAACACATACCATGCAGGGCTTTTATCCAAACGTAGCAGTATTAATCTTATCTGCCTAACGAATGGCCTCCACGTCCGATATTTACCAAAAACGCGGCCGGGATGATAAATTCATACCAAATAACGCGATAGAATAAACCTTATATATAAAGCGAAAAACTTCGTATTTACCCGCGAATATGTTAATGCTAACTGTTTACATACTTCAGCGCTTGAAATTGCCAATTCGCGATGGGCACGCGTGGTAATTAAGCCCATACTCTCTCTTTCCGAGAGAAGGCCTGTGCCCTACAGTGGGACATATATGGCTGCATTATTATATTATCACTAGTTTTGCTCGTAACTTTGCTCGGGCAGGAATGTCTCGTTGGTCAAGCGGGAAAATGTTTGACAACCACGGGGACAAGTCGTGGGGACGATTCCAGCTGGATGCCGTTTCAGTTGATGTCTTTCCATATTTGTCTTGCTGTTATCTGGGCCCTTATTATGAAGCAGCGATATCTATCGTCGAGACAAGTGGTTAGCTTGACTAATAAGCCAATAGGCCTATCTGAGCTAAGCGTGGCGATTATGGCAAAACCCTTCATGGTTGGAAAACCATGAGGGAGGCCTATGTCCTGCAGAGGGCGTCAAATGGCTGATGGTGATGCTGGTTGGCCTATCTAGCAGTGGTGGAAAAAACTATTGATGTCTTACTGGCACCAAAAACTGATGACATGCTCAATGGAGAACTTGCACTAAAAAATGTTGTAATAGAAAAGGAGAGGGCACGTTAAAAGATAAATAAAGGTGGTATTTTTTTCTAATAATTTTTATATAATGTAACCAGGCAAAAAGTCAATATAGTCACATGGTATCTACTAAAACGCGCCACACAAATCGACCTTAGACTATGACGTCACTCCCTATGTAAATACTAGAAATAGACATAAACTTTCGTTCCCAAAATTAAGGCTGGCAAAGGTTAATACATCCTTTATGGGGCATTGTATACGTTTCTACAATAAGATCCCTGAGGATATAATAAGCTTGCCAGAAACGCGGTTCAAAAAATGTGTGAAGCACACTTTGTGCCAAAAAAGCTACTATAACATTAAAGATTATTTAGATGACAATGATGTCTGGAATAAAAGCCAGTTCAATGCATGAGTTTTAGAACATTTATATAAATCCTGTAAATTAAGGACTTGAAAAGACTAAGTTTGGAGTATTTTTTCTCCATTTTTTCTCCGAAATGATCTAGATTTTAAAATGGACACCTAGTTTAACTTGTAACGTTCATTAAGTCGCAGTTTCTGTGCTACTTTGAATAAAAAAAATTGATTTGATTTAACATAAAACTTATAATGTATGAAGCGTTCATCAATATTTGAGTTATCTCGTAAAATAATGTTTTTATGCATGTACACCCTTATAAGAAAACGGTCAGAATTCGATCACAAAACGAAATGTAATAAGTTGTATGTTATTAGAGTAACTTTATTTTTTGCATATTTTGTGTCCCCGAAAACCCCGAAAAGAATATTTTTATTGTTTTATTTTTTATTTTTTCCTAGGTTTTTATATGCTTACTATGGTATAAAAGCAAAGTCACTCCAATCTAAGTTAGACGCAAGTTCCCCATTGTGCCAGCCGAGTTCAGTAGCACCTGTCAAAATATCTAGGCCACAATCAGAAGGTCACCTTTCGACAGTCGACAGCACATCAACCTTTACTTGCAAAGTCGCCCGTAACGTAACGGAGTAGAGTGCATGGACGCAAAGGATGATGTGCTGTCAACTGTACCACCTACCACCGCTGAAGTTTGTGATTTGACGTTGTCAAAACACTATTTCGAAAATTGCAAAAACAATGCTGAAACATGCTTTTGTGAAATGAAATGGTGTAAAGACTACAGCACTACTCACGCACTACTTACAACTTGGATGTATACTGTGGATGTCAATCTAGCTTAAAACTAGAATATACCACAATGTTATATTACATTAAAATTGTTACCTGTTTTACATGCGTAACTAACAAAAAAAAAAAGCGGTTTGAATCAGTTTTAACTCGTAAGTATCATCATCAAACATTTGACCGTAGAATATTTTTCTAACAATCACCCAATCAACGTTCACGTCATACATGATGCAGAGAATGAACCAATCACAGAGTGATTTCCTCTGCCGCACATATTGAGCTCATTTTATTGGTTAACGTAAATAGGTCTGATAGAATCTCTAGGCAATTAAGGTCAAGTGGGGAATATTCCCGTACTGGGCTTTTAGATAGGATAGGCAAAGTAACGAAGGGTTAGATATTTTCATCCCAGCTTTCAGGTGCAGGTGCGAATCGCTCTAAATAAATACTTTCCCTACATATTTATACTTGTAATGTGTCATACCATCAATACCATCTGCAACTCTTATACTACTGTATTTATAAAAGCATTCAATGAGCAACACAAACCTGCAAAATAGCTATGGTTATGCTTCAGTCTTTGTAGTACGAACAAAGCATTGAATGCTCTCAACGAATATGAGCCATTACCTAAAAGCGAAGTCTTGTGGTGATTAATTAGTAATATTAGTTAAGACAATGCCCCGGCTCTTCAAAGCATCGACGGGGTGAGGCCACGGAACGAGAGCTCAACTACAGCGTTATCATTATCTAATATACAGGGTGTAAAAACTTTGAGAACACGAAAAAAATATCAGCCGTTCGTTGCATTTTAGGCTCTAGACAGACGGACTGCATTTAAACTGCATTCCGACTGCGAAATTTCAGTTGTTGGTACAATTGCAATAAAACTGCCAACTGACCCAACACGGAACTGCATGCCAACTGCACACCGACTGCAGTGGGACTGCTCGGTTGGTTGGCAGTTTCATCGCAGTCGTGCCAACTGCATTCAAACTGTATCTGAACTGCAATTTTGCAGTCGGAATGACGCCCGACTGTCTAGATCCTTAATGGCACAGGTGGTAACTATAGTATATCAGCTGATATTCTGTTTGTGATTACGAACTTTTACCACAAAATAAGTTGTTCGTGTTGACAAGTAGAATCCCTCTATTTAAACCCGACTGCGAAAGGAAATACGTCCTTTGCAAAGGTGGATTATTGCTCATCATATACCTTGCTCAGGCTGTGGATGCGGTTAGTGACAGACCGCAAAATATTTCGTATTGGGAAAAGGACTGCAGTGGGCAGAAGTAAGCTGGTGATGATAAAGCCTCACTTGTCTCGTAAATTGTAAGCCAATTTCATGTTTGTAATTTGTTCAGAGCTCTTTCATGACAACTGTAAATGAGAGTCCTGTCGTGGCAACCTCTGGGAGAACAGAAGAGGGAACATCCTAACACCAACTGAATTAAATTAGGTAATTTAAACTCTACTATAATCATCAGCCATTTGACGCCCACTGCAGGACATAGGCCTCCCTCATGGATTTTAACCATGAAGAGTTTTGCCATAATCGCCACGCTTGGCAGGTGGGTTGGCGATCGCAGAATACGGTTGGAATCTCAGAGAGACGCTGCTGACGCTGCTGCCCGTCTCCTGGTAATTGATTTCCTTAGTCGCCTTCTACGACATCCACGGAAGGAAATGGAGTGACGCTATTATTAATCCGGCGCCACACGAAACTCTACTAATTATGGACCAAATTGTTAGTCAAAATCTAGATTTTTCTTGAAATTTACACCTAAGTTTAATTTGCAATTTGTTTACAAGTCAAGTCATTCGTTCTGCGGTACAATGAATAAGAAGTTTTTGATTTGAGGCGACAACGTTGGATCTCGGTTAAGAAAACCTCGTAAAGGCCCTAAGTCCCTGACGAAGACAGGGTAAAGTAGAGCTTGTCGCTGATCGCTGCGCTCGCCGCTCGTCCCGTGGCCTGACCTTAATAAATAGTCCACGTAAAACATTCGCGCTCTTAATTCCCAGTAGATTGAATAGCGTAAGATTTCATACGTGCCGCGCGTGCCAACCCGAAGAGCGGTCCGCGGAATACGTAACGCGCTCACACGCCCGATCTTGAGATTAACATTTATTTCTGTTTTATGACGCTCGGGGGTGAATGCTTGATAGCTGGATAGATGGCTTACATTTATGGCTCGATGGTGTTTAGTAGACGATGTCCTAGTTTGTTCAGTTCCTTGTCTAAACGAGAAAATGTAATGAAAGAAAGAACAAAAGGAGAATGAATTATGTCGATATAGACTGTTACCTTTCATTTTACCTGTATGATGGCGTAGAATATTTATTTCCATTACCGAAACACGAATTAGCAGAAGTGTACGATTGTGATTAGTTGATGAAAAATCCCGAGTTGTGAATTTACAAGGAATACGAAATGTTGATGAAACGGAAGAGATTTGTCAGTATCGTGGCGATTGGCCCTGAGTTGTGTAGACTCGTAGCATACCGGCTGATTATTTCAGAGCAGTTCTCAACGAGCCTACACAAAATTTCCATACATCCTTATAAACCTCTTTAATTTTATGAACGTAAAATGTTAATTCCCCATAAATTCACAAATCTGAGTTTTTCCGCTACTAATTTCAGGAGGCTTGATTTGCTCACTGCCTATCTTCCAACAATTGTGGACCGGTCAGATTGTTGGAGCCACTGTGCAGTTTTTTAAAAGTAGTTTTTTCTCCATTATAGAAAAATGGCAGGTAAGTTAGCTGATCGTTTCAAGAAACCGTTCGGTCACGTAACACGGCAGTGCAGTCGCGCAGTGGAATCAGCGAAAATATCAAAACCGATTATAACTTTTTGAAGTGGCGGACATTTTCTAGAAATAAGGATATTTTATTTGCAAACTTGGCAGCTCCGGAGTAGATTTTTCGAACCTCAGTGTTTGCTGACGTAAAAGAAAAGGTAGAAGTGTAACTCAGTAAATATTACACTAAAGCTGGTGGTCGGAGATAGGCAATTAAATCAATGTACGGGGTGTAACAACAGGGGAGATTCAGTTCGGTGTAGAATCACCTTCAAAAATGTTTATCTCACTATTTTGACGTTTAGGGTGACGTTTAAGAAAATGGGACATTTTGCGAATAAATTATATTGCGAATAGGATATTCTGTGAATAGGAAATTATGCAAAACTTTGCGACTACGGTATTTTGCTACCAGCACAAGTACCACGATGACACGAGACACGCGTTGTTACGTCGAAAGTTGTGACTTTTCAGGAAAATTCGGACTTTTAGCGCCACAAAATGCGCGAATCCCTTCATTATGCTACCTTTGTGGGATATTTTGGGAATGGGAAATTTTTGCGACAGTACATTTTGCGAACAATAGCATAAGCATAAGCAGCCTATATACGTCCCACTGTAGGGAACAGGCCTTTTCTCAGATAGAAAGTATGGGCTTAATCACCACGCGTCCGTATGTCAAGCGCTGAGGTATGTGAATAGCTCAAACACTCAGGTTTCCTCACGATGTTTTCCTTCACCGTTAGCGAGTGGTATCGCTACTATAACTTCACAAATGCAAACGAACAATATATTTTGCAAAAGGTACGTTTTGCGAATAATATTTTGCGGATTTCACATTTGGTGAGGTACGGCATAAAGGACATTATACATTAAGGGGATATTTTGCGAATAGGATATTCTGAGACCGTTCTTCTGTAAGTGTGTCTTGAGTGTAAGTGAAGTAGTGGACCATCGAGTCCGCAGTTTGTTTCCACAGCGACGGTTCAGTACTAAAGTTGCGTTCTCTTATTTTAAACTGAGTCGACACAAAGCGCAACTCCTTTGAGATGCGAAAACTTTTCAATGTAGTAACTTGATGCCGATTTTCGAACCAGGTTAAGTACTGACTACTCGACCCTCTTTTTCCTTGGGCAACTTCGTCATGGAAGAAATTGGTATTAGCAATAGGAGCCCAGTTGTACCTTTTATGTTTGTAAAAGAAACTGTAAATCCACATTTATTTGACATTTTGAGAACAAAAAAACTACATTAATCCATTGAAAAAAAAAACAAACTAAATAAAAAAAAAACTGACAATAGTAAAAAAGACAATATCTATAAAAAGGGACTAAACAATAAGAAAAGGTCTGTCGCCAACATTATAGATTTATGTCCCACTGCAGGGCACAGGTCTTCTCTCAGAAAGAGACATAAGCAGCCTATATACGTCCCAATGTAGGGCACAGACCTTCTCTCAGGGAGAGGGTATGGGCTTAATCACCACGCGTGCCCACCGCGGATTGGCGATTTCAAGCGCTGAGGTATGTGAATAGCTCAGACACTCAGGTTTCCTCACGATGTTTTTCCTTCACCGTTAGCGAGTGGTATTGCTACTATAACTTCACAAATATATTAAACTTAGAAAAGAAAGTCATAGGTACATGCCCGCACTGGGAATCGAACCCGGGTCTCTCGCTTCCGAGTCCAATGTTCTACCCACTAGGCTACCACCGCTCAGAAAGAGAGCTTGGGCTTAATTACTAACGTATGTGAAAGCCTCAGACACTTTGGTTACCTCACGATGTTTTCCTTGACAGTTAAGTGGTGTTGCTACTAGAAATTCACAAATGTATTATCGACAGCAGGTTAACCCTTACATTTTTGTTGCAAAGTCGCCGGTAACGCAACTGATTTGAGTGCACGCGTGTACGTACAGGTTAATAAGCTGTCGACTGTACGTAACTTAGAACACAAAGTCATTGATACATGCCGGGATTCAAACACACGACCTCTCTGTTGTAAGGCCAGCATTTTAGCGAGGCGCTACTATTGCTTTATGGTAATTGGGCCTGGGTTCAAATTACCGAACTGTAATGGGCACAGAACATAGGAATGGAAGACTTATTTTTTACAAAGTTAGCTAGCACAAGGTATGTACCAACCCGAAAGACAAAAAGAAAGAAATTAACGTCAATTCTACATATTTCATCTTGTAAGCCTTCGTCGCGAGGGCTTCGTGTCTTTGTTATGCAAAGCTCTACCATATTTTTACCTCGAGATTTTAATAAAACGACGGCTGTAGGTAATAATTTAATTAAAGTACAGAAAATGTTTTCGTTTTTAGGGTTCCCTACCCAAAGGGGCATAGGGACCATATTACTAAGACTCCACTGTCTGTCTGTCTGTCTGTTGGTCTGTCTAGCAGTACGTCACCAGGCTGTATCCGATGAACCGTGATTGCTAGACAGTTGAAATGTTCACAGATGATGTATTTCTGTTGCCGCTATAACAAAAAATACTAAAAACAAAATAAGGGGGCTCCCATACAACAAACGTTGTTTAAAGACAGCGCTCGCCATCTAGCGGCCCTCTATATAAACTTCACAGCGCCGATGTTAGCTCGTTAAATGTCAATGTTAAACGCTTTTTGGTTTCTATAGATGGCGCTGTTCTCAATGCACCTAATCTATCTTGTCTCGATCTTTGTCTAATGTTGATAATGGTAAGGAACCCTTCGTGCTCGAGTCCGACTCGCACTTGGCCGCTTTTACAAGGGAAACTTAGCGTCTCGGCGACAAAGGAAACCGAACGAGACATAAGTACATTCAAGAGCAATGAATATGAGTGGGTAAGTATTACAGTGAATTTTATTATGGAATTCTTGATATCTCACCAATGCTAGCTTAGTAAAATAAAAAGTAAAGTAGAGATCATTCATTATTAAGTAGGGGTGGCGTAATTTCGTGTTATTAAATAATAAATGGTTTAGAGTAATTCTTAGGTTCCTTCATGTTCTACCTTCCGGTGTGCAAATGTTATAAGGCTGGATCACCTAATTTAAAATTAAAATATTTTAAAATTAATGATACAAAATAAAACATTAAAAGGTGTAAAACAAAACATATCGCAATATAATAGATAAACGCTGCCATACAAAGCGTGTTATTCTTATATGAAGTTAGCCATTGAAAAGGCATATAGAGCCTATTCTTATAAGGTCTTATTGATGGTCGATCGACTTATTACGTCACAGTTGTTTTTAAAGAGATCAGGATGTTTTTGTACTAATAAGCTTATTTCGTAAATGTACAGACAAGGTGGTAATGGTAAAACATCGCATAACCATAATCAGCCTATATACGCCCCACTGTAGGGCACAGGCCTTCTCTCAGAGAGAGAGAGTTGGGCTTAATTACCACGCGTGCCCACCGCGGATTGGCGATTTCAAGCGCTGAGGTATGTGAATAGCTCAGACACTCAGGTTTCCTCACGATATTTTCCATCACGGTTTCCTTCCTTCATCGGATTTTTTGAAAAGTGATTTTTTACAGATACAACAGCGCAGTAATGATGAAACATAGCCGTGATAAGAAAACCAAAGGCACAGGCCTCCTCTCAGAGAAAGAGAGAGTATGTGAACACCTCAGACGCTGAGGTTTTCCCACGATGTTTTTCTTCACGGTTAGCGACAGGTATTTATTGCTACTAAAACTCCACAAATGTAAACAAAGTCACTGGTACATGCCGGGATTCGAACCCACGGCCTCCCGAATGTGAGGCCAGCGTTCTACCGCTGCGCTAAAAGTTATAAAAAAATGCTCTAGCTATTTAGGACAAGAAAATCTGCCCTAACAATACCAAAATTACTGACTTATTTTCAAATTCCAACCAGTCCGTAGTTAGTAGAATGCGTCAACTCGTGGTTCCACACCTTAGCCCGAAGGATAAAATATGCAGAGTCGATAAAAAAACCTATTTCTTTTCTCGTATTTTCGGAGGGAACAAAATATTATTTATATTCATGAAAGAAAGCCTCTTGAGCAAATAGGGCCGATAAAACTGTTAGCGAGGGACAGTCCGACGATCTTAGCTAGCGGCCACAGAGAAGGGACGTCGGGCGAGGGCGCGGAAAATACACGTCGTTAATCCAATTCACTTTCACACAAAATGTACTGAAAGGATGCGACGAAGCCCAGACAGAAGAGACGAGGCGAGGGCGCGATTTCTATACCACGCGTCGCGTCTTATCCGCGCCCCCGTTCACGTCCCTTCTGTGTGGCCGCTGGCCTACACAAAGGTAGGGAAAACTAAAGTTGAAAGGGATGCAAGCTAAATGCGATCGTATAGTATACAGGGTAGGCCGACTAGATGCGACGTTCGTTCAACTAATAATGATACTATGTATTGAATTAATATATACATTGTTGAATTTTTGAAGGGGTATATTTTTAACCGACTTCAAAAAAGGGGAGGTTATCAATTCGACGCTTATATATATTTTTTGGCTATGTTCCTCCATTACTCAGTCAAATCTTAACCAATTTCGACAATTCTTTTCTTTGTTCGAACAGGTATAACGTACCATTAGTCCCATTTTAATTTGGTGAAGATCTGATGGAGACTTTCAGAGATGGAGAACGGAACTCTTCAATGGACAGCACTAAATAAGCCCTAATGGGCGCCATCCTTTAGTAATATCCGCATGATTCATAAAATAGCGTAAAAGTAGTCCCAAGTTAATTTGGTGATATTCTGGTGAAGACTTCCGGAGATGGAAATTTAGAACATCAAAGGATCTCGACCATTAGCAGTATCGCTAAAATCTAAATAGTGTCACCAGTTTTCAGTGTCCATAATTCATGTTTTAAATTATAAAAAATAGGGGTTTTCTTATTAAACCATGACTTCTCCGTAATTCTAAATTAATAAAGTTATACAATAATTAATGCTTCCGGTTTAACGACCGCTGTCATCTTGATACAAGTCTACTGATCCATTCACAGACCTGTTTAAATCTCAATCTGTGCATTCAATAATGTAGTGTTGCCATCCAACCGACCGCTACTTTTCAAATCGAATGAATCGATACAGGGAAGAAATAGGCATATTTAGCTGAAAAAAATTGCATACCTAACAACTTTTGTTATTTCGTTTGATAATACCTACTTCATTTGCATATTTCGTTATCCACCTGTTCATTAAGATTATTTGTGGTTTACATTACATATTAGGTACTAACACTAGATAACAGATTCAACAGTGTGGACCTTCACCATCATCATCATCAGCCATTTAAAGGCCACTGCAGGACATAGGCCTCCTTCGTGGTTTTCATAACCATGAGGGGTTTTGCCATAATCGCCACGCTTGGCAGGCGGGTTGGCCATCGCAGTATGCGGTTGAAATCTCAGGAAGACGCTGCTGCCCGTCTCCTGGTAATTTATTTCCTTAGTCGCCTTCTACGACATCCACGGAAGGAAATGGAGTGACGCTATTCTTAATCCGGTGCCACAAGGATCCGTGGATCTTGTGGACCTTAATTTGACGGAATCGCTCGGATGCTGATCTTTAAATAAATCAGGAAAGCGGTGGTTATGTATTAACAGAACGCTTGCATCACATTCCAAGGTGTTGGGTTCGAATCGGACATTGTATGTGATCTTTTTATAGCAGTACGACTGTCCAACGTTTACAGAAAACATCGAGAGGAAACATGTGTATGAGGTACACCCCATGTCCCCATACCTCACCTCACTCCAAAAAAGCTAAAAATAGTGGCAGATTATACTCCTCGGTATTTTGTACATTCTGCCGCAGCGTATGTATTTGGTCCAACGTATGTAAAGCCTTATCGGAAACCGACTTGTTCGGGGAGCTGAAAGTCATCGAGCTCGCGTGCGAGACGATTCGTGCCCTAAAGTGGGCACATAACGTAATCAGTACCTACGCATGGGTGACTTTGCAACTAAAATGTCATGGTTTATGTACATAGACTAAACATTATATATGTTATTATGTAAAGGTGATATGAGGCATAATCACCGGGCTTTCTACTCGCATCACGTTAATCAATTATATTACATTTCAGTTATATTTTATGAAATGGTGACTGATGGAATCGAATTGATGATCGATATAAATTACATTTTGCAGCACTGAACGTCATCGTTCATAATCTGTGCTATGCCCTGTCACCTATCATTATAACAGTTTTGCGATTGTTTTCTTCATGATCAGAATGTATATTTGTTTATGAACTATTTCGCATGAATGTTAGTATTTTTGTGAGACGGAGTGTGACGGAGTGAATGAGTTCTTGTGTTTTTGTAAGTCTCCATATTGGTGTGTATTCTATCGTAAAATACACACTCCATCATTATGGATGATACACTGAATTTGCGCTGGCCTGTTATACTATAAGAATACCCTTAGAATTCTCCTACGTCTCAGTCATCGTCGCTGCAACAAGTGTTAGTAACAAACGAACATTGTCGCCTCAAATCCATCGTCAACACTCGTCAACTTCCATTTTCTTCTCTAATACCCGGTTCCTATATTTAATGAATCGTTATTGGTAATCGGTAACTTATCATTAACAAGCGTCCCGTAACTTGAATAGCTGGTTGATGTTTAAAAAATTGTTAGGAACTTTACAAATTGTTATCTCCATACATTTATCGCACGGTATGTTATTCGAAACCGTTTTTAAGAGGAATACTTGAGTAGACATTTTAACTATCCGTAAGCAAAACGAGTCGTTCTTGAATATAGGAACCGGGCATAAATAGTAATAAATAAATAAATAAAATAGCCTTTATTAACCAAACAGAAAAGAAAGTTAGATTAACATTACCGTTTCACAATAAGAGCGAATGTAGGTATTGCAATAATAATAATTATGTATGTCAAAACTCATGACACATGGAATTGATAAAATTAATTACTTTAAAATTATATTACATGGCAACATCACAAATATAATAACAGATAAATAAATTGAAATTTCTAAAACAATCATATCATTTTCATTCCATGCATCGATATATTTAATTTTATTTTATATTGAAATATTTGCTGATCATTAATATACTTAATTATTATCTTGTCTTATATATATTATATTGCATTCAATACATAAAAAGAATTAAAATCTTTCTGTTAATAAAATATTCAACAATGAATCTAATTGAAGTACATTGCAATTTTGGGGTTTTAATTATTATTAATTTTTGATCATGGAAAAATAAATTAAAATTACAGATTAATTAACTATTCCTATTTCATGCGACATTTTAAAATTTAACTCAATTATGTTCACTCTGTTCACATTCAATAAATTAATAAAATTTTAATTCATAATAATTCTATTATTGTTTGGTAACCCATTTGCGGGTGAAGGCCTCCTCCATCTCATGCCATGCTACTCGGTCCTGTGCGAGCCTGGTCCAGGTGCAGCCGGCTAGGGCTACGATTTCGTCACACCAGCGGCGTCTTGGTCTTCCCACGGGGCGGGTGCGATCGCGAGGATACCAATGGAGAACCTTCTCGCTCCACCGTCCATCCATTGCTCTAGCGACGTGGCCCGCCCATCTCCATTTTAGCTTACACGCCAACTCAGCGGCATCGATAACATTAGTAACTTTTCTTATGTATATATTGCGTTTCCTATCTTTGAGTTTTAATCCCAGCATGCTTCGTTCTACGGCCCGCTGAAAGACTTGCAGCTTGTTTATAATTTCTCTTGTTAATGCCCACGTTTGGCACCCGTAAAGTAATGTAGGGAGTACTATAGTGTCCATGGCTTTCTTTTTAATGCGTATTGGAATTTTTGACTTGAAGACTTCTTTTAAAGACCAATATTTTTTCCATGCATTTTTAATTCTTCGGTCGACTTCCTCTGTTGAAAGCTTAGAGAAACATATACTCTGTCCTAAATATACATATTTTTCCACGTATTCAATATCCTGGGATTGAATTTTAATTGGCACTTTTTCTCTATTAGTTATAAGGCAGGTTTTATCAGCATTCATTTGAAGGCCACATTTACGGCTTTCTTGATCAAGCGTGTTTAACATGTATGCGAGCTCAGTGCTCTTTTCACTAATTAACACTATGTCATCTGCAAACCGTAAATGGTTCAGATATTCGCCATTGATCTTAATACCTATACCTTGCCAATCTAACTGTCTAAAAATGTGCTCCAATACAGCGTTAAAAGATTTGGCGAGATAGGGTCGCCTTGTCGAACTCCTTTCTTGATGTGGAAGGGCTCTCCTTTTTTCTCCAATTTTACAAGCGACTTGCTTCTGCTGTAAATCTCTTTCAGTAACTTTATGTATTTGCCCTGTATTCCTTGTTCCGCAAGAGAAAGCCATAGAGTCTCGTGTGAAATAGAGTCAAACGCTTTCGTATAATCTACAAAAGCAATGTAGAGCCCCATACCATACTCTGTATATTTTTCTATTATTTGTGTGAGCGTGAATATATGGTCGGTAGTAGAAAAACCGGCTCTAAAACCAGCTTGTTCCTTCGGTTGATTTTCTTCCAATGCTTTCATATTTCTTTTCAAAATCAAACTGGTAAAGACCTTATAGAGAGTTTGAAGCAAGCTAATTGGTCGATAGTTACTCATGTCCGCTGGATCTCCTTTTTTATATACCAGAGTTATGGTTGCCCTTTCCCAATCCACAGGTATTGTTTCTTTTGATAGAATTTGATTATAGATCTCAGTTAATATAGGGGTGACGGGTTGTGCGATGGCTTTTAAGATATCATTTGAAATTAGATCTTCTCCGGGACTCTTCGCCGCCTTTAAGCGCTCAATAGCGTATCGTATTTCGCTTTGTAAAAAGGGTGGCACGGGTTCCTGGTTTTCTATGAGTGACTCTCGGGTGCGAATAGAGGCGTTTGAGCTGTCATATAACCTGGCGTAAAATTCTGAAGCAATTTTGAGTATTTCATTCCTATTAGAGACCAGTGACTGATTTTTTTTTAATGCTGGAATCCACGTTTTACTTGTATTTAACTTTTTGAAAGCCCTCTTAACGGACGCTCTTTTTTCTAATTCTTCTTCTATAATTTTACATCTGCGTTCTTTTGAATCTTGTTCTATGTTCTTTTTAATTTTTTTATATAAATTTGTGAGTCTTTTCTTTTCTGCAGGCGTTTTGTGTTTTTTCTCTTTTAGGACCTCCCTTTCTATTATAAGAGCCTTGATGCTGTCTTGTATATGTTCTGTAGTTACTTTGGTTCGTTTCGGTAGCATGCTAGAACTTTTCTTGATTTTAGATATAAGATCATTATACGATGTCTCTACATCTGTAATGTCCATATTTTCTGATTCCAGAGAGAATATATTTTTTAAAGAGTCTTTTTCGATCGGGGATAAGTTAGTGGCAGTTTTATTACCAAATTTTTTCCGTGATGTATTTCGCTTAACGTTCAATGATAGAGTCGCTCGGACTAATCGGTGATCGGTAGGGTGAAGTGTTGAGATTATGTTAATATTTTGTATGATTTTTTTATTTCTTGTAAGGATATAATCAATTTCGTTACGCGTGTTTCCATCGGAATGTAGCCAGGTCCACCGACCCTTAGCGTTCTTTTTAAAATGGGTGTTAGCAACGTAGAGCCGTTGTTCAAAGCAAAATTCTATTAGAGTCTTACCTCTGGGACTTCTTTTGCCGTAACCCCAAGAACCCATGACATATTTGTCCTCTGCGGATGGTATGCCGATTTGCGCGTTAAAATCGCCCATTACGATTGTTTCTCTATTCGTGTCTTTTAGAGCATTTCTTAAGTCATGATAAAATGTCTCTATATCTTCTTTTGGTGCTTTTTCTGTAGGTGCGTATACTTGTATAATGTTGAAGGTTCTGTTCTGTAGCTCGATCACCAGTCGTGCAACTCTATCGGATATAGGTATGAAGTCTATTATATTTTCCTTTAGCTCTTTCTTCACTAAGAATCCCACGCCATTTCTGTTATGAGTTCGTCCACAGTACATAAATATGTAGTCTTCCTTTTCCATAATTTCTTGACCTCTTAATTTTATTTCCGATAGGCCAATTATGTGCCAATTGAACTTTTGTATGGCATGATCTAACTGGATGTGTCTAGAAGAGGTAACTAGAGATCTTACATTAAGTGTACCTATGTATAATTTGCCACCTTTCTTATCGGGTAGAGCATGCTCAAATGGTTTTTCCTTGTTAGTTCTATCGATGGAGGGTTGTGGTCTACTACCCCCGCGGGGACCAGCCGTATTGGGGGAGATGATTTGTTGATTTAATACTTTTTTATTTAATATTTTTTCTTGTTGATTGGAGGAGGCGCCCTTATCTCATTGTTTTCCAGATTGCTCCTCAGTGCGTTCTGTTGCAAATTCCTTCGACTTTATGTAGTTGGTAATTGTGTTCTGACAGTTACCCTGTTTATACTTTTTGTTATTTTGAGCGCATAATTTACTTTGTACTGGGATTTCTTTTTGGGTGGGTGAAAGCGACAGGGGTCTTTTGTTGCCAGTATTTACTGGTTTTTCTTTCACAATTAGTTGATCGTACTTTATGTAGGCAATATTGCCCTTTTCCAATTCAATTTTCAACTGTGATTTAAGTTCCGATCTTTTCTGAAGAACGTGTCTAGGGTATTCTTCTGAAATATGAATGTTGTAGCTTTTTAATATTTTCTTGCTTTTTAATATTTTTATTTTTTTGCCCAATGTTGTCAACCCTACGGCAACAGGACGGGGTTTTTCCTCTTTCTTGCCGATCCTCCTGACACTCTCTATTTCCGATTCGTGTAATTGTACCTTAAGTTTTTCATTAATTAATTCATATATATTTTTTTCCAGCTGCGTGTATGATTTCTCTTCTTCTTCGATTCCAAAAAAGATAATGTTTTTTTGTTTGCTTTTTTTCTCTAATTCTTGAAGTCTTTTTTCTTGGTTTTCTACCTGACATTCTAACTGGTACATTTTTTTATTTAATCCATCAAATTGCTTATTTGTATTTGAGTTGATTTTATTGGTTATTCGTTCTTCAAGTTGCGGAAGTTTTGATTCCATCGAGTTCAATCTTATTTCTAGGTCTACTTTCATTTCTCTAATTAGGTCTTGAATAGCTTCCATTTTTTGTGGTTATAAATCAGATTTAAATTTGTAACTGCCACCTATGGGTTGCTTGTAAGAAGTTTATATAGATTCGGTTTACCAATTTTAGCACGATCTATTTAGTTACGAATGAGAATTGACAAGTTATTCTAAAAGTTCTTTGTTGTGTTTCTAGATGGCGCTATTATTTATTTTTACAAGCGGTAGGTTTGTTTTATTTTTTTAAAAAGTGAGGTTATGTTTTCATTAATTCAGCAAATACTAAAAAATTTTATTAGAATTTACTTTTAGAAGAAATTTACCACTTTGAAACGCATAAGTTTAATAGATTATTCACTCTTTAAGCACTGTAATGATCACTTTTTCGTTTGTTTTATACTGCACTTTAAAACAGATTAGGCACTATTGTGTATAAATTTTACACTGAACTATAGATTTTATTTAGATTTCACTTGACAGTAGTTATGATTAGACACACTGATTACCAGAAATTACACTTTAACTAATTTTAAATTTTAATTTGTTCTGGAGCTTGTTGTTTCCTTCGCACACTAGCGCCACTTAAAATCATAAATAGTACTACAGCTTAAATAAAACAGCTTCCATGCATTTTGTGTGGGTTATGGCTTATTATTATTTCATCTCAAGAGCGGTTGGAGAAGAATGAGTGAAAGAATTTAGTCTGGACGAACAGTTTAGTCCCGGTGCAACCGAGTATACACACGACGTGTGAGAATGACAGTTTCATGTCATGACATGGTATAGGACAAGAAAAATGCGGTAGTATTAATGACCTAATTACATCCTCGTCCGGAGAATTACTTTAATGCTAACAATAGTATTTTAAAATTCTAAGCCAGTACTTCAAATTAAGGTATTATTTCATTGTGGCACAACTTTGTTGATAGCGATACTAAGTGTCTTAATCACTTGATCATTTTCCTTTTAAAGCGTTAATTAAGCAGGGTAAATTGTGGTTATAAGGGACTTATTTATTTTTCTCCCGCTCTCCCACTAAAAATAAAAAAATAAAAATTTTTAAATAAAAAATAAAAACCGACTTCGAAACACTACAGCACTAAAAAGTTATAGATAATTTAAATAATTAGAAGTATTTATACATGTAGGTATTCTAGAAGTATAATTTGGAGCCGGTGCCCAAAATATATGTGCTGGTCTTGAAACTGGATGAGGTTTTTGATTCTTTCCTTCTTTCATTCATTTAGATTGTTATTTAAATACAAAAACCGGCCAAGTTTGAGTCGGACTCGCGCATAAAGGGTTTCGTACCATTATCTATACAACAATTGAACATTTCAAGCGTGTACCTATTGCCGTTATTAATATCGAGCAAAAAACGGCAAAAAATCACGTTTGTTGTATGGGAGCCCCCCTTAAATATTTATTTTATTCGGTTTTTAGTATTTGTTGTTATAGCGGCAATAGAAATACATCATATGTGAAAATTTCAACTGCCCAGCTATCACGGTTCATGAGATACAGCCTGGTGACAGACGGATGGATGGATGGAGGGACAGCGGAATCTAAAAAGAGTTCTAAAAAGACCAAGAGAAATGGGAATTAATTTTCATAATTTTTTCGCAGCCCAACAACAAATCTAAAAGTAAACGACCGAAGCTTGGTTACCAAGGGGCCTGTTTCATGAAACTACAATTTCGTAGTTTATTATGACAATTCTATGAACACTGCTAGCCGAGTCTTCCAACTTGCTGATCTGTGGGTTAATCGATTTTACAAAACGTACATCGAATTGTCATAAAAAACCATGAATTGTAGTTGGGGCGCCATTGAAAGGGGTTCGGTAAATGACAGCCCTTCAATACTGTGTTTTATTTCAATGGATATAGAAAACTTTGATTAAAAACACAATGAAAGATATTTTCACAAGTAGAATCATAAATTTCATGTTGATGCTGTCAATCGTAGGGCTTGGTGAAAAGGTAAAGTGGCAATGAAACTCCAAAACAAATCTAGAAATGGGTGACGTAATTTTAAATTTTGAGTTTCAAATAATATTACGAAATGAAGGCAATAACAAAAATGGTGTAAAAAGGTTTACACCCCTACTTTATGAAACAGTCCCAATTACTTATTATTAGTGATGTCATGGCTATGTAAATAAAACCCTAGACCCACTTCTATATGGCCCAAATGGAAATT
Source organism: Yponomeuta malinellus (assembly GCA_947308005.1). Lineage (NCBI taxonomy): Eukaryota > Metazoa > Arthropoda > Insecta > Lepidoptera > Yponomeutidae > Yponomeuta > Yponomeuta malinellus. The sequence goes on along the minus strand of OX371007.1, from coordinate 1,008,687 downwards.
CCTAAGGGTCCTCAATATCTATTAAAAGTTATATTAGTCCCCTTAAACCACTCTCCAGTTACGCTGTTCCTATTTGCAGCTAGTTTTTGTTTGAATTGCAAACTGATGAAAGCTATCTATTAGACAAACATAAGCCGTTTTCAAGCATTGAATGTTCCATGTGTAGTTAAACCAATAATATTCTGCGTATTGCTATTTCTATGTTTTTTTTTATGGAAGCGATGATAACCTAGTGTTATACTACTGGGCAACTTTCATCAAAATTACGTTGGAGTGAAATTATTGTTACACCAAGGAAAACGTTGAAAAACTCAGAAAAAAATAGAACCGTACATATTTAAATAATGCGAAATATCAAGTTGCTCTAATAATAAAAACCTATAATATTTAGATTTTTCATTAAATTCTAAAAGTTTTGTAATAAGGACATAGACCCAAAATACATTATTTTACGAGATAACTTATGATGAACGCTTCATAAAGTACAAGGTGTTACCTAGTTACCTATAAGTTGTGAAGTCATAGTTTGTACGGCAAGCCCGATTTGTGCGGCGCGTTTGTGACTATAGTGAGTTTTTAACAGATTATGTCATGAAAAGTAAGTCTTAAATTAAATTAAATTAAAACACGGCTATTTATCTCATAACATGCATGGCCTCTCCAATGAGATTACAACATTTATATTGTGCAAGGTGTCTATTGCTTCACATACCTTATGCAAAAATCTGCTGTGCAAAAAATTACGTCAAGCTGTTGCTGCGTTAAAGGATGATATTTTTATTTAGCCTAGGGTCAAGAATCTAGGACTTAAAAGCATTTATGCCAAAAACGGCGGTTTTTAGCGGAAATTGATTAAATACCTAGGCTCAATAAGCCCAGGTACTAGGCTGTAGGTTTTGCTGTAGGTACTCTGGGACCGAGTGACCTATTTTAGCTACTAAGACGCTACTCGTATCGTGTACAAACATGCCATTCTGATGATAGCGGCCATTTTTTGTTCACTCGGACCGTGTTCTATTCGTTTTATTAGATGAAATCGCAAAAACAAAATGGTAGGAACTCCGTAAGAAAAAGTAAAGTGGCAGTGTTATGTTGATGTTTGTGTAGTTTTATGAGGTTGTGGAATGTTTGTGAAATGTATGGTTTCCATTTCCGTGACCCAATTAGTCCTTCTCTTTTCTTTTTATAATTTTATTGTAGAACTTTCACGACAAACATATTTGATTTCCATTCTGTTCATCGTAGCAGTAAATTTTTGCTAATTTGTGGCACGAGGATCGACACCGTTTGTGGCAAAACGCCTATAAAGTGAAGCAAAAATCTGAATTCACTAAGATGTGTTTGTGTATACGCCACCATCCGAGTGGACTACTGTCTTTAGTTACTAAGATGAAGCATTGTCCGAGCGTACTAAGATCGTGAAAACGCGGCTTCGTGAGGTTCACTTTTTGAAGAAACTTATTTAAATTCACGATGTTGCATTTTTGGAAAAACGTATTTTAAAACAAGATAATTATGGTCTCGTTTCCCTTGGTGGCGCTAGTTAGCACCAGGTAGCGCCTTAATTCGAAACACAATAATGCTTACAACTAAAACATCTAAAGCTTAGAATTTTAATGCAACACCGACGTTGATTTCGTGACGAGGGCCTGCTCCGATGACAACCCAATTGTTTCTCCTGGGTTACAAACTAACTTCCGAGTAAGCCCTAAAGTTACACCATATTGAGGGTTAACAGGCAGTTTTGTCATCATCAAAGTTAACCCTCAGGAGATATTGTTTTTCCTCGCCCGTTATTCATATTGTATCTATTTATGGAATTAATGAAGGCGACTTTTGATCGAATTAGTGGCTTGGGGATAACTCTGTTTTTGAACTAGCTGCGCTCGATGGATGAGGTACTTGTGTGTGCTTCGTGTGCCTGCAACTTATAATGAAAGCAAGCGCGTGTGGCCGTGGCGGGATATAAGGCCGTTGGTTTAACGTGAAACGTGAAACTGCCGTGTCTGGGACGGTATTTTTTTTAGATTGAGCAGGCTTGCCTAGCGCCTATACCATTCTGACAGCTTAGTCGGTCTAGCCCACAGGGAAGACAAGTCAATACGTGCGGAGCCTACCAAGCCACGGGTTTCCTCACGATGTTTTCTTTTTTTAACCGACTTAAAAAAAAGAGGAGGTTATCAATTCGACGCGTTTTTTTTTTGCTATGTTCCTCCATAACTATGTATTTAATTAATATATGCATTGTTGTATTTTTGAAAGGGTATATTTTTAACCGAATTGATAAAATTCGTATATATATATAATTATTTGGAGGAACATAGCCAAATATATATATATTTGGCTATGTTCCTCCATAACTCCGTCAAATCTCAACCGATTTCGACAATTATTTTTTTGTTCGAACAGGTATAACGTCCCATTGGTCCCTTTTTAATTTGCTGAAGATCTGATGGAGACTTTCAGAGATGGAGAACGGAACTCTTCAATGGACAGCAGCAAATAAGCCCTAGTGGGGCCCATCCTTTAGTAATATCCGTATGTTTCATAAAATAGCGTAAAAGTAGTCCCAAGTTAATCTGGTGAATACTTTTGGAGATGGAAAAGAACAACCTGAAGAACCCCTGAGTGTCTGAGGTGTTCGCATACCTCAGCGCTTGAAATTGCCAATCCGCGGTGGGCACGCGTGCTAATGAAGTCCATGCTCTCTGCAGTAGGACGTATATATACATAAGCAACCCATATACGTCCCACTGTAGGGCACAGACCTTCTATCAGAGAGAAAGTATGGGCTTAATCACCACGCGTGCACACCGCGGATGTGCGATTTCAAGCGCAGAGGTATGTTAATAGCTCAGACACTCAGGCGGTGATAGCCTAGTGGGTAGAACATTGGACTCGGAAGCGAGAGACCCAGGTTCGATTCCCAGTGCGGGCATGTATCTATGACTTTGTTTTCTAAGTTATGTACATTTGTGAAGTTATAGTAGCAATACCACTCGCTAACTGTGAAGGAAAATATCGTGAGGACGTAAATATAAAAGCTGCATAAAAAAAATAGTCAGCCGATGGGTACGTGTTTAATCACAATAATGCGCCATTGAGACGTGAAGCCCTCTTCAGGACCTCATCTCCTTTTCAGCTATTTATGACGCTGTAAAACGGGACTTAAAACCCCTTGGAATCCCTGAGCGGCAATGTGTGAGAGTGCAACGTTTTATCTGTTTACTAGCCTTCTGCCCGCGACTTCGCTCCCGCGATTTGATGAAAAATTTAATTGTTTTTCGCCTAGGATATTTTACGGATAGGACATTTTGCGTATAAGACAATTCGCGAATAGAACAATTTGAGAAGAGCACATTTTGCGAAAAGAACATTGAGAATAAAACATTTTGTGTATTTAGTTTTCCTTCTGTGTTGTGCATATTATGTTACTTATGTGCTTATTTTGTTTCTGTGATGTATCTTGTTGGTATAATAAATGTCTTTCTTCTTCTTCTTCTTCATTTTTTGAATAGAATATTTTGCGACTAGGGCATGTATGTTATTGCATTTGTTTTAATTCTTTTAGATGCGCCACGGCGGCACGCACTCCGGAGTACAATTATCAGTTACCGTAGGCACTGACTGCAAATCGGCGCTGAGGGATCACTTCCTCAGCACAACGCTGAGTCAGCTGCCTTTTGTAGCAACTTATACACACCACAGGCTACATCTATGGTCCGGTTTTATTTATTCGTTTTGTCTGTTGTCTATTAAGTTTTCTTTCTGTTGTTGTGCATATATTATTATGTTAGTTATCTGCTTATTTTGTTTCTGTGATGTGCCTTGTTGGTATAATAAACGTCTTTCTTCTTCTTCTTCAATACGGACACACACTCACACACACACTCACACACACACACACACCTACTTACTTCTTATAGTCCCCATGTTTTCAAATCTATAAACATCCATGTTATCATTAATTATGCATTTTGGTATATATATATTATTTTTGTTTAGCTTTTACGTTTGGCTTTCCGCTCGAATTTATTGTATAAATGTGATTATCTGTTATTAGCCCTATTTACTGTATTTCAGTATTAGCACTATTATTAATTAAGCTCACTGTTGATACCTAATTAGGGGTACCTAGTAACAATATATAAAAATAAAAGAAATAATTAGGGTGTCTCAGGAATTGCGCATTTTAGAAATTACCCTGTATGTATACGTTCCACCGTAGGGCACAGGCCTTCTTTCAGACAGATAGTACCTACGGACTTAAAAACCACGTGTGCCCACCGCGGATTGGAGATTCCACACGCCTGGATACCTTAAGCATTCGTGTTTCCTCACGATATTTTCCTTCACAGTTAGCGAGTTGTATTGCTGTTTGTAATTGTTGTCTCTATTTGGTGATATTACATAGGATCCTCTATCTACATATTAAGCAGTATATATACGTCTCACTATGGGTGAATATGGTTAATTGCCTACCTGGGTACACCTCTGACACTTGGGTTTCCTCACGATGTTTTCCTTCATAGTTAACGTTAATGGTATTGGTACAAATTAGCAGGTGTAACTTAGATAACAGAGTCATTGTTATATGCCGGGATTCAAACCCTTGACCTCTCGAATAGTGAGGCCAGAGGTCTTTAGATCCCGTGTAATACTCATCCGGAGTAACCACCTTTATTGATAGACAGAGTAAGCGAATAGCCAAATCGCCCCTTCCTGACCTTCGCTTCCGGTGTCAGTGTGAATAAGGCTTAACTTGGTTAACAGTTAATTTAAGGGGGCTCGCTCCCGGCCGAACTTATGTGACAAAAGACCCTAATGGCCCTAATTGATGGGAAATTGCCCGGCCGACCCCTTATCGATTGCCAACCTCTATTACAAGGGGTGAAAGTTTACGTGTAAACGTACTTTACGATTTAAGGTGTGTCCACATTAAAATGGGCCGGAGCACGGGCCGGCGTCGTCGCGCTTGGCAGCGATCACACGGACCAAAGTGTATTTTGGTTTTATAGCGCGATGGCCACAATAGCAATTAGTTACTTATATTATTTTTCAATACAATCAGCAGCCAAATATAATGCCAACTTTTACGAATCTTCATACGTGAGATCGCACTATGCCTAAAGCATAAATTCAACTATTAGCACGACGGCTTTGTTTAGTCACGCAAGGCTCACGTCTATAATTCTTTTAATGCGTGGATTGTCACCAATGGCCGATGGTGAACTTGCGTCTAACTTAGATTGGAGTAATATTGATTTTATACCATAGAAGGTACAGAAAAACTCATGAAAAATTTAAAATAAAGCCAAAAATATAAGTTTTGGAGTTTATTGCGAAAAATCAAGTAACTGTAATAATAAAAACTTTTTAGATTTAGTATTTTAATTGAAATCTAAATGTTTTCTAATAAGATTGTAGATTTATAAAGACGTTATTTTACGAGATAACTCAAATATTGATAAACGCTTCGCACATTATATGATGTTACGTGTAAGTTGCGACATCTTAGTTTGAGTCCGATTAGTATGACACGATTTTATAGCACGAGACTATATTGACTTTTCAACAGGTCATATTATGAAAAGACGTAGAGCAAAAAAATTAACCAGGTTTATTTATCTTTTAAAATGGCTTTTCCGATTATATAAAAATACAGTTTAGTACAGTCAAGAGCAAAAAACGAAAACATGAGTTATAATTAAAGTGGGCACGGTGTGATCTAACATATAAAGATTTGCAAAAGTTGTCATTCTGCTGCCGATTGTATTGAAATTAAATAAAGTTAACAAAGTGCGATAGTAGGCTTTTGCTATGAAACCCCTTATTTTGCCCTAAATAGACCATCATCATCATCATTCATAGACAAGAAGTCCACTGCTGGACATAGGCCTCACCCAAGGTTCTCGAATGGAGACTGCATATCGGCAAGCGCAGCATAGGATGACCAGCCACAAGATGGACAGATGACCTCATCCAAGTGGCAGGAAGACACTGGATGCAAGCCGCTTTCAGTCGTTCTTTTTGGAAATAGACCATGTTAGAGTTAATGCTGGAAAGAGACAGAGAATATAGTTTTGGAGATTATCGCCTTAAAGTATACGAGATTACTCTGAAAACTGGCAATTCCTTCTTTTGTTCTTCGAGTTTTGGAAAGTTTTGTGCTTTTACGGTGTTTCGGCAGATAGATGAATTATTTATTTTTGATTTGTAGTAGCGATGTGTGATAAATAATGCTTAAATCATACATTGAAATCCATACTTTTAAATACATAATATGTTTTAATAATAAAATTCTTCCTTGCTTTTGCAGTCGGGTAAAATATTATGGTAATTTTCTATGTAGAAGGATGATTTACCGGAGGATAGGGCATTATACTCTTACCGTGAACTTCATTAAATTCATGAAATAATATGGAAGATAACGAACTCAAAGATAACTCGTCTTATTCATTCATTTCAGGAACATAAATATATCCTTGTTTTTTGCATAAATGCTATCTAGTCCCAGTAGGCACAGTCGTAGCTTTCAGTAACTACGAGTATGTTATTTGTGCTAAGCCAACGTCAATGCAAAAAAATCGTAGTACGGCGTACATAGATTTTTAAAAACTTACATGAGTGAGAGATTTCTAAGCCACTTTTTGGGAAAAAACGATGTGTAAAAGAAGAAATGATTTTGACGTGAAACGTCTTTCAGTTCGGTAGTAGGGGGTCACTTGCTACAACCGCATGAAACGTAAACATGTCGCCTCGGTGAGGGTTGTAACTGAGTGTCGTGGGCAATTCATTTATATATCCTTGAGTAGAGCAAAGTAGCCATTACTCAGATCCTCTTAATTCATGCCGCTAGATGGCACCAGTATCTCGTAACACATTGCGCAAATTGAGCTAAAAATTAACGCTTACTTATAAACGTTTCACGTTAGACTTACATTCTTGTAAAACGATACAGCCCAACCCGCTTTTTTTTTGTTGGTTGCAATAGGGAAACTCATTTCTCGTCCTCGGCCCGTTGTAGTCTGGATCGACCTTTATCTGTCATTGTCTCGATGGTGATCGTGGAAGTTTGAGTACGAAAGCAATTGCATTGCAAAATATACTCTCTCTCTGAGAGAAGACCTGCCCCCTACAGTGGGACGTATACAAGGCTGCTTATGATATAGGGTTATTTTTAAAATACACAGTTTATTGGAACAGTAAAATTTTAATAAAATGTTCAAATTTTCAATTCAATTCAAATAACAAGTTGAAAAAATTTTACAACAAAAAATTTTTTCAACTTTTTATTCTTGTCATGCTATGTGACAGATAATGTCAAAAGTCATTTGTGGTAAAAATAATTGATTTCGGAAAATGATATATAGGAAAATGATGGAAATATGGCAACTGGCAAACGCTGATCTCTGCCTATCCCTCCGCGATAAAGTCGTGAGCTTATGTAATGTAATTTAGGAAAATGATTTACCGGTGACTGCGGCAAATAGATTAATTGGTGAGCGCGTAAAGAGAAAGCGCAGGACCCTGGCTATAATAATATTAAAAATAACTTCGACGCGATACCCCGTGCTGTGGTAACCAGGTAAGATAAGATAAGATAAGGTATTCTTTAAGGTAAGGACTGAGTTCAAAAAAGATTCGCACGTACTCGTAGATTTGCGCGATGTACCGGGGTCGTTAAGATCACGACATTTAGTAATATATTGTGTATGTTTCTTTATTGTGCATGTTTTTGGTATGGCAAATGAACTAGTTATCTATCTGTCTATCTAGTATAGGATTTTGTTTTGGTACTGCAGCGTCTCATCTATATACGAGTATGTTTGCTGAGGCATGTGCTGAAGACTCCTTAGAATCATATTTTATGATGATGTTTTCATATTTTTCTTTTTGACTTTTCTCTCTCGTGTCACTCATCTTTGTAATATTCTTGCTGTCACCATCTCATTGCCCATTCATTCCGCTATTTTCCTATTATACTTCGTTTTACCCGTTTTCATTAGTTTTCTTTCATCATAGATGACTTTTACTCAATTATGCGGAAAAGAGGCGCCTCGCTGCACAGCCGGGTCCGAGGCAGCACTGACAGCGCCCACAGCTGGCACATCGTCGGTCGGAATCATTAGCGGAAAATCTCTAAAATCACGACCGTGTTTTGAGTTAAGTGTGCAAAATTATTAAGAATTTAATCATTTTTCCTGATCACTAATGGTACAATTCGAACGTTGTAACGGATGATTTCACTGTACGTTTTAAAATTTTACAGATTTTTAAACGTCAATAACTCAAAACAGCATTTTAAAATGTTCCAAGAATGATTTCGAAGGACGACATATTATGACTGTCCTGTCGTGTCACAAATGGAACGGTGGCAGCCGTGATAGTTTTCCTTTTAAGTTCATTATATGTGTTACTGCCCTGAATTTTTTCACGTTTCTACAATCAACTGGTTAGAGTTCACGGGCGACACCTTAGTCTGACAAAAATCTACGCTTTAAAGCTTAATATTTCGCAAGAGAAGCTCTAATTCGAAGAATGGTCTTCTTACACCAAGGATGTTCTTACACCCACAATATTTTCAAACAACCAATCCAACAACAACGGATAAGTAAGTTGAAGTGGCAGTGGGCGGGGCACATAGCACGCAGAACTGATGGCCGATGGGGCCGAAAAGTTCTCGAATGGAGACCACACAGCGGCAAGCGCAGCGTAGGACAACCAGCCACAAGATGGACAGATGACCTCATCCAAGTGGCAGGAAGACGCTGGATGCAGGCCGCTTCCAACCGGTCTTTTCCGAAATCCATGGTGGAGGCCTATGTCTAGCAGTGGATTGTGGCTGAATGATGAATCCAACAATACCCCACACTATGGTGCAGGCGAGAAATAAATTGCATCCTTAATTTAGTACCAAGAGAAGGTAGCGTAAAACAAATTTTTTTGAGGCTTATTGTACCGTTTTGTCGCTGTAATAAATATGTATATATCTATTGGCAAATTTCAGTTCTCTAGTACTTGTTGTCTCCGTGCTAAGGCGCGGACAGACAGACAGACAGATAGATGGACGAGCATAACGAAATTATAAGGGTTCCTTGTTGACTACGGAACCCTAAAAAAGAGATATTTTTTAATCCCACGCAAACGTAGATGATTGTTAAGAATGCATTGCAGGTTTCTTTTCTTTCTGAAACGACAACGACTCAGGAAACAAAATATTTCATCTTGGAATTATCAACGAATTCTCAAGCAAGCGCAGAGCCGTCGTAGAAATATTTAAATAGCTTGAGCACCCTCCGTCTTGTTTGTACCGAAAATTATAACCTTTAAATAAAAACATTCGCGAATTAACATTGTTAACAGAGCAAACTTCTTGCACGGACCGAGTTTCCACCGAAAACTAACTTAACATTTCTTTCTTTGACAAGCAAAAGTAAGCCTTAATTCGAAGGCAGTAAACGTGAGGTGGAGTTTCGTGGTAAGTTGGTCTAAGCCCCCGCTTGTTGGATGTCTCGAACTGAGTTACAGCCTGGCGCTGCAAACTTGAAACTATAATACAACAACAGAAAACCCGACGACCGCACATTAAAACCTAAGCAGGCAGGGACTTTCGAAAGCTAAAAATCAAATAATTTATTGCCACTAAGTGTATGTACAAAATTCTTTATAATAAACAAAGTACTTGGAAACTTAGCTACCTTTTACAGGTATTGCGACAAAGTAATTTATATGCTAGAGTAGGAAAATTTCTCACTTTTTTTGGAATTTAGTAACTTTTAATATGGTAACCCATAACTATGCTAGAATAAGACTGTTTTTGTTATAACTAGGTATCTACTCACAATACTATAATTAATTAGAATATACTAACCTCCAGTTTCTCGTACACTAACACGCTGTTAAAAAAACCACTGACAGCTGTCAACAGTAGATTAACAGCTTGTTTGTGAACGAGAAACCGGGGGTAAGTCTGATATAAATTTATATTTCATTCCGTTAAATATTCTTCAATTGTATAGGCAATATTTATATTTTATTAGATAATTTTGTCAGTAAGCGGACGCGCTCGACATCGTTCATCTTAAATTGACCACGTGACGGCAAAAAATCTTTGTTAACTTTGCGTCTGTCACTCTCGAACATTATCAGGGATACAAAAGTGATATTTACAGAGCGTGGCGACCACGAACATTACTAGTTATTTTAGAAAACCAAATAAAAGCGGACGTTTTGTATGTGACTCGAATCAATTAAACATCGCGTTTTAGTCGAAAACGGTGCTCAGCGCATGTTGAGCCAAAGTACAGTAATGCGCTTTGCGTATTGTTTTTAGATACATTATAATACTCCGGATTAGTTACTTGTGTTCAGTCCGAGACGGCATCGCCAAAATATTTTTGGTATTTTTTTCTACTTTACTCTTTCTTCCTTCAGAATGAAGGAAGTCGCAACATTTCTTTATCAATTCTGACCACTACATCCTCTTTTAGTCCACGACGATTCCTAATCACTCTACTGCATACAAATCTTTCACTACATACTTAAATTCATACATAAATAAACTCGCTCCTGTATCCTCAAGACCTGAGTTTGCCACTTCCCTCTATCGTGACAATCCTCTTTCGCTTCATCAACATCCGTTACTCCAAGACAAACACATCATCCTTTTAGACGCCATAGTCGAGTAAAAACTTTTTCAATAAGAAACTGACGAGATCCGTTGAAGTGCACTGCGCGTTGTTTGATGCTAAAGAGAAATATTCTGCATTCGACACTGTAGGTACTTAGTAGCGAGAATGTTCCAGTTGGGTTAGTCTGCGTTCGGAAAATATCTCCGTTCTCTTAGAACTTTCCTCAGTACCTCAAGAATTTCATCCAGAGCGTCATGACCAGTAGTCATGATCCTACGGAGTAGAAGCGTAGATCCTAACAGTACCGATTTCACTCTACCGATGTAAAGTCATTCAGCGTGCTATGGCTAAGCTATGCTCGAAGTCTCTTTGATAAATCGTATTTGTATTGATACAATTTGCAAAAAAAAGGAACCTTCAATGTGATCTAGGTAACCTCTACAATCTTCTGAGGTAACCTGCAATGCAATGTTACCTCTTCCTAGGTAGGTATTGCATTTAAGACCAAAAAGCTGAAGTGGCACTGGATTGGTCACATCTGCAGAGTGCCCGAGTGGAGACTACGAACTAGCAAACGCAGGAATCACAGGATGCCCGCCAGCTTGACCGACGGATAAATGACCTGAAGCAGATGTCCTGCGGCGCGGCTGAATGAGAATGGCCGGGAACAGAAGCATATACTCGTACTTGGCTTTTGTCACTTTTGTACATTCGTAAATTATAGTATCACTTCTACCACTGAATTTTAAAATATTCAATTCATTAACCCTGATGGAAATCATCGTAAAAAAAACTACAGTGCGAGTTCGCCAATTCGTGATAGGCATGGTGATGAAGCTTATAATCTCTCTATCTTTCTCTCCAAGATAGTGCCAGAGCAATGGGACATGAGCTTATGATTGTTCAGTACACCCAAAAAACATAAACAACTTAGAACTGAAACGACTGAGCAAAATATACCCAGTAAAAAAACTTCTCAGATAGCCCAGTGGATTAGTAAGTTGAAGTGTCAGTGGCACATAGCACGCAGAACTGATGGCCGATGGGGCCGAAAAGTTCTCGAATGGAGACCACATATCGGCAAGCGCAGCTTAGGACAACTAGCCACAAGATGGACAGATGACCTCATCCAAGTGGCAGGAAGACTCTGGATGCAAGCCGCTTCCAACCGATCTTTTTGGAAATCCATGGTGGAGGCCTATGTCCAGCAGTGGACTTCCTGCAGCTGAATGATGATGATGATGAAAAAAACTTCACAAATAAGGTTAAAATGTGAAATTGCTTCCGGCATTAGCCCGGACAAACAAACTGGGCAAAATAGCTTTTCCATGTCGCAGGGCGATACGTAGGGCTAATATTATTATTAGGACAGCAAACAGGGAGGACGTGGAGCCTACTGCATATTTATCACGCGCCGGAGCCAATGGCTTCCTTCGAGACAGGAAGACACCAATACAGACTTCCCTAATGTCACTTGCGTATAGTTGGGCACAGGGAGCTACTAGAATGCGGGTTGGAAGTGACGTGTGTTTTACCATGTTTTACTATAAAATTTGTTTAGTTTTTGTTATTATTGTACAAAAACAATGCAATAGAATTTCGTGCTAATACTTTTTCAACACATTTGCTCATAAAATGGCTCAAATTTTACCGCAATTAGGCACATAATGACACCTGTAATCAAACCGTGACGTTTTCGTTGCTATTAGTCACAAGTGAGTTGTAGGGTTTTTTTTATTTTATTGCTTTGTTCTTAAAAAAGTTTCGATACGAAAAAGTCGTGTTCAATAGCACAAATAATCTATCTGATGAGACCGCTATGCCATCAAAAACAATCATCATCATCATCAGCCATTTGACGCCCACTACAGGACATAGATCTCCTTCGTAGTTTTCATAAGCATGATGGGTTTTGCCATAATCGCCACGCTTGGCAAGCGGGCTAGCGATCGCAATATGCGGTTGGTATCTCAGAAAGACGCTGCTGCCCGTCTCCTTGTAATTGATTTCCTTAGTCGCCTTCTACGACATCCACGGAAGAAAATGGAGTGACGCTATTCTTAATCCGGCGCCACACGGAGTACGATGACCGTACTCAGTGGCGTGCAATAGGAGAAGCCTACGTCCAGCAGTAGACAAGCGTAGGCCGATGATGATGATGAAACGTTGAAATAAATGATTGATTTCTGATTTCCGTCATTAACTTTCACAAACACAATCAATTGTCCTGGTCCCAAAATAGGATGCCTTATGGCTACTCTATGCCCTATAGTGCCTATGGTAACCAGGCAAGGACATCACCAATATAGAAATACACCTACACTGAGGCCATTGGTACAAAACGGCGAAACCATGACCTTTATTTTGGCAAATTTTTTTTGTGGCCTATAAAAAAAAGAAAAAAAAATGTAAATAAGTTTTTTAAATTAAGTAATTTTTAAGCCTACTAACGTAGTTTGTACTTCTAGTTTAGTTTTAGTGTTTAAAGCTACTAACAACACTATGGATCTCTATGCTATCCGAAATAAATGTTTTTTATATCATCATCAGTGCCTTAACATGACTTCGGCTAAGTTTAGGGAGTTAAATAAAACAAAATGGAAGTGCCCTGAATGTGAAAATATCACAGTACGTGAAAGTCGCAGAAGGGGTGACGACACGCCAACACGAAAGTTATTTGAGCAGCGACCCCATCCCCCCGCTGGCCCGTCAAGGCTGACGGCTGAGATGGACGTTTGTGAGCCTGCTGCCGCGGAAGTGCTAGCCGCCCCAGCTGCTGTCCACCCCACTACTCCGGTTCCTCCGCCTGCCGCCGGGTCAATGTCGATTGCTATCCCCGCCGCTACGCAACCTCTGGCCACACCTAATGATGCTCACTCGGTAACCTTCCACCAGTTGGAAAAGCTGCTGGATGACAAATTGGACAAATTCAGAACAGCCATCACGACCGAATTTAATGCCATATTGACTAAGCTGAGAGCGAGTTTTAGGGAGGAAGTCGATGTACTCCGAGGCGAGAACCTGAAGTTAAGGGAAGAATTCTCAGCCCTGGAAAAAAAGCTTTCGTCTGCTTCCTCAACGTACATGGATACATTAACGGAAAATATCAGCAACCTGCAGGATCAGCTCAACGAAAGAGACCAAGAGCTGCTGTCCAATGACGTCGAAATAACAAACGTCCCAGAGTGCGATGGGGAATCCATAGGGCATATAGTCAAATCAGTGGCAACTAAGCTGGGGATGGCACTGGAAGAGCGAGACGTGATTAGTGCGGTGCGTGCTGGCCCGAAGCGCGGCCCCACTGAGAGTTCTCCGGCACCGCGGCCTCGGCCTATCGTCGTGCGACTGGCGCGGCGCGCGCTCCGCGACGAACTACTCAAGAGCGCGCGGATCCGCCGCGGCGCGACCACAGCTGATCTGGGCTTACCCCCACACGAGCCACGCCTCCTCTACGTGAACGAGCGACTCACCAGGAGAAACCGCGCTCTGTTTGCCCGGGCCCGCGACGCTGGCCGCGTTGCTCGCTGGCGATTCATATGGACGAGAGACGGCCGCGTCTACGGTCGCAGGGATAACACCTCACAAAGAATTCCCTTGCGAAGCGAAGCTGACGTCACGAATTTTGTAAAATCCTAAATAGGGCCACAATGCTGAACTTATCACTTGTTAGCCCTTGTGGCTTCAGTTCAAATATTACAAAAATAGTTCCACGTTCGTATCCCATATGCACACGTTTTCAAACACTTATATTAATACCAAGCCAACGTCATATTACTGTGCTTAGAAAGTTATTAATTAACTGTCAATTTATTCAAGTGGCCTATGCCTACATAATACGGTTTGTTCAAAGTAAAAACATAAGTATAGGTCTACTGAATCCGGGGTCACTTAGTACACGACATGACGAGTTTCTTGTGGCTATGGACCAGCACGCGGTGGATATCATGGCAATCAATGAGACTTGGCTGCGCGCGGGCGAGGAGGCGCGTGCGCCTGCGCCGCCCGGCTACCGACTGCGGCACGTGCCGCGCCCTGCTGGCGTGCGCTCGCGCGGTGGAGGGGTTGGATTTTACTTGCGACGCGGAATTTATGTCAGGTTTCTCGAACATCCGTCCTCTTCAGTCGAGCAAATGTGGATAGGTATTAAATTAAATGGACTCAAGGTTGCTATAGGTACAGCTTATCGGCCACAGTGGGTCAGCGTGGATACATTTTTGGATGCTTTAACAGAGTCAGTCAGCTCGTTTTCGCCCTACGATCATATTATTTTATTAGGTGACTTTAATATAGATTTATTAAAACCAGAAGAACCCAGTTCTAAGAAGCTTTTAGAGTTTGCAACATATATGAATCTAGACCAATACGTTAATGAGGCGACACACTTCACAAATCACTCTGAGACATTAATAGATCTAATATTTAGTAGAACAACGGTGTCAAAAGTTTGTGTAGATTTTATACCCGACTTGAGCAATCACGCCTTCCTTACGTGTGAGTTACATATTAAAAAACCAAAATCGTCTCCACAATGGATTGTTTACAGGCCCCTTAAGGACATTAATTTAGAACTTTTTAATGCCGATCTAGACAGTGTAAAATGGGAAACTGTATTGGGTGATGATGTGAATGAGTCAGTAATTGCTTTCAATACTTACATCACTAATATATTCGATATGCACGCACCCATAAAAACTATGTATGTAAAGGAATTAAATTATCCATGGTTAACTCAAACAATTAAAGCGATGATTAAATTGAGAAATGCAGCTCATGTCAAAAGTCGGCAAACTAAATTAGAAAGTGACAAAAAGTATTATAAAAAATTAAAAACAATAGTAAGTGCAGCATTACACTCAGAGAAAACTGCTTATTACCAACACTATATTAATAATAACGTGAACGAGCCGCGTAAACTTTGGAAACATATTAAACACAATGTCGCTAATTTCAAGAAAAAGCAAACTGACCTTCCTGAAAATTTAAATAACCCTGATCAGATTAATGCTCATTTCTTGGATATTCCCAGTAATAATGAATTAGATATTTCTCTGCTGTCACACTACTGGTTTAATCGATTTAGCTCAGCAACTTTCACTCTTAAAACTATCGGAAAAGAAAAGGTGCTAAATATAATAAAGGGTTTTAAGACAAATGCGCAAGGATTTGATGGAATAACACTAGACATGATACTTCTAACATTGCCACGTACTCTGGATGTAATAACTAGCCTCGTAAACAAATCTATTGAAACTGGTTCTTTCCCCGATCTATGGAAGATTGCAAAAGTCAAACCAATACCAAAGAATAATAATCCAACGCAATATAAAGATCTTAGGCCAATAAGTATCCTGCCCTTCTTGTCTAAAATTATTGAAAAAGTTGTTTGTTTACAGTTGTCAGAGTACTTAGCTGTCAATAATATTCTTCCACATAAACAATCAGGATTTAGATCTGGTAGGAGCACAGCAACAGCTCTAATGGACGTTGTGGATGATATTTTAGCGGGACAAGACGTAGGAGAGGGAACAATCCTGGTCTTGCTTGACTTTTCCCGTGCTTTTGATACCATAAGCCCGACTTTGCTTTTGTCCAAACTAGCTTACTATGGCTTTGATAATAATGCAATGAAGTGGATGTCAAGTTACCTAAGTAACCGGTCCCAGAGTGTTGAGGTGTGTAACAAGGGTGGTACTAGGAAACATTCCATTTCATCAACGCTTACAAAGGGAGTTCCACAAGGTTCAATCCTCGGGCCGGTGCTTTATATCCTTTACACTGCTGACTTGCCAAATTCAATTCTTAATAGTAGATATCACCTGTACGCTGATGATCTGCAAGTTTATAGATCTTTTAAGCCTGGTGAAGCAGCAGACGAAATATCAAGATTGAATATGGAACTTGAACAAATTTCACAATGGTCTATCAAAAATTGCCTAACATTAAATCCAACCAAATCAAAATTTCTGGTTCTAGGTACAAAATCTCAGATAAAAAAAATAAATTGTTGTGCGCCACAGCTAAAAATTGGAGACGTAGCTATAGAAAAAGTTACTGAAGCACGAAACTTGGGAGTGCTGATGGATGATGAACTTAGATTTGAGAAGCATGTTCTGGAGACAGTGCGGAATTGTTACTATAGACTACACGTACTTTACAAAATACGAATATATCTAAGCATAGATAAGAGAATTCAACTGTGTGAATCTTTAATATTATCGAAACTTAACTATGCCGATACGGTCACTGGTGGTTGCTTATTGAGCAGAACGAAGAAGCTGATACAGCGAATGCAAAATTCATGCGCAAGGTTTTGTTTTTCCACTCCTCGCAGAGCGCACATCACTCCTTATCTAAATAGCAACAATCTGCTCAATATGGAATCACGCCGTGCTTTACACTTCGCGAGTTTGCTGTTTGGAATTATAAAAAAACAGAGTCCCTCATATTTATACAATAAGTTAGAATTTAGTCAGCGTCAGTCACGTGTTCACCTACTATTGGTCTGTCCACTTCATCACTCATCGGCATTTCGAGGAAGTTTTCGTTACAGTGCCACTAAATGCTGGAACAACATACCGCCTCCTATTAGATACTCTCCCTCTATTAATTGTTTTAAATTTAAATTCAAACAATATTTATTAAAATTACAGAAAGAGAAATAGTAATGAAATATTGTACATCTTTTATATCTAAATAATCTTTTATCTTTTATATCTAATAATATCTAAAATTATCAAATTATGCTATCCATAGGTGGTTGGTGCGACCAATATATTTTCGTACATTTGATATTATCTGTCATCTACCAAGTTGGCCTTTTCAAAATACTGCAAGTCTATATTGTAAGTGGGACCGATAAGTTTTTTAGTTGATTTTTAGTTAGTTTAAGTTTTAGTCATAAGCTTTCAGGCATCCGCTGAAAATCAGCGCCGTATCTCTCTCTGCTACGGCATTAAGCTGAGCGGAAACCTTTTTGGTACTGCTATATTAATTTTAAGCTATATTAATTTCCACTGTACCTAAAAACTGTATGAGTACCAAATAAAGATTTTCTATTCTATTCTATTCTATTTATTTATTATTATTTTATTATTTATATAGGTACGTCCCACAGCCGGGCTAAATTGACTAAATTGACCCGCGTGCCCACCGCGGATTGACAATTTTAAGCGCATAATATGTTTGTGGACACCTCAGACACTGGTTTCCTCACGGTGTTTTCCTTCACAGAAAAAAATCAGCATTATTTTTAAAAATAATGTCTCTATATTAGTGTTTCAGTATTAACTCCATGTCTCAGGCCCGTTTTAAATGCTCTTTGAGTTGTCTTATAGCTCTATTTATTGGATGTTATTAAGACGGTCTTTGAAGGGAATCTTTTTTTTATTTATCTCTAGTTTATTCAAAGTCTTCGATTTGCTTGCTTGGATACTGAGGTAGATAGTTAGTTTACTGCTACTTTCTAGGCTCAAAACAAGTTTTGGAAAGCTAATTATTTTTTTACTAGAATGCCAGCATTTCAACGTTTAATTTCTGGAAATGAGCCATTGTTTCAGAGAAAAATCACTCTTTAAGAAAATGATCAATTGAGAAACACTAGCTGTTCCCACGGCATCGTTCGCGTACTTCAACGTAAGTATTAATGTTATAAAAAAGGTGTGGTACGGAACCCTAAAAAGGGTAGCATTTGGTTAAGATTAGATTAATACTCTCTATTGCACACCGTACATTATAAAAATACTTAAAAATCATAAATATATAATTGCATAGTTACAAAGTACGCCACTGGCGGTCTTATCGCTAAAAGCGATCTCTTCGAGACAACTGTAAATTATTTAACTTCAAATCAGTAAATCAACTTTTTTAGGATAATAAATGCCGAAATATTATTATCTGAGCAGAAATTTAAGTTCGAGACGCATCACATTCGCATCGCATCGAAATCGCATCATATTAAAGCTCAGCCTTTTTCTTAACGCATATCAAAAATATTAACAAGTACAACACGGTCACATTATCTAGAGACTTGACGTTGATACAATAATGTCCAAAACAAATACCAAAATCATAGAAAACTAAGCAAATTATCGACACACGTATTGGTTACAAAGATACTGACCATACTATCGATAATTTGCTTAGTTTTCTGTCATTTTGGTATTTGTTTTGGACATTATTGTATCATCGTCAAGTCTCTAGTTAATGTGACCGTGTTGTACACGACAAATTATTAGCTCCTCTTCTTTTAAAAGAACAGCAATAAACCCGCCAAATTTACTAAGTACCTATGTACTTTTGTAAATATTTTGTGTATGTTGTTTTTTCCGGTGTACAATAAAGAATATACTTATCGTATCTTATCCCATACATTTTAACACCACAGGTACAACCATACATTATAACTTCAGTAGGAACAGCTGATTTTCGTCATTTCGATGTCTTCCCCATAGTAAACTATAGTATATTTTATTTTATTTTCATAAAAAAAATGGTGCCATACACTGACACAGTGAAAATCATTACAGTTTTTACGGATGAGCACTGCTTACCATAAGCTACAGGATCTCACCCCAGAAGTAGAGACTCCAAATCAGCTTAAATGAATAAAAATATTTATGGTCAAAACTGGTTTGCAGTAGAACCCCCTATTTGAACCCTGCATGTGTATAAGACAGATATATAGAAAACACTTTATTGTACATGAAAATATAAACTACACAGATATTTCTAAGATATAACCACTTTTATACACCCTGTATAAATATTAAATACGCAGCGGATACGCGGTATGACGTCGAGGGTAAAGGGGGGCGCAAACAATGCAGTGCAGGCAAGATGAACTTGTGAGGCGTCGCTCGGCCGACACACCCAGCCGTCTTATCTGACATCCAACTTGGGAGTTAGCTCCTTTAGACATACAACGTGTTATTTAAGAAACGAAAAACAGATTTTTTTTCTGCTGTATCGATTAAAAACATCGTGAGGAAACCTGAGCGGCAGAGGTGTTCACATACCTCAGCGCATGAAATGGCACGCCTGATAATAAGGCCTTTACCCTGAAGGCCTGTGCCCTGCAGCGGAGAAAGGAAAGGAAAGAGAAAGTGTAACAGTGTACGATTAGCATAAATTTAACATTTGTAACAATATTGGCTTGGCGGAAAATTATCACAGTATCTATAGCTTTATTTGGACTATCATTAAGTTGATTAAATGAGCTATGCTTTTAAAATGTGTTACTGAGCCACACCACAAGTTTTTGCACCACAGGATCAAATCAGTCAAATTACGACGAAGAAGACGAATCATTTCGTATATTTGTTAATTCTTAAGCAAAGCAAACGGGCGGAACAACACAAATCCGTGTATATGAAAGAGACAAGTCGTACGTATGAATATCTCGACAAACTTAGTGTGTGCAGTGCCTTACAGCCATCTAAGTTGAGGCTAAGTTGTGTCTAACTTGGTCGGAGTTTGGGAACTATTAGCTGCTATCTACGGCGTGCGGGTAATGCACCCCCGGGTTGAAATTCAATTGGAATAGCTCGTGTTTCTACCAGTAATTGTGTAACGGGAAACTCGGAGCTGGTGCGCGTCCTGGTATACAGGGTGTCGCAAAAGGGATTTAATTAAGGGCTACTAGTACAAACAAGACAGGACAGACAGATGGACAGACAGTCACACAGACAGACAGGTTCCTTGTCGACTACGAAACTCTAAAAATAAATGATATGATTTTTTCCTCAGTGGCGCTAGTGTTACTCGTGTGTTACTCCCTGGAGCCCCTTAACAGAAGGTGAACAGTTATTGGTATACGGGAAACCCCGGGTAAATTTAATATTTTTATGTTATTGGTATATTCATCGGTACTGACGAAATCGTTTCCAGGATTATTATTATTATTATTATAAATTCTTTATCAATTTTTTAGTTCTCCTTTTTAAGTGTACAAAAGGTGCACTTAATGCTAATAACATTTTCTACCATTCAACCTGCAGGAGGCACAGGAGAGGCAAAAAGGATTAGCGTTATGTCAGTACAAGATGTATGTATACCAATTTTCATATATGTACATAAGCCTGATTGTGTATCTTCAATCTAGTGATTGTGATTGTGTGTATAATTACTCGGTTATTTAGGCAATTCTTATGCCTCTGAAATGATGCCTTTGTATTTTTATGACAGTTAGTTATTTATTTGCATTTACATATACACGCAATAAAAACAATAATACAGTAGTAAGGACACAATACACAGCACAATGAAACATTATAAAAAAAAAAAAATTTCATTTTGTGCATATACTTCCCTTTCCAATAGGTATTAGTCCAGTCCATCTAAAGGTTGTCTGGAAGAGATCACATTTAGCAATAAGGCCGCCATCTGGTGTCGTTTCCATTAATGCTATGTACAATAAAGTGTCTTTGGAATGGAAGTGGATCGCCTGGGTCGTCACGGGCTTCACTGCGTGCGAAGTGCGGGTAGGCTCTCACGGCACCATGCGATAAATGATATTGTCTGGAGAGCGTTGGTTTCGGCTGACGTCCCTGCGGTTCTTGAGCCACCTGCGGTTGTGCCGCAGTGATGGTAAGCGCCCGGACGGTCTCACCTTGGTGCCGTGGGAGAAGGGTTGGAGCCTCTTGTGGGACGCAACGTGCGTTTGCACTTTTGCACCTTCCCATTTGCAGGCCGCTTCCAACCGGTCTTTTTGGAAATCCATGGAGGAGGCCTATGTCCAGCAGTGGACTTCTTGTGGCTGAATGATGATGATGATGATTTGGGTTTGACAGCTGCATCTGCAGGTGCCGCTGCTGAAGCGGCGGCTAAACTTAAGATAAGGAAATATAGCCAGCTTCTGCTTCATTATTTGTTCGTCCCACTGGCTGTGGAAACGATGGGAGTATGGGGAGATGAGGGAAGAGTTTTCGTAAGGGAAATCGGTCAACGCCTGAGAAGTCGTGGGTATGACCATCGTTCCGGGGCATACCTGATGCAGAGGATTTCCCTGGCGGTGCAGCGGGGGAACGCTGCTAGCGTCATGGGAACTTTTGGATCAGGCGTGTCCCGGGGCGGTATATTTAATTAGTTTAATTTAATATTTAGTTTACTCCTTAGCTACAAAATGTAAGTGTTCTTTATCTATCTATCTAGTGACACAAACTTGACTGTTCGCTAGTTGGTTGGTGAACCTACTTTAGAGTTAGCAGTTACTCACAGTTTGTAATAGGATCTCGTTGCATCACTTGAGGTGCGTCTTCTGCTAATAACATATACAAAATAATAATCTTCAAAATGAGAACAATGTTTTGGGGCATTGAAGACCAATCAGTCACTGCTACAACGTCTTGTGTATTAATAACGGAGCCCATATATGTCCCACGGTAGGGCATGACGGGCACGCGAGCCCAGCGCAGATTGGCAGTAGTCAGGTTTCCTCACGACGCTTTGCTTCCAGGCACCGAGTGGTAATTTACAAATGGACGTAACATGGCATTGTGTGCCATATAGCTTCTAATAACTTCGTAGTCATTGCTACATGCAGCGGGTTCGAACCCCGGACCAATAAAAAAGAACTAACTCCCGATTTCTCGTACACAGTCGTAACAACTGTCAGTTGGCCAAAGTGCAAACAAAAAATTATAGCTTTTAACAGTAGAACGGATTGTTAGTATACGAGAAACTGGGGGTAATTAAACACGGGTTTCAGTAGAACCCGAAAAAAGGCAAGAGGATCTATCAGGACGAGGGGTCGTCGACACAGGTGAAGCTGTCCTCGCTATACAAAGGCGTGACTTTACAAAGGCCCTGCGTGTAACATGCACAATGTTACAGCGCACACGTTTAGGCTTGGTTTAAAATAAATTGTGATATTTCAAGATATCGATACATTAAAAAGATATAAAAATATATTGAAGAAGCGAAAGTGATCCGTCCGGATCGTGGGAAGTGGCAGTCCATGGTCTCTACCCGTCTGGGATACAGGCGTGAGTTTATGTATGTATGTATGCACAAAATATCTTGATAATTTTATAGAAGATATTTTAAATCGTCATTCATAAAAAACTAATGCTTTTTGAGATTTTTTTTAAGTATATCCATTTTGGTCGTCCTTCGATTTATTTTTTGTCGGTTGTGTTTTATTTGAAAAGTTTTTTATTTACATTTAAGTCCTTAGATACAACAATAACAGTAATAGTAATACTTACTTACGAAACAAGTTTTAATTAACCCAGACCAAAAAAAGAAAATAATTAAATATCGATAAATATAGATTTAATTGGATACCGGGTCTGTAATTGGCTGATTATTCTCGGATTGCTATTGGCGTATATTTTGAAAATTATTTTAATTGGTTGTTATTGGTTAATCAGTTTCTGAGTTTAATATAAATTCTCGAGTAAATAAATTTTCATCCAGTCCATCTCTAACACTCAACGGGATTAATATTTATCTCCACGTGGAACCGCAAACCATCAGAAAACGTACGCTACGTACGGAAAAGTTTCTTTTAATACATACAACCCTCTTTAAATCAGCCTGGAGCTTAAACTAATATTGTGGCCTAGTCATATAAAAATATCGATAATTTATTTTTTATTTTTTCGCGATTAAATTTTATCGACAAATTTTTTCATTTGGCCATCCGTACGCCCGTCACGCTCAGCCTCACCGAACCCGATACAGGTGTTTGCAGCTTTAAAGGTACGTTTAGACTACAACAGTTGGCGCGATATGCCCGGGCATCGTGGTTCCATCCCCACGGGGGGCCGCGGTACATTTGTACACGTGACCTCAGTCTGGGTGAATTTTCTCAGAGTACAGACGGTGGCCTGGTCACAAAAAGTGATGTCTTCTGGGCAACCTTTGGATGGAATGGAATAATACGTAGATAGAATAAAAAGAGTGGGAGTATTGTTCGACCGCCAATAGACTGTACAGTCAACTATTACATGTATACACTATGTGTATGTATGTATGTATGTATGTATGTATGTATGTATGTATGTATGTATGTATGTATGTATCTATCTATCTATCTATGTATCTATCTATCTATATATTTATCTATCGACTGAATGCGCCTTTTTACACCCAGACGACCTTAACAGCATATGGCGATCGCTCCGCGAAAATGGCGCCATCCATCATGCACGGAAAAAATCACTTGACCGTCAGTCTTACAGGCTTAATCTACATTATCGAGCGTGCCCGCCAATATTCCTCGGCGTGGGGACATCAATCAGGAGGATAGGGCTTCATCCATCATATGCCTTTGTGTGGCCTCACGTGCCCTCGTCCCATTGTCACTGGGCGGTCGCGGGCTTTTCCCTGCTCGTGCTTTATTTGCCGAAGAAATCTCACTAAAAAGTGATACTTCGTGAAGAGGTCTGATTACCATGACGGAGGTCGTGGGTTCGATTCCCACTGGGGGGCGCCATACATTTGTACAAATAGCCACAGTCTGGGTGTATTTCCATGTTTGTAATTTGCTTGCCTGGTTTGTGACCAGGACAAGTGACTACATACATACATAAACTCGCGCCTGCCTTCCAGAGGGGTAGGCAGAGACCAGGGACTGCCACTTTCCACGATCCTGATAGATCACTTTCGCTTCCTCAACATTAATTAGTTGTTGCATTCACGCACGCCGGTTTCGGGTACTTTTTATCTTGCACTCTGCTAATACATTCCCTATTTGGTCGAAGTATGTTCGCTTGGGTCGTCCCTTACCGGCTCTTCCACCCACATTCGCTCGATATATTTGTTTCGTCAATCCTTCGTCCTCTCAACATGTCCAAACCAACGCAATATTCCTTTCTCAATTCTAGTCACTACGTCCTATTTCAGTCCACAACGTTCTCTAATCAAACTATGCGACTAGTGACAAGTGACTAATAACCTTCTAATAACATTCACATACTTATCCTGGACCCTGTGCCATGGTAAACAGGCAAATACATCACAAGAATGGAAAAACACCCAGACCGAAGCTATTTGTACAAATCAAGTACCTACGTCAGCCTCTAGTGGCAATCGAACGTACGACCTATGTTTTGGTAGTCAAGCGTGCTAACCACTAGACCACCGAGGCAGTCAATTTCATTAGTATTTAATATGTCATGCAATAGTTTCATGAAACGGCCAGGTCATAACTTTTCACCTCGATGTAAATATTTGTAGAGCTGGGGCTTGGCTCTTCATGTTATGTGATAAATTTTTCTGTGAAATCTGATAACTTGGGATCTCTAATATAGATCGAAGCTATGAGGCTTAATAATATATGACGAAACGTCCTCTTATGACGTAATACCCTGCTTATCTTAGCGGGGTTACTGCCGTACCCCCAGATCGTACATACATAATACATACATACTCATATTTTCACTCACACATACGCACACATGCCGTGTGGTGCCGGATTAAGAATAGCGTCACTCCATTTCATTTCGTGGATGTCGTAGAAGGCGACTAAGGCAATAAATTAGCAGGAGATGGGCAGCAGCGTCTTCCTGAGATTCCAACCGCATACTGCGATCGCCTACCACACACACACATACTCACTTAATAAACTAGTGCCGGGCTTTTTTAAAGCCGAAAGTTTTTTAGGCTTTTTCGGAACAACCCCGCGGAACTTATTTTGACGTCTCAGGTTAGGTTATGTGCGTAAGTTTTTGTAAGCCGCTCGTTGTTTGCCTCCGGTCCCCTTCCTTCCTGTCCCTTTGACGTAATGTGCTATGAATGGAAAGGAGTTTTTGTTGCGGCAGATTCTTTCGCGTTTATCTTTAGAATTGTGTTCGCGACGTGAAATATGACTATTCTGTGACCGATGACGAGCGCCACGCTTTTGGCTCAGCCATTAAACAATCGCGGGGCCTTGCGATACAGGCCTGACCTAGTACTGGGAACGCAATCGATCCTACGATCAGTAAATAAGTGAGTCAACATTACTTACAATAATAATTGTTACTTGTGATCTTAGACAGCGGTTTTAGCCTAGTGGGTAGAACATTGGACTCGGAAGCGGGAGACCCAGGTTCGATTCCCAGTGCGGGCATGTACCTATGACTTTGTTTTCTAAGTTACTTACATTTGTGAAGTAATTGTAGCAATACCACTCGCTAACGGTGAAGGAAAACATCGTAAGGAAACCCGAGTGTCTGAGCTATTCACGTACCTAAGCGCTTGAAATCGCCATACCGCGGTGGGCACGCGTGGTGATTAAGCCCAACTCTCTGAGAGAAGGCCTGTGCCCTACAGTGGGACGTATATAGGCTGCTTATGATTATGTGATCTTAGTTTTAGTTTTTAGGTTAAGGATCAATATCATCATCATCATTAGCCAATCGACGCCCACTGCAAGACAAAGGCTTCCTTCGTGGTTTTCATGACCATGAGGGGTTTTGCCATAATCGCTACGCTTGGCAGGCCGGTTGGCGATCGCAGTATGCGGTTGGAATCTCAGGAAGACGCTGCTGCCCTTCTCCTGGTGATTGATTTCCTTAGTCGCCTTCTACGACATACACGGAAGGAGGGGAGTGACGCTATTCTTAATCCGGCGCCACACGGTGGATCAATGTGTTTTTGCCTAAATAAAGTTACTTAAGACTAGGTAAATTAAAGTCAAACGGTATTACATATAAAAACAGGATTCCTTATTCCGTAGAGAAATTACAAGAAAATATGCAACCACACATTTATTTAAGAAGGAGGTTTGAGATGAATCATGGTTCTATTAAATGTTTTGAATAGTAAATACAGAGACTGTGAAATTGATATCCTTGTTTAGTCAAAGAGCAGGGTATTCAAGTGTGGTACCAGGATGAGTGATTGCATTGCGTGGATGATTTATTAACATTAATTTATTGATCGGGAAACTTGCATTATTAAAAAATATATTGGAAACATTGAGAACATAAATATCATAGAGGATACAGAAAAACGCACAAATGCAGTTACGTTTTACTGCATTTGTAAAGCTGGCTAATGCCGACGTCATATATGCTCTTAATATATTTTTAGATTTTACCCAAATTTTAGTAAAATATAAAGGTAAGATAAGAATATTCTTTATGATACACACCAGAAAACAATTACAGAGACAACCGGTACAAATGAAGAGAAACAATTGGCGGCCTTATTGTTCATATCAATTTCTTTCCGGCAACCTTGTATTGGAAAGATTACCGAAGGAGAAAAAGAGACGGGTAGGGTGCTTATTATTACACGTACTTATATTAAAAATACGTACTCGGTTTAGGCGTCTTTTTAGCTTTCGCTGTAATAAGTAAATCTTGGCTAAAAACAAACTGCAGCCTAAAACATTAGCAATTAAATACATCTGGGAAAATGCGAACAGCCATATATCGCAAAGTCTTAAACAAACTCCTATCACAAAACGGAAGTACACAATTGGGACCTTTGATTAAAAAAGCTAGTTTATAGCTTTCGCCCGCGACTTCGTCCGCATAGTCTTTCCCCGGGACTCAAACTATCTCCATACCAAATTTCATCTATATCCGTTCAGCCGTTATTGCGTCATTGAGTAACAAACATCCAAAAATGTTCACAAACTTTGTCATTTATAATATTAGTAGGATAGAAAAATTCTATGTTTTTCTATGTACCCGGTGTGTGTGCATGCACACTAGGCACACCCACTGCAGGGCAGAGGCTTTCTTTCTTTTTCCATTGATTTCTAAAAAAAATATAACCCTTATTAAATAAAAAACATATAAAAACTTTATTTTACGAGATAATTCAAATATTGATAAATCTTTCATTATTACAAACAAAAAAGGCAACAATCAATTTACGCCCAATTAGTATGGAGCGTTTGTACCAAGCGACTAGAGTTCCTTTTTGAGAGGTTACGTTATGGAAAATATTGAAAGTACAGAAAAAAACTTATTGCGACTATCGTTTAACAAGGCCTCTCCATTGAGATCAAAACATTTTTTTTTTGCAAGTTCTCCGTTCAAAGCCGTTCTTCTACTTCTATCTCGTATTTTGTCTACGTAATAAAATAATCTCAACTCCAAACAACAGCTTTTAAAGTACTATTCACAAACACTCAAGTGTGCTCTCGACCCGTACACTAGACCGCAGGTGCGAGCGCACATCTATTTTAACTTTCTGGCTGAGCGGCAGAGTTCTGCTCCCACCTGCGACCACACAGAATAACAGTTCTCTGCACATCCTGGACACAGTTCTATTAGATCTATTTGCTAAAATACTAAAGAAGCTGCAGTAGTCATTTCCAGAGGCGCTGTATACGATTCTAGAATAAGATACAATAAGCTTGTAAGAAACGCCGTCCAAAAGATGTGTAAAGCACACTTCGTGCCAAAAGAGCTATGATAACATTAAATATTATATAAATAGATAACATAGATGTCCGGAATTAAAGCCAGTTCAATGCACGAGTTTTAGGTTTAAGAATAATATGTAAATTGTGTTAATTAAGGACCAAATTGAAAAAATACTACATTTGGAAATTTTTGTCCATTTCTCTCTCCAATATAATCTAGATTTAGAAATCGACGCCTAATGTA
Source organism: Yponomeuta malinellus (assembly GCA_947308005.1). Lineage (NCBI taxonomy): Eukaryota > Metazoa > Arthropoda > Insecta > Lepidoptera > Yponomeutidae > Yponomeuta > Yponomeuta malinellus. The sequence goes on along the minus strand of OX371007.1, from coordinate 980,504 downwards.
ACTTGTAACGTTCACTAAGTTACAAATTCTATGTTATTTTGAATAAAAGTAGTTTGATTTTGATTGAGTCGTTAGAGCAGGGACGTGTTTCATAAGGCTTCAATTAGTGATAAACATACAACTTTCACCCATTAGTGATGGGCGGGGAAGAATTTTCTCACATGCATCTACGTAATGAGATGATTTATACAGCGTCCAGTGGCACCTTCACTCACACTAAATGGGTGAAGGACCACTCGAACGCTGCAGTGCCCGGGACATGGTTTTTGAGATGGAGTAGGCTTGCCCATTTTCTTCCGTGGATGTCGTAGAAGGCGACTAAGGAAATAAATTACCAGGAGACGTGCAGCAGCGTTTTCCTGAGATTCCAACCGCATACTGCAGTCGCCAACCCGCCTGCCAAGCGTGGCGATTATGGCAAAACCCTTCGTGGTTAAAAACCCATGAGGGAGGTCTGTGTCCTGCAGTGGGCGTCGAGTGGCTGATGATGATGATGGGTTAAACGAATACGCAACTTTATGACACAGTAATACCCACCTCACCGCACGGTGGAGTGTACTTTGGTACGGTTTGTGCAAGTTACGTCCGTTCTTGAATAACACGCTGTCGGAGTAACTCTTTGAGGGCAACATATTGAAATAACTTTCGGCTTATGAGAGCGAAGCGCGGGCGCTACTTAAAGCGAAATTTTGTACTCGTCGTATAGGGTAATGTTTTTGCGTGTATATTTTTTCTCTTTAACGTTCCTACAGATCATCATCATCATCCTCAGCCAACCTCTGCCTATTGCTGGGTATAGGCCTTTCCCCATCACGCCATCGCTCGCAGTCTCTCGCCATTCGTATCCACATCGTCCGCCCATTGGGCTGTTGGTCCACCTGCCGTCTCATACCGTCCCGCTTGTATTATACGAAGGCCAGAGTGGAGTTTTTTCCCGCTGCCATTTCCTCTACTACAGAACCGGCCCGAAGACAGTGGCTAACATAGTACATTGTCATTCAACAAAGAGAATGTAAAGATTTTTTGATTTCTATACTGATACATTATTATACTGTTATTATTAATATAATAATATATATATATATTAGTATTATTATTGCGGAGGAGTTTTTCATAGAGTGATCCTGACCCTGCCCCACATCGGTGCATGTGGGGCAGGAGTGGCATATGTTTACCATGGTTGTCAATAGGTAAAATTCCACTCGCTTATACCCAGTGTTGACCAAGGAGGGGTAAGTATTATGTATCGGTTTCGACTGCCTCGTTGGTCTAGCGGTATGCCGAAGGTCGTGGGTTGGACTCCCACTGGGGGGCGCCGCACTTTTGTACAAATGGCTTCAGATTAGATTAGATTAGAGTACAACTCTTCAGTCTGGGTGTATTTCCATATTTGTGATGTCCTTGTCTGCTTATCATAGCACAGGGTATTCTAGTTTGGGATCAGGACAAGTGATTGTGTTGTGCGGAAATAATGACTTATAAATCATTTAGTTATTTACTTTAAATTATTCATTTATTAATTATTTATTTCTTTCTAAGTTATGTACGTTTGTGAAGTTATAGTAGCAATACCACTCGCTAACGGTGAAGGAAAACATCGTGAGGAAACCTGGGTTTCTGTGCTATTCACATACCTCAGCGCTTGAAGTCGCCAATCCGCGGTGGGCACGCTTGGTGATTGAGCCCATACTCTCTCTCTCTGAGAGAAGGCCTGTCCCCTACAGTGGGACGTATACATATAGGCTGCTTATGATGATTTATTGAAGGAATAGTTTGCACTAGCTTAGTTAAATATTAGACATAGAGTTTGCCAGTGTCATAAGCTGTACTATTTTGTAACCAAGCAAAGACAATAGAAATAATTTTACAAATAAATATTTGTAACTAGGTGTTAAGCACCTAATCCTCCTTTGCTTTTGCAGTCGGTCAAATTAATATGACACAAAAATCGAACTACCAAACTACCTGATTTATCAATATTACTTTATGAAAATCGTAAAAATGTAAGCGAGCAATGAACATAATAACTCTTAATTTTATGGACATCATCGTATACAGGGTTACCCAAAAAATGTTGTAATTCCTGAAACACGTCAATTGCAACAACTTTTATTCCACGACCCGACTTTTGAATATATATTTTTATTTTCTTAATAATTTATTTTATGCAACTTTGCTGATTTTCTGCTTTGTAGAGGAACTATTTCATATATTATTTAAATCCAATAAAATGAAAATTCTTCTAATGCAAGACTTTGTTTTACCGGAGACTGCTACCTTGGTAGAACTTGTACAATTTACATAGCAAATTTAATAAAATGAAAACCCAGATATTTCGTAAAATTTTGATCTTAGAAAAAACCCATAGGAGCAAAGTTGTCGAAAAATACAAACACTAATTGAATCAGGTCAGGGAATACGCAATTCAGAAAAGATTAATCTGACTGCATTGGTCAAGCGGGGTCCCCTATGATTACCACGACGGAGGTCGTGGGTTCAATTCCCATTGCAGGCCGCCGTACATTTGTATCAGTGGCCTCAGTCTGGTGTATTTCCATGTTTGTGATGTCCTTGCCAGGCACAACATATTCTAGTTTGAAACAGGGCAGGTGATTGAGTTGTGTGAAAGTTATTCATAATTTTTTTTTGTACACACCAGAAATAAATACAATAAAAGCCTTTTACTTTAAGCCTTGCTCACAGGTAATCCTGTATATGAACTGGAGCCGAGCGTCTTTGAGAACTCTATGAGACAAATATTCAATAAATATTGAGTGTCGACATTTTAACGACGTTTTCTAAAATAGAACCTTAACTTTGACTAGAATCCTTCGGAAGAAATGGTTGGTAACTGATGCAAAAAATGTCTACCTTTGAAAAATATGTTTTCTTTATTCAGGGGCGGATTTACAAATTTGCCGCTAGTGGCTATTCAATTTTTTCCGCCCCTACTGACCTCTGAAATTCAATACGCTAGTTTAGTTCACAATCATATTTATTCTGAAATTGCAACTTTATGATTTGTCTTCTATCGTCCTCATTACGTCCTTTTTCCGTTATTAGTATGATTGTGAACTAGGGGATAGTTCTGTCAGTTTCTAGCTTTATTACGAATAAATGTTATTTTCCTTAATGTACCTTACTTACTTGTGCAAAACATTGTAATATGCAAACAATCTACAGACATCCTGTATAAAATATTTTCCAGCCATTTCCCAACTCAGCCGACGCACCGTTTGCCCCGTAACGCCGTATAGCAGCAACATAACGAATGTTCCATTACCGGGTGCATAATTCTGGCACAAATTGTATATTGTATTGCAGTTGGGAATTTATGCAATGGTAAGTAATTATTATTTGTGCTGCGCCGTTGGCCGGAAATGAAAACGGCTATTATGGACCTATATTGCCGGCCAGTTTCACATTGGGCGATACCGTGACGACGACATCAACTGGTAGTTTCGTACATTTACTGGGGCCATTGAGCGAAAGTTGTATGGATAATATAGCGTGATGTTGAAATAGTTTACTAGTGTGAAGATATGTTTCCTACACCAAGAATACAGTAAAAGTGATTCAGCTCGCGCTTCTCCTCTTCTAAACTGATCAATGCCCCTCGCCATACTTTTCGCAGTGATGCCAACTTAACGATGGGTTACTTTTGAATAGTGACAACGACACTTCCGATATTAAAGATATCATGACACTATTTTATTGAATACTTTTAATATCGTGATGTTGAATATTGACCGGTAAAGCAATTGGGAAACAATATCAATGCAAACCAATGCCGGAATGATCAAATGTAACACTGTTTTCATTTAAATTGTTCAAAATCATGACACTAGGAACGTTTTGCGAATGTTGTATGAACGTTGTATGAATAGCGCAAGGATGTCGTGCAACGGTAACTGCACGACCAATGTGAAACCGGCCAATTCTGTATTTAGGCCCCATCTACCTAATTTCAAGGTTGACTGTTGAAGCTACTCGCAACCGTAGTTTTGCCCTTGTTACCCTACTCGGGCCGCATTTCATAAAACTACAATTCATAGTTTATTATGACAAGTCGATTTAAATTGCTTCGCTATATCTTCTTCGTTGTAAAATATGTAGATTAATAGGCTATACAATTGGTCATAGTAAACAATAAATTAAGCTGAGCATATCCTTATTATCGCATAGCGTTGTCAGCCATTTGACGCTCACTGCAGGACATGGGCCTCCTTCGTGGTTTTCATAACCATGGGGCGTTTTGCCATAATCGCCACGCTTGGCAGGCGGGTTGGTGATCGCAGTATGGATTCTCAGGAACAGACAATTGGAATCTCAGGAAGACGCTGCTGCCCGTATCCTGGCAATTGATTTCGTTAGTCGCCTTCTACGACATCCACGGAAGGATATTCTGTATCCGACCCCACACGGAATACGTACGCTAATTTATGTTAAGTTATCTTTGTATTTTTTGTGAAAATTAAACCGTTTTTCAATTTCAATTTTATAAATTGCAGTTTTATAAAATAGCACACAATAAGTTTTCTGTCAAAAATACCGGGCCTGCGTCTGCGTCTAGCCCTGAGGGCTTTACAAAAACACTTAAAGGCTATTTATTGGTACAGTATCAATTCAGCTAATTGCCGAATAAGGTGGTCCTGTATTTTGGCAATTAGTGTAATTATGTACTTAATGTACAGATTTATTACAAATATTAATGACACAAATATTGGTCAGTATGATTATTCATAATTTAATTGTAGATGAGTGTGCATCTGTGTGTATATGTGAATGTGAATGAGCATGTATTGACTATGAGTATATATGTGTAGTATGGAGGAATGTGTAAGTTACAGCATATGAGTAGATGGCTGTTAGAATTGTATAATAACTTTATTTAAGTAGATTTTCGGTCTCCTCGTACGACACATCTGGCAAATAACAAATGTTTTCCTTAGTGAGTAGTTTTGCTACTACAAATTCGCATATATACGTAACATAGAAGACAAAGTCAAGTATATGCACGGGGTTCGAACCCACGACCCCCCGGAGTTCACCGCTGTGTCGCTGGTTATCAGTACATATTTCTACAAATTAGAAAGATTTTTTTTATTATTACAAATAAAAAGCGGTGGTAGCCTAGTGGGTAGAACATTGGACTCGGAAGCGAGAGACTCGGGTTCGATTCCCAGTGCGGGCATGTACCTATGACTTTGTTTTCTAACTTATCTACATTTGTGAAGCTATAGGAGCAATACCACTCGCTAACTGTGAAGGAAAACATAGTGAGGAAACCTGAGTGTCTGAGCTTACCTCAGCACTTGAAATTGCCAATCCGCGGTGGGCACGCGTGATGATTAAGCCAATACTCTCTGTCTGAGAGAAGGCCTGTGCCCTACAGTGGGACGTATATAAGCTGCTTATGATGATATGATGATACTCAAGATACAAAACAAAATCAACCCCAGTAACCTTAGAGGAGGTACTGTTCCGCCAGCAATCAGCTCCGCCCCTGCCCGCACCCGCCGCGGAGCCCCATCAGAGCCCTACGTGCTCAAGTGACGGGGACTAACCTATTGTCCCGACAATGCTCACTGATATTATAAGGGGAATCGTTTGCTTAAAGCTTGCCACACACTAGCCCGGCTGCGAGACATAGACATAATTATATATAAATAGAGAATACTGTCCTTGTTGATGAGGGACTTGTGGACGATGAACCTGGTACCATCCCGAGACTTGTGGTCACCTTCCCGGTCATCATGTTCTTGTCCTCTCTACGAACTTCTGACAATCCTATAATATCCCAGTTGCGTCAGTCCTCAGTGTCCTCGTGTTATATGTGACCAGGTCCAGTCGTCGTCTTTGGTAGCCGGATCTCTGCCGAGGAGCCGGACCGCAGCCAAGAATAGTGGGGCCGCCGGGGACTGGAGGTCTGGGTATTTTCGACCTAACCATGAAGGGTTTCGCCATAATTGCCACGCTTGGAAGGCGGGTTATCGATCGCAGTATGCGGTTGGAATCCCAGGAAAATTCGCGAAATAGGTACGCCTAACTTCGGCCATTCCCATAAGCAGATATATCAAAAAGTTTTTCAGAAAAAACCTGCTCGTGTACTCGACCTAGATGGGTCTTAGCGTTTCGCCAGCGTCGAATATCATAATACGAACTTGAAGCATAAAGCGAGTGGGATTTTAATAAAGCACCGCGTTACACTGACTTCTGCAGAGTTAGGGCGCAGTTACACCGATCGCCTCCTCTTTGGCAGGGCGCGAGGCGTTGACCTGACAGGCAGCAATTTTAAAGACAGATTGATAGATAAATTAACGATTTTTTTTTCATCTCGCGATGCTCATATGAGTTCACATATTTTTTTATATGTAACCTAAATTCGTCTCATTGCAGGGCACAGGCCTTCTTTCAGAGAAAGTATGGGCTTAATCACCGCGCGTGCCCACCGTGGATTGGCAATTTCAAGAGCTAAGGTATTTGAGCATCTCAGACACTCAGGTTTCCTTACGATGTTTTACTTCACCGTTAGCGAGTGGAATTGCTACTATAACTTCACAAATGATTGTAACTTCAAAATCACAACAAAATCATTGGTACATGCCAGGTTCAAACCCCGATTTTTTTCTTAATTGAATTAGTTTGAACCCCGGCATTCTACTGCTTCGCTTCCACCGCTCAGTTTCAGGTAAACTTAATTACCTTTCGCATATAACAATGGCGACTAGTTAAATGTATAGAGTTACTTCTAAAACGCGCAACTCTTGAAATGCCCCGATTATAAAAAAAAGAAGCGAAATAACGATTTAGGAAAAAAACCCGACCAAGTGCTTGTCGGGCCCTGCACACAGTTGCGTAGAAAGTGGATGTATTATCTGTAAGATAAGCCCTACTCAGACAAAAAATTGCGCTTTGAAGCTTAATATTTTGCAAACAGAACCCTAGATCAAAAAATGATCTTACATCCACAATATTTTTAAACGACCAATCCAATAACACCCTACACTATGGTGTAGGCAAGAAAAAAAAATGCATCCCTAATTTAGGTGTACTGTACCATAATAAAAATTTGGTCGGCGTGATTAATATGTATGTTTATGCCAAATTTCAGCTTTCTCGTACTAATCGTCTCTGAGCTAGGCCACGGACAGACAGACGGACAAACGGACAAACGGACAGACAGACAGACGGACGGACTGACATGGCGAAACTATAAGGGTTCCTTGTCGACTGCGGAACCCTAAAAACTCATGTCGTCATTAAGTATGACTTTGAAATTAATCATCGACGAGCGAGCGACATCAACCCACAATAGCCTTGAGGCAGGCTTGCAGTTCTCCTGATGTAAGCCTGCCTTAAGGCTATTTTAACTTTATTGTACGACGCGACGTTGGCGTTTTGAGAGGAGCTTTCTTCGCATTTTCGGTGAGTTAATCTGAGAAGTCCAAACTCTGATGCGTTACTGACGACAAGTTTACGAGTATTTTGCCCATAGCTCCCTCATATTACAATTTAATAGTCATAATTACTCAAAATATCAAAAATATCAAATTAAACTATTTTTTTAAGCTATGGAAGCGCGGTGTCGCCTAGTACAGGCATTCTACATGCTTAAAAGGTGGCTCCAGATACTATGTACCGTTAAATTAAGCAGTTCACGAAAATAAAGATTTTGTATTGTATTTTGTATTTGTATTGTATTAGTTTTCTGCGCGGCCTAGTTCATGCTCTAGTACCATTGTCACCTCAACTTTCATATTCTCATTGCAAATTAGTAAACACGTGCACAAGCTGTTGTTCTGCCGATGGCCACAAAATTAAGTGATTGAAACTAGGGCCTTAAATGTGGCTTAAAAAGAGTTTAACTAAAATTCTTCGTACAAACGCGTTCGCGTCGGAACTCGTATTCAAAAATCACTCGAATTTTCGCAGTATCCATCTTTCTTGTCTAAATTGAATAACAAAAACAATTGAAAGTCGATATTCAAATGTTTCACATTTTTTTAAAAAATAACATCATAGAAACCATTTGAAAAAAGTTTCATTCGAAAACCTCAAACCATGAAGATTCTATGTCAATTCAAAGAACCTATTGCAATAAAACGGCAATTTCATACTTTAACCCCTAATATAACTGCATTTTTGGCGAGCAATTTTAAGGTACGTAAACACCTCAGTATGTGAACACCTTCCTCATTCTCTTTCACAGCACGTAGCTTTGTTGCCACAAATTCAAAAACTTACGTTTTATAACGGGTTCCCTCCATGTTACCCTGACCATTAGCAGGAAAATCTGTACTCATCGTAGATTGCGCGGCAATGACTACAATCTGTAGCAACAGCTGAAAACATTCATCAGCTCCCACACCGTTCGGATTCATTACATACAATATATTATGACAATCGATTTTGCTCATAAGTAGCCTATATTTCGTACATCCCACTGTAAGGCACAGGCCTTCTCTCAGGGAGAGAGTATGGGGTTAATCACCACGCGTGCCCACCGCGGATTGGCGATTTCAAGCGCTGAAATCTATGCTATGCGAATAGCTCAGACACTCAGGTTTCCTCACGATGTTTTCCTTCAAAGTTAGCGAGTGGTATTGCTACTTTAACTTCACAAATGTACATAACTTAGAAAACAAAGTCATAGGTATATGCCCGCACGGGGAATCGAACCTGGACCCTCGCTTCCGAGTCCAATGTTCTACCCACTAGGCTACCACCGATTTTGCTCACTTTGTGGTAATTCACTCATATGAGTGAATTAGTGAATTAATTTTGTGCAGATGCACCATGCCCACAGTAGTTGCTCGCGCTGTCTGAAATTATCTTGATCATCGAAATATAGAATGACAATTCAATCTGCGACATATTTACGGGTAACTATGTACATGAAACATGATTGAATTTAATCTAATTTTTATTAGTTTTCTACAGAGCTGTTTTCTCAGCTGTCCAGTCTGGACTCAAAACTCCAATAATTGCAAATTAATATCAATCTTACAACTCAGAGAACAAAAACTTAGACGTGTTTCCGCAACTGCGCCTTTTAAAAATATTCCTGTATACAGGGTGTAACAAAATTCTTATGAACAACCAAAAATGGCACGGTTTACTCGTCAATAGGAAGAAATTTTACTATAGGAATACGAAAGCCAATTAAAAAAAAAAAAGAAAGGATATTCAGAGCTAAAACAATCCCCGTTAAAACATCATTCGCAAAACGGTTCAGTGCGTCCTCCTTTCCTCATGTCTATTACAGAGTTTTGACACATTGTGACATCAAAAAAAGTAAGCCACATGAAGCCAAACATATAGTAAAGAAATGGCTCCTTACACTTAATTACGATGATACGGAAACTCACACACACACACACACACAGGCACGCGCGGGCGCGCGCGCGCGCACGAACGCACGCACACGCACACGCACACGCACACGCACACGCACACGCACACGCACACGCACACGCACACGCACACGCACACGCACATACACACACACACACACACACACACACACACACAAACACCTAGCGCTAAGTTTTTGTCTTATTTTGTAAAGTTATTCATGTTACTATTTTGCATGCTTAGTAACACAAATTTAAATTACTATTTCCGTTAATAGCTACAATTTTTCTTTTATATCAGTAGCAATAGAGACTCTCTGAAACTATTATATCAGTTAAACGTAGTCGAGCGCCTGCGACACAGGATTTCCTAGTGCAGGGCTCAATATTAATTGTATCTTATTCTCCGTATTCTGCAATAAATAATTTGAATTTGAATTTGACTTAGGCATAACAAAAAATACGAATATCAGCTGTTCCATACATTTTAATTCAAATTTTTATACGGTTACAATTTTTACACCATTTTATAATAAGAAACAGGTGGCGAGCGCAGTCACGGCTCCTATTGGAAACAAGCGCGGACATACGTCAGTGAACATCTCAAACACGGAAGGTGCCTCACGATGTTTTTCATCAGTACAACAACTAAAAGATGACATTTTTAATACCCACAAAGCCTTAGTATGTACAATTATACACGTGGTTTGTGTTGAGGGTCATTATTTTAATTCTGTCTTTTTTTGCTTCAGGTTTTCGGCCACTCATAGCCTATTCTTTACAGCGGTATCAAGGGCTATTAAATTTGAATGCGGGAAATTGTGCGCTGCGTTGTTTACCAGAAAAGATTACGGGTGTAGCGTTTGCCTTTGTCTAAACAGGCCTTGTAGACCGGGAGACGTCGTTTGGTAAAGTTTGGTCGTATCTGGCTATTTTTATTTCATGTATTTAAATTGAGATCAATGGGACGTTACATTTGTTCGAACAAAAAAAGAATTGTCGAAATCAGTTAAGATCTGACGGAGTTATGGAGGAACATAGCCCAAAAAATATATACGCGTCGAATTGATAACCTCCTCCTTTTTTGAAGTCGGTTAAAACATTACATAGATAAATAATTTCCTAGACTAAAAATAATTTACCAAGGAAGTATAAAACTTAGTATTTTCTAAGTTTAACACGAGCACTACCTATAATAAAAACTGAATTTTATTAGTATAAAACTATTATATAAACCATTAGTATAAAACTGAAGCACTCGTAGCCCCGGCTGCCTGAGTGATCTTAAACGATCACGAAGGTTAAGCAACACAGGGCGCGTTCAGTGCATGGATGGGTCGCCGTCTATGCCTAACGCTAGTGGCATTTTTCCGAGCAGTTCCGTGCTTCGCAAGGCACGTTAAGCTGTTGGTGCCGGCTGCCGTCGATAGATGGCAGTCGTTAAGCCAAGTCAGAGGCCTCAGGGCGGCTTGACAACTTCTGACAGTAGACGAACCACTAGTCTACAAGCCTCCACCAATCCGGACTTGGCCCCCGTGGTGGAGTATGGCCTACACCTTCCTCAGGGAAGAGACCCGTGCCCCTCGGTGGGGACATAATGGGTTGATGATGATGATTAGTATAAAACTTATTACCTGTACGTAGCAAATGACCACACTTCGTGTGTAAAGAAGTGAATAGAGAAAATATTTGGTTTATTTGATGCGTGCCTTCTGTTTTCGACTATTATTACATTTCTTATTCTAGCCTAGGTTGCCTCACGGTACGTTAATTCAATTTGATCTGCAGCTCTCATTTGTTCCAAGCCACGGATACTGTGGAAAATTATTTGGCGCCCCATCTGTGGCTAAACGAAAACCAGAAGTAGTTGTCCTACCACCATTGCAAAATCGTATTTTATATAAGTCAGTAAATATTTCTAAGAAAATACTAAGGAATTACCAGGAGACGGGCAGCAGCGTCTTCCTGAGATTCCAATTGCATACTGCGATCGCCGACCCGCCTGCCAAGCGCGGCGATTATGGCATAACCCCTCATGGTTATGAAAACCACGAAGGAGGCCTATGTCCTGCAGTGGGCGTTAAATGGCTAATGATGATGATGATGATGAAGTACCTGAAAAACGTATGTTTTAGAATAGTTTACTTGGCTGAAGTGATCAGATTCCACTAGCGATTGCTGAGTAGGTAAGAAGAGACAGTGATACAGAATCATTTAGAATACATTAATATAATATAAATAAGATATTTTGAGTATTAGGTACACCACCCTGCTCGACACACTGCCGATGGCCAAAGTGTTGTTTAAGAGGGACTTGTGGACGAGAAACCCGATATCACCCTGGGAATGTTGCTCGCCCTCCCGGAAGTAGAGTGTAGGTTACAGGATTTCAGGGTTATCGTGTCCTTGCTCTCTCGACGGACTTCAGATAACCCTAGGATATCCCAGTTTAATCTATCCATTTCCTCTTCCAGCTCAATTGGCTTTTCGTCTGTCCTCAATGTGCGAATGTTGTGTGTTACCAGGGCCAGTCGTTTTTGCGGTTGGGGGTGGTAGCCGAATTTCTGCCGGAGATTCTTAGCACCCCCTGCTCCGCCGTTACCGTGGCCGCTACCGTAGCCAGGAATAGCGGAGCTGCCGGGGACTGTGGGCCTGGTTTTTTTTGTTGTCTTCCAATATCAATGGCGAGCACATCACTCACCTTCGATTTGCCGACGATATAGTAGTCATGACAGAAACGATGGAAGACCTCAGCATAATGCTCGAAGACCTCAGTCGAGTTTCCCAAAGGGTGGGATTTAAGATGAACATGGACAAAACGAAGGTCATGTCGAACGCCCGTGTTGTGCCCACCCGATATATATTTAATCACTTTTTTTCCTTGCCAACCATTATAATAAATTTCGGAGCTTACACAGCCATTTTATGATCAGAATCACACTTTTATTGTAACGTTCACATGATATAATTTGAAAAAGATTTCGTCGCGCACACCCGGTCGCTGCAACGGGTGACCCGAGGGCTGGTGCCACTTCGGGCAGCGGCTGAGCCTCGCTATTCAGTGGGGTAATGCTGCTGGCCTTCTAGGGGCTTTACCGACCGACGGCAGCGACTTGGCCTCAATCTTCTACTTAAATTCCAATTCTTATTTACTATACTTTGATTATTAAGTCTTATATAGCAACATTGTGTGAAAAGTACATAATTATACTGAGAAAACCGGTCAAGTGCGAGTCGGACTCGCGGTCGAAGGGTTCCGTACCATTATCTATACAACATTAGACAAAGATCGAATTTGAAAACAGCGCCATCTATAGAAACCAACAAGACGCCTTTAACATTGACATTTAACGACATGACATCGGCGTTGTGAAGGTTACATAGATGGCCGCTAGATGACGAGCGCTGTCTTTAGACAAAGTTTGTTATATGGGAGCCCCGGTAAATATTTATTTTATTCTGTTTGTAGTATTGGTTATTATAGCGGCAACAGAAATACATATCTGTGAAAAATTCAACTGCCTCGCTATCGGTTCATGAGATACAGCCTGGTGACAGACACACGGACAGACAGATAGACAGTGAAGTCTTACTAATAGGGTCCCGTTTGGCACCCTTCGGGTACGGAACCCTAAAAAGGAAAGGCTAGAATTATAGAATTATATTAACATCGGACATAGAAGATTTAATCTACTTCTCTCAACTTTCCGCACTTTGTTTGCTAAATACGATCGACGAAGGCCTAAAGATTTTTTACTGAGCCCGTATTCAACTTACAAAGGAGAGTTTATCGTCTTCGTAGACGCTTCGTAGCTTTCGTAAGCTTAAATACTTAAATTACGTAAAAAGTCCAATTTCATTTAAGTAATTATATAAGATAAGAATATTCTTTATTGCACATTATATAGTTGAAAGTCAAGAAACCACATTCGCTGTGTAGTGCCGAAGAAGACGCCATTAGGTCGAGAAGCCCTATCGCATCACGCTCTATGTAAAAAGCTCTCCTCAACAAAAGACCTGAGTGGGAATATTAGAATATCATGAATATTCAATAACTGCGCCCCCAAAGGGCCGGCGCACCGCGGAATTATTTCAACCCTTAATAACTTTTAATAGCATTAACGCTACCTTTTTCCCAACTCTTTCATTATGGTGCATTTAGACTGGTCTTATAAGACTCAAGCCAGCAAACAACTCCACTCTAACCATTAAAAATAATATTGTCTGTCTTTTTACATTTTGTACACACATTTTCTTTAGCGAAAAAAATCTTTACTAGACTTAAAACGCTTTCGAAAGTGTTAGTTAGTTAGACCTGAGATTACCGCATCTAGCCTAATATTTGGCCCATGTACGTAGTAAAATCCTCAGATTTTCCTCTGTGCCTCAGATAATAGGGTTTCCTCATGATGTTTTCCTTCACGGCTACTACAAATAAACTTACAAATACATTATATAACTTATATACGAGGCGGTGGTAGCCTAGTGGCTAGAATCTCGGACTCGGAAGGGAGACCCAGGTTCGATCCCCGGTGCGGGCATGTACCTATGACTTGGTTTTCTAAGTTATGTACATTTGTGAAGTTATAGTAGCAATACCACTCGCTAACGGTGAAGGAAAACATCGTGAGGAAACCTGAGTGTCTGAGCTATTCACATACCTCAGCGCTTGAAATTGCCAATCCGCGGTGGGCACGCGTGGTGATTAAGCCCATACTCTCTCCCTGAGAGAAGGCCTGTGCCCTACAGTGGGACGTATATAGGCTGCTTATATTATTATATTATATATAACTTATAAAACAAAGTCATTGGTACATACCGGGGTTCGAACCCACGACCTCCGGAAATTGCCGGCATTCTACTGTTACGCTACCACGCTCTTTTCTATTGAGAACACAAATTTTCTCGTTTGGTGTAAATGCTTTGAACGATTGGGCCAGTGAAAAAATCCCATTAAACTTGAGAACTCGTAAGATAGAAAGATGAATCGTTATCTCCGATTAATTTGGCTACCGAAGATAATTACTTTTCGTGGAAATATTTTCTTTTCTTCTTGCTTGGTGGTTTTCGGAAAGGAAATGAAACAAAATATAATAACTGAATAATATAGACAAGTGGCAAGTGGCAGACTCTGGTACCTGCCTACCCCTCCAGGATGTAATAATACAAACCAACTCTACTGTAGTGTCCTTTCAGAGTATCATGTACTTACTTACCTAGAAATACCAAAACCACATATATTTATTACTATGTACCTACGTGATTTAGCAATGAAAGTTAGAGTCATTTGTACGAGGGGTGTTCAATAAGTAGTAAGAATGAGGTATAAACTCCTTGGATAGAGAAAAAGAAAATACTGGCAAGCATAGCCCACTTATTCGTCGCCATAATAAAATAAAAAAGGTTGATGCTTTTTTGTTTTTTCAATCAATCATAGAACGTTCTTACTTGTGTTCTGTCGTAACGAGTAATCGAAAGTGGAGAAAAATGAAGTTCGCGCGGTAATTAAATATCTATTTTTGAAAAATTTTACTACGGAACAGGTAAATCAAGACTTGCAAGATACGTTAGGAATTCATGCTCCTCCTTATTCTACGGTTGCGAGTTGGTGTGCTGAGTTTAAGAAGGGAAGAACATCCACTAATGACGACTCGCGCTCAGGTTGCCCTACGAATGAAAAAAAATATTTAAAAATAGTTTTGGCGGATCTTCGTACTAGTGTTCGTTTTATAGCTGAAGAACTAAAGATTTCAATAGAGAGTATTCGTAATATAATACAGGACATAGTGAAAAAAGTCTCAGCGCGTTGGGTGCTTAGAATACTAACAGCCGTACAAAAACGAACCAATCTGGGAATTTCACAAAGCTGTTTGGAACTATTAAAACAAGATCCTGACCGGCTTTCGGCTCGGTTTCAAGGCTCCGTTCCATCCGGCCAGACCATGGGTCATGATCATGGGATCATTTTTTGGGACAGCCAAGGGCTGGTGATAATTGAATCGTGTGATTTTAAAACGACACTCATGTCCTTTCATTACAACTTTGCAGGAAATAGAAAAAACTGTTTTATTCAAATACTAATATCTACAACAGCAATATTTTAGCATATTATATTGATTTCTGTATGAATAAACTACAATTTTTTTTTCTAAAGTAAATCAATAGGTAGGTGTAAATAATTTAATAAAAAAAATGGGCAAGTGTTATTTTTAAAACACATGTGACTTGTGTTGTTTTAAAATCACACGATTCAATTGAATACCTCAGTCATGGAGCCACTATTACGGGGACTATGTACCTACGCAGAACAAACCAAAAAGTTGCGTGACGAAATACGCGAAAAACGGCGTGGCAAACTCGCTAAGGTTGTTTCGTTTCATCAAGATAACGTCCCAGCCCAGCGCACAAGTGAAAAGTTGCGATGGTTGCATATTTCAGAGATTGAAAGAATATATAAGAGGCCAGAAATTCGACGGTGATGACGCAGTGATCGTCACAGCACAAGGTTTTTTTTATAGAATCAAGATGAAGTTTTTTAAGGAAAAAGATATGCTAACTCCCAGTTTCTCGTACACTAACACGCTGTTAATCTACTGTTAACAGCTGTCAATTGACCAAAGTGCATACAAAAAAAAACCACTGACAGCTGTTAATAGTAGATTAACAGCTTGTTAGTGTACGAGAAACCGGGGGTACGTGTATATACAAATAAATGATGAATATGTTGAAAAATAAAATATCATTTGATAAAAGTTAATTGCATCTTATTCATTCTCACTACTTATTGAACCCCCCTGGTAAGTACGTATTTAGCAATAAAAGTCAAAGTCATTTGTATGTACGTGATTCAGCAATAAAAGTCAAAATCAAAGTCATTTGTATGTACGTAACTTATCAATATAGAATAATAGTCTAATTTATATAAACACGACTCCTTAAAACACTACTCAAAGGCAGTTTAAATAGTCTGTACATAACATAAGCAGCCCATACACGTCCCACTGCAGGGCACAAGCCTTCTCTCAGAGAGAGAGAGAGAGAGTATGGGCTTAATCACCACGCGTGCCCACCGCGGATTGGCGATTTCAAGCGCTGAGGTATGTGAATAGCTCAGACACTCAGGTTTCCTCACGATGTTTTCCTTTACAGTTAGCGAGTGGTCTTGCTAGATAGTCTGTGCTGAAGAAAAAAACGTAACCACCAATTATTTAAAATGACTCTGAGGAGTGCTTTAGAGGAATCTTGTTTTTTAGGGTTCCGTACCCAAAGGGTTAGGGACCCTATTACTAAGACTCCGCTGTCCGTCCGTCCGTCCGTCTGTCACCAGGCTGTATCTCATGAACCGTGATGGTTAGGCAGTTGAAATTTTAACAGATGACGTATTTCTGTTGCCGCTACTACAATAAATATACTAACTAAAAACAAAATAAAACAAATATTTAAGGGGGTTCCCATACAACAAACGTGATTTATTTGCCGTGATTTATTGGACGCTTGAAATATTCAAATTTTGTATAGATAATGGTACGGAGCCCTTCGTGCACGAGTCCGACTCGTACTTGGCCGGTTTTTTTTTATAAATAAGTCTGCTAAATTTTCGTAAATGTCCCTTAAGTCACCATTTCAATCGACTTTTCTTGAAGAATTTTAGTTAAATGCAGTTTAAGCCACATTTAAGAAAGTGATTCAAGTCGGCATCAGTCTAATTTATAAAAATTCGATTCCACTAAAGCAGTCTTAAGATAGACATAAAGCTGGTTTATAAAGTCCAGCTAGACAAAGTCCTGCCATAAACTAGATGTAACACCGTCTTATTGAGTGATTTACTGGGATTGAGTTTTTATAAATAAGACTTTTATACTATCAAGACACGTCTAGCCTCCTATTGTTCTAAAAAAACTAAATTCAACCATAAAATCAAAGCATAATATGTCCATGGAATTAGATATGTTAATTATTACAATGTTACGTAACAAAAAAAACTTTGATGAATATATTTTTTTTAACAATGGTTCCCAAGAAGCGTCGAAATCGCATCGATAATAGATATAACACAATTATAATTTGTGTTAAGATGTTTTGTAGATTGCGTTTTCGCTATCTACCTTTTGTCGCGTCCTAAAGTTACCGGTAAGATGTTCTCGACAAGGTTAAACATAACATAAACTCACGGCTGTATCCTGGAGGGGTAGGCAGAGACCAGGGTCTGCCACGTGCCACGATCCTGACAGATCTATTTCGCTTCATCTTCATTAATTTTTTATTGCATGCATGCAGGCCAGATTCGGGGAATAAAAAATTAAAAATTAAATTTTGTTTAAGTAAACAATTTTTTTTTCTCTACAATATTGTGGCTTCACATGGTCAACATTTTTTTCTGCAAACGTTAAATTAGAAAGAGAAACAGATCCGACGTAAAGATCTCATTAATTAATATCGAACAACAGCCTTAATTACTCAGCAGTTTCCAAACCCGAGATCTGTATTGAGGCAAAGTTTTCCGAGTAAACCAATATCATCAGTTTGCATTGGCTTCCTCTTGGCGATCCTTAGGGAAGTCATTATTCATCCTAATATACATATGGAGGGTATTGATTGAGTTCGCTTCCTTGAAACTAAAGAGAGGAGCATACAGAAGTACTGCGCAAATATATTAATAAGAATAAAATAGAAAGAAAATGAATGTAACAAATTAAAAGGTATTAAATGGGTGCATACAACGACTAATGAATCCTGGTCTCTGCCTACCCCTCCCGAATACATGCATGAGTTTATGTAGTGTAAAAAAAAAATAGGTACACAGTCACGAGTTTTAACAGGAGGAGTTAGCTTATATAGCGGTGACCGTCAGAGATTAGCTATTGTGAATAAAAACATTTTTACTTTGACTTAATTTTACATAGCCCATAAAATATAGAGGGTAATTTGCTTAATATTATTATCAAGAAGATCAAGTTATGAAGCAATTTTTTTTTCTGTAACGACAATAAAGAACACTAACAGTTTTCATTCTAATGCTAAACTCCTTGTCGCAAATATCGACCAATGAAATCTCGAGGAGTGATTTGCACAAAGAGTTTGTATGTCGAGTATTCCTTGCGCAAGGAGTTTGTATCGAGTATTTTTTGCGCAAGGAGGTTGTATCAGCATTGAGATCTTGGATGGAGGTCGAATATATTGGTGTGTTATAAATTCAAACTCCAAAATAGTGATTAAAAGGCTTTTTTATTCACTGTTTTCAGTGAATAAAATTTTTAGTCCATATTTTTAGGGGTTTGAACTCCAAAAAGGAAAGGAAACGAGACTTAGCCTTTGTGCGTGTATAGGTACTTCACTCAGAGATTTTCTTTATAAGCTTATCGCCATGCCCACCGCGAATGGGTCGTAGTTGGGTTGAGTAACTGCCCATAGCCTACAAAAGTTATATTGAGAAGATTTATAAAATTCAACGCACAATTATAAAAAATATCGTACCACCTAGCATAAGGAGCAAATATAGACATGATGATCCTGGATTATTCAGTTATTGTAAAATAATCGATATTTTTGATAAATTTAAACTAAGTATAATGTGTGAAGAAAATAATAATATAACCAACTTAAAAAAGAGAAGTCGACGTCCGCAACTGCGTCATCTTCTGTATTAGCCTACTTTTGTAATAACTAGATACAGGAATGTCTATGGTACGCGTACTACAGACTACCTACTACCTGCTATCTTAAACCAACTACCACCTAGTGTATTATGTGATTTGGAAGCTAAACCCGTTACCAGTAGACTTATATTGAGGGGGTACTTCCTAGGCTGAACTTGTAAGTTATTAAGTTTAGCTTAGGGGGTGCTTTTTCAGTGTAGGCCTACCAGATATATTTTATCTTGTCCATAAATAATAAGATTAATAAAAAAGTGATTTGAAGTGCTTGCATGAACATCTAAAGTCCGTATTACTCTAGACTACACATACGATCTTATGCGCTATCCATTGCGGGCTGTACAAGTCATATCCTGTCTTATCTCGCATTAAAGGATTGTGTAAAATGGGCTTAAGACATTCAGGTTTCTTCTTTACATATTTTTGGAGTTTGCGTTTGCGAGTGTTATTACTTCAACAAATTCACAAACTTCGAAGAGTTACTAGTCTGCCGCGACACAGATCTGTGCCCAACTTAGTATGGGCTCCCTACACGTTCCATTCCGCGAGGGCAGTTAAGGGGTTAAAGGCATAGGAAATAGCCTTTTATATTTGATCTTCTGTATGAAGCTGTCCGCATGGAGGCGCACGCACACAAACAAATAAACTATTATCAGTGACCCCGCTAAATAATAGGGGCTAATAATTTTCTATTGAATTCCGGTAGCGTCTGGCGCCTGGCCAGCCGGCCGTTTGCCAAAGCGCCTGATAGCGACACTATACCGCAACATTATGCGTGATACTACCCATAACACTCAAGTTACTGTGCAACTACGCAACGCAGGCATATTATATCACTCGCACTCGCGGTAGTGTCTATTAGGCGTGTTTGCACAGGCGAGCTTTCGTGCGCCAATGACGTCAGGGTGGCGCCATTTCGATTGGCGGGTCTGACAGTGTCAGTAAGATTTATTATATAAATTAAATAAATAAGATAAAGATTGCTATCTTACATTAATTATTTCACAAATTACAAAACTGCTGCAGAGCGACATGGTCTATCTTCTACTATTCTTCTACGAAATAATACATAATCAAATCGATTCAACAGCCCTTGTAGAAAATAGTAGATTGTACAACAAGTGCATAAAACGCACCATTTTACTCGAGACGTTTATCCATCCGAGCGAGCTTGCGAGCGAGGATAGATATAAAGTCGAGTGTAAAATGGGTTTTATGGACGAGTTGTACACTCTACTTTTCACTTCGATTGCGAGGAAAAAATAATTATGGTTCCCGCCAATTAACTTTTTTTTCTTTTTTTTTTCTGTAGGGACGTGACACCTGACTTAAGGTCGTTACATACTGCTCAGTTATAAAAACATTTTCTTTTTATAACTATGATAAGTTGTTGTTATGGCTTAAATACTATACTGATCTACTAAATTGAAAAATAAACAAATATAAAAAATAATAAATGAGACGAAATACAAATTATAAGTTTATTTCATGAAGTTTTATTGTGTACTTTGGCTGTTGGTATCTTTGCCTTGGTCTTAGAATACGAACGAAACGAAATAAAATAAAGAGGTTGTTGTATGAAGTTAAAGATGTTCGTGTGGCTGTTGCAGCGATTGCCTTGGTCTTCGACGAAGATTTTACTTTATGCTCTAGAGCATAAAAAGCGACTTTATGTCGCCTACGCACGACATAAAGACGAACTTTTAGAGCATGAGAAGTGAAAAATTTTTTTTTTTAATTTCTCGTTCGTCCTCTCGCTATAAACAAACTTCTCACATACCCCATCGCAGTACCAATTATGCTTAAAACTCTTTTTCCACACGTGCTCTTATTTTTTATGATGAGTAGGTATATCACGGATGTTGATATTTTCTTTCACAAGAAAAACATGTTATGTTTAAAAAATGATTCTTTAAAAAATTAACAAATACTTTACATTCTAAATAACGTCAGGTTTACAAAAAACCGTGCTGATATAATTTTTTAACTTTATTTTTTATGCTGTCTATAATGGGCATCTCTTTGTTAAAATTCTTGATTACGGACACTATTGTTTGCCCCCGATGACACCTATTTCATTTACTCTACTGCAAAACCAGTTACAGTTACTTGTTTTGAACATGTACCTATGACTTGAACCCGGCATTTGAGCCCATGGTCTCCCACGTGTGAGGCAAAGTTTTCACCGATACCCTATCACACTCAGATCACGAAAGAGCAAATCTGGCACTTTAACAAGTTACCCGATATATTTAGCAAGTTACCCGATTAAAGCCGAAAAACTTTTAAAATCGTTTAAGAGACTTGTCAAAGAATATCTTGTATCAAAAGGGTTCTGTTGTATAAAAGACTACCTACAATATAAGGATTAGTTTAGAAAATAGTATTCGGTCGCTCTACATAGGTACTACAATGTATTAATAAAGTTAGGACTAGCTGCACATAATTAAATTTAGTTAAGTGGCGCCGGATTAAGAATAGCGTCACTCCTTTTCCTCCCATGGATGTCGTAGAAGGCGACTAAGGAAATCAATTACCAGGAGACGGGCAGCAGCGTCTTCCTGAGATTCCAACCGCATACTGCGAAGCGTGGCGATTATGGCAAAACCCCTCAAGGTTATCAAAACCACGAAGGAGGCCTGTGTCCTGCAGTGGGCGTTAAATGGCTGATGATGATGATGATGAAGTATGTGTTTACATCTGAAAAGGTAGACTCTGGAAAATTGTAAAAAAGTATCTGTTACCGCTACTGTAAACCCAAAGTCAAACATATTAAAGATTTCATTTTGTCAGCGTCTTATTGCGAGCATGAAATGCTGTCTTAAAACTAAAATTTGGCCTTTGCATCTACGTAATGAGACGATTTATACAGCGTCCAGTAGCACTCCCACTCACACTAGATGGATGAAGGGACCACTTAGACGCTGCAGTGCCTGTCTTAACTAGTATAGAATTTGACTGTGCTTTTATACCATACAAATCATATAAAAACCTAGGAGAAAATTAAAAGTAAAACAATAAAAATATTTTTTTCGGGGTTTTCGGGGTCAAAAAATATGCGAAAAATAAAGTTATCTAGTAACATAACACTTATTAGATTTCGTTTTGCATAAAAACACTACTTTACGAGATAACTCAACTATTGACAACCGCTTCATACATTATTATTAGCGTCACGTGACGTCATAGCCTAAGGTCGATTTGTATGGCGCGTTTTAGTGCCATGGACTACAGTCTTATAGGACTATATTTACTTTTCGACTGGTTGTATTATAAAAAGTATTAGTCGCAGAGAAAAAAAATACCACGTTTATTTATCTCTTAACATGTCCTCTCCTATTCTATTAAAACATTTTTTTTGTGCAAGTTCTCCATTAGGCCTCCAACTCTGGCTGAAATAGCTGCTAATTCATTAGGTCTCTTTCGCATGTCTGAAAGTAATTAAAGTAACAATAACAGTAACAGAGGTGCATATTTAACGTAACCGCTAGCGAGCCATCACAGCGGTCCTAAATCAACAGACCCTCGAGTACAAACGGACCCTGACAATATTAGGGTTAACACACAAACCGCCGGTTCCTGAATTGAGAGTTTCGCAAAGTCCGTCATCTGTCCGTCTCGTTCCTTTTGGGAAATCCCAACAAACGGGATGATCCCAATCCAATCAGGCGGTCCCTCAATGCTGAATTTTAGGTACTTAGAACACGCTGTTTTATTAGACTAAAATAGATTTTACAGTTTTTACCTGTGACATGTTATCCCATCGGCATGGAAATTCTTTGAATCATTGCTATTGTGACAATTGCACAGTCCGGCTTTTTGGAAAATAAAGCAAACTGTTGACGTTACCTGTATTCAACCGACATGTGCGCTTGCTCGAGTGCAACTGGCGGCAGTATATGCTCACCGAGCATACATCGGTCAGCCGCTACTCGGTGGCCTATCCCCTCGCTATTATTGAAGGTTCTGACCCAATGTAACAATTCGTAGTTTATTATGAAAAATGTATGTATATTCCATGCTCCGTGTGGCGCCGGATTAAGAATAGCGCCACTCCATTTCCTCCCGTGGATGTCGTAAAAGGCGACTAAGGAAATAAATTACCAGGAGACGGGCAGCAGCGTCTTCCCGAGATTCCAACCATATACTGCGATCGCCAACCGGCCTGCCAAGCGTGGCGATTATCGCTATTAAAATACGAGGGAGGCCTACGTCCTGCAGCAGGTGTCAAATAGCTGATGATGATGATGATGTATATTCCATAGCCGATTAGCAAAAATTGTTATCCTACTTATTAGTTTATCTACCCGGGACCTCTTAATGATCAGGTTGGCAAATGCCGGATTGTTTGTGGCCAGAATAAAATGTATAGTGTCTGAGTAAAAGTAACTAGTTTCCTACTATAAATAAAAGTTTTCGAGACTACACCTCCGTTCACAACAAAGTTCAGAATAAACAACACCGTAGGCACCGGTGCGAGAGCAAAAAATCGCAATGCAAATGAAACGATAAATCATCCGAGCACGTATCGTATCGGTGTTTCAATTGTGCCACAAAATAAATAGAGCAAAAGTACAACAACAGACTGAATGACGGGTATAATGCTTATAGAGCAATAAGAGTAAGTATCAATAAAGCAAAGGTTTGCCGGAAGAGAATGCTGCTTGCATTAATCACACCCTTGTAAAAGGGAGACGGTCTGAAACCCAGAACTGCGACTACGAATGCAGTCACGGCAATAAAGCTGAGCCCGTTCCTTTTTATCACATTATGTGGACGAAGAAAACTTAATATCTATCTATTATTGTAAAATTTGTGGTAAATTAAATATTTTCGCTTTCACTTTCACTTGTACACTTACGTATGCATTTAGTGCAATAAACAATAAAAAAATACATTCTTCTGCTCTTTATTCTTCTTTGGTGAAGACACTGGTCAGGCGGTACGACGTAGACGATGAACTAAGGTGGTCACAGTTGTGTAGAGGATCGGTAGGCCGACCGCTGACCAGCGTCCCGAAGGGTCGATGACATTACTAAATAAGACAAGACAATTTATTTCACAAAAACATTGCACAAACATCCATCGGAAAGCAAAGAACGACATTGGCTGGAGGCCGAGGGGGTGGGCGTGCTGGTGAAAGAGATCTGGGCCCAGTGGACTCTGTTTATATACCTAATATAAATTTTAAATGATTTATTCAGCTTCCAATTTTCTATGTTTTCTAAGTTATATACATTTGTGAAGTTAACAATACCACTCGTTAGCCGTGAAGGAATACGTCTTGAGAAAACCTGAGTGTCTGAGCTATTCACATACCTCAGCGGTTGAAATCGCCAATCCGCTACTCTCTCCCTGAGAGAAGGCCTGTGCCATACAGTGGGACTTATATAGGCTGCTTATGTTAACACACAACACAATCACTTGTCCTGGTCCCAAACTAGGATACCCTGTGCTATGGTAACCAGACAAGGAATTCAAAAACATGGGTGGCATGGCATGGTAATTAGACGCAATACCGCTAGACCAATGGGGCAGTCGTTGCAATTGGATTGTATGAGAACTTTGTATGAGAGAGCATTTATGTCGACTGCAAAGTTAAGTTGCTCATCGTTTGTTTGAAACTTGCACTTGTTCGTTTTTCTTATCTCATGACTTATGATGCAAATCTTCTTAAATTTACGTTGCCCTTGGGTAATAAATTCACTATTTGTATTTTTAATGACTCGTGATATATATTACTATCCCCTATTTATAGTAAACTTAAACTTTTTAGATAAACTTTTTTTTGCCGTTACCCACATTTCGGATTATATTGTGTTTTCTGGTGACTGTTGTATTTTGTTTTGTGATTTTATGTTTGTGAGTCTTGTGTCGTCAAATAAATATATATTTCTTTCTTTCTTTCTATTTGGTCTAAGTATTGTCTCCTGACACGTCCCTTACGTGCCTTTCCATCCACTTTCGCTCGACATCTTTCTTTCGTTAAACTTTCTTCCTTCATCCTCACCACAGTAGCCGAAACCGGCACGCATGCTGCAACTGTTGAATGAATGTTTCTGATGCGAAACCTCTGGTCTTTGTCTGCCCCTCCGGAATACAGGCGTGAGTTTACGTGTGTGTCTTCTTATTTTTATTTTCTTCTTCTTAATTTATTTAAAAGTAAGCTTTTTTAATATTACTGCCGTACCTAATTTTTCTAAAAGACGTTGATAGCAGTACCTCTATCGCATTTATGTGTGTCGTTGTTTCAGCGTTGCCGTCGGCGGCACAAGAACGGTAAATTTATAACGCGACTCCCAGAGCGCCCGGCGCGGAAATATTAACATTTTCAACCGTGTCCGCGGCAACAAACAAGCGTTTTGAGAACGCTACGAAATTGAGGAGCGTTTTATAAAACGCTCTTGCAATTAGCCTGTGTTTCTTTTAGTTAGCGAAGCGGGATCGACAATTGGTGGTTATAATAGAAGTTCGCATAAAGTCATCGAAACGACGGATAAATTTAAAACAATTTCGAAAGATACTCAGTTAAAAATATGCAAATGTGTCTTCGTAGCCACGTGACTGTTTTGTAGATAAAAAAAAGTTTTTTGGTAACTTTTATTATTTATTCACGAGAATTGAGGTACACTTAAGTGTGATTTAGATAAAAATCCTACTTATAAATGAGTGATATGAACAGCGTGCCTTTTAACGTTCAGCTACATAAAGCCGGGTTTTGACGGTCTTAGTACGCTCAGACCGTGTGCGTACAGTTTTAGTTGATTATGATGACGCACTCGGTCCGAGCGCACTGACTGTCTTTATAATCAACTAAAACTGTACGCATACGGTCCGAGCATACTAAGACAGTCAAAGCCCGGCTTAAGCTTAAGTAAATAGTGTAGTGTATATATGTCCTACTGTTAGCACAGGTCTTCACTCAGCGAGATAATTTTTAGTAGCAATAACACCCGCTAACCATGAATGATGGGCGATTACACCGTAAGGAAGCCCGAGTTCCTGTGATGTTACAAGTTGTAGTAAGCTGTAAGTAAACAAGATTCATCTGTCACAGCTCTGATTTTTTAAAAGTTTTTTATCTTTAACTATCATAAATCCACCGTAAAATTTCTGTAGGCAAAATGATTAGAGACAAGATTGTTTCTCAAGAAGTGCTAAAATACTCATCATCATCAGCCTATGCTTGTCCACTGCTGGACATAGGCCTCTCCTATTGCACGCCACTGAGCACGGTCCTCGGCTACTCTCATCCAGCTCTTGCCAGCCGCCCTGCGAAGATCATCGCTCCACCGAGTTTGAGGATGTCCTACACTACGTTTACCGATCCGCGGTCTCCACTCAAGAACTCGTCTACCCCATCGGTTATCAGTTCTTCGGATGATATGGCCGGCCCGCTGCCACTTCAGCATGCTAATTCGGTGGGCAATGTCGGTGACTTTGGTTCTCTGTCGGATCACCTCGTTTCGAATTCGATCTTTCAGAGAAACCCCGAGCATAGCCCTTTCCATAGCGACTGAGCGACTTTAAATTTGTGGACCAGCCCCACCGTGAGTGTCCACGTTGCGGCACCATATGTCATGACGGGTAGGACGCACTGATTGAAAACTTTCGTCTTGAGACTCTGTGGAATTGGCGATGTGAAGACTCGACGTAGTTTCCCATACGCTGCCCAGCCCAGTTGTATTCTTCTATTGGCCTCTTTCTCGAAGTTGTTTTTACCCAACTGCATGGTTTGCCCGAGGTAAACATACTTCTTAACAACTTTGAGAATATTGCCGAGAATATAATAAAATACTCGTAACTAGCTTATTAAGACTTGAACTGCCTGCCCGTTTGTGGGGCACCGGCCGGGGCGGGTTTAATTGGAGCGTCGTAATTTATCGGCGCCGGATCTGCGCAGTTATCGGATTACCGCCCGATTGGAATTATATTCCGGCCCCCGACCATCTAAATTAATTTACAAGGGGGCAGTCTTCGGACCCCCGGACACCCGTGAACAAACTTAAAGTGGTCAATTCAACAAATTATCAAAAGATCGGGCTGCCATATACACAAATTTTGGGCAGTTTAAGAGTCTCAGCAAAATGAATGTGCCTTAAGGCCGTGTTCTCAAGGCACACGTATTTGTATGGGAATTTTGTGCTGCGCTAGCGATTAGTTTGGGGAAAAGTAAGCATTTTTGAAATTCAAAAACCTATTTAAAGGCTAAAAATTCCAACCTTGCCGGGACTTAAACCTAAATTTTTAGCCTCTAAATAGGTTTTGAAAATTGTCCTCAGCACGGGTTAGTGCAACAAAAAGAACATTTTTTTTCAATTACAGAAATACAAATCCTATTAATAGAACTTTGATGACCGACGACGTCACTAACACATTCAGTGATAGTCATTTTGGTATAGTTTTTATTATCAAAAACTCAGCTCAAATAAAATCATATCTAGTTACAATTTAGACGCGATTTTTTTTATGCAATAAAAATATTTTATTTTATTCAGGAAACAAACGGTACAGCGAAAATCATGAAAATAATGACCCACGGCCCTACATAGGACAATGAAAAGTAGTATATATTTTTTTCAGATTTTAAATACTAACCTTTAGGGTGTAGAATGTATTTTAAATGTCAGAGAACCCATTCCTAACAATACTCGTACCTATCGAATACGCTAGTTTTTTTTAAATGGCACTTTTTTTAAATATCTTGACACAAACTAGAATCTATTAGAACCATAAAGAGCGGGTGCGCGGGGAATCCATGGGTAATGTTTCTGATAGATGTAAATGGATGCCATTTTTAGGGTTCTGCAGTCAACAAGGATCCATCTCCGTCCGTCTTTCTATCTGTCTGTCCATCTCTCTGTTTGTCTGTCTGTCCGCGGCTTAGCATGGAGATGATAAATACCTACTAGAGAGCTGAAATTTGGCACAAATATGCATATTTATTACGGCAACAAAACAGCATAATAGTTTCTCAAAAAAAAATTTTTACGGTGTCTAACTAATGGAACTAACAACTTCGTCGAAATAATTTTCAATGGAATTTGTCTACTGAGACCACGGCATTTGCAAAGGTACAGAAACGTAGGAAAATCTTAAAATGAAAAAATAAATCAGTAAATATCCGTGCAAATTCAGTTTTTAAAATGGAATTTGTATCAAGTTTTCCTTTTATAAGGTGCTTGTCTATCACTCGTTAGCAAACGGTTCCTTAAATCTAAAAATGGTTTTCTTATACTCACAATATTTTTTAACGACCAATCCAACGATACCTCACACTATAGTGTAGACGAGAAATAAAACTGCATCTCTAATTTGGGTGTAGGGGAGGAACTCCCGCTAAGGAGTTGGAAAACCACTGATTCAAAGATTTTTTTAACAACACAATATTGTCGCTTTGCTAACAATACGGAACATGCCATTTTTCCCTAATTTACAGGAAAAACAAAAATCAATTTTATTTAGCAAACAGTTTTCGCGGTGTTCCAGAGAAAACATATTTGCGCGGTATCAATTTTTTTTTAATAAATCGCTCTCAAAATCTGCACCCAATAGCATTCAGATATCAAAACCGTCATATTTCGATTTGAGAATGTTGTTTGCTAAGCGACGATATATGGTACGGAACAATCGATTCGCAAGTTTTACTCGCACTTAGCCGGATGAAGTCGCGGGCTCTGTTGGTGTTCGTTCACGCGGGATTTATAAAATATTTAGTTACCATTTATATTTATCCAGTAAATGGTCAATTACTGTTTGTAATAAGACCGTCAATTACACTACATTTTAACGTTTATTATTGTAACAATTTTGTTTATGATAAGCGACTTTTTTATCATGATTATACTGTAAGTACCTACTTATTCTTTTTCAGTTTCTTAATTACGTAATTCGTAGTGTACAATAAAAAATATTCTACATAGGTACAGGTATTACTCAAGGGCAATGAAAAACTTGTAAAAACACAATCCTTAAAACACTCATTAGAGGCAGTTTATATAGTCAGTGGTATAGGGAAAAACGTAGTCACAGATTATTTAAACTACCTCTAAGGAGTGTTCGTGTGGCGTGGGATTAAGAATAGCGTCACTCCATTTCCTTCCGTGGATGTCGTAGAAGGCGACTAAGGAAATCAATTACCAGTAGACGGGCAGCAGCGTCTTCCTGAGATTCCAACCGCATACTGCGATCGCCAACCCGCCTGCCAAGCGTGGCGATTATGGCAAAACCCCTCATGATTATGAAAACCACGAGGGAGGCCTATGTCCTGCAGTGGGCGTCCTATGTCCTGCAGTGGGCGTTGAATGGCTGATGAAGATGATGATAAGGAGTGTTTTAAGGAAACGTGGTTTTATGAATAACTCCAAAAGTGTGTAAAGAACAGTCGGGTTCAGAACACAATGCTGCGCTCAGAAACTGCGGACGTTGCTGTGGTTACCGTAGGATAAAGTGGAACTGCAGGGGTAGTACGATGGCACGAGTCACCCGTTTTGTGGCGCTGAAATGTCAGAATTTGACATTTAATGTACTGGAAATTCGTGACTTTTGACATTTAAAATGCGCGACTAGCGTCGTCCTACTACCCAGGCTGGACTGGCCATGACTGCCACCTGACTGACCTCAGGTAGTTGGGCCAAAGTTGTGACCGACGTGTACTCTTAGCATGCCACCCTCAAGAAATGCCCTTCTCTATGCAAACATATCAATTTATCTGTCGAGCCCGAGATGTCTCGACGTTAGCATGGCGACTGCGACCGAGATGGAGACGACCGAGACTTGTCTACAACCTGTAACATGGCGGCGCTGCCGAGATAATTTCGGCCGAGTGGACACGGAGGTGAAGACAAGGCTTCGAGACCATAGAATTCAACAGAAAATACATATTTCGTTAATGTTTTTTGTGTTCTTGCTGTATTATACTTTCTTTTTGATGTTCGTTTCTTAATTTTTTCCATGATTAGTGCATATAACTATTTATCCTTTAAAAGAACCCAGTCCAAGCAAAAAGAAAACAACAAAGCCAAGTGGTTATATTCTCTTTGAACAAAGCCACAGAAAATGACAGGAATGCGTTTTGTTACTACAATTGTAAAGCGTGCTCATTAAAAAAATTCAAACAAAAATGAAGGGTTTTGATTAGTTGCTTGCGTAGGAACGAAACGCAATTCGTAACTTTCTAGTGAAGTTCCGCTGTCGGCAAAAACCGGTAACAATTTTTACAGGGTTGCCAGACGAAAATACAACACTTTTATTTAATATGGTAACAACCAGTTTTTGGTGGACAAGGCCGCACTCTATTGACTATTTCGAGTCTCGGCTACCACGCCCACACTTTGGACATGGCAAGTACTTCTAAGTCTCTCACTCGACGTCGAGAGAGAGGTATAACGCGCATGCTAAGCAAACTGGTCCCACAAAATAGACACCAAAAGTATTTTTCAAAGACTCGCGATGCTCATGCATAGTATGCCATTGATGCCACTTCACTCTGCTCGTGACCACGGCAGCTGCAACGTTGCCGAAACGTTGGGAATCAAGGTAATAAAATTCTACCTAATAAATAATCGCGGTTAGACCCGTTTAATATAATACTATAGACACTAATGTCGTGACAAACCAAGTTGAAGATGGAGCAATGACATTAGTACATCACTGCCTCGTTTGCTAGTGATTGGCTTTAATCTATTATGTAACATTGGCGAAAATGGAAAATCAGTGCAGTGAGTCCGTAAAGCAGAATTGAATTGAATTGACTTTAGTACATTTTTGCCGGGATGGTGCGAGGTGGCTGGGGACAGGGAGAGGTGGAAAGCTAAAAAGTTATATACAAAATGACATATGCATACAAATTGAGTATGAAAGAAAAATGAGTGTCTGAACTCTTTTATGAATCGGCGGCGACCCGGACTAAAGCGCCACCAATGGTAACACCATTGGTAGCGCTTTGAGTTCCGACACTCCGGTTTCCAGATGATGCTTTACGTCACAGTTTGTTTATGAGTTGTATTTTTGTATTATTAGCTAATTCCGGATTCACTTACTTCATTTTTGTCGGAAGAGTCCGAACAGGTTATTTTTTTTATCAGGTATTTCTATAATTAATTCGTTTTTGGAAGTCGGTTAAAAAGAATTTCCGCTCTTTTAGTTTGTAAAAAAAAGTATACATTTCAAGGACAGTTATCAGTATGTTTGTTTTTGTGCTATAGGCGACACCTAATTACACCAAAAAATATCAAATATCTTAAGATGAATCAAGAAGAACTAACATAAGTATTGGACATTGGACAAGGTTACTGAGTCACCCAAATAATAAAAAAAAATCGGATAAGTGCGAGTCGGACTCGTCCACCGAGGTTTCCGTACAAATTTTTAGGTACTTAAATATTATAAATAGTTCAGAAATCGAGTCTCGCAATTTTTTGTAATAGCTTTTCCCAAACTTCAAAGAAATTTTTTTTAATGATTTAATTTAAAATGTATAGTTTTCAGATTTTTCCCCGTACTTATAGTATAAGACAAGAATGTTGTTTAATGGACAAAAGAAACAAGAGATACAAATAAAAGTTACAATTAAAAAGTACAATGGGCGGCCTTATTGCTACCAGCAATTTAAGCATTTACATTACTTGTCAAATTTCATAGTTCTAGTTCAACGGAAAGAACTCTATAAATTTTGATTTCTTTGAGTGTCTAAATATACGTACGTTTTTTGTGGCATAAACGGCCGTATCTCTTTTCTACTTTAACTTAGAAGTTTGATTTTTTCACAACTTCATGGGACTGTAGACTTGAGTATCTGGTTTTAATTTCAACTCGATACCTCCACGCGTTCCCGGCATTTATCTCGGACCCTTTAGGGTCTTGACAGACAGACGGACAAACGGGCGGACGGCTGGCCAACAAGGTGATCCTATAAGGGTTCCGTTTTTCTTTTATGGTGTACGAAACCCTAAAAGCAAGATAATATTCACTTCCACACAACACAATTACTTCTGCTGTTTTAAAACTAGGGTACCCTGTGGTACATTACCAGGCTAGGACATCACAAACATGGAAATACACCCAGACTGAGGCCGTTTGTACAAATCAATCGCGGAGGCAAGACATTTTGACATATTTTGACAGACATGTCTGACTGCCTCACTAGTCTAGCAGAGGTTCTGATTTTGATTCCTGCTGGAGGCACCAATAGCCTCTGTCTGGATGTAAAGCTTGCGATGTCCTTGTCTGATGACCATAGCGCAAGGCCCAACTTTGGGAGCAGGACAAATGATTTTGTTGTATGGAAGTTTTTTTGAACATGCTTTTATGGATCTATATTTGGGACTTTACTTACCTCTTTTCTTCAGATGACGTCTATAATGCCTTGTTGCGATAATAAGTAGGTAGCTTTGATGTTTGGATACGACTTGATTTAAGGTTTGCATGATGCAAAATAATTGGACTTGTTTCAGCCCTAATGCTACTAATCACTGACTACGCGATGACAGTGTAGAATCCTTGTCTCTTTTGATGAGATTACGTACATACTCAGTACCAGATATACAATCTCTAAACATAAACAAACAATCTTTGATAATTATTATCGAAATGTGCGTGTGTACTTTTATGTTTATTGCAACGGGCTATTAAAATAACCACATTTAGGCTAAAACATTAGTATCATCACCAGCCATTTGGCGCCCACTGCAGGACATATGCTTCCCTCGTGGCTTTCCAAGCTTCCCGGTGTGGTGCCGCCTGCATCCAGCGACTCCGCCACCGTAACCAGGTCGTCAGACCATCTGGTGGGGGGCCTGCCCACGCTGCGTCGTCCGGTCCGCGGTCGCCAGGTCAGAACTTTATCGCCCCAACGGCCATCAGTTCTCCGAGCTATGTACCCCGCCCACAGCTACTTCAACTGAGCAATTCTTCTAATATCAGTAATTTGGGTTCTTCTGCGGATCTCCTCTTTCCTGATTCGATCACGCAGTAAAATTCCTAACACAGCTCACTCCATTGCTCGTTGGGTGACCTTAAGCCTTCTGATGAGGTCCATTTTTGTCGGAAAAGTCCGACCAGGTTTCGCTCTGATTCGCTTAATCTTGGGGAGACGGAGTTCGCGTCGTCGGTTGCTCGTCTCTGACTGCGCGACCGTGTCGGAATCGTGTGACAAAAAAATCGAGTAAGTGAAACCGGAATTAAGCTAATAACATTATGGTTAATTTTCAAAAGTCAATATTTCTCAATTTCTCCTTAACAAAATATGCGTCTCTCTACATAATACTTCTAAGATTACCTGGTAGATAATGCTAAACAGCATTAAGCTCGCCTTTTTAATAATAATAATAATAATAATAATAATAATAATAATAATAATAATAATAATAATAATAATAATAATAATAATAATAATAATAATAATAATAATAATAATAATAATAATAATAATAATAATAATAATAATAATAATAATAATAATAATAATAATAATAATAATAATAATAATAATAATAATAATAATAATACCATAAGTACTTTACAAAGTTAACTGATGTGCTAACTTTACTGATACAACAACTTGCACATTATTAGCGTTTTCGTATATATTTTTTGTAAACATTACATCGCATAAACGCACGCCTGTATCCCCAAAGTGTAGGCAGAGACCAGGATTTGCCACTTGCCATGATCCCGTCAAACCCCTTTCGTTTCATCATCAATTCTTTGTCGTTGCATGCAGGCACGCCGGTTTCGAGTACTTTTTATGTTGCCCTTCGCTACGTATGTCCATATGTCTGTTTGTTAACATTTATTTATTTATTTCAATTTCTTACAACTATCTTTACAGGACAAGCCTAATACGACAAATGCGCAATTTAGATTGTAATCTTAAGTCTATTCAGATCTACTTTAATACATACTAATATCTATTTACTTAAACTAGAACCCAAAACGCATATCGAGGCTTTTGTGAACTCGTCCAGAGTGCATACAAATAAGTCCGTATGATCAGCAACCGCGTTGAGCGTGCGCAAGGCACGCGTGAGCGGCGCGTCACGGAGCAGGTTAGTACGCGCGCGCGGCACCACCAGCAGCCGCGGCCGCCGCCGCCGGCCGCAGTACTCGTCCGGCACGGACAGTTGGATCCATTGGAGGACAGCCGGGTTGGTTGACATAACATCAATCTTGGTTATATCAGAAAAAATGCTGTCGGCGAGTTAGAACGAGATTGTCTGTTAAACAACGCCAAAGTGACTTTCAAAATAACACAGGTCAAAGAGATACGCTATACATAGTTAGTAAGTTTATTCTATAGTCTCATCATTGGGCCATTGTATACGCTATAGCGGTGGAACGAGAGAACCAGGTTCGATTCCCAGTGCGGGCATGTACCTATGACTATGTTTTCTAAGTTATGTACATGCGTGAACTTATAGTAGCAATACCACTCGCTAACGGGGAAGGAAAACATCGTGAGGAAACCTGAGTGTCTGAGCTATTCACATACCTCAGCGCTTGAAATCGCCAATCCGCGGTGGGCACGTGTGGTGATTAAACCCATACTCTCTCCCTGAGAGAAGGCCTATTCCCTACAGTGGGACGTATAACTATAAGCTGCTTAAACGCTACACATAATTAGTTAGTTTTTCCTGTGGTTTCTGCACTTAGCCTCATAATGCGGCTATTGTATACGCTACACATACTCGTATCAGCGTATGGATTGTTATCTTCGTTATGTGTACTTAAGGTTTTTTGCTTGATGCAGAGTATACTAATAAGTGGTGTTACGAAACGTATGTAGTATGAAACAGTTTTGTTGTGTAACTCGCGTTTGACGGTCAAGTGTTTATTAAGTACGTGCCTTTGAAAATGTTTAATTAATATTTACAAGATTAAATTTAGTTCCGAATAGTTACATATATAACTGGTTTACACAGCCGATGTGAACTAAAGTCGTTGTAATCATTGAAAGTTATTATTTAATATTTATTGATTCTCGGAGCTGTCTTAGGTAGGTACTTGATTTACCTTAGCTTATTTTACGGTTGACTTAATTGGGATCTTAATATTTTTTCCTGTTGAAATACAGTCAGTTATAAGGTTAGAATTACTGTGAGTGACGCATTTACCATCTACGTTATGAGTTGATGAAAGATTCTTACCAAAAAAAAAATCGGAATTAATGTACGAAGGACAACAAAGTTATTAGAAAATCGCGTTTTTGATGAATGTTTCTTTATTAACGGTAACTTATTCGTGTTTTTATCAAAAACGCTGCTCGTCGCTGTTTAAAATTGTTTTGTTGCTGAAGACAAAAACGGACAAAAAATGTCGTCTATCATAAAGCTGTCGATAAGATAATCTTTTTCATCAATCTGTTTAACAGCATTAAAAATGTTTTTTTCAAACACCATGAATTTTGGGTGGTTTGAGAGCCATAAAAAAATGAACGTGGCTTCAAAATAGCTATCGAATAAGCAGCGCTAGATGGTTTTTTAAAAGGCACTTTTAAAAAATATCTATACACAAACTGAAATCTATTGGAACCTTTAAAGTCATCAAAATATAAGAAGCCCGTTTTGACAGCTACAAAAACAACAGAATCAAAGATAGTTTGAGAGCAAAAACATTAAAAACCTAAACTATGAGTAACTTTTCGGGCTACACAATCTCTTTTTTCTTTCGAGCGTTAAATAATATGCCAGAGTATGTATTTTTTTATGTATTTGTTCAAGTAAA
Source organism: Yponomeuta malinellus (assembly GCA_947308005.1). NCBI lineage: Eukaryota > Metazoa > Arthropoda > Insecta > Lepidoptera > Yponomeutidae > Yponomeuta > Yponomeuta malinellus. The sequence goes on along the minus strand of OX371007.1, from coordinate 944,773 downwards.
TCCAAAGTAAAATGCAATTTTGTGCAGCTGTCAAAACGGACTTCTTACATTTCGACGACTATAGTAGCTAGCCAGAGCGTTGCGTGGGTGCCGCATGTCTGTGGGTCACATTGTTCTGATAGACGGAGAGGCGGTTCTAAATTGGTCGAGCATTTTTTGAAACAACATATTTTGTCAACTAATTTTTATTGACGTCTACTTAAAAGTAATAGTCTAAATAGATGCCATTTTTAATTACTAATTACATAACCGCGGCTTTCGAACCACACAGAGTTCAGCATGTATATAGTTAAGTATATTAAATTTTAGGTTAAACAATAAGAAATCAGATAACATTATTAATTTGTGATTGTAGCAATAAACTTTATGAGTTCCACAATTAACAAAAAACAAACTATGAACTATGAAAACTATGAAGCGGGAGACCCAGGTTCGATTCCCAGTGCGGGTATGTACCTATAACTTTGTTTATTTTCAAAGTTACGTAAATCTGCGAATTTGTAGTAGCAATACTACGCGCTAACCATGAAGGAAAACATCGTCAGGAAACCCGCGGTTTGATTGGCTCCGCACATATTGACTTTCCTTTCCTGTGGGCTAGGATGACTAAGCTATCAGGATGGTAGAGGTGCTGGGCAAGCCTACCAAGCACTGCAGCGTCCGAGTGGTCCTTTCACCCATCTAGTGTGGGTGAAGATGCCACTGGACGCTGCATAAATCATATCATTACGTAGATGCAAAGGCCTGAGTTTTTTGTCTGCCTCAATGCGATGTTCCGTGCGTCACTAGATCAGGCTCTTGCTGAAAATCAGTGCTGTGGGCATGTCATACCACTTTTTGCTGGGTTCTGCCGTATTTTTATTTTTTTTCTTTCTATCTCACGTCCCTTTATATGTCTATGTGGCGATAAAAATGTATTTCTTCTTCTGTATTTTCTTTGTGTTCACACAAGACATGCTGTCTCAATCAGGATGCTGACCGCAATCCTGGTGGCGACGTTGGTGGGGCTGGCTGGCTGGTTTTGGGTGCAGTGGCGCCATCGTCGTCAGTACTGGGCTAATCGCGGGGTGCCCCACTCCGCCCCCCACCCACTGTTGGGCAGCTTGACCTTCCTACAGAAGGAAAATCCGGTTAGTATAATCCGGTTAGTATAAGACTTATCCTTTTAGAATAAAACCATCAGAAGTAAAATAATTATGTAACCAAGATAAAAACGCTAACAAAAAAACCTGGTAGTTGCGTTCCAAAACATAATAAGATTCTGTGACAAAAATCATTATGTTTAGGTAAGTATACTGTAACACCACAAATTAATAATCACACATAGTTTCTATTTGCATAAAATGTTTCAATGTTGTTTTTTATTTGTTAAAATACATTATTTATTAATTTTGTTTTTTTTAGTAGCATACAAAAATAGGAGTCAAATCTTTTCGTTTTGGAAAAACGTGACCGGAAGTTTATATTTTCTTATTATTATTGTTATGTTGGCTATGTAACCTTTTTATTTCTGACATTTAAAAAAAGTTTAGGTCGAACGAGGCGGTATTTTTCATGGCCTTTGCTTAGCCTTTACAGAAAACAAATAAAACTGCGTTTGCAAAATGGCGAGCGACCACAATGATTTTTATCGAATCATCGTTCTTTGTATTAAAATCAAAATAGGTAAAAACGTAGGCTAATGAATATGACAAAACAACATTTGCCGGGTTAGCTAGTTTGCAATATACGAGTTAATGATAATTAAAACGCAAAGCTCGGTCGTCCAGGTATATTGAACTCTAAGAAGCGATTATCTGGTTAGTGTGCGAGGTATTAATCTGGCTGGTGTACTGGTTTGGCGCCTTGGCAGCCAAGGTTGCTATGTAGAATTATCATGAGGTCGCCTTGTGCCCTACTTTTACGTATATTTGCGTCGTATACTAAAACATATAGATGCTGTACAAAACCATGATTGCTTCTCGAAAAGGGGGCAGAGGAGGAGCAAACTACAAAAAATACTTTTTTGTACCCTGGGTAACCTGAGGCAACGTAAAAATATATTTAGATTTTATTCTACGCTATTCAGCTTTCTAGTACTAACAATGAGGGTTCCTTGTCGACTACGTAACGACAAAAAGCTCTTAGGTATTTAAACCATCATCATCATCATCATCATCATCAGCCTATGCTTGTCCACTGCTGGACATAGGCCTCTCCTATAGCACGCCACTGAGCACGGTCCTCGGCTACTCTCATCCAACTCTTGCCAGCCGCCCTGCGAAGACCATCAAACCATTTAAACCATCCCTATTTGGAAAACTAAGGAATTTTGTGGAATCCTGTAGGTACTTAAAGATATTTCCAAGAGGAATTGCAATACTTAATATATTATTGATAACTCAGGTTGAAATTAATGAAAATAATAAATTTTGTAGGTGTAAATTATAAATAAATCAAATAGTATGTGGTAAGGATCTTACTTAAAAAATATTACGGAAATCAAATAATTTACTTTTACTAGAATTAATGAAAAATGACCCAGATGTGATAGTTTTTAACCTTGCTACGATATCAATTTATGGTTGTAAAAAACCTGATTAAGTACCTGATTTTTATCTACCTATTTTTGTAAGTTCAAGGCGCACAAAGTGCGCCAGGCCAAGTTCTCACCCGGCCCACACTGATTTACACGAAGCCACTCGTTTTTCACTTTTCGACCCCCCTCTATCTTTGAAGGCAGTTATTTCTCATGACTAAAAATTTGCGGAGGGGTTAAGGTTACCCAATTGAGAGATTAATCTAAATATCATGCTTCCAGTTATTGTAGTTAAGAAGACGGGAATCGGGAAACGGGAACAGGAAACGGGAAAAAAGATGGGAATCCAGAAATTGCAATTTTCGGCACTCACTGACTCACTCGCTGATGGATTTGATTGAATTATCTCTCAATAAATTCTCTGAATTGTGTAATTGAGCCAGATATTTGAAATTTGGAATATAAACAGTGTTTATTGAATAATTAACGGAAAAAATCGAAAATCATGAAGAATATTCAGGGTGACCGTGTTATACAGGGTCATAATTTGAGGGTAACTAATCCGTTCTTGATAGAGAAAACGTTTGTTAGAAGACCTATCCTAATTAATAAAGTTATTTTTATCTCAATTTACAGATTTTGATAAAAATATACTGTCAGCAAAAAGTCTAAAAAACACTTTTTTCCTTTCACAGCGGCCAATAAACCAATAAACTTGTGAGCACTTCATTAGACATATTATGACCAATAAAACATTAAAAAATATTTAAATATGTAAAGGGGTTCCGTGTGGCGCCGGATTAAGAATAGCGTCACTCCATTTCCTTCCGTGGATGTCGTAGAAGGCGACCAAGGAAATCAATTACCAGGAGACGGGCAGCAGCGTCTTCCCGAGATTCCAACTGCATACTGTGATCGCCAACCCGCCTGCCAAGCGTGGCGATTATGGCAAAACCCCTCATGGTTATAAAAACCAAATAGGAGGCCTATGTCCTGCAGTGGGCGTCAAATGGCTGATGATGATGATGATGATGATGATGTAAAGGGTGACCAGTTTATACAGGGTCATAATTTAAGACTGCGTTTTAAGTGCCTAATCCGTAATGATTAGAAAAAAACTTTATAAGCAAACCCCTATTTATTGAAGCGATCCATTCCTGCATTCGCAAAGAAAACATGTAGGTACGGTCTGCAGCCAAATAAATTAAAAGACACATGAAGGCCCTGATAAAAAAATAGTAAAAAATATATCTATAAGGTGAACATGTTATAATAGGGTCGTAAGTTGAGATGGTGTATTAAGTGCTACTATGTAATCTGCTGTAGGTAGAAAAAGGTTAGTAAGAAGGAGTGATAAACAGTATATAAAATGAAACTATTTTCTTACTATAACGGCTATCCTTGATCATATTACTCATTTTTAAGCTATCATGCAATTCGTCGGACTAAAATTCTTAAAAAAATTCATGAAATCCAAACATACTGGCCAACTTCTCGTCTCCAAAAAATACATGATATATAAGAACTTGCGAAGTTCCTTGTCTTTGCGGAATTAGCAGTGTTATAATAAGTAACAAAAATTGTGTTACTTTTAAATCTACAGATGATACTTGGCAACTTTTCATTGTAAAACTATTCAATATCTTCTAAAAAATTGCCAAGTTTGGTGTGTATATCTAAAAGTTACACAATTTTTCCTAATTTGGAAAGAAAGAAAGAAAACATTTATTTACTTTGCCACAAAAGCACATACATAAAAAATAACATTTATTATAACACTGCTAATTCCGCGAAGACAAGGAACTTGGCAAGTTCTTATATATTAGGTATGTACTGTTTTGAGACGAGAAGTTGGCCAGTTTTTTTACGTGGAGTATTATGGAGTACGTGTGGTACTTTCTGTGCAGTTTTCTAAACGGACATGTCTACTAAGAGCAATGAACGAAATGGTCCATTATATTATCAGCAGGTTGACTGATCCATCGATTGTTTGGCAGCTGGTCTGGATACGCCGCCTCTACAAGCAATATGCACCAGCGCCGTACATTGGCCTGTGGCTTTTCTGGAGGCCAGCGCTACTGGTGCTGTCTCCCGAGATAGCCCGGAATATCCTGGTGAAGGATGCGGACGTTTTCCGAAATAGATTTCTGAGCGGGGGTGACCATGACGTCATCGGATCACTGAACATATTTACTGTTAACGTAAGTATATTCCACACACATCATTTGTCATGAAAGGAGCCTCGACGAGCGACTTACCCACCTACCTACTTGGCCCAACTCTAGCGAATCTTGGGCAAAAATTAGCGAGCTCCTCGCTGATTGGCAAATCTTTTTACTGCAAGGGCATACGCTAGAAAGAATAACTTTATCTATTGTCCGACACGTTGTTGACTTTATTAAGAAATCGACTCCTTAAGCACACATGATGAATATTGTCGCTGCATATGATACTCGTATAACGATTCGACATGTCAACCATGTAAGTAATGATAGAAATACTACTATTGTATTATTAATGGGGAACATCAAGGGACGTTTTGAGAAAGGGACAATTTTTGTCGGAGGGACATTTTGAGAACGGGACATTGTCCGCCTAAATCAACATATTATAATAATTATTTTCCTTACATTGAAAACTATATGGACCCATACTAATTTATCAAGTCACTTTCTTGAATCCCTGTGGTCTATTATATAACATGACTTTTGGTCATAGAGACCAATTATTTTATTTTGATACGAATAACTTTGTTCGAAATTTCATATTGACTTGGGACAGAATGCATGGGCCTCTTTCCTCAAAGTGACAGATTGCCAGGTTGTTGGCATTCAATATCTATGACCCGATTATTGTTAAGACAATAAAATAGGTACCAGTATTTGGAGGCTTTATAATAAACTAGCATAAATAAGTCAAGCTTGACTGCTGATTGAAGCCCTCGGCACAGACCACAGAAAAGCCCGCTCTAAAGAAATTCATTTTGGCTAATCAGACAATACAGGGTGACTTTTCTGGAAAGCACTACACGCGAACGATTCGCTCCTCGTGGCGCGCATGGTCTCCTTCAGCAACCACGTAAAGACCTGCTTCTCGAAATCCCTTTGCATGGTACGGCAGGCTATTCAGATTCCTTCACTGTGACAGCAGTAGGCTTGTGAAACGCGCTACCGCTGTACATACGCCAGGCCCCGTCGGTCGAAATGTTTAAGAATGCGATCCATGAGCATTACTTTAGACTTCAGAGTAATCCGTTTTACGAAATTATCCTGGTGTATATACAATAAAGAATATTGTGTCTGCCTGTCTATATATTATAATAAAGTCCCCAAGATACAGGCCTAGCCTAGTTTGGGGACTGCCGGTAAACGCAAATACATTTTATGTAATACCCTTCAATGACTATATTTATAAGCGACCTTAATTTGTATATCTTTTTGGAAATAAATATTTTTTAATTTTACTTACTTACTTTATGTATTACGTCATGTATTATGTATTTAATAATGGCAAGTAGTTTATGTATAATATCGATTATATTACTTGTAATTTGTAAGTAATTTATTTCTTAAAAAAACACTTTACTAGCACTACCCCTTTCTCTATCCACATCATCCATGGTTAGCTGGAAGAAAATACTTTTAAACATGCCTTTGTGCAGATGTCTCTTGTGCAATAAAGAATTTTCAATAAATCAAACCAAATTTTTAAAATCGCTCTAGAGACTGATCTGTAAAATTAAATTAATAAGACTGACTAAACCAGAATGAACGGGACCTGGGAGACCAAATATCTCATAACTATACAACTTATAGATGTATAGATGGATAAAGAGCACTTTATCGTACTTAAAAAGGAAATTACACACGTACTTATCTCAGTGGTTTGAACAGAGCCAGTTCTTTATTTGCATTGGCAGCCTCAAAAATCAAGATAATAGAATTGGATGCCAACGTCTGATAGGAGACGGCATTTAAAGAAGAAGAAGAAGAATAGCTAATATAAAGAGCACATGCTTCTAGGACCCCATCTGGACGTCGTTCAGGAGACGCTTGACACCGTTGTTCACGGCGTCAAAGCTCAGAGCACTGTACCCGCTCATGCAGCAAAAGTCCAAGGAATTGGTGGAGAGGATCAAGATGGAGAACGAGAAGAAGAACACAATAGATATGAGGGTAAGAGAGACGGAGAAAAAGGGGCTTTGGTTTGTATGGAGGCAATAAAATAATTGCAAAAGCTTAGTATTCCAGTCATTACATACATTTGGAAATGCATGTAAACCGAGAAGGCTAAGCTTAGGATATTCCATGGAGAGGCCTAGAAAAGCTTAACTTCAAATTGTCGACCAAGATTTCCTATGTGCGTTTTCCGCCATCTTGAAAAAAGGGTTAAGTTCAGTTTTCTTACAATAACTCTGTTATCCGTTGATAGATGAAAATTTTAATGCAATACCTTTGTGTTGCTTTTTTATGATCTACAATTAAAGTTCTTGACATTTTTCACCTATCGTTCATCGTTATTGAGATATCGATCGATTTGTTGAAAAACCATAAATTTATGCTGTGAAATTAGTTTTTTACTATTTTCTTTTTTCTCGTGAAAGATACAGAAAAAATGTCACAGGACTTCAGGTCAAAATCAAATTCGTGTAAGTACCTGCTTAATTCTAAATTCACTTACTCATTTATTTTATCAGAAGAGTCCGACCAGATTTTGCTCTGATTTACAGACCTTAATCATGGTGAGTAGAAACGGATCTCGCGTCGTCGGTTGCTTGTCTCTGACTGACTGAGGTGAATCCAGAATTAAGCTTATAATATGTAGCGCTTACGAAAGTTTTGGGTAACTGTTATTTTTTTTCAGAACGTCTACACGGACTATACTACTGACATCATTGGTATCTCGTCGTTCGGCATCAACAGCGATGCCACCCTCACGGGGGATTCCCCGATCCGTCGCGTCACCAAGGACTTCATGGAGTACTCTCTGCTGCGGGGCATTGGGTGGTGCTGCATCTTCTTCCTGCCTGAGATGGTTAAATACTTGAGGTTGGTATTTTTTTGATTGCTTTTTTTTCTTTTTTGTTAGTGTATCAATGGTAAAATAACTGTTCTGGTTTTTTAGTTAAAAAAATGTTCTTCTCTGAAACTTACATAAAAATCCTGTAAATAATTTCATTATTTTTCTTATGAATTTCTAGAGTGCAACAAAATGTTATGTGAGGGCCCATTGTCTATATAAAAAGTAGATTATTAGTTGATGTACGCAGTACGTTAGTTCCAGCTACAGTACGTTTTACTGTACCGCAAATGTCGTTTGTAGTCTTAGAATAATTTAATCTCAGTTAATGAAGGACGTAAACAGTTCTGTAGTTTCATTGTCCACAACAATTTAGATGTTACATGAAATGAACAGTGAATAAAAAACATTGAACTTGACTTTGATATGAAATTCTATCAAATATTCAGACGAAACATTTATTTAGCAAAAAGAAAAAGGCTACACAAAATCAGAACATCACGAAAAGCACATCAAATACAGAAAAACACCGAACATAATACAACAAAAAAATCGGCCAAGTGCAAGTTGGACTCGCGTACGAAGGGTTCTATACCATTATCTATACAACATTTGAATAAACGTCTACCTGTTTCTGTTATTAATATCGAGCAACAAACGGCAAAAAATTGGTATTTGTAGTATGGGAACCCACTTAAGTGTTTATTATATTCTGTTTTTATTACTTGTTGTTATAGCGGCCACAGATATTTCATCGGTACAATTTCAACTGTCTACCTATTACGGTTCATGAGATACAGCCTGGTGATAGACGAACAGACGGACGGACAGTGGAGTCTTAGTAAAAGGGTCCCTTACCCTTTGGGTCCAAAACCCTAAAAACGATACTTAATTAATGAATAATGAACAAGACACCCCGATCCAAAGAATCCACAATATTAGCCCCGCTGCACCGCCAGGGACGATCAACGATGACGGCGATATACCAAGGATAGCTGATATCCACTTATAATTTGATTGTTGCATTCATAGGTTCACCATGTTTCCGAAGAGCAGCACCGACTATCTCCGGAAGATATTCTCAGCCGTGGTGCACCAGCGCGGTGGATGGCAACGCGAGAGCGGCAACAAGGACTTACTTGATGCGTTAGTCAGGATCAAGCAGGAAGCGTCCGCTGATGGGGAAGGTGAAGCTATGGAATCAGTGAAGGCGAAAGTGTTTTGATTTGTCTGTCCTTTTTTCACTCAACAATAGAGCAACAGGATCGGAGTGATTTTTTGCAGTTTGGAGACAATGTTGTTACATTCTCGAAGAATTTTTGCGTTTATGGATTTGAAATCTCCTCTCCATATATTATCCGCTATAATAATATTTGCACTTGGACGCTTTTTTACTGGATGACAACACCATCCGGTAACTCGGCAGAATAGAGATATAAATAATATAACATATACTCACGCCTGTATCCCAGAGCGATAGGCAGAGACCAGGGATTGCCACTAGCCAAGATCCTGAAACATCACTTTCACTTCATCAACATTCATTAGTCGTTGCATCTCCTGACCTTGCATCTCCTCAGTCCTGACCTTGAAAATAACAATTATTTTTAATTGTAACATATTATGCACACTTTTTCGACTGGCTAGCAATAGTGATTACATCGATCTGTAGCACAATCGTTATAGAAATTTGGATTTGTAAAAATGACCTCTGTCTGTGTATTTTTCTGTGTTTGTAATACCGTTTTTCATAAGGTATCCCAGTTCAAGTTGTCACCAGGACACGTTGTGTGTTGTGGTTATTTCTGGCTTTGACAAAATTTTGAAGGGTTTTTATATTTTTTAAATTGACTATGTTGCAGAAATAACGGAAGACATGTTAGTAGCTCAAGCAGCAGTATTTGTGCAAGGCGGGTTCGATACCAGTGCCACCGCATTAACCTTCACCAGTTACGAGTTGGCTTATAATCCAGAGATCCAGGTGAATTAACTTGATCTTGATCACAAGAATGTATTGTTTTAATCTTTATTTATATTTAACCTCACTCATCAGACCAAACAAGAATGATAAAATATTGAAAACTACCTGCTGACTTACTACATAAAGAGCTTTGGTCAATATTTTTTTTGTGTTATAATCTTTGTGTCTTTCGTCTTTGAATTTATAAATTGCGCTTTAATTGATAATCTGAATTCGGAAAAGACCAATATTTATCATTTCATTTCAATTCCAGTTCATAAATAAATCAAACAGCTAACCTCTCGGCACTCTCGAAACACCTTTTATAATTTTCTGACAACAATTTGAAGATTCTACATCCTGAATAAAAGACTGACCTCGTACTTTGACATAAATGAACAATTTTACAGGAAAAGCTATACGCCGAAGTAAAAGAAGCTAAGGACAAATTAGGTAACGCCGATTTCGACCCAACTATACTGGCTGAGCTACCGTATCTCAACTGTGTCATCAAAGGTATGTTTTTCACCTGCTCGAACTACCCACTGCTGACTTTGAATAGATTAAGTTAGATTATGCCCTTGAAAAGAACAAATAAAACCTTTGATGTAGTGGCCCGATCGGGTCCTTTAGAATCACTACTTAGTAAATTAGCCTTGAGTCTACGTCTTAAAGAACTAGGCCGGTTCTTCGATTCCTATTCATATTTAAGCAAACTTAAAACTATATAATATCTCATGATAAATTAACCATAAAATTGACCTAATAATGAGGACGATCGTTATTACTGTGCTAAATTCTTTACTAAAGTTTGTTCTACAGCAACATCTACACATATCTACTCAGTTACGTAATGCTGACTGCTGTAGAGTGTATTTATTATTATTATTTTTAAACCTTATTGCCCCATTCCATTATATTAATACCGAAAGCTAGATAAGACTGTACGTAAGACTTCATCTCCAGACATTTCATCTCCAGAGACGCTCAGGAAATACCCGGCTATGGGCTGGATAGACCGCATAGCCAGCCGGCGGTACCAAGTGGACGAAAACCTAACCATCGAGGCGGGAACCCCCGTGTACGTATGCGGTGGCGGCTTGCATCTCGACCCGCAGTATTTCCCCGCACCGCACGCGTACCGGCCTGAGCGGTTCTTGGCGGACGAGAATGTGGTGGCGCACACTTACATGCCGTTTGGTGAGGGACCCCGCAACTGTATCGGTGAGTGCGAATGAGATTGAATGAAATTAAAATATTTTTTTTTATTCATTATGAAAACATAAAGTGTACTTAATGAAGTTAACGCTGTTAATTTCAGTATCAACGGAGATGTTAACAAAGATACTCCACATTTATTCTCTTCACAACATTTTTTAACTTATCAACTTCAACTTATTACTCTGTACAGTGACAGAAAAAAGAAAGAGAGAAAAGAGAAACAGGGAAAAAGAAAAAGGGAGAAAGAAACAAAGACGAGGCTATTGAGAAAAGAGAGAATAAACGTAGCCAAAAAAAAAAACTAAAAACTAAAGATTGTACAAAAAGATATCTCATGCAAAGTTGGTTGCTAGGACTCATCTATCACATAAATATTACTATTAACAAGTCATCGATCTCATGAAGAGCCAAGCCTGTATTTCTCCAAGGCCTAACTCTTCAAGCTATAACCCTGCACATCCTACATTATTCGTATAATATGTACGTACATACATACAATCAGCCCATAATCGTCGATATTATATTTATATTTGGGCGAATACAGAATTATGGATTGTATTGATCTATACTGTCGGGCATAGGCCTCTTCACCGTCACGCCAACCTCGTCGGTGCCCTGTTAATCTCATCAATTGTCCTCCTGCCACCTTCTTAATGTAATCAACCAATCAGGCAGGCCTACCTAACGAGCGATTGTATTGATATGGACAATTAATGTGACTGCTGATTGTTTTCATAGGTATTCGCTTCGCTTATCAATCTCTGCGCAGCGCGCTGGCGCATGTGGTGCTGAACTACGAGTTGAAATGGAAGGAGGGTTCGCTTGCACCCTCTGACGTGCCTGTGGACAAACGCGGCATGTTCCTCGCACCCGACCGCATGCTTTCAGTTGATTTTATGCCCAGGGTATAAGGTTGGAGATAACATCATAGCTACTGGTTACATAGATAGCTAGGAGCCCTACCAATACAAATTACTGTACGGGCCTATCAGCGCTCCTGTCTTCGAATTTTCATTCCTATTAGTGCCAATTTCAAGATGCTGTTTGGAACAACAGCAACTAGACAGCGCTCGACGCTCTCAAGATGTCAGAATTAACAGCGTATCATTTATACGGCCTTAAGGAATCAAAGTCCTGTGGTTTTAATAGGTAATTCAATATTTTGTAGCATTTTTGATAACTGTGTATTTGTAAAGTTTGGTATTTGCTAAAATGTGTACTGTATTTCGAGGACTCATCCTCATGTGTTTTTAATTATTGCAATAGTTCAGCATTTTGTAGCTGAATTACAACTTTGACAACTTTGTATTTATTAAGTTAGGTATTTGCTAAAATGAGTATATTTCTTTATATACTGTGTAATGTTTGCACTCCAATGTTGTTAAAGAAAGTTTACTATTATTTTAATAAATTGTAATCGTATGTTTAGTATTCAAATATCTGCCTGTGTAATAATAAATTTGTACCATTTCCACTGTTTTCAGTAATTGGGAATACTTGCGGGAACTTTCCCACCATTCCTTATATTCTCGAGAAAAGTAAATCAGTAATCCCGAGAATTTAAGATTCGTCTTACGCGAAGCATTTAGAAAGTCTGTTACAAGCTTTTAAAGTCTTTTATCTTCTACTTTGTGATCGCAACGCATATAGCATAGTCGTGTAACATATCTAAGCTAAGCAATAAGGTGATTTTATATTTGTATCTGATGCCTCTCTATTCTTTTCTTGTGTACCTACAATATAATTAATATGTTATTATGTTATGTTATTATAATTTATTATTATCTGTCTGTATAATTTTTTGATTCGATATTTGATTATTCTCGGGTCTAATAAATCAGTACCTGCATTATAAATTTTCAAGTCGACAAGTGGGCAAGGAGTATAGTCGAGTTAATCAACCATTATATTTTTGTTACATTCTTTTGGCAAATAACTGAGAAGAGTGTACGGTTGTGAGTTCAAAAGTTTTGTCCGCTGTACTTAAGTTTGGTCATTTAACAGTTTTGATAAGAACGTTTATAGATCTGCGCAAACACCAGAGGTCAAATTATGCGCATCAAATCCTGACGTTTGAGATAGCAATTAGTACTAATAGAATTTAGCAGTTAAACGATGGGAATCGTTCAGGATTTGGTGCGCGTAAAATAAGAGCTGGACAAGTGAAGGTGTTGTGTGGAAGTAATTTGACCGGCTTTGGATTGACTAAGATGGAAAGCACAAAATCACGGTACAGAACTCTGAGTTAATATCTCTCACCTCGAGGCTCTAATATTGATCTAATCGGCCACGAAAAGGCACTGCGAAAACACGCAGACAGGCTGCGAACACAAACACAGCCTGCGGAAGACGACCGCCCTCCTCAAAGCGACAGCCAACAAAAACATAAACAAAGTTGTCAGTTCGTAAATCGCTGATATTTCTAGACCACCCAATTTACAAAAGTTCGCGTTTGTTTAAACGAGCAAAAAGTAACGATTTGCTATCTTTGGGTTTTTTTTAAGTTTTGGCTTTTTTACTGTCCCTTTTGCACCCGCCGGTCTTATATAGGGCTACGAGGGTTGACCTCTCTTCCACACCAGCTTCAATTAATCAATCAACCCCTACTCGACCACTTCTGCCCAATGCACGCCACTTCTTTCTGTTCTCAGGCATCCTCATCCGATGCCAGCAATCTGCCTCAGATCGTCGGTCCAGCGAGCTGGTGCGCATCCTACGCTGCGCTTACCACTCATGCATGGATAGTATGATGGCACGAATCACGCGTTTTGTAGCACTAAAACATCAGAATTAGACTGGGAAGTGGCGATTTTTTGACAATTTAAACCCGCGACTCTAGTCATCATACTGCTTATGCAGCTTAGCTCCTACTAAAGTAAATACGCACCAAAACTGCATTTAACATGCATTAAACTTCCCAACAACCCATTACAGCAAAGCTTAATAACACCCCTCCAGACCAAGGTGTTTGCTCCAGCGTGGAGTTAAATTTTAATAGCCCAATAATGCTTTGTGCGACCAAGAATATTGCAGCACGGAACACAATATGCACTAAAGGATGTCCTCTTCTGTTATATAAAATTCCAAAGCTAAAGCACCCTATAAGGGCACCTTAGTCCACAGGTAAAGTGCTCAATGTACAAATTTCAAACTAATACTTTTGTAATAATCATTGGATTTAAATTCTCATTTTGTGGATATTTTCGTATTTAATTCTTGGAGCAAAGATTCTACCAGCTAAAGCAATGTTACAATTACCTTTTTTGCGTTAGATCGATTTTTGTTCAGATCGATTGGCCTGAATTAGAAGCCGCTGCAAACCATCGTCAGAAGTGGAAATCTGTAGCTGACCGAAGAAGAAGAAGAAGGACTTATTTTTTCTTTTACAAACCGTTTACAACGTTTAATAGTACGTACGCGTTTCATACAACTAGCATTCATAGTTTATTATGACAGTTCGATGTACATTGTGCACCAAATCTTCTTACTTGTTGATCTATGGGTTAATCGGCCATGCAACGTAAATTTATCACATACATATTGCAACATGACAGTAATTAAGTTTAATCTTCATATCAAACCACGAATTGTGTTGCTGTCAACTTTAAAGAGTAGGTAATTATAGAGTTTTGCTGGTTAATATGGAATCGAATCACAGTTCTAGGTGCGTCAAGCGAGATAGCTCTACATTCTGTCCTATTTATTTTTTCGCTAGATGCAGCTCATTTTTCTTCATGCAGCGCTTTTCCGCTGAGCCAGCCTTGCGAGGCTGGGGCTACACTAGTGAGCAAAGCGATTAAAACAAAGTTGATATGGATATTAAGTTTCTATTGACGTTTATCTTCGCTAAAATATTACTGAAATAGATGGTTCACTCTTTTTTTTATGAAGCATAGTACACGATTGAGCTACCTACCGTGTACTTATTAATGGCTTGCAAATTTTGGCTTCCTATGATACCGCTCATTTAGTAACCAGGTTGTCCGCTAGATGGACTTTTCTTAAATAAAATCTCGTTTGTTCTAAGTGACCACAGCATGAAAGAAAGATAAACCGCCACACAGACATCATTATTACAAGTGGTTAGAAACAAATAAAACAATGAAACAATCCAAATTAATACAAAAACATAACAACCCAGGGTACGTCTACGCAGCGGTAAGACGGCTCGAGCCGTACACGCTGCGGTTTTGCCAACATTCGTTTATCCAATAGGAGAAACATGAATGTTAGCTACAGCAACCTACATCGAAAATTACATCCAAGCACATAATATTAATTGCAAAAACTTGTTACTTGCCCGATTTATGCGTCGCTGTGAAGCATAATTTTATGTGTAATTTAGCCACGTTATCGCCGGAAGATCGCTGAGTTTTCACTAACAGTGTAGCCATACATGTGCGTTAGTGTGTCGTATTCCTTCCTTCCTCCCTAACTCCCTCCTCCCTTTGTTTCTTTCTCTTTTTTTCTCACGTTTTTGCTCTCTTTCTTTTTAAATGTAATAATTTCTTATTTCTTATTTGTAAATAAATGTTTGCATACCTACATGTTCCACACTGATAATAAGTGGTGAAATAAATTGACGTACTTCAATAATCCGTACAAAAATCAGAGCATCCTGAGAGAATAAAATAAATTAATATAAGTTTATAAGTTAAGAAGAAAAAAAGGAAAATAAAAAGTTTTAAAAGTCTTTTTATAGTTTTTTTATAGTTGGGGTTAAAAATTACAAGTAGTTAAAATTCATGTTAGGTAGATACACGAGTTTAGGGTCACAGGCTAGATCTTCGATAATGTATGTAAAATGTGGTAAACGTGTCTGTAACCGGTATTGTGTTCTAAATAAATAAATAAATAGATAATAATTTATATCTGTGCGACATATTTTTTTGACATGTATTTGCAAATAAATGATTTGAATTTGTGTTTCCCTTTTCTCGTTCCTTTGCCCTTTCTTTTTCATTCTCTTTTCGCTCTTGCCGTCGCATCGCAAATCGATGCTTAGTGTGGCCTCAGCCTAAGACGAAGTCACAAAGTCGGCTAAGTAGAGGCCAAGGCGGGACAAAGGCCAGACTAGCTCACGCCCGCGGCTTCTGATGCATCGCCCTGTAATTACGCTTGCCTTGTGTTTGCACAAAGTTGGACTTTCCTTTCTCTTTTGTGCGTACCGTGTTCCTAATTTTGGTATGGGGACGTGGCAGTATGATTTTATTTTTTTGTTTAAAACGCCGAAAACGCTACCGCCATCTCCTTATATCATGTTATCATATATTATATGTACGACGGCCCCCAGTGGTAATCGAACCCACGACATCTGGCTTGATAATCAGACGTGATACCGCCACACCAATGAGGCAGTCATAATATCGTGAACACAGACGCAAACTGATGATTTTGCAGATCAGTCATTGATGATATCATGGAGGTCAATGAGATCAGTGAAAATATCTTTAAGGACAATAGGCTTACGTGGTTACACACCATGTGACGTAGATAGATAAAGAACACTTTATTTTAAATAAAAATAGAAATTACATGATGTAATTTGTACAAATAGCTTCAGTCTGGGTGTATTTCCATGTTTGTGGTGTCCATGCCTGGTTACCATAACACAGGATATCCTAGTTTGGGACCAGTGATTGTGATATGTGAAAGTTAGTATTATTATGGTTCTTGCTGCAGCACCAGTGACACGGTCTGTTAGTGAATTACAGTGCTGTGATAGCTTCATGGTCGGGTCACGCGACTTGTTTTTTTAATACCATTGATGCGTAGGAGGTTTCATACGTGTGCGCGCGGAGATATAAAGCCGCAACGAAACAAAATCGCCGCGTTTATGCAATTGTCACTGTACTACAGTGCATTAACATAGGTATTATGCACACCAAAACCTGAGCAATTCCAACCTTTTGACTGTCAAATCCCATATTCATTTCATAGTTAGATGGTTGGAATCGTTCAGGATTTAATATAGGGGCTGATCGTAGGGGCGATGATACAAATTAAAATATTAACTCGAGATGTGGCCCCACAGACCAACGCGCGGGTGTCGGAAGGTTAAATTGGTGCCTAAGTATTAACTTCGGAAGTAAATACCTAGAAGGACTTTGTAAATGAAGGCCATTCTTAAACCCAAAGGAGGTTGTAATACAGTAGGTACAGATCTCAGATTAATTTCTTGGTGTTTTAAATGAATTCATTGCAGAAGAGGCATTTTCAATCTCTCGCTATTCGATTAGATATTGGAATGTTTGGAATCGTTTAAATAATAAGGAGAAATTCTAAACAAATTGGGCGTTCTACAAATTGAATTTGCGGTTATTTTTGGGGGAATATAGCCGACCAATTGGAAATACTCAGGCAACCTTGCCACGCCCGTCGTAAGAGTGATTATCATAGAAAGTACACTTCTAGAGATGCCTTAAACTATAGACTGTCGGCCGGCCGTCCTTAACGCTACGCCATACATTAACAAGATGAGATCACTTTAAGGTTACATAACATGTTCAAGATATATACAAAGTTACGTCTAAAATGTTAATCGTACAAAAGTACGAAATCATATGGGTGCGAGTAATACGAAAAAGTGGATTAATTTATATATTCATACATCCACGTTAAGGCCGTATCATGCCATTTATGAATATAATGACCTTGGTTGCTGGTCCTAATATTGATATTTTTTTGGACATGAAACTCAGATGACAACTGATGGGATGGTAAGGCTTTTCAAATTGCTTTGACTTGAAAATCATTTCTACGACTTTTATCTAACCTTATAATATACACTCACGTTTAATATAAACTCACGTCTATATCGCGGGAGAGACTAGGGATTGCCACGTTTTTGCTTCATCAACACCCATGAATTGCATACTCGCACGCTGGTTTCGGGTATTTTTATCGCTAACGCATCTACGTCTACGTACAATAGCTTTCAGGCTTAGGACTGGCAACTTTTTATACTTAGACACATATTTGAAAGATATA
Organism: Yponomeuta malinellus; assembly: GCA_947308005.1. Classification (NCBI taxonomy): domain Eukaryota; kingdom Metazoa; phylum Arthropoda; class Insecta; order Lepidoptera; family Yponomeutidae; genus Yponomeuta; species Yponomeuta malinellus. The sequence continues at coordinate 927,065 of OX371007.1, read as the reverse complement.
CAATCCTAAATTGGTGTCATCTTGGTAACGTATGACGTATGTTTACCGACGGGCGGCCCACGGCCTCCTACACCCACGCTGGGCTTCGAACCCTCAAAACTGAATTAAGAATACATCCATCAATAACATAGTTTTCTCGGTATTTCTTCGAACTAAAGATTACTTTTCAAGTGTTTTTACCAACAAAATACCTAGGTACTAGATATTGAGTTAATTTTAGAATAGTCTGTTAATGTAATCTCTGTGTACAACAAAGAAAATATTCTATCTATCTATTCAATATATATAAATCTCGTGTTTCTCCTCCGAAACGGCTTCACCGATTTTTATGATTTTTTTCTTATATTTGGTAGGTTGTAGGCTAAATAATATGGCAAAACAACATTTGCCCGGTCCGCTAGTATACACATTATTAGAATGAGTTTTTCGGCTGTAGGCTTTTGTGAAAAAAATGGGAAATGGTAAACAATTGTATAAAGTCATAAAAATCTTACATGCATATAATTGCACAACCAGTGACGTTTTCTACAGATTAATACCTACAAAGACAGAAAATTTGTTACATAATTTGCAATCTACTCTGTTACGTATGTAAGCAGTGAATTGTCTAGGAACTTTACTTTATTTTCTAAATGCTGATAATTCTTTTTTTGCCGTTACCCACATTTTGGATTATATTGTGTTTTCTGGTGACTGTTGTATTTTGTTTTGTGATTTTATGTTTTTGAGTATTGTGTCGTCAAATTAATATATCTTTCTTTCTTTCTTTCTTTAAATTCTAATATGAAAGTAAGATAAGATAAGAATATTCTTTAATGTATACCGGAAAAATATTTTAGAGAAACGGCAATGACAAAAGAAAAGATACAATTGGCGGCCTTATTGCTAATAGCAATTTCTTCTAGGCAACCGCATATTGGAGAATTTGCGGACGATAAATTGATACGGGTAGTCGGTACAAATACGAATATTAATAGACACACATATACGTAATAATAACAATAAACTTACATGGTTAGGAAAACCATGAGGGAGGCCTATGTCCTGCAGTGGGCGTCAAATGGCTAATGATGATGATGAAATCTCCCTGTCTCAATCCGCGCTGCAAATGAATAGGATTCGTATTCTGATCCTGTAGTCGGACTGACATTGTCGCGTTTTGTACAAACCCTTCAGCACTTTGATGTAGTGTACCGATAAGATTACGTATTAGATGACGTACCGTTGATGTTGTTGATGAAGCGAAAGAGATCTGTCAGGATCATGGCAAGTGGCAGACCCTGTTCTCTGCCTACCTCTCGGAGGATAGGCGTGAGTTTATGTTACGCTTTTTATGATATTGAGAATTTAGCACGTAGATTCAGTCGACGGCTATTTAGAGACAGGCTTACCTTATAAATTGACATTTTTGCACGAATATCGGGATCATCATCATCAACCCATTATGTCCCCACCGAGGGGCACGGGTCTCTTCCCTGAGGAAGGTATAGGCCATACTCCACCACGGGGGCCAAGTCCGGATTGGTGGAGGCTTCTAGACTAGTGGCTCGTCTACTGTCAGAAGTTGTCAAGCCGCCCTAAGGCCTCTGACTTGACTTAACGCTGCCATCTATCGACGGCAGCCGGCACCAACAGCTTAACGTGCCTTGCGAAGCACGGAACCGCTCCGAAAAATGCCACTAGCGTTAGGCATAGACGGCGACCCATCCATGCACTGAACGCGCCCTGTGTTGCTTAACCTTCGTGATCGTTTAAGATCACTCAGGCAGCCGGGGCTACGAGCGAATATCGGGATAGCTAAATATAATTCCGTGAAAAGTATTTTTTTTAATGACTCGCGATGCTCATGCGTGGTTACATATTAAACGCATCTAATCGCGTTTAATAAAATAAAAAAAAAACAATAAAAAACCCTTTATCAAACCATAAATAAATCAGTTACATTTACAAGTAACAATTAACAGTTGATGAATTTTCATTCAATTATTATATCATTTTTTATTTTATAGCGGTATAGTATAGCGATTACACCGTTTGATATATAACTATGTAATTCTTTGAATTCGCTTATATCCGCCTCTGAGCAAATATCCACTTTATCTGAGTATTCTATGACATACACAGCGAGTAGTGGCAGTTTTTACATAATTTTGCCAGGTAAATTGACCAGACACCAGAAAAGTAGCTGACAGAAACAGTAATTATATACTAATGCCGGCTTACGTCCTACGGTATCCAATAAATCAAATCAAAATGCTTCTATTCAAAGTGACACAGAAACTGCGACTTAATGAACGCTAAAAGTTAAACTAGGTGTCCATTTCGAAATACTTAATGAACGTTACAGGTTAAACTAGGTGTCCATTTTAAACGACTTAATGAACGTTACAGGTTAAACTAGGTGTCCATTTCCAAACACTGAATGAACGTTAAAAGTTAAACTAGGTGTCCATTTCGAAAGACTTAATGAACGATTCAAGTTAAACTAGGTATCCATTTCGAAAGACTAAATGAACATTACCAATTAAACTAGATATCCATTTTGAAAGACTTAATGACCGGTACTAGTTAAACTAGGTGTCCATTTCGAAATCTAGGTTATTTCGGAGAAAAATTGACAAAAAAACCCCAATCGTAGTCTTTTCAAATGTTATTCTTAATTAACAGAGTTTACATATTATTCTAAAACTTGGAAATCATGCATAATCATTGAATAATCTTTAATTCATTATAGCAGCCATTTTGGCACAAATTGTGCTTTAAGTGTGTAAATAAAATAAAAAACTGTACAAACACTAACTAACATAGTTATAAGAACTTTTGTTACTAACATCTTGGGCCACAGATGCTTTAAATAAATGTTTTTATTTATTTTATTTTACACATTTTTTAAACTGCATTTATGGCAAGCTTACTATATAATAATAATAACTGATAGCATTGTCGGTCTGTTTATCCAGGGCCCTATTTTACACAACTAAAATTCATGGTTTACTATGACAATTCGATGTGCATTGCATAGCCATTTTACATATAGGTTAAATATAAGAAAGACTCCGCTACGCAATAATATCAAATTGTTTTAATAAACTGTACTTTTATGAACCGTGGCCCAGGTGTGAAAAAGTCCAAAAACGTCTTGCACCACTTTCGTATGGCTAACTGTAGATAAACTGCATTACTAACATCCCTGTCAATCAGCTGTTTATTCCTTTGTCCCTGGCGTATTTATCTCTATACTTACTCATCCAATGACTTGGAGCCAGTCCTAAGAAAATCCCAAACGTTAGTCTCCCTGAAAATATAATAGTCTGGCGAGAATTAAACAAATGGACTGCTCGTGTCATGAATACTGGATTTACTGAAAGGTCATGTGACCTTTGCCATTTTCAGGATTCCGTATTAGAAGCCTAATGCCTATTTCTCCCGAAATCGGATTAGTAGATTTGCCTGGGCGGATTTGGAAGCTACACCCAGTCCTATCGTTAAATCTTAAACGCAATTACGTCTATAGAACGTCAACCTTTACAACTAAAATAAAAAGATGGTGGCAGACACATTTTAACTCTTTGCGAGCTTTGAAAGCCATAATAGCAAAATGAACGTGCCTTAAGGCTGGGTCGAGTGCACGAATTTGTATGGGACTTGTTGTGCTGCGCGAGCGAATAGTTGGGGGAAAAGTAGGCATATTTGAAATTACAGAAATACAAATCCTTTTAATAGAATAGTCACTAACACATTCAATGATAGTCATTTTGGTATACGAGTATTTTTATTATCAAAAACTCAGTACAAGTCAACTAAAACCATATCTAGTGATAATTTAGACTCATATTCGCGATTTGTTTCGCGCTGTGATCGCGCGACGGCCCTAGATAAGATATTGAACATATATATACTTTTCTTTCGGATTTTAAATACTAACATTTATACAGTAAAATATATCTTAAATCACTTGATTTAGGAGTAATTTTGGGAAACCCAGTCTTAACAATACCTATCGAAAGCGCTAGTATTTTTTTAAGAAGGCACGTTCCCATATTATCTTGACACAAACTCGAATATATGAAAACCATTAGTAGCCAGCCAAAGCGATGCGTGCGCGCCTTTCTGATAGACGGTGAGGCTGTACTATTTCTCAACTCAATTTTTTTATTTTATATCTGTACTTAATCCGAATAGTCTAAGCAGATGGCATTTTCAATTACTAATTACATAATCACGGCTTTCAAATCAGATTTCGCTTCCAGAGCGCACCCAGAGCGTGATTACTCCAAGATTCCTGCATCGCGCAAGCAAAGTGTTACACATTAGATACCACAAAAATAACCTCCGACAAACAACAGTCAGTCCGGCTGCTCCCAAGCAAACGAACTGTTTGGTGGGAAAATTCCCTTTATATTGGACGAACACGATCACCCGCTCTTCCTTGTAGGTTGATGTGCTGTCAACTGAACATTTGACCATTAACGTCGCAACGCAATATCAGCAACAACGTAACACAATAACACGCCTTCATGCAGACCACGACGGCTGCCAAGAGCGTAACGACCGAGAAGAAAGGACAAGGGACAAACAAATTGCAAATGCTGAAGAAGTAATAAAAATTAATAAAAAAGAGGGAAGAATGACGTCATACCCCGCTGGAAACCTCAGTAATGTAAGCAAAATTAATTTGAGTAATTACTTTTGTAGCATTCTAAAAGGAAACGTTTCGAGAAAAGTCTAGATTATAAATGAATAATCAATACTCAGACTCAGCCTGACGGATATATTTTACAACAGTTTGGACTTGCTAGTCATTAATTACCATCTGGTCGGGTTAGCGTGGACGCAATAAAATCTGCTCTTTACAAACTACATCTAGATAGATAGATAAAATATTCTTTATTGTATGTACACAGGGCTGCGTTTCATAAAACTCCAATTCGTAGTTAATTATGTAAATTTGAGGTAGATCGCGTAGTGTCTGCTTGTTAATCTGTTAGTAAATCGACTTCGCATGTACATTGAATTGTCATAGTAAACTATGAATTGTCGTTCTATGAAACAGGCCCTGGAAATAGATTTTAGTCTTGAAAAATAATACATACGCTTGCCACTTGCTAGGATTCTGACATATCTTTTTTGCTTCGTCAAATTTGAACAGCCCTCATTAACAAGGTCCAGACAAACTTTTTTCGCTTTATCAACATCAGTCGTTGCATCCACGCTCGCCTGTTTTGGATATGGATCTTGCTCTTTGCTAATACTTCCCCTAGTTGGTCGACACATGTCCGCCTGTGGCGTCCCTTGCGCTATTACTGGGTTCCACGGGGAAAACGGGGCTTACAGGAACATTAAGTATGGGTTACCCTATGACGTGGTTCTTCAAAGTACCTACTCTGCTGTTTTGTAAATTAACTATACCACTCGCTAATTGTTAAGAAAAATATCGTGAGAAAACCGGTTTCTGAGTTGGCTCTGCATGTAATGAATGTTGCGGAATGTTGCATGTTCCGGAAAGGTCCAATGAAACTTAAAGCGGTTATTCTACTCATCAATTCAAATCACTGAGAATTGGTGGGACAAAGTCTGAAATCGCCAAAAAAATATCATTGGTTCCATAATGCATACACTTTTTTTTCTGTACTAGGACTTGGAATATTGTATGAGATAAAACATTATGACTTTGAGAAGAAAAGGTTACTGGATCGAAACATGATGAGTTGAAGGCCCTACCCCGGCGGTTTACAATATAAGTTTAATAATGATGTCTTGACGTGCACTCTGTTTGCACTTTCAAAGATAAGATCGGCTACATAAGTCACCTGAGGGCACACCCATCAATCCCTCACCAATCATAACCGTGAGCTAGATAACAGTCGCCATAGCCGAATACGGCTAAGAGGATATAGATATATGTAACAGTTAATTTTGTAAGTAAGAAGAATATAATTTGTTTTCGAGTTTCGGAGAGTGATTCCATTTCCTTTCGTGTATGTCATAGAAGGCGACTAAGGAAATAAATTACCAGAAGACGGGCAGCAGCGTCGTCCTGAGATTCCAATCGCATACTGCGATCGTCAACCCGCCTGCCAAGCGTGGCGATTGTGGCAAAACCGTTCATGGTTAGGTAAACCATGAGGGAGGCCTATGTCTTGCAGTGGGCGTCAAGTGGCTGATGATGATTAAAGTTTTACTGAACCTTTCTGCAATCCTCTGTGCATCCATGGTAAGCCGTCAGCGAGCAGCGAGCGGGATTTTAATATTTTAGCCACTTTCGGGCCCGCGAACAAAGGTCAAGGCTCAGCCCCACGAAGGCTTTTGTTTCAGCCTTCAATACAGCCCCTGTTTGAGTAGTTGGGCCCGCGGTTAATTGACTAGGCTACGAGGTTCCCTTACAATAACCTGGCTCTTTCATCTGCCGTGGAAGTTTTGTTTTACTTCCACGGTCGATGTTTTGCTGAGTGAATGGGGTCGAACAACGTGGTTTGGTTTTGGTATGAATCGTTGTTAATTTTTTTTAACCTTGCTTGAAGTCAAAAGTCAAGGTGTCAAAGAGTTTTTTAATTAATGCTCATTATATATTTACTTTTATTTTTCATGTTTTATTGTCCTAATCATTGTATGTAAGATGTTACCAGGTTGTAGAATTTCTAAAACTGTGCTTCGTAAATAAGACTATAGTTTAAAAAACATTAGTCGGTAATTCGCCTATGTTTGACCGACATTAATTACCTGTTTTATAATGTTTTGTGATACCATAGTTTTTGTCCCAAATAAAAGCTGTTTTCGTAGCAGTTCCTCTATGAACAGAACATTCAGTAGTGGTACAACTATACATAATAATTTCAGGTAAATTATCCTGGTTATTTAATACATTTAAATTATGATTAATTTGTATTTAATTTCAATTGCATAATTTAATCGGGCCTACGATGATGATGATTATGACTTAATATTTTAATATACTTTTAGTTTGATTTCTTTTCGATATTGTTTTGATTTTAATCTGATTTGACATGTGTAATCAATACTTTAATGTAATGTACAAAATATTATAAGTATATTAAAATATTTTAATGGTAAAAAGACACCGACTAGAGTTTGTGGAAATTATGCGTGACAATAATAAAAAAATAAAAAAATACAAAAGCCTAACCCTAAATAAGGAATACGGTAAAATATATTAAAATAAAAATAAAACATTTAAAAAAATGAGACCGTTTTCAAAGCAGTGAAAACACAACACGGGAACTGTAATTTATTGTACATGCAGCTTAGCATTTTTTGAATATTCGCGATTAGACCCTTGGTCAGAGTTACTAAGGATCACGATTGAATCAATCCCTGTAGAAATCCACGCGGTGTATACATGACATGTCAATGTTCTAATCGTATCGTATCGAAATTACGACATTGCTATTTTCCGAACTAGATCTGCAAAATAAAGGAGAGGAATAAAGTATAACAACAATATGTGACCCGCTCGCAGTTCTGCCGGGGCGTACGTCTTGCTCCAAACACAAGGGCTATTTACGCACGGGCGACTTTGCGACCGAATCACATTGATAGTGGATCATCACTTTTTTAATAATGTTATAATTTTTTTATAATTTTTATATTTAATACTTTGTAATATTTTTTTAATAATGTTAACAGGAATGATTGTATTTAGTGTAGTGTAACTTTAAGTTGAAAACTCTGTTAATTAAGCAATCCTGTTTCGAAAAGAATAAATGTGGAGTTTCTTTGTTAGCTTCTTCTCCGCATAATCTATTAATTGTGAAACTAACAGCTTTGACGTTCATTAAGTAAACATTTTGTTTTTATAGGGAATAAAAAAAATTTTACTTTGACTTTGACACTGCGACTCGGTGGTGATCCAATCACCCAAGGTTAGCTGCTATAAGAAAGTAAACTGCATCCAGAAATTAAAGTCCTATTATGTAAACAATTATGCCAGAATGGGTACCATAGACTACTATAGTGCTGTGATGTATGTTGGTAAAATGACGATGTCGGTAAAATTTATTATGGTGCATTTCTGCTGGCGCTATTCAAGGCAATAGAATATGACATGTACTTGCTGCTGATAGAAATTGACATGCTGTTAATAGAAATATCTAATCTCCTGTCTAATTTATAGAACTGTTTCTATTATTGTTAACTAACTACATACTTATTTAGGTTAGTACCTGTACCTAGGTACATTCTTAAGTTCTAAACAAGTTCTTTCAAATTTTGCCTATTATGTTTCGTACACATGCGCCAATCTTCTTTATGTTAACATATACGAAGGTTTCCACAACACAGGCTAGACCTAGCGTGGCGACCACAGTAAACTGTTTGTATATGTAACCTTTTTTTATTAATAAAGAACTTTTTACTTTTACTTTTTTACTTCCAGAGATTAAGTAATAGGTACTACCTCTACTTGAAAATAATATGGATGTAAGGAGGAATTAAACTACACAAAACATTAAATAGTGTCTATTACAAACAGCATTTATTTATAAACATGTAGCAAAGTAAATTTATTAGTTTTCTTTAATAAATAAAAATAATAATGATGCACTACAAAACACTATTTTCAGTGAGATATAAAGCAAGTTACCATAGGTAACGATATAATTGAATATATTTTCTTTGTAGTTACACAAAACAATATCCAACCGTAAACACAGCAGACGCGTTTATTAGCAAACAATGTTTGTTAAAAGGTTGACACACCGGATTCGCCTTAATAGTTGTTCATCACAGTACCTCGACCAGTAATAAGACGATCATCCTTGACCTCAACTTTTTATCGATGTGGAAGAACGTCCATCCATAACCACCAAAGACAAGACAGAGTAATGGTAAATGTCACTATCTTGTAAAGAGGTTACAGCGAATTCAGTTTTCTCCAAAAAATATTAGTTTTATGATGAAATGGACGTATTATTATAAAAATAATGGTATTGCATGTGATTACCCAGATGCTACAATAATTATCTACTAGCTATTGTGTGTGATTACACACGGAATCCGTATTTTTCTTCCGGTAAGTAGTTTGTTTACATAATAAGACTTTAATTTCTGAATGCAGTTTACTGTAAAATTTGTTGAAGTAATTAATTTTTCGTTATGCTATATGGAAGTAAAATTATTTCGGTAGTCGTTTAAAAACAAGCCCATTGAAAACTATTTACAGACATTGAATTGCCTGGAAATAAGCCCACGCCTATGTCTGGGAGGAGTAGGCAGGGGTGGATACTTTTACATTATTGTGAATCAACTGTAATAACAGAAAATATAAAGCGGTTTTACTTTTTCGGGCCCTACTACCTCTGTAACATTTCATCATCATCATCATCATCAGCCATTTGACGCCCACTGCAGGACATAGGCCTCCCTTATGGTTTTCTAACCATGAAGGGTTTTGTCATAACTGTAACATTTATGGCACTGCATTTTGGCACCAAGATAAGTGATTGTACCCGAAACCCTTGTGCACACTCATGCACGCCACAGCAATTAGGTCTATCAGGATCGCAGCAAGAGGCAAACCCTGATATCTGCCTACCCCTGCGATAGAGAGGCGAGAGTTTGTGTTATGCGTGCAATGTTAAAGTGTTTGTGTTGTAAGGATATTTTTATACAACGAGTTATTGAAATTATGCAAAACCTGAAAGCAATTTCTTCGGTATCTTTAATAACTAATTTCAATAGGCAAAAGTTAAATTCTGTACCCAAAGGGTAAGGGACCATATTACTAAGACTCCGCTGTCTATTCGTACGCCTGTCACCAGGCTGTATCTCATGAACCATAATACATGAACAATGATAGTTACACAGTTCCAATTTTCACAGATGATGTATTTCTGTTGCCGCTATAACAAAACATACTAATATCAGAATAAAATAAATATTTAAGGGGCAACGAACGTGATTTTTTGTTGCCCCTTAAATATTACAACAAACGTGATTTTGACCCATACAAAAAACATTATTTTTTGCCGTTTTTTGCTCGATATTAATAACGGCAACAGGTAAACGCTTGAAATATTTAAATGTTGTATAGATAATGGTACGGAATCCTTCATGCGCGAGTCCAACTCGCACTTGGCCGGTTCTTTACTTTTCTACGAGGATAGCGTGTGCAATTCTCACTCTGTCACATAAACGTAAAATCGTGAAAATTACTTTAAAATTTTTCATTATTTTAGTGTGTTTAATTATCGTCACGAAAGAAACGATTCATTAACCGTTTAACGGTGTTGTTTTAGTAGCACGCTGTACATGCGACCGAGTCGTGTCGCAAGTATGTGGGTGCAGTCTCTCAGCCATCGTGCTCATTGAATTTCATAAGGCTGGGATTACGGAGTGCCGGGGTCGATGCCGGAGTCGACGCAACGCGATAAATCTATTGACTCACTCGCAATTCAATTCTTGAGAGTGGTCTTCGCCATGTGGCTTTCGGGACTTTTGCATGTGAGAAACAAACGGGAATTAAGGTAATTTATCAAGTTTACTTAACAAGCTATCGCAACTAAACTCGTCAAATGTATAACTGTCTATATACTTTATAATTTGTGGCACACATAAAAGACATACGTAAAACACAATATTTACAAAAAAATAAAAAGTGTAGGCGAGCTTATTTCAGCAAATATCTCCTCCAGCCAAACCTTGATGAGGTGGTACGAGCTACTAATTCATATTGGTTTACTTGACCAATATTTTTTATAACATTAATATAAATACGATACTAGAATTAACTATTCGATGTAAATTGAATAAATGTTGAATTAGTTGAATTTTTAATTGAATTAATTGAATTAACGTTGTAAATTGTAAGTTGAATTAATTAATCGTTGTAAAAGAAATACAGCATTAACGCGACGTAAAAGAAACGCAAAGTTACTGGGTGAATTTTGACGATTTATCAAGTTTTGCAATACCTTAAGGGTTGTTACTGGAATCAAACTATCCAAAAATATGTACAAAGCAATGCGTCACGTAAGCGCAACTTATAGTAATTTTCCAATTATTTATTCGTTAATGTTAAAGAAAGTTATTTTTCTGACTGAAGTAGTACGATCCACTTGAGTGACCAATTGACAATACTCAAAAAACTTTTTGTTACGAGAAAAATCTAATATTGATAAACGCTTCATAAGGCGTTATTGGCATCTTGTGATTTCACAGTTTGAGCTCGATTTGTGTGGCGCGTTTTTGTAGAACATGACTAAAATCACTTATCGACAGGTTTTGTTATATTCGTATACTATGAAAAGTATTGCGATCGCCAACCCGTCTGCCAAGCGTGGCGATTATGGAAAAACCCCTCATTGTAAGGAAAACCACGAGCGAGGCCTTTGTCCTGTAGTGGGCGTCAAATGGCTGATGATGATGATGATGATGATGATGATGATGAAAAGTTTTAGTCGCAGAGAAAAAATAACGCTGATTATTTCTCTTTCAACATGGCCTCTCCGAGGAGGTTAAAACATTTTTTGTGGGAGCAAGAGACATTCCAAACAACTTGTGTGTCGCAACAGTTGCAATGGGCTGTAACTCACGAAGTCTGTAAGATGTCGCGATGGTACCTACTTGTTTACTTCTAGATAAGCAAGTGGTGTTTCTAGGTGGGTTCGACGCCCACTGAAGGTCGCCGTACTTTTTTTTTTAATCTTATTTATTTTATAAGCCATGATTTGTACAAAATTAAATGGTCTCAGTCTTTTCCATGTTTGTCCTTGCCTGGTCACCAAAGCCGCTTTCTAACGAAGTAAGTCATATGAAACACAGTATGTGGTATCCCCGAAACTAATAATGCTAGAAACATAGATCTTAGACCAAAACATAGGGAATGAATATTCAGTACCCAATATTACATAAAAAAAATATAAAACTTGGCTATTTTTAAGTATCTAAGTTGTATGTACAGTATCTTATGAAAATAAATATAACTTTTATTAGGATTACTAGGATTAGTTAGGGTTCAGGACAAGTGATTGTGTTGTGCGGAAGATAGGTAGATAAAAGTTATATTTATTTTCATAAGATACTGTACATACAACTTAGATACTTAAAAATAGCCAAGTTTTATATTTTTTTTATGTAATATTGGGTACTGAATATTCATTCCCTATGTTTTGGTCTAAGATCTATGTTTCTAGCATTATTAGTTTCGGGGATACCACATACTGTGTTTCATATGACTTACTTCGTTAGAAAGCGGCTTTACCATAAGATAAGATAAGATAGATAAGATAATTTATTCAAGGAATACTTAGCTTGATGGAAGTTTCATAAGCAGCCTATATACGTCCCACTGTAGGGCACAGGTATACTCAGAGATAAGCTCAGAGAGAGAGTATGGGCTTAACACCACGCGTGTCCACCATGGATTGGCGATTTCAAGCGCTGAGGTATGTGAATAGCTCAGACACTCAGGTTTCCTCAGGATGTTTTCCTTCACGGTTACCGAGTGGTATTGCTTCTGTAACTTCACAAATATACACCGAAGTTAAAGTTCCATAATTACCGGGTATTGATAAGAGGTGTATTTCGGTTGACGCGATGTAGAGACATCAATTCCCAATTTTTCGCAGTTTCCTCCACAGTAAATTTTTTAGCTTAGCTGCTTTTTAGTCAGTGGGCTGCAGCGTGGGTTTTTTGTTTTATGTCATCAGGCAATGTTCGTGCCATGCTGGACATTGGCCTCCCCTAGGGCATGACACAAAGACTTGCTGGCCACCACCACGCCGGGTATGTCCCCCCCTCTCCGGGTTTGACCCGGATTCTACGGGAGGTTTAGTGTGTTTCTGGGCTCCGGGTTAACATTGTAACTCTGCGGACCTGAAAATATTTTTATTTACCTACATAGTTATGGTAGTGAAGGGGCTCCAGGGAGTAACATATACCTACATACGTGCATCTAAAAATGCATGTTTAAAATATGTATTTAAAGGTACTCAAGTACAAAAGAGGTATTTAAATTGGCAATCGGGCTATTTGTGCTTAAAATACATTGGTTCTTTCATAGTGTATCACCATCGCTTCAGCTTAGTGTCGTTAAGAATATTTCATGACAAATTTTCTGCTCGAAGGAATAAAGAAACGGGTATCATACAATTACGGCCCAAAGGCAGCGGCTAACATAGTAACATGGTACATAGACATTCAGCAAACAGAATGTTAATTCTTTACGTTGAAATAAATTATTGATTTCCTGATTTTAAACAAGAGCGTTTTGGCTTAAACGTAAACGGTCTGATTTGTTAATACACGATTTCTTAAAACACTCCTTAGAGGCAGTTTAAATAGTTTGTAGTAAAGGGAAAACGTAACCACATATTAATTAATTTGCATTTAAGGAGTGTTTTAGAAGAATCTTGCTTTTATGAATTTTATAAGAGAAGACTGTGAGTTTTGAGTGAGAAAAAAAAAATAAAATTACGCACCAGATACTGGTGATTGGTCTGCAAATTCTAAGAAACACATTTAAATCAATTTTAGTCAAAGTCAAAAAATTTTATTCACTATAAAAACAAAATGTTTACTTAATGAACGTCAAAGCTGTCGTTGTTCGCAATGAAGTCAGCTGCCGAAGCATTCGTTTGGCACCTTTTTTTTATTTTGAGACCAAATTAATATAGCAGACGTATTTGATTTTTTTTTTGCAAATTTAAATAAGAAAAAAGTCATTATTATAAGCAAACCATCATTATTGTAAAAAAAAAATAAAAATAAAACCGACTTTTGTTGCAGATCAAATACCTACTTATTTGTCCGATAATGTCATTTCGATGAAATGCAAAAAAAAAACAATGACAGTGATAATAAAAACCAGCCAAGTGCGAGTCGGACTCGCGCACGAAGAGGTAACACTATCTATACAACATTAGACACAAAGGTCGAGAAAAAACGGCAGAAAATTACGTTTGTTTTACAGGAACCCCCCTTAAATATATATTTTAATCTGTTTTTAGTATTTGTTGTTATAGCGGCCACAGAAATATGTCATTTGTGAAAAATTCAACAGGCAGCCAGACAGACAGACAGACGAACAGTTAAATCTTAGTAATAGGGTCCCGTTTGGCACCCTTCTGGTACGGAACCCTAGAAAATTAAGGAAAACACTTCTTTATGCGCTGTAAAGCCAATCTAATCCTGTTTTGATGGCGCACAGCCAGCGCTCCCAAATTACCCCGGAGAAAATATCTGGTTCGCCAAATGCACTTTTGATTACGACTCAGGGCCTACCAGTGGGGCACAGAATAACATTATACGAAAGTAAAGGATTGTATCATTGGCGGGGGGCGCACGATGTGACTAAAAATTCCTTGGGCTTTAATAAAATAAAAAAACCGGACAAGTGCGAGTCGGACTCGCCCTCCGAGGATTCCGTACAAATTTGTAGGTACTTACATATCTGAGCTTTTTCCGAACTTCAAAGACTATTTTTTTAATGATTTAATTGCAAATATATTTAATATTTTTCAGATTTTTCCTTGTACTTGTAGTATAAGACAATATTACTTGCCAAATTCAATAGTTATATGTCAACAGAAAGTACTCTATAAATTTTCATTCCCTTGACAGACGAAATAATTTTTTTTGCTGAATAAACGGCCGCAACTTTTTTTACGTTACCTTAAAAGTTTGATTTTTTCACGGCTTCAAGGGACTGTTTAGACTTGAGTATATGGTTTTAGTTTTAACTCGATACCCCCACGTGTTCTTGAAATAAAGCGACTTGACAGACAGACGGATAAGCGGACGAACAGACGGACGGAGGGACGGACGGACAACAAAGTGATACTATATTTTGCGGTACGGAACCCTAAACATAAATAAAAAAATGTTTGCTATTACGTGCCGTCTTTCCCTAAATCTTTCCGTCGGCGCAGAGTTTTCTTCAGTTTTCTATCGGGCACTATTATATTAATCTTCTCATTTCTGTGATTGCTCCTGAGTGCCAATTCGATGGTGCTCCTGTTCGACATAAAAAAGCAACAGCGTACTCGAGGAGTGGTCTCAATAATACGCCGTAATAATACAGATTTTGTGGAAAATTTAATTTGGCTACGTATAACAGTTCAAGAGTTAATGACAGATAGGACAGGTAAGACAAACGAATAGACGGACAGACAGGGGAGGCTTAGTAACGGGGTCCCGTTGGCACCCTTAAGTAATAACTTCCACACAATACAATCACTTGACCTGGTCCCAAACTGGAATACCCTGTCCTATAGTAACCAGACAAAGACGTGACACATATGAAAATGTACTTTTATAAAGATCATTATGATTTAAGCCGTTTTTATTCGTAGGATGTAAGTATTTCACATAATCTTTGTAATCTAAAAGTAAAAAAAAACTGAATAAATTCGCTCAAGAGTATGAGAAAACAATAAAAATAGTTGTTGAGGTTAGGTATGTTTGTTTTATGTTTAGAATACACTGAAGAGAATGCACTTTACAGCACAGAATTTTGTATCACGCTTAAGCTGCACATAGCTTACTGCGTCGCCCCATATGAAGCTCGCGAAGACCTGAAATGAAGATTTCTTAATTTAGACATCGTTTGGACTTCGTAATGATTTACACACATTAAGCATATAAATATTATTTTACACTTGTTTAATATCAAGGAATTCAGCTGAGCAAAAGTCACTGTTTGACGCAAAAAATGTACCTAGCATAACGGCGTCAATTCTAGGTAAATTATTGCTATTGCTTACATCCTATCTTTCACCGAAAATTATAATTCCATTACCAGTAAAAGTCATCAACAAAAACGATGTATGCCAAGAAGTGACGTATAAGGTTCGGATTGGTGTTCACTATCTTGTGAATTAATGCCAATGTTATCCGAATTTGTTAACTAAAAATAATAATAATCTCTATCATCATCATCATCATCAGCCATTTGACGTCCACTGCAGGACATAGGCCTCTTCATGGTTTTCCGAGCTTCCTGGGATCGTGACGCCCGCATCCAGCGACTCCCCGCCACCGTAAACAGGTCATCAGACCATCTGGAGGTGCCTGCCCACGCTGCGTCGTCCGGTCCGCGGTCGCCGGGTCAGAACTTTTTCGCCCCAACGGCTATCAGTTCTCCGAGCTATGTGCCCCGCCCACTGCCACTTCAACTGAGCAATTCTACGAGCACTAGTAACTCGGGTTCTTCTGCGGATCTCCTCATTCCTGGTTCAATCACGCAGTGAAACCTCTGTATCGTATGAAAATCTCTATAGTTTATAATAAATAGTTGTATAATGCATATCATAATTAATATTTAAAAACTTTCATCCATCCGATTTATTCTCTCTAATGTTCTTTTTTCAAAAGCCAACAGAATATTTTGAAAATAATACGAAAGTATCGAGGCAAACAAAATAAAAAAATCGAATCGGACGAGTCATTTTCAATTGTTTGAGAGCCTAATGCACATTTTTTTAAATATTTATAAAGGGTTACTTCTAAAGTACGCAAATAATATGTAGTGAGTACGAGTTCTCTGAGGTAGTGCTTTTGTTTTATTTTACACCGTAGCCTATACTTAGGAAGTTAAAATAGCAGTTGAAATTTTTATGCGACTTAAATTGCGTAATTTTATCGTCCTAAAATAAAATAAACCGGAGAGCCGAGTTTCCTCTTTACAGTACGGAGAGAGAATCGAAAATTGTGCGGATGGAAGTTGAAAAGAATAACAGCCAATTTTGGATGAAAAGGCTTATGTAATTACATACAGCCGAGCCAATCCGTTCTCCAAATTGAATTTGGGCGTCACATTTCTGGAGCTATTTCGTTTGGGTCCTCTGATTTGTTTCCGATTTCATTGAAATTCCAAAGTTAGGAGAACGTGCACTATCCGCACATTTAGACTAAACTTGATGCTGACAAAAATGTAAATGTACATTGGAAATACTAGGCTTTTTTTTAGTATGTTTCATGATCCTGAGTACACACACACGAAAACAAGGTAAAAAGTGCGTCTTAGAGACTTCTTTGGTCAGCTTGCGCCAGCCCTATCTGACAGAACTATAACGTAAGCAGCCTATATACGTCCCACTGTAGGGCACAGGCCTTCTCTCAGGGAGAGAGTATAGGCTTAATCACCACGCGTGACCACCGCGGATTGGCGATTTCAAGTGCTGAGGTATGTGAATAGCTGACACTTAGGTTTCCTCACGATGTTTTCCTTCACTGTTGGCGAGTAGTAGGTATTGCTACTTTAACTTTGCAAAGAGAGCGGTGAAGAGCGGTGGTAGCCTAGTGGGTAGAACATTGGACTCGGAAACGAGAGACCCAGGTGCTATTCCCAGTGCGAGCATGTACCTATGACATTGTTTTCTGAGAGCACTATATAAGTGTTTATTATCAAGAGGCAAACTCTATCCGATGAAGGAGTAGAAAAATGTCTCGCACCATTAGTGTGTGACTGAGAACCCTGTCTATAAGCTAGGTATTTAATCGTATATCCTTGGATACGTATTTATCTAGTTACTTATCCAGTGACGCGAGCCACCCATAGAGTGATATATGACTCTTTATTTCTTGTTTTTTTCTTCACAAGCCACTTTCTAGTCGAAAGTACGAAGGGATCAAGATATGAGCAACAAAGGTATAATTTCGACTTCTGCAGCGGGCGAAGTTGCCTCATCAGAGAGCGTCGGAGGGATTAAGGACAAAGGGAGTCTTTGTGAGTCGATAATTAACTTCCTTGGAGTTAAATCGACTCGCATCGATGATGACTCCGATGCCAGTTGCTGAAGGCGACGTGAAGTCTTCCGACGAGGCCTTGGGTGCCATGGAGTTGCGACGGAAACGCCAAAATATTACAGTAAACTCGAACGCGACACCTAAAAGCTATTTTTGGAGTCGCCGATACAATAACAAAGTTTTGGAGCGCGAAGATTGGGTGGTAGCTGTATCCATAGAGGTCTGACGTGTTCACATCAGTTCACATCACCTCAGCACTTGAAATTGGCAATTCACGGTGGGCATGCATGGTGATTAAGCCCATACTCTCACTCTAAGAGAATGCTTATGCCCTACAGTGAGACGTGGTATATGAGGGTACAGGCGACAAAATATATACTCTTACATTATAAGCAGCTTATGCAAAGTTTCTAAAAAGCACAACGCAGGTCATTAATCATCATCATCATCAACCCATTACGTCCCCACCGAGGGGCACGGGTCTCTTCCCTGAGGAAGGTATAGGCCATACTCCACCACGGGGGCCAAGTCCGGATTGGTGGTCATTAATAAAAAAATGTTTTTTCGTAAATGTGTGATTGAAAAGTAATTTTCTTTTCAAATACCCATTTGAAAAAACCGGCCGAGAGCATTTCGTTCCGTAGAAAAAGAAAGAAAGAAATTTATTGGGACAAATTAACACATCACATAAAAAAGGCATAACAAGTAACTTTATGTTACAAGTACAAGGGAATTTTGTACGAAGTTTTCCTTTTATGTGTTGGTCGCCTATTACTCTTTAATTTGTAAAGCCTACATAGTTTCCCTTTTAAGTTTATTATATGTGCTACCTGAGTGTCTGAGCTATTCACATACCTCAGCGCTTGAAATCGCCAATCCGCGGTGGGCACGCGTGGTGATTAAGCCTATACTCTCTCCCTGAGAGAAGGCCTGTGCCCTACAGTGGGACGTATATAGGCTGCTTATGTTTATGTGCTATTACCCTAAATTCTTTCACGTTTCTACAATCAACCGTGAAGCCAGGAAAGGGGGGGACGCCCTACTCGGACAAAAAATTACGCTTTAAAGCTTAAATTTGCAAATAGAAGGCTAAATAAAAAGAATCTTCCTGTTCCCACAATATTTTAAACCATTAACCCAAAGATACCCCACAGTATGGTGTAGGCGAGAAAAAAAATGCATGTCTAATTTAGGTGCAACTACCCTAAAAAATATTTTTAAGACCGTTTTTAATATGTATGTCTATGCCAACATTTAGCTTTTTTGTATTGATCGTCAGACAGACGGACGGACATGGCGAAACTATAAGGGGGTTCCTTGTCGACTACGGAGCCCTAAAAAGAAACTTAGTTTTCTATGGCTATTTTTTTTCTGTCCAAATGTCTTTCAGTCACCTGTAATTTGAGTTAGTTTTCTACTCTCGGTATTTTTTGGTTATTCTGGTTTACGATGAGAATGGCAGTAACTTGTAAAGAAACAGTTTTTTTTTATCTTTCTTTAAGGGTTTGGTACACAACCCAAAAAGTTGTTGTTTTGACTACAATCGTAGCTCCACGTTGCGCTCCAAATTTGAATGTAATTTTTTTTAATTTAGGCAAGCTTAACGTAAGGAAGTCGCTTTGGAATCGTTTTCTAGTGGATGAACCATCATCATCATCATCATCATCATCATCATCATCATCATCAGCCATTTGACGCCCACTGCAGGGCATAGGCCTCCCTCATGGTTTTCCTAACCATGAAGGGTTTTGCCATAACCGCCACGCTTGGCAGGCGGGTTGGCGATCGCAATAAGCGGTTGGAATCTCAGGAAGACGCTGCTGCCCGTCTCCTGGTAATTTATTTCCTTAGTTGCGTTTTACTACATCCACGGGAGGCAATGGAGTGACGCTTCTCTTAATCCGGCGCCCCACGGATGTACCAACGAGGATAGTATTTTAGAGTTTCGTCATCATCATCATCATCATCATTCAGCCACAAGAAGTCCACTGCTGGACATAGGCCTCCTCCATGGATTTCCAAAAAGACCGGTTGGAAGCGGCCTGCATCCAGCGTCTTCCTGCCACTTGGATGAGGTCATCTGTCCATCTTGTGGCTGGTCGTCCTACGCTGCGCTTGCCGATATGTGGTCTCCATTCGAGAACTTTTCGGCCCCATCGGCCATCAGTTCTGCGTGCTATGTGCCCCGCCCACTGCCACTTCAACTTACTAATCCGCTGGGCTATGTCGACGACTTTCGTTCGTCTACGAATCTCATCATTTCTGATTCGATCTCGTAGAGAAATTCCGAGCATAGCCCTTTCCATAGCTCGTTGCGTGACCTTGAGCTTTCTTATGAGGCCCATAGTTAGAGACCACGTTTCAGTGCCATAAGTCATCACTGGTAACACACACTGGTTGTATAATTTTGTCTTGAGCGATTGAGGATAGAGTTTCGTACCTACAGAGAAAAAATGCGTTTGGGGTCGTGTCGGGCCGTTACACGTTACACGGCTGTAGGTTTAGACGAGTTCTTGAGTGGAGACCGCGGCTCGGTAAACGTAGTGTAGGACGTCCCCAGACTCGATGGAGCAATGATCTTCGCACTGGTCCAGTTATATTTCTCTCTATAGGCTGTTCTCACGCTCTCGCCATTTGGCGTGGCGCCAAACGTTTAATACACAAAAAAACACCACTGATAACCGTCAACCGTTTGTCAATAGATTGTTAACGTAGGAGAAATCTAAAGTCACGTAAGTCACCGATAGGTTGCGTAACCTAGTCTGGGTAGTATCACGACGTTAGTAGTGCGTTTTAAATATCAAAGGCCGCGACTTTTCTGTATATTCACCGTCAAATTCTGACAGTTTAGCCCCACAAAATGCGTGAATCGTGCCACCGTACTACCGATAATTAATTTGTCGGTTATTATGACAATCGATGTATATTGAAAACGAAAATTCATTTATTTCACGACACATCGCGAAGCCGATTAGTACAGATAATCATCCTACTTTTTAATCTATCGGTTAATTGGCAATGTGCATCGAATTGTCATAGTAAACTATAACATAAAGTTCTATGAAAATAGGGCTTGGCAGTCAATGTAGAATGCTACAAGAACTATCAAGATGGCTGGTGGAACTATACTAGTGTAGGCTCGTAGGTTGTAGCATGGTACTTTGGTGGATCGATTTGTAGATTTTTTTTAGCCTGGCATTGACTGGATGTGTTTCCATGTTTGTTATGTGTTTGCCTGGTTACCATAGGATAGAGTATTCTAGTTTGGGACCAGGACAAGTGATTGAGTTGAGGGTATTATTATTATTATATTTTGAGCAAAAATAGTCAATAAAATAATTGATCTATTAATCGCTATTTATGCGCAAAACAATAATGATCGTTAGGCCGTTGACGGTTTAAGGGTCACCGGTTTGACGGTTAGATGATGCCATCGGTGGGCGGGGCGTCCCAGCCTATAAATACGGAGTGCTGTTAGGGTGATGGTCAGCCCGACAGCCGTGCCAAGCCCGTCCCCCGAAGCCTGGTCGAGTCCACGGCCAACTCGGACTAAAGAAGACCACCTGTGAGCCCCAGTGATGACCACCGCCTGGTAGGCCACCAAGAGACCTGTCCGTAGCTGCGGACAGGAGTCAGATCCCTCGGGAAGAGGGCCACGCCCTGATCCCGACCCTCCACTTCCCCAAGGGGAAGTGTGAGAGGACCGCCTAATGTTAGATCCGAAACGCGTCGCAACATATTTTTTCACACAAGTATTGGTGTCGGTGGTGGTGAGTTTGTTTCTTGCTTCTGCTTGAAAAAGTGGGAGTGAGGGCGGTGCATTAACTAACCGCAGGGTACTTGTAGGATTTTGGCGGAATTTAGCGAAGTAATTTTCCCATTTTAATGCTATTGCGGATTTCCGAAAAGTAACGCCTGATTCCATACAAAAATAAATAAGCTGCATAAACGAATTATGTACCTGAGTGGAAAGAATTCTGGAGTTCCAAATTATGACAGGGATAGATAACGCTTTTTGAACCGCGATTGGGATGAAGGAACTACATTAGACAAAAAATATTAACGAAAAAGTCATGAAATCCCACCAAAACATCTAAAAATATAAAAAACGGGCCAACTTCTCGGCCAAGTACCTTGCCTTACAATATTTTTGACTGAGGCCATGTGTACAAATCTAAGGAGGCTCCCAGTGGGAATCGAACCCACCACCTCTGTCTTGGTAGTTAAAGCGACTTAACGGCTAGTCCAACGAGGCAGTCTATGTTGTTTTGAGTTTTCGTAGTTTATATTGTGCTCGTAATATATTTTTTTAATTTATCTTACTTGATGGAAGAAATATCTCACAGAGAAAAGGTATTTTTTTATATTTCGTGTGCAATAAAGTACATCAACTAATAATCCTGTGTACTAGTACAGAGATTGCAAAGACTGATAAGTACGAAATGCCTCCAAAGTCCCAGTCAACTAATAAGTACGGGTTCTTTTGTGTTTAAGACCGCCAAAAACAAAACACCGCCAATTGGCTCGGCGACGAGGGAAAATTATACGGTGCAAGGAGAACTGCATATTCTTCGTTGAAAATTCAAGCGCAACATAATTCGGTATTTGTACGGGCATTCGGGCTGTTCTGTCGGCCATGAATAGTATTACCCGGCCGCGGGAAGGTGTCCTCATTAGCATAGCCTCGTCCAGCGCGGGGGCCCTCCTGCACTCGGTGGTATTTGCACTTAAATCGACTGAGGCGGCCGCCGAATTTGAATTTTAAACTAAGCGCCCCATTTTATACGGTAGGTAAATTCTTGGAGGGCTTTTTGCACCCTCCAGGGTTATTTAATTTGTGAATAATGTATGTCAACAGCGTCGCCGGCTGACAAGACCGCGGACTTGCCGCGGAGATAATTATTTTCGCATAATTTCGGTCCTATTTGCGGGGTGGAGGGTCGAGAATCGCTCGCCACTTGACCTTTTCCTTTTGGACCTCGGCCAACGGATTCTAGATTAAAGATTTCTTTCGCATTGAACTGTCGAACTAAGAAGGTAGAATAAAACGGTACAGACTTTATTTATTGACCAAAGATACCTATTTTGCAACACAAAAATCTTGATCTGAGATAAAATGTATTGACGTCGAGAATGTCACTGGCTGTATAACGTGGATAAAAAAACCGGCCAAGTGCGTGTTGGACTCGCGCACGAAGGGTTCCGTACCATTATCTATACAACCTTTAAATATTTTAAGCGTCTACCTGTTGCCGTTATTAAAATCGAACCAAAAACGGCAAACAAATCACGTTTGTTATTTTTAATTTATTATTATTTTTAATATTGATTATTTTTAACTCAACTAGTTAATCTCACCATGTAACTCGTAAACATTTGTATACCACTGTCGGTCTTTGTTTAGTACCTAAGTAAAAATATGATTCGGTACCCGTCGCCAACTTTGAACACTGTCAACTTATTATAACCAGGTCCTCACTATACAGATTTCCGTCTAGTGTGAGGTCCAACGGTAACCTCTCTATTGTCAATGGCAACCATTTTCTATACCAATATTAAGATTATCATACTTTTAAGTAATTGAGGAAATCTTTATTTATTAGCAAGTGGTTTAAATAATTTTTTTATCATTTTATCATTTTTATCATTTATCATTGTTATACGGGAGTCCCCCTTAAATATTTATTTTATTCTGTTTTTAGTATTTGTTGTTATAGTGGCAACAGAAATACACCATCTGTGAAAATTTCAACTGTCCAACTGTCACGGTTCATGAGATACAGCCTAGTGACGGTCGGACGGACGGACGAGCAGAGTCTTAGTAATAGCGTCCGTTACCCTCTGGGCATGGAACCCGAAATACAATAAAAAAATGGTGCACGCCAGAGCTGTTGATTGTTGCTAAAAAAAAATATTTTAATAGTCATAGAAGTCTATTTAGAAGGACACAAGTTTTGGGTTTGATTATGAAAAACGGACTTAGTTTATCAGCTAAATAGTGTTAAGCCAATAAACGTGATTTAAAAAGCGGCAACATTACTGGCAACCAAATGAGTGTTGCAGCCTTTTATGAAACTGAAAATTTAAAATGGAACAGTGAGGTACCGCGCGCTCATATCTCAGCTGGTATCGACGCCCCGCGGTATAAGATGATTTAGGTGCCTTCTCGCGACGTTTGCATACATCAGCCGGGATTTCCCTGAAAATGTACGGTAATAGTGCCCGGCTTTTATTTATAGTTTCAGGGGGCAGGTTAGATGAACATATTCATTCATTCGTTTCGGGTCGGCGTTGATTGGTTAGTGTTGAGTTTTGAAATGGTAGCAACTTTTTCTTTCGTGGCTGTAGTACATTTTAAATGTAAGGAAACGGTAGTCAAAAGTATTGAAAAACTTTGGTAGGAATCTGGTTTCTTTAACATCCTAACCTTGAAAATAACAATGGTTTTCAATTGTTATTTTCAAGGTCAATGTCGATAGCTAATGTAATAATATTACGTCCATTAGTAAATGACCTCATGTAAAACATAATAATATGTTTGTGTAAAGGCGTGTCTCCTGCGCATGTTATTTAGGAAACATTACACGGAAAACACGAAACAAAAACATTTGTTTCCATACACAAACCGTCTACATAGGAAAACAATTCCGTCTAAAACAATACATTTTGTGGAGTCATCATGACTTCTGACGAGGTAGACGAGAAATGAAATTAATCCTTCATATTATATCATAACCTATAATCATAATCATAACATATATTCATCATAACCTGTAATTTTTCTCTCATTGTAAATGACGACTGCAGTCACATACTCTGTTTCAGTCATGTTGCAGATATTGAACGTATTTCTTCTTTTTCTTCAGATATTCGCGCAACCGCGGTGGATAAACTAAGTGCAAACAAATGTTAATCGCATTGGGGTGGCCATCATAATGTCGTGATTTTTCATAATGTTGGTTACATTGTACAAAAACGCTCCATACAAGTCGGGCACAACTGTGACGTCAAAAGTGCTAGTGACTCATTACAATGAACGACCGAACAAACATACGAACGATCGAGCGAATGCACGAACAAATGAATGAGCGAACGAACAAACGAACGGACGAACGAATGAGCGACCGAACAAATGATCGAACCCACGTTCTTGAGTTGCAAAATGGTGTAACTAAACCGACTTTTTTATGCACATGTCGCCACAAGGGTTTCTTGTTGACTACGGAACCCTAAAAAGGCACTTTCAGAAGCACACATAAAACCGCCCGTTTTCATTAGGTACAAACTGTTCACAATGCCCTCTCGGCTTGGCGCACGGCTAACAATAACACAAGGACATTGTAATTCAATTACTCGGTCCCAAGTTCGATTCCCGGCCAACAATTACTCACAGGACAAAGGGGGGCAATTGATAGCGGATAGAGCCTTCGTTCTTCGGGTTTTAGGATTAATTCTGCGGCATAGCGTTGGGTGGTGTATTTTGGTAGAGGGCCAGGTTCTGGCCGTGACTTTACTCGTATTTGGAGACTTTTTTTTTTTTTACATTTACATACAGGCACATACATTGCGTCTGGCCCCACACTAGGATACCCTGTGTTGTGGGAACCAGAAACAACGACATCACAAACATGTAAACATCCAAGACCTGGGGTTTTTTTTTGTCCCCAGCCGGGATTCGAACCCGGGACCTCTCGCATGGTATGCAGATGCACTACCGCTGCACCACGAGGTCGTCTTAATTTTTAATAATAAATTAATTTGGCAAACCCTGGTCTCTATCTACCCCTTTGGGACACTGGCATGAGTTTAGAAAAGATAAGAATATTATTTGTTGTACACCAGGAAAAGCAATCATAAAATATTAACAAAGATACAGTTTCAGAGAATACTCATTGTGTATGTGTTTATAATTAAATTAAGCGTTACATACATAAATACTCCTGATAATAATTAAATTATTTGTTAAAAATAACATCCACACAATACAAACCCAAACCAAAACACCTTGTACTGTGATAGATAGCCAGCCAAGGACGTCATAAATACGAAAAAACAATAGATTGCGCCCATTTGTACTAATCAATAAATCAATCACTTGCCCATTAGCTCAGTTAGGAGAGCGCTGGCACGTATATGTCTGACTTATATGTATAGAGATAGATTAAACCAATGGAGACCACATATATCGGCAAGCGCAGCGTAGGACAACCAGCCACAAGATGGACAGATGACCTCATCAAAGTGGCAGGAAGACGCTGGATGCAAGCCGCTTCCAGCCGGTCTTTTTGGAAATCTATGGAGGAGGCCGTGGACTTCTTGTGGCTGAATGATGATGATGATGATGATGAAAGTAAGTCAGATAGAGAAAGCGGGACTTAGGGCAATCTATCGGACTCTAACTAAAGATTAATAGGGATTTTGGGAGCTGGTCTTCGCTGGTGATGATACAAAGTGTAAATCAACAGAGTTTTTGACAATATTTTTAAGAATCTATGTACTCGTATCTATCTAATCAGCCCATTAACAGAGCCCACTGTTGGGCATAGGCCTCTTCTCCGTCACGCCAACCTATCTGGTCTGTTGCCAGTCTCGTCCAACGTTTCCAAGCCGCTTTCACAATGTCGTCGGCCCACCGGGCTGGTGGTCTGCCCACTGTCCGTTGACCCGTTCTTGGCCACCACTCAGTGGCTATCTTTGTCCACCGACCGTGTTACCGTCTATGAATCAATAGATGACATCTTTAAAAGGTACGAATCTATGACGAAAGCGGAGTACAAACTGTCTTGCATGGTTGCAGCGACTGAGGATTGCTGATAAAGCGAAAGAGGTTCATCAGGATCATGGCAAGTGGCAATTATTGCCCCGATTGTCTAGTCACAACGTACTTGACTACTGAGACCTCACCGAGGCAGAGGTCGCGGGTTTGATCAACGCTGCAAGCTATACCCAGTCGAAAAGTCAATAAAGTGACGTGGTACTAAAACGCGCCATACAAATCGACATTAGACTATAATGTATGAAGCGTCTATCAATATTTGAGTTATCTCGTAAAATTATGTTTTTATGCATGTACGCATGTAATTTTGCGCACCAAATCCTGTCGCAATTGTGACGTTTGCGACACTAATGATGGCATGGAATTTGACAGTTAGACGATTGGAATCGTGCAGGATTTGGTGCAATACAGGAATAGAACAAGCGATTGTGTCGTGTAGAAAGCGATATGTTCGATTCATCATCATCATCAGCCATTTGACGTCCACTGCAGGACATAGGCCTCCTTCGCAGTTTTCATAACCATGAGGGGTTTTCTCATAATCGCCACGCTTGGCAGGCGGGTTGGCGATCGCAGTATGCGGTTGGAATCTCAGGAAGACGCTGCTGCCCGTCTCCTGGTAATTGATTTCCTTAGTCGTCTTCCACGACATCCACGGCAGGAAATGGAGTACCGTTATTCTTAAACCGGCGTCACACGGAAAAAGAAAGGTTTACTGGGCGCGAAAAAGAAATGTCATGCATAAACTGGTGTAGTGTGGTGACACCTTCCACGTTTAGCATAGCTACATGTGTAATCTTTATTAAGGGAGACCAATATACGACATCAAACTGTACGCACGCGTCTCATTATACACCACTAACCAATATAACTCTTTACACCGGATAGACATACATACATTACATAAACTCCCGCCTGTATCCCGGAGGGAACCAAGGTGCGGACAAACGGACAAACGCACTTTCTTAAGTACGACGGCCTCGATCTGGCCAGTACAATGCGAGGTAGCGTATTCTATCTGATAATTGGTCGCGAGACAATGCAGGGTGGGGAAGGTAGATTAATGACGGCGGCCGCTGACGGAGCCCTTCTGGATCCGATTTGAATCTGCCGCGATGAAGAGGAGCCTAAAATTAAAGGGCTACTACTTACGACTGGTAGCAGAAAAATACAAAATGCGCTTATTAAAACAAAATGCACATACCTTACGTTGAAGAAAGACGACTCTGCAAAGTCACCCTTAAAATTAAAATCCTTCATACAAAAGTCGATTTAAACTTACTCTCTCCCTGAGAGAAGGCCTGTACCCTACAGTGGGACGTATATAGGCTGCTTATGCTTGATTTAATAAACATTAGCTTTCCGGTACACTAAGAAAACTATTAACTAATCTAGTGTTAAAAGCTGTCATTTGTTTTTTTTTGTATGCACTTTGTCCAAATGACAGCGGTTAACAGTATACAGGGAGTAACCATAGTGTAAAAGTATATAGACTACACCCCTTTTCATTTGTGTCAATTCTAGTTAAGCAATAAAACAAGAGCGGTGGTAGCCTAGTGGGTAAAACATTGGACTCGGAAGCGAGAGACCCAGGTTCGATTCCCAGTACGGGCATGTGCCTATGACTTTGTTTTCCAAATTATGTGCGTAGTAGCAATACCACTCGCTAACTGTAAAGGAGAACATCGTGAGGAAACCTGAGTGTCTGGCGCTATTCACATATATCAGCCTTTGAAATCCCCAATTTCCGGTGGGCACTCATGGTGATTAAGCTCATACTCTTTCTCTGAGGGAAGGCCTGTGCGCTATTAGGTGGGACGTATATAGGCTGCTCAAAAAAAAAAGAAAACAAAAGTTGTAGAGTAGAGGCCTTTGAATATTCCGCAACAACTATCACCCAGAATAAGATCACCTCACTGGGTACGAAATATACTCGAGTAAACAAATTATTTACTGGCGAATAGCGTTCTATAGTTATCGACTGTGAGTATTACAGGGAAACTGCTTCGTTCTAATTTATACCTTGGAAAATTTATCGTGACTTTGGTGAATCTGACCTCACCTATGACTTAGTCAAAACTCATAACCCTGTAATAAGATTATCTTACTACAAAATCCCCTCCAGCCCAGTCAGCCTCAACCTTCGTGACAATAATAATAAAAAAAAACAAACCGGCAAGTGCGAGTCGGACTCACGCACGAAGGGTTCCGTACCATCATCTATGCAACATTTGAATATTTCAAGTGTCTACCTGTTGCCGTGATTAATATCGAGCAAAAAACGGCAAAAAATCACGTTTGTTGTATGGGAGCCGCCTTAAATATTTATTTTATTCCGTTTTTAGTATTTGCTGTTAGAGCGGCAAAAGAAATACATCATCTGTGAAAAATTCAATCGTCTTACCATCACGGTTCATGAGATACAGCCTGGTGACAGACGGACGGAGCGACGGACGGACAGCGGAGTCTTAGTAATAAGGTCCCTTACCCTTTGGGTACGGAACTCTAATCAAATCAGAAATCAATAATTTATTTCAACGTAAAGAGTTTACATTCTGTTTGCTGAATGTCAATGTACTATGTTAGCCGCTGCCTTCGGGCCGTATTTGTAGTGGAGAAAAAGGCAGCGGGAAAAAAAAACTCAACTGTGACCATCTTTTCTGAAATCATCTTAAACTTATACATCAAAGCCTATATGATATGATTCCGTGATAGCCACCGATAACTTTAAAAGCCAAAATAACACTTCTTACAAAAGTAGGAAAAACATTAATGCTGCGGCCAGACACACGATCAGCACCCGTTCACGAGCATAACGCAGGGGTCAGCCATCACCAGTCTCAATCATTTTAGAGGGAGATAGGTGACCCGGCCACCACGCCATCATTCGAATGACCTTTAGCATGATTAACTTGGATTCTAAAGAAACATGTACAAAAGATACGACGGTAATTAGACGGGTCTTGATTACACCAAGCACTAAATATTTACGACTTATCTCAGGAAAAAACCTGCCGTTATTTCTTAGCACACCCTTAATAGGCTATCCCGGCCTTCTTTGAAAATTAAGCCAAGACACCTTAGCGCTTTTTTGTTCCGGGAATTACCGCAAAAGTCAGGTTAAGTGCGCTTCCGCCGAAGGCAAATATTTTCCCGTAATGCGAGTATAGAAGAACAATTTACAGAACTCAGCCCTTTTTCTGGGTACCTTTGGCAAATTTTCATCCATGTCGGTTGAACCGTTTAAGCGTGAATGAGTAACAAGCATTTAATAATAATAATAATAATAAATCATTTTTATTCCAGCCAAAGCCATAATAAATAATAAATAACATAACATATAACACTAGAATTAAATGAAAAGATAAAAATAAATTAAATTACAGAAATTTGTTTGAATTGGAGAATTAAAATTAAATTATTGGATTTTTTTAAGTACACCATGAATTGTGGGTGGTTTGAAAGGTATA
The DNA here is from genome assembly GCA_947308005.1 of Yponomeuta malinellus. Lineage (NCBI taxonomy): Eukaryota > Metazoa > Arthropoda > Insecta > Lepidoptera > Yponomeutidae > Yponomeuta > Yponomeuta malinellus. The sequence goes on along the minus strand of OX371007.1, from coordinate 897,116 downwards.
TAGCAAAGAGCGTTGGTAGCCAAGTGGGTAGAACATCGGACTCGGAAGCGAGAGACCCAGGTTCGATCCCAAGTGGGGGCATGACGTACGAGTACCTATGACTTGGTTTTATAAGTTATGTACATTGTGAAGTTATAGTAGCAATACCACACGCTTACGGTGAAGGAAAACATCGTGAGGAAACCTGAGTGTCTGAGCTATTCACATACATACCTCAGCGCTTGAAATCGCCTATCCACGGTGGGCACGCGTGGTGATTAAGCCTATACTCTCTCCTTGAGAGAAGGCCTGGTGGGACGCATATAGGCCGATTATGCTATAGCACAGTGAACGTGCCTGACAATAGCTATGGAATATGAAAGTTTTTCCGCGGGTCCGCGGTTCATTATTCTGACGGAGAAGGTTGGTACTAATTGTTCGCCCATTTAAAAAAAAAGTTTTTAACTCGAAACATTTTTTTTTTTAATTTACGTCTATACTTAAAAGTAATAGTCTAAATAGATGCCATTTTTAATTACTAATCACATAGCCGCGACTTTTAAACCACCCAGAAATCAGCCACTATATAATATACAAATTAGGCTATTTACAATTGCCGTGGATTTTTGCCAGCTTCGTTTTAGGTCCATTTAGTTGTGGGGAAGAATTATAATTTTATAAATAAATAATGTATTAAAGCGAATGTAGGTGGAAGGAACGCTAAGAGACAACACAGGCGGACATACTTCGACTGAACAGGGGATGTATTAGCAAAGGGCAGGATAAAAAGTACCTGAAACCGGCGTGCGTGCATGCAACGACTAATGCATGTGGATGAAGCGAAAAAAGTCGGTCAGGACCGTAGCAAGTGGCAAACCCTGGTCAGTCAAAACTACAGGCGTGAGTTTATCAGTCATTTCCATCATCAGTTAATTTTAATAATATGATCGATCAATCAATCAACCAGCTCGTGTTCGTCCACTCATCCCCCAATGCACGCCACTTCTTTATGCAGATGGTAAAGCGAGTCGGTAGAGCGAGCTGGTGGGCGCCCTACGCTGCATGAAATGCTATTCTGTACTTTTATATTTTGTCCTATAATGGTAGCAGTTAGTAACACACTGGGCATTAAACCACTAATTAGTTCGCAACTTTCACTAAGGCGGGAAATAAAAGTATACTTAGGTTCTTCGCGGGTTTCTTTTAAGTTATAGCTCTTTTGCCGGGAGGTTAAGCTCTTTATAGCACAGCAAGACACAACTACAGCACGGCGAAAATCGAAAATGTAAGCGAGAAACTTTTACTTTTTTCTCGAAATAAGAAAAAAATGTTACGAGAATTGTTATAACGAGTAAATCCGATTCAATTGGTTTCGAATTTACAACTTAACACCGCCTATATAGTTGATGAAGTGAAAAAGGTCAATAAATGTTGGTATAATAAATGTCTTTCTTCTTCTTCTTCTTTCAGGATCGTGGCAAGCGGCAAATCCTTGACACAGGCCCTCCAGGACACAGGCGCGAGTTTATTTAATGTAATGTAATATGATATTATGGAGGAGTTGTCCTTAAATTTTTATTTCACGGATCCCCATATCCAAATAACAAATCCAATATTCGACGTATTTAGCAAAACTGAGTGTTGTTTATTCAATTCCGAACCATTATTCAATCAGAAATCAATAATTTAATCATCATAAAAAATTTACATTCTGTTTGCTGAACGTCAATGTACTATGTTAGCCACTATATATTCGGCATCTGACTCAAACTTTGCTTACTAATAAAACTTTAACTCAATATAGTATATTTTATTATATACAAATACCAGAAATTGGCAAAGTTTGAGTCTAACCCTATAATATAGGGAGGGCAAAGACCACGTCGAGGTACAAGACCTACATTGTAGCCAAGTAGGAATTATTATTATAACCGGCTCGCCTAAAAGCTTTTCGGTAACTTTAGCGTTCAATTGTAAGTTCAAATGAGTTCCGGGAATCTCTCCCATTACCTACGTACTTGCTCAATATTGCTGAACTTGTCTCTAATGAGCTCGACATCCAATTAGATACCACAAGCTGTGCCCACGACATCGTTCACGTGGGCGTCTGAAAGTTGCGATGCTGTCGAATAACATCTCCGGCATATATGTAACTAACCCCCGGTTACTCGTACACTAACAACTTTTTTTTGTATGCACTTTAATGCACGTTAACAGTAGATTAACAGCGTGCTAGTGTACGAGAAACTGGGGGTAAGTAGCTTGAATCAGGTGTTAATTTGCAAAGGGCTTTCTCGAGATACATGAATGTATTTTCTGCATAATTACGAACACATAAATGACGAAACGAACTCATCCTAAACAACTTTGTAACCTACAATACCTTCCTACCTATACTTTGCCGCATCACAACAATTACTATTTGACGCGGAGTAAATTTTACCCATGATATTAAACGACCTACCCACGGAACTTGTTGAAAAAATCTTGTGCGAACAAAATAAGTGCCGAAATGTCTTAAAACAACATTTCTTAAACTAATTTTAAGCAAATGGTAACTCACCTCACAGATAAACCTGTACAGGTTTGAGTGAGGGTCTGCTGTATTAAATATGTACTTTGTGAAATTTCTTGAATAAATAACTATAATTAATAACATACACAAACTCACGCCTGTATCCCAGAGGGGTAGGCAGAGGCCAGGGACTGCCACTTGCCACGATCGATCCTGTCAGATCACTTTCACTTCCTCAATATTCATTAGTCGTTGCATGCACGCACGCCGTTTCGGGTACTTTTTATCTTGCCCATCCCCTATTTGGTGGAAGTATGTCCGCTCTACCGGCCCTTCCACGCATATTCGCTCGATATATTTGTTTCGTTTCCTCTTTCCACCTTCATCCTTTCTACATGTACAAACCGACGCATCATTCCTTTTTCAATTCTAGTCACTACATCCTCTTTCAGTCCACAACGTCCGGGAACCATGTCTGGGAAATAAACGGCTTCTGGGATATTAAAAAATACTAAGTCGCACTTCCTTTTCGCACATTTTTGCAGAAACGCGTCTAGCATCGTATGTAAAACTATTCTTTCTAAGAATTCTTATTGAAAATTTCAAGCTTTGTCATATGAAACTGATGTCGAATTTCAACGCACATTATACATCGGGGTCTCAAAATAGCATAGCATTGCTCCTGCACTAACCTATTATGCTGCAGCATAATATTATTATGTTTGAAATGATAAATTAAATATTAAAAACATAACCCCCAGTTTCTCGTACACTAACACGCTGTTAGTCTTCTGTTAACAGCTGTCAATTGACCAAAGTGCAAACAAAAAAGCCACTGACAGCTGTTAACAGTAGATTAACAGCTTGTTAGTGTACGAGGAACCGGGGGTAAGATTCCCATCCGATATGTTAGTGCGCCTCGCTTTAAGTTTATAATCCGGGTCGCTGATTGGCCATTCATCACCGGGGATTACCCGTCGGGATTTGCACCCACTTGTAAAACGATGCGGCAATGACCACTAAGGCAGGATTACTATTTCAGTGTCCACTATTCGAGGTTTATTTTTAACCGGGAGAAATGCTGACATTATGTTTTTGCAAGATAGTGAGTAGCTATGACAAATTATTTCTGGCAATGTTAGTTTACAATAAAATCAATAAATAATTAAACTATAAAAAATACTACCATTTAAGTGTGTTAATTCGGTGTATCCTCTACAAAATTATTTTTTTTTTATTCAAAATTACGCAGAAACTGACTAATTGAACCAATTGTTTGTTTCATTCCAATTGTTTCATACAAAGTAAAAGAAGAAAACATAAAAGGATATGGAGCAAATCAGCCAGCAATACAAAAATACAATGTGTGTGTGTGTGTGTGTGTGTGTGTGTGTGTGCGCGTGCGTGCGTGCATGCGTGCGTGCGGGCGTGTATGTGTGTGTGTGTGTGTGTCTGTGTGTCCACACGGAGACCCTAAAGAGATAAACCGGTCAGGTGTAGTCCAGCGACACCCCACACTATGGTGAAGGCGTGGAAAAAAAATGCATCCCTAATTTAGGTGTAGTGAGGGTACGCAAAAAATTATTTATTTAAGATTTTATTCTACCGTTTTATAGCTGTGATTAATGTGTATGTCTATGCCAAATTTCAACTTTCTTGTACTAATCGTCTCTGAGCTAGGCCGCGGACCGACAGACAGACAGACGGACACGGCAAAACTAAAAGGGTTTCTTGTCGACTACGGAACCCTAAAAAACCAATCATTCCGCCAATAGATAGTCTCCTCCCTGGCTTTACAATGAAAGGTACAAGAAAAAAAAACAATAAGCTGCCCTTACACAATACAGAGATGAAATTTTATTCCAAGTTATTTATTTTTTGTTCCGCGGAGAGCCTGTGGGTGACAGTCCAATCGTGGAGTCTTCTCCACTGAACTGAGTGCCTAGAGCCAGAAAAACAGTTGTGATTGCCTTGTGATTGAAAAGAAAGAAAAATTCCATGCAATTAGGACTTCTAGATTAAAAACTTACAGTCTTCTTCCGCTAAAATACTCCTGAGGGGCAGTTTAAATTATCTGTGGTTAAGTCTTGTCCTCGTATATTCTCTACCACTTTATACGGCATTTATGAAGTATTTTAAGAAGTCGTTCCTTTTAATGACTCGGTTATACATCAATCGAAATTACTTTAGAAGGATCGTTTGGGAGGCAATCAAAATAAAAAAACTGACCGAGTATGTGTCGGGCCAGGCGCTGTGTAGGGTTCTGTAGAAAGAGGGGGTTTTATCTGCTTTGCAGACCTAACAACATTATCAACGTAATTTTCAATGGATTTTGTACGAAGTTTTCGTTACGTTTCGTAATACGTTTATGGCCAAAAGTATTACAATATTACAATATAAGAATGGCAATACCTTTTATAAGTTGGTCGCCTATTAATCGTTAACTTGTAAAGCCGTGATAATTTGCCTCAATTTTTTCACGTTTCTGTAATCAACCGTTTAGCCAGGAGAGGGGGAGGACGCCCTACTCGGAGAAAAATTGACGCTTTAAAGCTTAATATTTCCCAACCGGAATCCTAAATCAAAAGATATTCTTCCTACACCCAAAATATTTTTAAACAGCCAATCCACCGATACCCCACACTTATAGTATAGGAGATAAAAAATCCTAAGTTTTTAACATTTTATATTACCGTTTTGACGACGTGATTAATATTTGTTTATGCCAAATTTCAGCTTTCTCGTACTAATCATCACTGAGCTAGGCCGCAGACAGATAGACGGACAGACGGACAGATGGACAGACAGACAGACGGACGGGCGGACGGACACAGCGAAACTATAAGGGTTCCTTGTCAATTACGGAATCCTACAAAACTCAGGAATTTCGACAGAGAGATTGCTTTTAAGCACGTGGAATCTAGTTTTAAGTAAACACAAATCACACACTCTTTCATCGGACCCGTCCGCGGACGTAGGGTGTGTTGTGTATCAGCGCACTGCGAAAAATACAAGTGACTTGATATTAGCTCGCATAGCCTCACTAAAATAATGACTATATTCGCCACTTCAATCTACCCGTAACCACGGCAATTATGACTGTAATCATGTTCACTTGTTTAATTAACTATGATTGCAGAACCAATACGGATGAAAGGGCGCCCTTGAATGGAATAGTTAAGGCTTATAATACCCACTCAAACAAATTAGATATATTTTCGTTAAATGAGATTTTTTTTTTTTTGTTAAAATGGAACTGTAGCCTTTAAAAGTATTTATGTGTTACTAGCTTTTGCTCGCGACATCGTCTGCATGTAATTTATTTCTTTGTTTATTTATTATTGCAAGAAAAATATGTACATTACAGTTAAAACTATTGCGTAAATAATTTCAGTAAACATTATTTACATGAATAATTTGGCTCTTATGTCCATCCCCTGGACTCAAACTATCTCTATACCGATTTTTTTACATATTTGCAATGGAAAGTATTATATATTCTTCCCCTGGACTCAAACTATCTCCATTCTAAATACCATCTAAATCGGTTCAGCGGTTTAAGCATGACAGACACCCTTTCGAATTATAATATTAGTATGGAGTATGGATTACCCCAAAAAACTATTTCAGTGCGAAGCATGCACGGTTAAGATCGTGAAAGCGCAGCCCTACTAAATGAACAGGCTAGAGCGAAATTTATTTTGTATCACACCTGCTCTGAAAATACATACCTACTAATTATACCAATTAGAGGGAAGAAACGCCTTTATCCCGCCCTTCAAATCCTTTCATCCCAAGGTATGGAAGTTTGTATGAAAATCCTTCCGACCCAAGGGTGGGAAGTATGTATGAAATTCCATTACATACCCGGTTTTTTTTTTTTAATTTGTCAGCAGTCATACTGCAAAGAGACTTTAACTGTCTACTAATTAAATTTCAAGTAAATTGTTACTGGCCACATACAGTTTTTTTTTTACCAGTTACCAACCTCCTTGGTGCATACAGAAAATTAAAAACGAAATTATTTTTGTATATAAAACGCGCGGAATCACGGAAGAAGTGGCTGCATGACCTTATGATCTTAGCCTACTCCAGAAACGGGCGAATAAAAAAAGGAAAAGCCCGCGCATTTTCGCAAAAACTTCGATTGATTTAGCATTTATCTTTGTGATAATTTTCCTCGTAGGTGTAATAAAAAGCACTATACATACCTCAGGATAAAGTACAGTTCCATACCTCAAATGGTTTGCGCCCCTCGCAAGCTCGTGGCGCAAATGCCATAATCTCGGTATGGAACTGTCACTTTCTTCCCTCTGAAGTAATGTACTATAAAATTAAAACTTTCGTAGGCACTGCATGTTGTTAAAGTAAGACCGAGGTGAACTTTCCACCGCTTCTGTTCTGTGTCCGAGCGTCACGCAATGAGGGGGACGTAATGTTTTGTGACACGTGTTTTTGCACCGATTACTAGGTTGTGAAATTTCTCGAATGGAGACCACATATCGGCAAGCGCAGCGTAGGACGACCAGCCACAAGATGGACAGAGGACCTAATCCAAGTGGCAGGAAGGCGTTGGATGCAGGCCACTTCCCACCGGTCTTTTTGGAAAGCCATGGAGGAGGCCTATGTCCTGCAGTGGACTTCTTGTGGCTGAATGATGATGATGATGATGATGATGATGATGATGATGATTAGGTAATTCCAGGAAGAGATAATAATTGATCTAGAATGAACCCTTAACTCAATTTACACACAACAAAAACTCACGCTTGCATCTCAGAGGGGCAGGTAGAGACCAAGGTCTGCAAAATTTACTACTATCCTGATAATCCTCTCGCTGCATGCACGTTCTTCGGTTTTGGGTACATTTGATCTTGCCTTTCGTTAATCTAACCCATTAGTCGACGTAGATCAATCTGGCCGTCCTTTACCGGGCTGGTTTTATGGTTCTTTTCATATTTGTGTCACTCTTTTCTCCTTTATCCTTTCATAATATTTCTAAGCTAAAGCAACGCTTCTTCCACAATCCGTCACCTTATCCTCTTTCAGTCTAATTCTTTAATCTCACCTGTCATTCAGAATAACACCGCTTATTCCTTTCGAGGACTAAGATTATTAAGCAACTGCGTAAGCTAAAGATGTTGATATAATTAATTGCCGCCCCAAATCTATGCGCGCACATAGGTACGTATATAAAATTTTCAACATGTCAGTGCAGTGGAATGAAAAAAGACATGTCACGTCTTTCGATGTGATGAATTTGTTATTAAGAAAAAATCAAAGCCCTACTTAATTAATTATACTTTATTGCACACAAAACATTGAACAGAACATTACATAACAAATAGCATGTACAAAGGCGAGCTTATCTCTGTAAGAAATTATAGTGTGACAAAAAGGTAGGTCCTTTTAATGACACAACCACTAATTTCCAATAATTGTATGGAATCAGGCGTTACTTTGCGGAAATCCATAACAGCATTAAAATGTGAAAATTTTGGCGGAATTTAGAAAAGTAATTTTCACATTTTAGTGCAATTTCCAATAAAGTAAGAAAAAGTTTCATTTTATTGTATGTATAGCATAAAAAACCGGCCAAGTGTGAGTCGGACTTGTGCACGAAAGGTTCCGTACCATTATCTATATAACATTAGACACAAAAATCGGGAAAAAACGGCAAAATATCTCGTCTGTAGCGTGGGAGCCCCTTAAATATTTATTTTATTCTGTTTTGGTATTTGTTGTCATAGCGGCAACAGAAATACATCGTCTGTGAAAATTTAAACTGCCTAGCTATCACGGTTCATGAGATACAGCCTGGTGACCGACGGACGGAGTCTTAGCAATAGAGTTCCTTACGAGACCCTACGAAACCCTAAAAAATTGCCTTTCAGTGTCTTGACAGACCTAATCTACCTGTAAATAAATATTAATCCAACCTTAGGTTGAGTAAGAATGCCTCTTCGAGTACGTATAACATAACACCGCTGAAAAACCTTAGACTAACGAACGGGTCCAATCTAGCGCCACGGATAATAAGGCAAACTCATCCACCACCGCGCCGGCCCACCCGAATGTGTTGGAGGGTGGTGTGGATAGAAAAAAGGCCCCTAATCCACAGTGATAAAGGGTGAGTTCCCATAAAAACGAGACCTCCTTATCTGGCCGATTAAACGGTAATGTGCGCGTTACGTTATCCGAAATGAGGGTGTTATTTGTTTAGTGATGGGCGCGAGTGAGGGACGGCCATCTTGGATAAGCGCGGGTAGGAAAAACTAGCGAAATGGCTCAATGATAACACAGGCAGGCACTCCTCATACAAGGTTACTTTAAAAATGCGTAATTCTTGAAATTTTATATTTAAACGGTTACAAAAAACAATGATATAAAAACCAATCTCTTGGTACTTAATGCATCTAAAATTAATGTTAATTAATATTAGGAAATAAATCATGCTGAAACACCAAAAAGTCTTTCTAGTTTGTAATGACTTTATTTGACAAATATTACATCGTAGCTTCTGTTATGTCCCACTGCTGGGCAGAGGTCTCCTCTAGCTCGGAAGATGATACTTAAAGTGTTAAAATAAAACGAACATTCTTCTCTGGTTGCTAGAGGCCACACAGAAGGGACATGGGGCGGAGGCGCGGAAAATACGTGACGCGTTGTACAGAAATCGCGTCCTGTCCCCGTATCTTCTGTGTGGGCTTAGTCCCGTCTCTTCAGTACATTTTGTATGAAAGTAAGTTGGACTAACAACGAGTCTTTTCCACGCCCACGCCCCATGTCCCTTATATGTGGTGACATTGGTAGAGCGTGTCAAGAGTGTTTTTTTTTCTATATAGCCTATCTACGTCCCACAGCAGGGCATAGGCTTTCTCTCAGAGAGAGACTATGGGCTTAATCACCACGCGGGCCCACCGCGGATTGGCAATTTCAAGCCCCGAGGTATGTGAACACCTCAGACTCTGAGGTTTCCTCATGATGTTTTCTTCGCAGTTTAGATTTAATAAAATCATAAATTAGTTTTTATATAAGTGCATAATAAATAAAAAAAAAAAAAAAAATTATGATTTATATTTTTCGAAATACGGACCATAATATTTCGAAAAATATAAATCTGTGATGAACAAAAATTATTATTGGACACAAAGTTTAATTGGGGCATTTCAGCGCGCCGATCGTGGCCTGAGTTAAACTCAAATAATATCATGACTTTTAAATAATTCTGGCTATCGCACCTTATGAACGTAACATCAAATTTACATTCAGCTTATACGATGATTAAGGGTGAGATCAGCATTACCAGAAACCGGCGTGGGTGCCAGCGACTAATTAATATTGAAACAAAAGAGGTTTGTCGTGACCGTGGCAGTTGGCAAACTCTGATCTCTGCCCACCCCTCACGGATACAGGCGTGAGATTATGTACCTATGTAACTATCAGCAGTACTCATGCTCATATTCATGCGGTAACTTTTGTAAATGGTTTCCTGAGCTCACCAACCTATCGCGCCCATCACTACTGCTAATGAATCCATCGTAAGACGCCAAAGTCGAGATGGACTGGTAATGATACACGCAGCGACACGTAGGGCGTGGGCAGAGGCGCAGAAAATTGTGTTACAATAGCGCGCTAATGAGCTCCGTTTTTATTGTATACCGGCCTTTGAATACACAGAGGGATAATACGTTTACGTTGGCTTTAGATATTGTCTACATTAACTTGGCATTTGAAAAAATAAATAACTTCCACACAACACAATCACTTGTCTTGGACCCAAACTAAGATACCCTGTGCTGTGGTAACCAGGCAAAGACATCACAAAAGTAAAAAACACCCAGACTGAAGCCATTTTTACAAATGTTCGGCGGCCCCCGATGGGAATCGAACCATGATCTCAGGCATGGTTATCAGACGTGATACCGCTAGACCAACGAGGCAGTAATTTGGAATTTCCGCAAATCAACAAAAAATTTGACAAGTCGCACGCAAGCACACAGCAGTAAAATAACAGAATTTGACGAAAAACCTCATTTTCGGGAGAACAGACCGCTATTAGATGGGCTGTGAAATATAAGGCCGGCAGACGTTTTTCGATTACAATGACTTGTTTCATTTCAATTGATTACATTAAGCATTTTTATATATTGATTTAACGGTTTCACTTACTTCTATTAGCGTCGGGAAAGCCGACTAGTTTCGACTTCGTCCGGAAGTCTTCATCATGGAGGAGAGTCGATGCGTTCGCCGGCCATCGATCTCTCACAGCGAAACCTTTAAATCAATATATAAAATGTGCAGTGCTTACGAAAGTTTAAGTTCTAAAATTCATTAAGCCTCCTTATAAAATACCTTTGGTGAACGAATAAGTCAAAGAAAAAACTTACAGAAAAAACTAAAATCCCGATAGCTAAGAAGTATTTTACACAAGGCCTCGATGAGTTTGTTGCATTTTCAATCTTACCAGGTGGGACTTCTCAATCGATTTCTTCTGGATGCAGCAGGTGGGACCAAGATTGTTTAGTCCTGTCTGCTTACGAAGATTAAATTCAAAATACTTAGGAATCTCGGATTTTTTGTCCATTATTTCTCCAAAACGATCAATATTCTGACATGGAAACCTACATATAACACGTAACTTTTATAAAGTCGCAATTTATATGCTACTTTGAATAAAATGATATTTCCATGAATTTGACTTTAGGGTTGAAAATTCAATAAGTTCCTAATAATAATAACAGTACTTGTTAAAGACTTTTAGCCGTCGGGTTTTTAGGGTTCTGTAGTGAACTTAATACGAAAACTATCATGGCTAAGTAGGCTTTACAAGTTATATAATATAATATATAATATAATATTTGTTTTTAGTAGCCTTAAAAACTAAAACTAAACTAGTTATTAAATAGGCGACCAACTTATAAAAACTTACAAATTCCTTTGAAAATAACTTCGATGAATTTGTTAGAGTTCTGTTAAGTAGATCGCATACTGCGATCGCCAACTCGCCTGCCAAGCGTGGCGATTATGGCAAACCCCTTCATGGTTAGAAAACCATGAGGGAGGTCTATGTGCTGCAGTGGACTTCATATGGCTGATGATGATGTAGCTCATAAGTTGCTTTTGTCAAAAAAGTGACGCCCGATGTCCGCTTAAGAGACACTAAGACTCAGTTTCTCGTACACTAATACGCTGTTAATCTACTGTTAACAGCTGTCAATTGACCAAAGTGCATACAAAAAAAACCAACCCTGTTAACAGTAGATTAACAGCTTGTTAGTGTACGAGAACCCGGGGGTTAGTACCTTACATTTGACATCTCATTTATCAAATACGTGGTCTCTGCTTGGTCGTATTAAGTATACATACATTTTACACACATATACATTAGGGTGGTCCTTATTTTTCAACTTTCGAATTATCCTCCGGGCACTTTCTTATTTAATTATATACCTCTAAATACGAAATAAATGTTTTTTTGTTTTTGATTTTGTTAAGATTTAGAGGTCGCTACCAGCTGTCAATTTTTTACAAAAAGTGTTCAAATACAGCTTAAATGGTGATTCCATTAATTTAAAATTTAGGTACATAACATGTTACGTGCGAGTGAAACTAGCATAGACTATACCTTCTAATCCCCCTCCCCCCTCTCCGTTCCTCGACCCCCTCATTTGTACTACGATCGCCCCGCACTTCAGTTCTGTTAAGCAACAAGAGCGCACGTGTTGTTTTTGTAAAAGTTACAGTGAAGTGTTTCAATTTGCAATGGCGTCTACTAGTAGCGGATTCAGTATAACTACTAGAAATCAAAGTGAGATTTGGCTTATCGGTCAATTATTATCTGAATTAAGCCAATCAACCTTACCATCCATTGGCGAAGTGTTGCGATATTTTTTCTACTACAAAAATGAAGAAAAGAAAAGTATTCGTGAATCTGCGACTTTGACGGCTTGTGGGGTTATTAATTTGTGGGAAAAAGCTGGCATACCTATTCAATTAAAAAAACATGTCATCAGCAAAATTGAAAAGCTGTTCAAAGAATGGCAGAATCTAAAAAAAAATAAAGAAAACAAGAAAAAACGTTCAGAAGCATTGAAAACAAAAGAACAAAACTGGCAACAAAAGTTAGAAGATTTATTTGACATCGCTCATCGTGATGCTTTAAATATTATGACTTTAGAAGAAGATAAACAGTTTTTGTTAGCAGTGCGGCAAAATCGACGCCAATTTTTGATTGGTTCAGTCGACAGAAAAAGTTTAAACAAATGTAAGAAAATAAAAGAGAGAAAAGAACGGCTTGATAAATTGCGCGAGCGTGAAAACAAAGATATCTCGTCTATAACAGAAAAATGCTCATTGTCTTCATTATCATTTATTTCGTCATCGTCTGCCACAATAAGTGGGGAAGAAACTCCATCTGACTCCGAATTTATATCAAAATTGACGAAGATGCAACCACCTCAAAAACGAGCTCGAAAAGATATTATTAACAGTCAATTAGCTTCCAGTCTTGATGTTTCTAAATTGAGTGACAGAAAAGCAACTATGGTCGTGACATCTACTTTGAAAAGCGCAGGCTGTGATCCATCAGAATTTAATGTCAATAGATCTTCTATTCGTCGGCAGCGTGTCAAAAATCGCAAAGCTGTTGCAGAGTCGCTCAAAAGCGAGTTTAAACCTAGTTCGTCTTTAACAATTCATTGGGACGGTAAACTTATAGAAGATATTACTGGACACAAAACTGTAGATCGGCTGCCAATTTTGGTATCAGGACATGGAGTCGATCAATTACTCGCCGTCCCAAAATTAGAACGTGGAACAAGCGAAGCTTGTGCGTCGGCTGTCTACGACGCTATAAATTCATGGAATTTGAGCGATAAAGTAAAATGTTTGTGTTTTGACACTACTGCTGTAAATACCGGCTTAAGAAGTGGAGTATGCGTTCTCTTGGAGCGCAAAATGGATAAAAATATGCTTTGGTTTGCTTGTCGTCACCACATAATGGAAATTATGTTGTCAGGTATAGTGGATCAATCGCTTGCCCCATCTAGTGGTCCTGATATACAATTATTCAAAAGATTTAAGAACAGTTGGGACTCTATTGACCAAAGCGACTTCAAAACAATAACAGATGACGCTGAGGCAAATATTCTTGCAGAAGTGGCCGCAGACAGGATTTCTTTTGCCAAAAAGCAACTTCAAGTACATCAACCTCGAGATGACTACAAAGAAATGTTAAATCTTACAATCATATTCTTAGGAGGTGTTCCTGAAAAAGGCGTTTTATTTCGGAGACCTGCTGGTCTACATCGAGCTAGATGGATGGCAAGAGCCTTGTACTGTTTAAAAATTTATTTATTTAAGCATCAGTTAAAGCTAACGAAAAAGGACGAAAAGGCTGTGAGAGAAATATGTATTTTCACGGTGATGATTTATATCAAATATTGGTTTCAAGCCTCTACCAGTCAGTCAGCACCAAGAAACGACTTACAATTATTAAAAGACCTTAAAGCTTTTGAAAGTGTTAACAAAAATCTAGCTACTATTGCGCTGAAAAAGATTTTAAATCACTTGTGGTATTTGTCGGAAGAGCTGGTTTCGCTTGCATTTTTCGATGACGAACTTTCAGTCCAAGAGAAGAAAAAAATGGTAGAAGCACTCAAAATTGAAGGCACACATGATTGCTTAAAACGAATAAACCTTGACATGGCGACCATCCACGAAAAAAATATAGAAAACTTTGTGAGCAGTAATTCTTTAAAATTCTTCCAGGTCCTAGGTATCTCATCAGATTTTTTTTATAAAGACGTTGAAACCTGGAACGAAGACCCTGATTATATAGCTGCCAAAAATATTGTTCATTCATTGCGTGTAGTGAATGATATAGCTGAGCGTGGTGTTGCTTTAATGGAAGAATACAATAAATTAATTACCACAAATGAAGAACAAAAGCAATATTTGCTTTTGTTGGTAAAAGAGTATAGAAAAAAGTATCCCAATACTAACAAGTCAACCCTTGCATCTTAAAAGTAAATCATTCAGATTATTTTATTTCATAGCATCAACAAAAATTGTGTAATATTTTTAAGACCTGGTTAAAAAAAATAAAGGATTCTGAGAAAAACAAATTTTGGCTTTTTATTTAAAATTTAAACCTTGGTAGCGACCTCTAAATGTTATTAAAAAAATTCAAAAAAATTACTGTAATATTTTCTTAAGGTATATAACCAAATTACGTGGTGCCCCCCGAAATTAAAGAAAAAAAATATTTTCCTTAAGAATAAGGACCACCCTAATATACATACACGTAATTACATAACCCTCTTTTGCTTTCACGGTCGGGCAAAAAGATCACAACCTCTTCTCAAACTGCATTAAGCATTAAGCTGGAAAAATACGACGACAAAAGAAAAAAAATAATTGAAAGGCGTCGCTTTTGCCAGTTTTCTGGAGTTCCTCTTGACTGTACTCTACAAAAAGCTGGTGTTTTATGCTCTACATCAGAGGAAGGTTCCAGATGAAATAAAATTCTGATGAAAGATGATTTTCACAACAAAAAAAATAGGCATTAAGCTTTAGAACGCGATATGAAGGTAAACTGATATTACCAGCAATTTAAACGACTTTGGACAGTAGAAATTGCGGATCTGTGCTTGTAAGAGCTTAAAAAAAATACCTGTTGAATTCCTAAAATGAAACTATATAATTGGCTGTGCCAAAAGTGCTATTATTCCCTAAATGAATTCCTGACAGATAAAGTTAAGTAAAGTGACATTTTAATATGGACATTCCAGCAGCATCTTTAATTTTTAATTTAATCTATTTTACCTAATTCAATGCATGTGACATATCAATTATTTAACTTGGACATTTGTATTTCATAATGGCATTTTGACATTTCAATTACATAAATAAATTTTAATTACATATTTGCATTTTAGAACATTCCGTGTGGCGCCGGATTAAGAATAGCGTCACTCCGTTTCCTTGCGTGGATGTCGTAGAAGGCGACTAAGGAAATCAATTACCAGGAGACGGGCAGCAGCGTCTTCCTGAGATTCCAACCGCATACTGCGATCGCCAAATCGCCTGCCAAGCGTGGCGATTATTGCAAAACCCCTCATGGTTATGAAAACCACGAAGGAGGCCTATGTCCTGCAGTGGGCGTCAAATGGCTGATGATGATGATGATGTTAGAACATACCTAACAGAATAAGAGCTCATATTTAATAACATGTCAATGATGACACGTTGGTACATTATGAAATGTACCACTGTAGTATGTACTGATATAGCTCGAAGAATTGCTCAGTTGAAGTGGCAGTGGGCGAGGCACATAGCTCGAAGAACTGATGGCCGTTGGGGCGAAATGGCTCTGACCTGGCGACCGCGGATCGGACGACGCAGTGTGGAAAGGCTCCCCACCATATGGCCTGATGACCTGGTTACAGTGGCGGGGAGTCGCTGCATGCGGGCGGGACAAGACCGGGAAGCTTGGAAAGCCATGAGGGAGATGATGATGATGATGATAATGTACCATGTTCTAAGCAAATACAATTATTTTATTTTTCATTTTATTTTCTATTCCATTTCATCGGCACCCACTGCAAACAGAGTTTCCCAAGGTACGTTGACAGTCAACCTTTACATTTTGAGGTGAAACGTCTTTCAGTTCGGTATTAGAGGGACACTTGCTACACACTACAACCGCATACAACGTTGGCATCTTGCCTCGGTGAGGGCTGTCGTGTGCAATTCACTTATAGTATATCTTTTTCTGAGGTTAACACGACCACTAGGCATAAAAAACTGAATTTTAACGGATATTTACTCGTTCACTTTTCCATTTTACAATTTAAATTTTTTTGAATAATTGTAAAATGCAAAAGTAAACGAGTAAATGTCCGTTAAAAATCAGTTTTGTCATAGTACATCGTTGAGTAGATACGGGAGACCCAGCTTCGATTCCCAGCAGCGGTGGTAG
Organism: Yponomeuta malinellus; assembly: GCA_947308005.1. Classification (NCBI taxonomy): domain Eukaryota; kingdom Metazoa; phylum Arthropoda; class Insecta; order Lepidoptera; family Yponomeutidae; genus Yponomeuta; species Yponomeuta malinellus. Next base: position 880,638 of record OX371007.1, on the reverse strand, counting down.
AACATTAGAACCTTGGCCTCGTAAGCGGGAGATCCAGGTTCGATTCCCAGTGCGGGCGTGTACCAATGACTTTGTTTTCTGAGTTACGTACATTCGTGAAGTTATAGTAGCAATGCCACTCGCTAACTGTGAAGGAAAATATCGTGAGGAAACCTGAGTGTCTGAGTCACACCCCTCATAAATAAATACACAAATAAAAATGCGTTATTTGTCATGCAGAAAACCTTCGTTCGGAACGCAGTATATCTAGATGTCTCGTGAAGTGGCCTGCCCACCTCCCTTGTGGCGTGGCGTGAAGGAATCCGTGACTAATCGATGTTTGCAGAGGTGGCCCTCTTGATTTAGAGTTCATTATTCAAATTGAACTCAGTGTCTTTTGTGGTAATCTGAGTTCAGGGCTTCAAAAGTGGAGCACGATGCTTCAGACACAGAGCTTATGAATAAAGTTCTCTTTTTAAGTGCACGCTGGTTGAAAAATGTTGGTATGAAATATGCTCGACATTTTTTAACTAAATCTTTCGTAAGCACTACACATTATTTAGTTAATTCCGAATTCACTTACTTGCTTTTCTTCCGACAAAAACGCAAGTGAATCCGGACTGAATCAAAATCAAAATCAATTTTTTTTATTCAAAGTAGCACAGAAACTGCGACTTAATGAACGTTACAAGTCAAACTAGGTGTCCATTTCAAAATCTAGATCATTTTGGAGAAAAAATGGACAAAAAAACTCCAAACTTAATCTTTTCAAGTCCTTAATTTACAGGATTTATATAAATGTTCTAAAACTCATGCATTGAACTGGCTTTAATTCCGGACATCATTGTCATCTAAATAATCTTTAATGTTATAGTAGCTTTTTTGGCACAAAGTGCGCTTCACACATTTTTTGAACCGCGTTTCTGGCAAGCTTATTACATCCTCAGGGATCTTATTGTAGAAACGTATACAATGCCCCATAAAGGATGTATTAACCTTTGCCAGCCTAAATTTTGGGAACGAAAGTTTATGTCTATTTCTAGTATTTACATTGTGTTGGCTACCTACAGTTTTAAAGTCACTGATATTTTTCCTAACATACATAATATTTTCATAGATATACTGACTAGCAACTGTTAGGATGTTAGTTTCTTTATAGAAATCTCTTAACGAATCTCTATTGCCTAGCTTATATATGAATCTGATCGCTCTCTTCTGCAGGACGAAGATGGTCTCAATGTCTGCTGCCCAATCTGGTGATATTGAAAATTTACTTTGCTAGTAAAATTGAAATCAGTTCTCACTTAAGTTTTAAATTGTAAGCGAGAATATTTAATAATTAATATGATAGCCAGACAATGGTATGCTGAAATAGAACTGGGCTGCCCGCGTGAGTCGTATGGACTTACAGACAGATGAGCCAGAATTGCTGCGGACCGGAACGCAAGCATCGGATACCGCAAACGTGGCTGTCCACGGCGGAGATGTGGCGACAGGAGGTGGGCAGCAATGGACGAGAGTGGAACGACAAAGACAGATGGTTAGTCAAAAGATATATACACTTAATTGCGCAGCCAGACGAAAAAGAATGCTAATTTTCGAATTTCAAAGCACACATTATCAGCTTAATTTCGGATTCCCTTACCTGATTTTTTTCGAAAGAGTTCGAGCAGGTTTTTCTCTGATTCGTAGAGCATAGAGTCGGAGCTCGTCGGTTGCTCGTCTGACTCTAATTAGTCTCTGGCCGTAATAATCTGAATTACTGAGTATTTCTTACATCTAAGCACAGAATCTAAGTAACTTAGATACATAGAGTATTCTTTATTGTACACCAGGAAATAAAGAGGAGGCCTTGTCCCAGCAGTGGGAGATGAGAAGCTCTACATAAAACAAATTGGTATAAACGTAATCAACCGAGCTGACGCGTGGAAAAGCCTTCGCGTAAGTTGCCTCTAAGATCAAAAAGTAAATTCGGCTTTTCAAGTAATTTTTTGCCTACCTACTTACCTATTTATCATTACTTGTGCGTTTCGTGGCTGATATTTTATTCATTGGGCGCCACTGAGCGTGGAAACACAGAAATATCGTAAATACTGCGTTCGCACCTTGCAAAATGGCTTTCATTGGATTGTCAAACACAAAGATGTTTGTTATTTGATTTATTTACTAAATACTGCAACAATGTTAGCGGGTATTTAGAGGACGCACAAACTCAACACAAACGAGTAATAAACTTTTATCTAAAAACTTAGCTTATCTTACTCCATTCCACGAAACGAGCTCCCAAAGAAAATCGTTCATGTGCGCCCATTGGTTAATGCGCGTGACCTTCAATAGCCACTGCATTAAGTAAACCTACCCTATAAAGCGGGCAGTCTTCGCTTATTGTTTCACTATCTCTGGCCGCAGGCCAGATGACCAATGACGGCTGACGGCAAAGACGGCTGCTGAGTAAAGACAACCAGGAGATACTCCCGGCGATAAATGTCCACATTATTTTATTTATTTAAATTATTTATTCATATTGTAAATATACAGGGGGAGTGCTAAAGGCAAGAAGCATTCTCTTCCAGCAAACCTTTGGAAATACAATAATAAACTTACGTAAACATAGGGAAATACATCAACTTAGACTTAGGGGACGGGAGGGGGGATTAATAGAAATGATCATATACCTACATGAATAAGAAATAAAAAAATAAATACGTTACTCCGCCATCTCGTTCTGTCTTGGGCTCTCTTCAACTCGGGCCACCTTAGGCCGGCCGTCCTCCGCAGCCAATGAGCGCCACCAGGTTCGTTCGAGACGGCCACGTTTCCTCTTTCCTTGGGGGTCCACTCTAGAGCTTGTCTTTGTAAATAAATAAATACACATAAAATTTATGTAACTTGTATGACATAACAGTATTCGTAAATAAATGATCTATCCTTCTGTACCTTTGGGCTCTGTGATTGAAGGTAGTGTTTCCTGAATGTAATAATCTGCCTCTCCGATGTCAGAACAATTCCGCTGGGGGTTTGTTTAATTTGTTACCGAATTTTCGTACTCCCTTCCATTTGAACTCGCATAAGCAGTAATTGGAAATACTTTCCGGCCCATGAATTATGTGCATAAATATATTTTGTATGATTTTAAGCCCGGCCGACGCCAATTGACAGATTAATATTTATGGTATTTATTTATTTGCTCCGTCAAAATTAACACTAGTACAAGATGATAGGTACATTGCAAGAGTTTTCCGAAAAAATATACCGTATTCAAATATTTGTAGGAATAAATAACAGTGGAGTTTATTGAAAAGCTTTCGAATGCTTTTTATTCAATGCCATTTTTCAATTAACAATATTAATATTTTCAGTTTTTTGTAAACCCTACAGCGATGGTAGCCTAGTGGGTAGAACAGCGAACTCGTAAGCGAGAGACCCAGGTTCGATCCCCAGTGCGGGCATGTAGCTGACTTGATTTTCTAAGTTATATACATTTGCGTAGTTATAGTAGCAATACCACTCGCTAACGGTGAAGGAAAACATCGTGAGGAAACCTGAGTGTCTGAGCTATTCACATACCTCAGCGCTTGAAATCGCCAACCCGCGGTGGGCACGCATGGTGATTAAGCCCATCATACTCTCTCCCTGAAAGAAGGCTATGTATACCCTACAGGGTGTACCAAAAACAGGACAGGACGATGAACCAGCAGCCCGACGGTCGGACGACATATTTAAGTCGGCGGAAGGTCAGTGGATGCAGAAAGGATAGTGAGAGATAGGGGGAAAGGCCTGTATCCCGATACCCAACAGTGGACCGCGGTAAGCTGATGAACATGAAGGTTACTGAAAAAATGCACAATTTCTGAAAAGCGTCATAGAGTTTGTCATTAACAACCACTTTGATCAACGACTTTTTCCATTGTTTTTTTTTATTAAAATTTTAGGTTTTCATACGGTTTGTGTGCTCTGTAGTGGCACTGTTTGATAAAATTTAATAATACTACAACAGTACAGCTGTATGAATTAAATAGAATGAAACTCTTCTATGTTGGAAATTCTTTACTAAATACTCCTTTGGGTGTCTTTGCTTATAACATCGAACCACCCTGTATAGCCGGCACCCGACCATCACTAGCGGACACTCGGGGAATGAACCGGGTCACAGTCGCAGTATTAGCATTGTGTGGCCTCAATAGTGACCACGGAGCTAATCTGGAAGTGTAGTTATTAGTATAAATAGCATCACGGAATACGTCCCACTTCAGGCACATAACTTCTTTTATCACCACGCTACTATTCAGGTATGTGAACTCACCAGCTGCACTGATAAACTTTGAGCATTCCTATGACATTATCTGTTGTACCACTAAACAGTATTGTCGAAAAGCAAGCATGGTTGGTTGGAAATATACAAGTTGACCTCTTTTTGATCGATCTTTTGATTCGAAGCGTTCTACCAATCCGCTACCACTACTCTTAATAATAATAATGATACCTCCTTACAACACAATCACTTGCCCTGGTCCAAAAGTGGGATACCCTCCGTTATGGTAACGAGACCGAGACGTCACAAACACGAAATTACACCCAGACGGAGGCCATTTTTAGGGTTTCGTACCTGAAAAGGAAAAGCGGAATCCTTATAGGATCACTTTGTTGTCCGTCAGTCCGTCCGTCCGTCTGTCAAGACCCTTTATCTCGGCGACGCGTAAAGGTATCGAGTTGAAATTAAAACCATATGCTCAAGTTAACAGTCACTTAAAGCTGCGAAAGAATCAAACTTCTAAGTTGACGTAAATAAAAGTTACGCTCGTTAATGCCGCAAAAACGTATATTATGATGCTCTCAATCTGGTACTTTCTGTTGACCTAGAAGTATGAAATTCGGCAAGTAATATCTTCGTATACTACAAGTACAGGGAAAAGTCTACATTTGTAATTAAATCACAAAAAAATTGTCCTTGAAATTCTGGAAAAGCTCGGAAAGGTAAGTAAGTAAGTAAGTAAGAGTTTACTTTATGTTTAATGAACGTCAAAGCTGTTAGTTTCACAATTAATAGATTATGTGGAGAAGAAGCTAACAAAGAAACTTCACATTCAATTTATTCCTTTCAAAACAGGTTTGATTGATTAACAGAGTTTTCAACTTAAAGTTACACTACACTAGACACAATCGTCCTCGTTAACATTATTTAAACACCAGACATCTTTGTCTTCCAAATAATCCCCAATGTTATAATAAGTTCTATTGCACTGAGTATGCTTAACACATTTTTTAAACCGAGTCTGTGGTACCTCTAATATATCTCGAGGATTATTTGTATAAATGTACGGCGGCCCGCAGAGGGAATCGAACCCACAACCTCCGCACTCACTTCACTCATACTCGTATTTTATTTTATTTTATTTTATTTATTGCATTACACAACAGATAAGTAACATTGCATGTTATAATATCATGATGAAAGCTTATAATTTAGTTACATATCCTTTAACGTGTGATGACAGCATGGTAGAATATGGACGAGAGCCAAAGCACATCAAGCCACACACAACCAAATACGACCACTCAGTGCAAAGTATCAAAGACACCCTACGCCGAACGGTCGCACCTAGACCTATTGATATTAGCTCTTTGCCCCGCCGCAGTATTTGGAAGTCGCCGCTCATAAATCATCGTTTTCACGTCAACCTCTTATTATTTGAGCAAGCTTCGTCGCTATTTTAGTTTACAAAGTCGCACGAGTATTTTCGTCGTGGGTAAGTGATTGTGATAAATATGAAAAGTTGCATATTGTGCAAAGGCTTAACGGTTCGTTGACGATTATTCATACTGCTGTGTGTGCACTTTGTTTACTTTACTTTGCATATCGTAGAAAAGTTCTAACTTTAGTGAGGATAAAGAAGTTGCGTGGCATTATGCTAATCGAGGTTGAGTTTATAGATGCGAAATAGACGCATCGAACGAGACTAACAAAACGATTTTAAACCCGCGTTTTCACGATCTTAGCACGCTCGGACAGTAACCTATTTTAGCTACTGGGAATCTACTCGTATTGTGTATACCGGTAATGTTAGTACAAAAATTGGCCGTTTCCATCAGCGTGTACTAAGATTGCCGGTACACACGATACTAGAAGCATCTTAGCAGCTAAGAAAACCAGCCACGTGTATGTCAGACTCACGCACGAAGGTTTCCGTGCCATTATCCATACAACATTTGAGTATTTGAAGCGTCTTCCCCTTGCCGTTATTAATGTCGAGCAAAAAATGTCAAAAAAATCACGTTTGTTGTATGGGAGCTCCCCTTAAATATTTATTTAATTCTGTTTTTATTATTTGCTGTAGTAGCGGCAACAGAAATACATCACGTGTGAAAATTTCAACTGTCTAACTATCACGATTCATAAGATACAGCATGGTGACAGAAGGACGGCCGGACGGACGGACAGCGGAGTCTTAGTAATAGGGTCCCTTACCCTTTTCGCACGGAACCCTAAAAAGGTCAAAATGTTGAAAATTTTGAAGGGTGCCAATGACTTCGGTGCGGTAGATTCTTTCGACTCAGATAGGTCTGGGTTCATTCTGTACTTCTGCAATGCAAACGATAGAAGATGGCACCAAAAGAAGAAGGTGTGTTTTCTCCTTAAAGCCGGTTTTCGCTATCTTAGTGCACTCGGACTGTTGGCTCCTCGAATGCTACTCAAACCGTGTACCCCTGCGACCTAAGTACACTCTGATGAAAATAGGCAAATTTTTTAGTAGCTTTCGAGTATCTAAAATAGGTCACTCCCAAGCGTACCAAGATCCGCAATATCATAAGTCACTTTGTCCGATCCACATTGTCAAAAGATCCTACAACGTGTGTACTCTCTGATGAGGTGTGGTACACCTTAATAGCTAAAAGAAAGGACCGGAGGAATTTAACCCATGCTGAGGTAGTAACCCCCGATTTTTTGTATCCGTTGTGAGGTAGGGCATTCCGGTCCCCAATCAGTCTGTCCTGAATCATCGTCATCATCAGCCCAGCACTGCCCACTGTTGGGTATAGGCTTTTTTCCCCTCGCGCTATCTTTTGTGGTCTCCCTTTTGGTGTGTGGCCATTCGCATCCACGGACAGGACTAAATAAACACTAAATTCCCGGGGAAGACGTTCGGAGATGGAAATTGAGAACTTCAAATTTTAAAGCAAATAATTAAGCAAGGTAAATTATTGTTGCAAGGAATTTATTTTTTCTCCAGCTCCCCCACTAAAAATTGTAAATATTTTTTTTTAAAATTAAAACCGAATTTAAAACACTACCGCACTAAAAAGTAAGAAATAATTTAAAAGAATACAAATTATACTTCTAAAATACCTATAATTCTAAATTTAAAGGTATTCTTCTAAAATGTATGCTATTCATAATCCTAAATGCATGACTGTTCCATGCCCAGAGAAATTTACTTTGTGAGAGTAACAAATCAAAGGAATCCTGACACCTTTTCCATTTTCATGTCGTCGTAAAGCTAAATGGATTAAAAATGTAATCGAAGCCCGGTAGGTAGGTACAAATCAGTGCAATAAAATGGATTGCATTTCTAGGACTTCTATTAATTTATTTGTTAAATGGATTAGTCTCGTTACGTTGTGGTAACTTTGTGGTGCTTCTAATATAGATACGCTAAGTGTGAAGGAAAATATCGTCAGGAAACCTGTGGCTTGGTTGGCTGCGCACGTATTGACTTGTCTTTCCTGTGGGCTAGGCCGACTAAGCTGTCAGGATGGTATTAGGTGCTGGGCAAGCCTACTTCATCTATGAAACCATGTCCCAGGCACGGCATCGTCCGAGTGGTCCCTTCACCCATCTAATGTAAGAGAAGATGCCACTGGATGCTGTATAAATCATCTCATTACGTACATGTAAGGCCAATATCAAAAGGCGTATTGTAGATGAATTTTTGGTTGATGGTACGGATTTGTTTTTAAAATTCAATTAACGTAAGATAGGATTAAATTACGAATAAAAAGATTATTATGGTTATGCGGTAGTAGTGCAGTGATAGAATGCCGGCCTCACATTTGGGAGGTCGTGCGTTCAAATCCGATTACGTACCAATGACTTTGTTTTCTAAGTTACGTACATATTTGTGAAGTTGTAGTAGCAATACCACTCGCCTGGCCATGCGAGTAGTATTGCTACTACATAGGCATGGCCAGGCCTGGTTATCATAGCACTTGGTACCTAGTTTGGGACCAGTACAATTAATCATGTTGCGTGGAAGTTAATATTATTATTAGTTATATGTAATATCGCTCGTAGCCCCGGCTGCCTGAGTGATCTTAAACGATCACGAAGGTTAAGCAACACAGGGCGCGTTCAGTGCATGGATGGGTCGCCGTCTATGCCTAACGCTAGTGGCATTTTTCCGAGCGGTTCCGTGCTTCGCAAGGCACGTTAAGCTGTTGGTGCCGGCTGCCGTCGATAGATGGCAGTCGTTAAGCCAAGTCAGAGGCCTTAGGGCGGCTTGACAACTTCTCACAGTAGACGAGCCACTAGTCTACAAGCCTCCACCAATCCGGACTTGGCCCCCGTGGTGGAGTATGGCCTATACCTTCCTCAGGGAAGAGACTCGTGCCCCTCGGTGGGGACATAATGGGTTGATGATGATGATATGTAGATAAGAAAATTAAAATAATGAAGGGAACTTTTGTGTTATCCAGCTCTATGTAGCTAAATTATGGTCTAGAATATTTTGTCGCCAGTAATTAGGTATTAAAACTGAGAAAATACGGCGTGAACGTTACTCCGGTGTCTCAATAACGTTAATCGAGTTAAAGTGGCACTTTTCACCTTGTTCGCAATGCATAAAACCAATTTTAGAGTCTGCGAACCTGCTGCCCGAATTTTATAGGCACTTAGAAGTGTCAAGTGTAAAGAGACCTTTACCCTTTCGAGGGTGTATTCGATTTCTTAAGGAAACGGAAGGATGGTTGAGGATCAACGCAAAGTGGTGGGTCAATAGCACAAGATGGGCAGTAAAGTTATAACAAAATTTTTACAAAAGACAGTTAGGTGTAAAGAACAGCTGCACGGTGGCTGTAAAACAAAACATAATTGTAAAAACCGGCCAAGTGCGAATCGGACTTGCGCACGAAGGTTTCCGTACCATTATCTATACAATATTAGGCAAAGATCGAATTTGAGATCAGCGCCATCTATAGAAACCGACAAGAAGCGTTTAACATTGACATTTAACGACATGACATCGGCACTGTGGAGGTTACGTAGATGGCCGCTAGGTGGCGAGCGCTGTCTTTAGACAACGTTTGTTGTATGGAAGCCCCCTTAAATATTTATTTTATTCTGTTTTTAGCATTTCTTGTTATAGCGGCAACAGAAACAGACAGAGAGACGGACAGTGAAGTCCTAGTAAAAGGGTGCCGTTTGGCACCCTTCGAGTACGGAACCCTAAAACCTTAGCCAACTTTTCGTCCCAAAAAAATACGTGGTATCTAAGTACTTGTCAAGTTTCTTGCCTTCATGAAATCAGCAGTATTTTGATAAACACGAAAAAAACGTGTGAAATTTAAATTTACTTCGCAAGTTTTAAAAACCTCTCAATATCCTCTAAAAACTTTCAAAGTATGGTCTGTAAATTTAAAATTGACACAACCCCCGTTTTTTCCTCTGGTTATATATGGCCTCACAGTAATAATGCAGCATCTACCGTCTCACCCACATTGGCTCAATATGGTCGTCATCATCATGATCATCAGCCATTTGACGCCCACTGCAGGACATAATAATTTCCGAGCTTCCCGGTCTTTCCAATATGCTCAATGTATAAATAACATAATTTCAGGAGGTTGTTGTAATTATATTCTTTTTTTTGCACTAACCCGTGCTGAGGACAATTTTAAAAACCTATTTAGAGGCTAAAAATTCCACCAATGCCGGGACTTGAACCCGCGACCTCTGGCTAACCGTGCCAGCGCTCTCCCAACTGAGCTAATGGGCAAGTGCAGGCATCAGTGAAATTTCGAGCCTCTTTACAAACTCTGTATTACGTACAGAGAAGTTAGTGCAACAAAAAGAATATAATTATGTAGAATATAATGTAATTATTGATACGCCATCTACCGACATTTGTATGTCAGAGTCTGGCGCAGACATGTGTGAACTACTGAATTTTAAACTTTTAAGAACTTATTGTATCATGTTTGCATACAAATAAATTTTATTTTATTATTTTATTTTGAGTCTCTGAGGGCCTATTGCAAACTTGGCGGTCCCATGATGATAGGAAAAGCTGTGTGAATATAAGTGATAAATTAAACCCATTTTTCTGGTACATCTCTTTTCATAAGCAGTCTATATACGTCCCAGTGTAGGGCAAAGGCCTTCTCTCAGAGAGGGAGAGAGTACGGGCTTAACCACCACGCGTGCCCATCGCGGATTGGCAATTTCAAGCACTGAGGTATGTTATTCACAGTTAGCGAGTGGTATCGCTATTACAACTTCACAAATGTACGTAACTCGGGAAACAGTCATTGGTACATACCCGGATTCGAACCCACGACCTCCCAAATTTGAGGCCGGCATTCTACCGCTGCGCTATCACCGCATAAGAATAATAATCTTTTTAATCGTAATTCAAACCTATCTTACATTAATTTATATATATATATCTCTTACAAATTTTATATATATATTTTTTAATCAATACAATTTTAATTTAGATTAATTTTTAACTGATTTTGTAATTATTGTATTATATTTTATATTAATTAATTCTGCTGTGATGTTAACATTTTTATTATTATTGCTGTTATTATTGTCAAATATGGACCCAGGTCTTAAATAAATATTTTCAATCATTCATTCATTCATTCATTCATTTCATTCATTTCATTCATTTCATTCATTTCATTCATTTCATTAATTTCATTCATTTCATTCATTTCATTCATTTCATTCATTTCATTCATTTCATTCATTTCATTCATTTCATTCATTTCATTCATTTCATTCATTTCATTCATTTCATTCATTTCATTCATTTCATTCATTTCATTCATTTCATTCATTTCATTCATTTCATTCATTTCATTCATTTCATTCATTTCATTCATTTCATTCATTTCATTCATTTCACAAATGTACATAACTTAGAATACAAAGTCATAGGTACATGCCCGCTCTGAGAATCGAACCTGGGTCTCTCGCTCCCGAGCCCAATGTTCTACACACAAGTCTACCACCGCTCCCTTAATCATAACCATCTCTTATTCCTATTAATATAATAAATGTGAAAGTTTGTGAAGATGTTTGGATGTTTGTTAATCACGCAATAACGGCTGAACGGATTTACATGAAACTTGGCATACAGATAGACAAAGACCTGAACTGAGATGTGGCATACTTTATATCCCGGTAATGTGTTCCTGTGGGATAATAATTTTTTTAATAGGTGGCGTTGAGCGAGCGAACGTTGTGTTTTAAAAATAGATGGCGTTGAGCAAGAATCGTATAAACGGATTCTGTGGCGGTACGAAGTTCGCCGGGACAGCTTGTCTCACAATAACTCTCGGTGGTTGTTTAATACGTACTTAGGTTAACTGACAGCTTTAAAACAGTAGATAATTATATATTAATAATAATAATTTGTTGATAAGATAAGAATATTCTTTATTGCGCACAAGAAGCGAGACATAAAATATGAAAGTTACAATTGAAAAGGTGGCCTTATTGCTAACAGTAATTTCTTCTAGAGAAAGTGAAATTAAATTGAAACCTTTAAAAGTGCGTACACGAGAGAGATTAACACCGTGTACGAGAAACCGGGCATTAAACTGTCCTAAGAACACGCCCTCTTTTTTAAAGTATTAGTGGGATTGCATCATACAGTTTATGATAAGTCTATTGAACAGACGGAGTGAATGTTTCCGAGAACCCTTCTCTGATGAAGAGGAAGGCTTTTCTTTGATGTTTTAGTGAAAGGGTTATCGTCAATTTACGCTTTGATGAGTCAGATTTGCGACGATGAATAAACTCAATTCAATTCAATGTGTTCTTTACACATTTTTTTCTCCATATACGAAAATTATACTGGATAGTGTTCTTTATAAGAATTTGAGCATTTTTCTTTAATATGAACATTTTTATAAGTATACGTTGCTATAAACATTTTATGGTGGAAAATTGTGATTTAACCTTAATTTTACTGCATTATATCAAATCTTCAGATCACATTTATTAAAAATATTCAATTTTTTTTACAATCATTAAAATTGTTACATTGTCCGAGCTAAACAGTATGGCAGATGTAACGTCAGCCTTAAGTCCTGTGTGACAAGGCCGATGTAATGCCGCGTCCACACGCTTGCCGTTTGCCGCAAACATCTACAAATACTTGGAAAATTATGGACAAACAAACATCGTCGTCCACCCACTTCCATTATAGTTTCGTCGGTCTCTCTGTCTGTCCGCGGCCCAGCTCAGAGAGAATTAGTTTTAAAATCCTGAAATTTCACATAGTCATAACTAATCATAGGTACATATTATTAATTACGCCGACAAAACGGAAATAAATCCCCCCATCCCATCTCCCCAGCCCCGGGCTAAACAGTTGATTACCATAATAATGAACGTAGAAGGAAAACTATCATGGCTAAGTAGGCTTTACAAGTGGATGAGTACAAGTTAGCGACCAACTAATAAAAGGAAAACTTCGTACAAAATCCATTGAAAATTACTTTAATGAAATTGTTAGTTCTGTAAAGCAGATATACTATGCCCTCTTTCTACGGAACCCTACAGTGTGCATGGCCCAACACGCACTCGGCCGGTTTTTTATTTATAGATACTAAAGGACCCACAAACTCAAGCTTGCTTTGACTTGTGCCCAAAATACCGACACAACCGAACTGTGTCGGCGGCAAGTGCTCAGAAGCGACGACAAGCCAAGACAAACGTCCTATCCACACGCTTGAATTTGTGATGGCTTGTGGAAGTTTGGTAATCGTGTGGACGTGGCATTAAGTTAATAAAGAAACACAATACAGTGAACCACCGTGCAGTACGTCATCAAATGCCAGAACCATAAAACGAACACATTCAATTAACACTCCATTTTAATTTCACACTGCATCGGCTCAGCTGCACTTGAAATTAAAAAGCAACATTATAAACTGATTTGAACCCTCTCCGAGGCAAAAAGAGCATATAAAATCAAACAAAAAACCTGAGACAAAAAATAAAATTACGAATGATCTTCTTCGGTCCTTCAGTGGATCGATTGCAATGCTGCATCTATACAAACGGTCCAGCAACATAGAAGATTCGTAACCACACATGATGATGATGGTGATGACGTTATCCATGTCGATACGGCTACTGTGACTGTTGATGGTTTGTCAAGATTCGTTGGTGTGTCCGTGTGTGGCTGACGTAGACAATCTTGGCGGTAAACTTTTTTTCAGGGTCCCGTACCTCAAAAGGAAAAACGGAACCCTTATAGGATCACTTGGTTACCCGTCCGCCCGTCTGTCTGTCAAGATCCTTTATCTCGTGTACACGTCGAGGTATCAAGTTGAAATTAAAGGCATATACTCAAGTTTACAGTCCCTTAAAGCTGTGGAAAAATCTAACTTCTATGTTAACGTAAAAAAAGATCTGGCTGTGTATGCCGCAAAATACTCAAACATTCAAGGGAATCAAAATTTGGCAATTAACATTGTCTTATACTACAAATAAAGGCAAACATATGAAAACTATACATTTTTAATTAAGTCATGAAGAAGATATCCACGATGTTAGTCTAACAAAGTCTCTGACCCATGTCAGAGGATTTGCGGCGAAACGTAAAAAAAGTGATAAAGAAAATTGTCTTTGAAGTTCTGGAAAAGCTCGGAAAAAACTGCGAGACTCGATACCTGAACTATTTATAATATTTAAGTACCTACAAATTTTTACGGAACCATCGATGGGCAAGTTCGAGTTGCACTTGCCCGGTTTTTTGATTTATTAGGTATACAAATCAGATATTAGCTAGTACAAGATAACATTATGTGCAATGCAGACTAATCTGCAGACTAATCTAATCTCCGTCTCCATAACTTGGATGAGTTACTTAGACGTATGTAATATGTATTTTTACATTTAATCTGTACAATTCTAAATTACCTGATAGGGCCACCGTGACAATGGTTTTTAGTTGTTCTTGTCAAGGTCATGATCTAACAGGTTAATCAAGGTTTGCTTGCAGCAAAAACAATATATAAAAAAATAAGAAGATGAGAAGAAGGAGGCGGCTATTTTTTCGGGCTGGTTAATTTTTTCCGTAATTCTGACTTCAAGAATCCTATCCATGGGTTAAATTTTCGCTATTTTTTTAATTTGCCTATGTACGTCCCACTAGCAGGGTACAAGCCTTCTCTCAGAGAGAGAATTTATTAATTTTATTTGTATTAATGTTTGTTATTTCCTTATACGGGCGAAACATTCTTGCGATAGGATTGTAGTAAGAGGTATTAGTTCTTGTAAGTTTCTATTGTGAAATTATTTCGGAACCGAACCGAATGTTTAACAAATTTTGTGTTGAGATTTGTGGTTGCCAGCAGTGATGGTGATTCGATAGAAGCAGGGTTCGTCCGCTTAAAGATTGATTGATGGGAGAAAGATTGACGAAACAAATATATGGAGCGAATGTGGGTGGAAGGGCCAGTAAGGGACGACCCAGACGGACGTACTTCAACCAAATAGGGGATGTATTAGCAAAGGGCAAGATAAAAAGTACTCGAAACCGGCATGCGTGCGTGCAATGAATGTTGAGGAAGCGAAGGTGATCTGTCAGGATCGTAGCAAGTGGCAGTCCCTGGTCTCTGCCTACCCCTCTGGGATACAGGCGTGAGTTTATGTATGTATGTCGTCCACTTGAACCACACTTGGAAACTTCACAGTTAAAAAAACACACAAACAAACAAACAGACAAGGGCGTACTCATAACATCTTCCGTTTTTAAAACTACGTGGTGAAAAACCGATTCGAACCGCGGTATCCTTTGCACTTCATCACAGTTTTCGCGCCCAGATATCGGGTCCGATAGCTGGCTCCTCAATTTCCTGTCTCGCCCCCCGCGACCGCTGCGCCTCCTTGGTGGCCCTTTTATGCCCCTAGAATAGTGCTGGCTGATTTTGCCGGTATTCTTTTTCATACTTTCGTGTTGAAGAATGGTTGTCAGTCGAGGGCAAAATGGAGTAACACAAAACAGTCTATACACGCTGAAATCTAGGTGGTTTGAAAGCCGCTGTCATGTCAATAGTAATTAATAATCACATTTATTTAGAATATTACTCTGAAGTATATACGTAAATGAAAAAAGTGCGTTGTGAAACCATGTTTCGGGTTGAAAATATTGTTTAAAAAAATGCGCGAACAATTAGTGCCGCCTCTCTCGCAGTCCCGCGGCGCGCACGCACCGCTTTGGCTGGCTCACAGAATCGAGTTTGTGTAGAGACGTTTTTGGAAAATGTCCTTTAAAAAACATACGCGTCGAATTGATAAACTCCTCCTGTTTCGAAGTCGATTAAAAAAAAACAAACTAGCGTATTCGATAGCTATTGTTATGGCACGTTAATTTTCCTATTGCTTTTAAACCACCCGATATTCATGGTGTATACAGGGTGTAAGAAAATTCCCATATAGGTACATCCGGCAATGGGGGATTCTACTCAACAATACGACCAACTTTTACTTTTGGGTAAAGTTCGAAAACAGTTGTCCCAGACATTTTAATGCTATATATGTGGTATCTCTAGTAAGAAACTTTTCTTTTGCTTTTCGCCCATAGTAAAAAAAATATAGAATAGAATAGAAACTAATAAAACAGATTTTTAACGGATATTTACTCGTTTACTTTTCCATTTTACAATTTTCCGACGTTTCGGTACTTTTGCAAGTGCCATGGTTTCGCCTATTATGTCTAGTGTTCGTGTTAACCTCAGAAAATACTAGAATAGAAACTGTTTATTTCTTGCACACAAAAATACACAAAATAATTTGAACACGGAAAAACTGGTGTACCTGTGTCTGGCGTCGGTGCAACAAGCTTGTTACAATATGTTACGGGTGTCACGATCTAGCGGTCACTTAGCATGCGCTCAAATGCCCGCATTGGGTGTTCTGTTACGCCTTGTTACAGACTTGATACGAGCAGTGCAGAGCACATATCTGAAGGCCAGTTTCACATAGGTAACGACTCGATATCAATGTAGTGGTATTTTCATTCATTTGCTAGGGCCGCTGTGTGAACGCTGTGAAAATACTAGTTTATTCATCTCCGTAAATTAGTAGGACTTTTGACGGGTCATTGCTCACTGAAACAGTTCCATACCATAAGACTGGCCGACAGATCGTTATACCGGAATTGCATCTGGGCATCTGCCCACGTGACCGTTCACTGTGAGAGCGTGGACAGGCAACGGACCACGGGAAATTGGGATCCTTTCGGACCAGCGGTGACATCGGAGCACTGCTGGCCTTCTGGAATGAGATAGGCTAGCTGGAGTGATCGCATAGCCTTGTTGCGTAAAATAACCCAAATATGAGACTAAGTGCGGAAACCTTAGGTCAAACCAACTACTAGATACTAGTGCAATGATGTGTAAGTTATGGTTATCATTCCATTGGTGGGTTTCATTTGTACAATGGGCCTCAATCTGGGTGTATTTCCATGTTTGTGATGTCCTTGTCTGGTTACCATAGCACATAGTATTCTAGATTGGGAACAGGACAAGACTAGTGATTTTCTCGTGTGGACGTAAAAAAAACCGGCCAAGTGCTGGTCGGACTCGCGCACAAAGGGTTCCGTACCATTATCTATACAACCTTAGACACGATCGAGATCGAGAAAAAACGGCATAAAATCTCGTTTGTTGTATGGGAGCCCTCCTTAAATATTTATTTTATTTTAATTTTATTATATATTTTTAAATTAAATATAGAAAATAATATTCTATGATTATTTCAAGCGTCTACCTGTTGCCGTTATTAATATTGAGCAAAAAAGGCAAACAATAATACGTTTATTGTAGGGGGGGCTCCCCTTAAATATTAATTTCATTCCGTTTTCAGTATTTGTTGTTATATTGGTAACAGAAATACATCACCTGTGAAAATTTCAACTACCTAGCTATCACGGTTCCTGAGATACAGCCTGGTGACAGACAGACGGACAGTGAAGTTTTAGTAATAGGGACCCGTTTGGCACCCTTCGGGTACGGAACTCTGAAAAAGTGGATCCAACCATACTCTAACAGAAATTTTAATGCGATGTGAGTACCTAGATATGAGTTTCTCAGAGAAGCGAAAGCAGCAGCCGAAAAACACTACCGGCCATAGCTAATCCAGTCATTCAGGATTCGGGAAATGAATTGCGGGATTTCCTCGGTCGATACTCGTGTTTCCGTGTCGTCCCGTCCTCCCATCACTACGCCCGCGGTGTGTGAGTAGATTACGATGCTTTTATGCGATTAGGCTGGGCACATAAACCCGGCAGGCAGCGTACTCCGGGCTGCATAGTACGCTCTTATAGCGCTAAATAAGCACAACTCGGTGGATGAAGAACAGCCTTTATTCCGGTTACTAGTAAATCGTACAGTTTTTTTTTGTTTACAATTTAGGAAAATGAGCGCTAGCGGATTGTTTTATATATATAAATAAAGTCACGCCGGTATATCGGAGGGGTAGGCGGAGACCAGGGTTGCCACATGCGCGATCTTGCCAAACCTCTTTTGCTTTATTAACGTCGAGTAGTCGCTGCATGAACGCTTTTGGGTACTTTTATCTCGCCTTTCGCTAAAACATCCGCTGATTAGTTGACGGTCGTCGACCTGGGACTTCTCTTACGGGCCCTTTCTCCCCAATCGCTCGAAATGCCGAGAGACGGTATGGTTCAAGTTATCCTTCTATAGATATTTTGTGGATAAAATGCTCTGCTTGAACTAACAGGAAGATATATTATGCTTGTTTGTTACGCGATACATTGTCGCCTTTAGTGCGCTCTGTTAGCGGAGTGCTCTCCGTTTTGTAATGTAATAGAGTAAGATAGGATGTGACCCGACAGAGAACCAAAGTCACCGACATAGCCCACCGAATTAGCATGCTGAAGTGGCAGTGGGCCGGCCATATTATCCGAAGAACTGATAACCGATGGGGTAGACGAGTTCTTAAGAGGAGACCGCGGATCGGTAAACGTAGTGTGGGACGTCCTCAGACTCGGTGGAGCGATGATCTTCGCAGGGCGGCTGGCAAGAGTTGAATGAGAGTAGCCGAGGACCGTGCTCAGTGGCGTGCTATAGGAGAGGCCTATGTCCAGCAGTGGACAAGCATAGGCTGATGATGATGATGATGAAGATAGGATAGCTTTAGTGTTGTCATTAGTAACAACTTTTGACATTGGAAATGTCTTTTCGTTCGCTCCAGTGTGGGTTCCGATTTCACAAAAAAGTGCGATACCTTTATATCTTCTTCGGGAGTTGTGAGGATATGATATTAAAAAAAGACTCAAAACACGCGTATTTACAAGAGCTGTAAGGTGCTAAAAAGAATTATTCGAAAAAAAATAAAAAAAAATTATGGCCGAAATTGTAGCCATAATATTTGCAAAATATTCCTCTGGACAATTTAGTCAGTTACAATTTGAGCCTAAAACAAAGACGATCGGTTTAAGGGTTTGCCCTGTAGCCTCACACGACTATTGAGCACATTGGAAATGAATCGAGTCATAAATGTCGTGTGAAAAGTGTCGGTCTGCTTTTAGACTTTAAAAAAAAAAAAAATATCGAATTTTTTAAGAAAAAGAATGTCGCACTGACTTTTTGACTTTTTTCGACATTTTTCGCACGACATTTATGACTCGATTCATTTCCAATGTGCTGAATAGTCGTGTGAGGCACTGAGTTGTTCACACACCTCAGTGCTTGAAATTGCTAATCCACGGTGGGTACTCGTGGTGATTGAGCCTGTACTCTCTCTCTCTGAGAGAAGGCCTGTGCCCTGCAGTGGGACATATATAGGGTACATAAAAAAAAGTGTGCTTGTTATGCTGTCGACTCTTCACCTTAAATAACCACTTACATTGCTCAAATGATTTATTTCATACTAGCTGTCCCGGCGAACTTCGTACCGCCACAGTATCCGTTTATACGATTCTTGCACAACACCATCTATTTTAAACTTAAAATTAATATTAACCCACGGGAACGCATTACCGGGATATCAAGTATGCTACGTCTCAATTGAGGTCTTTGTCCGTTCAGCCGTTATTGCGTGGTTGCGTAAAAAACATCCAAACCTCCAAACATCCAAACATCTTTACAAACTTACACATTTATAATATTAGTAGGATTATCTAACTACTGTACCTACCAGCTACCAGCATTTTAAGTATCCCGTGGGATAGTGGGCAAGCGTCATAAACGTGAAGCGGCAAGCTGGTCGCGACGAATGTGTCCCAGAGGAGACGTTTTAATTTTTATGCTATCTGTAGCGGGTTTGTCACTGTGGAACTCGGAGCGAAAAGAATGCGCGTTCTCTTGACATACTGCTCCTATTAGGAAAAAACCACCAAATGCGAGATGGACTTGAGCACCATAAGTCCCTTACCATCTTTAAATAATATTATGTAAGTAATGGAGTGCCGTGTGGCGCCGGATTAAGAATAGCCTCACTCCATTTCCTTCCGTGGATGTCGTAGAAAGCGACTAAGGAAATCATTCACCAGGAGACGGGCAGCAGCGTCTTCCTGAGATTCCAACCGCATACTACGACCGCCAACCCGCCTGCCAAGCGTGGCGATTATGGCAAAACCCTTCATGGTTATGAAAACCACGGAGGAGGCCTGTGTCCCGTAGTGGGCGTCAAATGGCTGATGATGATGATAATGATGATGATAATGATGATGATGAATGGAGTCCGACGCACACATTTTTTTTTTAGTTTTATATTAGGACCTCCTTACAAAATAAGAAAGCTGTTCCATTTTCAAAATAGGCGAAAAAATTTACTTTTTGGGATACAAAAAGCATATTGTTAGCACAATATGCTTTTTGTATCCCAAAAAGTAATTTTTTTCTGAATAGCTTCAGAAACAAAAAAGGTCGCTACCTTTAAGTATTCTTTGAAAATGGATAAAACCGGAGCTTCAAGCGCAGACCAAAGACAAATCAGAGAGTTTCAAAGCCACCTTCCCACAAAATCCCAAAGATGGCGCTGTCTATCGACTTAAAAAAACTGTGTGGGGCTTTACATAGACTACATCAAACTTTAATCTCTGACAAACTGATGTGTCGATAAGTGTTCTGTGGCTGTTTGTTATTGTCACTGTTTGAATAGAAAGAAAATATCAAATACAAAATACGACGACTTCCGTGCAACTGGACTCAGTTATAAAGGCGTTACGAAGTTTTTACCAACTTATCGAGAAATGGGTGGTGTTTGTGTTGTGCGTTTCTCAAGTTCTGCTTTAAGCGCTGCCAGGGACCAAGAACCATAGTCTTTGCCCATAGTTGAAAGATGATATCAAATCAGAGTCCAAAGTATTCGTAGCCAGTCTTCATGCGCAGTAGATATGTCGGTGTCCAATCGTAGGCAGGTTTTCAACCGCAGTAGATATCGGAGTCCAGTCGTAGCCAAGTCTTCAAATGTAGTAGATATCGGTGTTCAAGAAGTCGATGCCAGGTACAGTCGAGAGCTACTTTTAAAAAACCAAAACGCAAAAAACAAACACGAAATATTCCAGAGAAATAGAGTAGAGAATGAATGAACTAATGACATGACACATTAGTTTTTTTTTATGTGGCAAGATGTTTTTAGGCAAGCAACACAGCCCCATGTAGCCAAGAATAAGTCTATGGACAGCGCCATCTTTGGGATTTTGTGAAAAGGTGGGTCTGAAACCCTCTCATTGAAAAAAATATTTCATGGATTGTGCGCCGTCTAGGTAGTTCAGTAGATATGCTGCAATATATATTAATAAAAAAAATACCATGAGTCTTATATTATAGTCCGCACAGATCTTTTTGGCGGTTACGTGACCATAGTCACAGATCATTTGGACATCGCTTACTGTCTTTACTCATACACTGTAAAGACAGTAAACCATGTGCAAACGATCTGTGACTATGTTCACGTTACCGCCAAAGAGATTTGAACGACTAATCCAACGATATTTTCAAAGTTATGTACATCTGCGAATTTGTAGTAGAAATTCATCATCATCATCATCATCAGCCATTCGACGCCCACTGCAGGACACAGGCTGGTTTTCACAACCATGCCCCCACCGCAGTAGCAATAACACACACTAAATGTGAAGGAAAACATCGCGAGGAAACCCGCGGCTTCGTTGGCTCCGCACGTATTGACTTGTCTTCCCTGTGGGTTAGGCCGACTAAGCTGTCAGGATGATATAGGTGCTGAGCAAGCCTACTCCACCTAAAAAACTATGTCCCAGGTACTGTAGCGTCCGAGTGATCCCTTCACCCGAGTGTGAGTGAAGGTGCCACTGGACACTGTACAAATCATCTCGTTACGTAGATGCAAATCCAACTCCCCTTTGCATTTTTGTTGCTATCCGAACTACTACTATTTTATCTCAGGAAGAATATTCCGTAGTGTGTATACCTTGGTAATTTAGGTTACAATTCCGTTGTCGAAGCGAAGTTGAGCGTGGTCGCCGCGGGTGCCGTTGACGGCGGCGCCATTTTGTCCACATTTCATCCATTGATTTATTGCCAGCGTTGTTTAATATCTCTCGACTGCCTTGTTGGTCTTGGGGCATCACGTTTGACTACCACTACAAAGGTTGCGGGTTCGATTGCTGCTGGAGGCCGCCGAAGTTATTTTCTTCAAATGGCCTCAGTCTGGCTGTTTTCCCATGTTTGTGATGTCCTTTCCTGGTTGCTATGTAGTACAGGCTATCCTAGTTTTGGACCAGGACACGTGATTGGTCATGTGAAAGTTATTATTAACAAGTAATTGTATTTTATTATTAGAGATATACGTATAAGCTTCGTAACTGCATACTCTTCGGCCGTTTATGAGTAATTATGTGTATGAAAAAACCCAATAATATTTATTCATTGAAGTGGAAGTATATTTTTTCCTCAATATAAGGTTTCACTCGACAAACATCCATCCAGTGACCCTGAAGAATTTAATCTCTCTGCAAAGAAATATAAATCGAAAATGTTTATTTGTCTTCAATATAGTAAGGCACAATAATCACTTATACTATAAAACAATGATGACAGTTTAGTGAATAATTTATTCAAAGGCATTTTAATTATGTACGAAGACAAAAAGGTATCCTTTACAAAGTGAAGAAGTAGTAGAATAATTGAATGTGATAGGATACGATTAACGTCATATTTACTAGTTAACGGGTAATAGGCAACCAACTTAAAAAAGTAAAATTTCGTAGGGACAAAATCCATTGAAAATGACTTCGATGAAGTTGTTAGTTCTGTAAAGCAGATAAAAATCCCTCTTTCTACGGAACTAGTTTTATATTGAATATTTTCAACACTATTTTCATGGCAGGTGGCAGTCTCTGGTCTCTGCTTACCCCGTAATAACCCCGTACCCCGCCAATTGTACTTTACTATTATATTGTTCAATTCGCATAGGTAATTCCTGGTGTACATATATTAAACAATATTCTATGTATCTTTGTATCTCCCTTTGGAATACACACGTGAGTTCATGTATATATGTATGTGTAATATTTTCATGTACTCAGGCATTTTCTGGTTTCTGTTCATAATTGCTTGCGTCGATGGCTCGTCCGTCACTCACGTAGGTTCTGACAGGACAGCAGCGTCACGGTTTGTCAAATTATATTATAGTTGTCGAAATGTAAGAAGCTCGTTTTGACAGCTACACAAAAATGCATTTAACTTTGGATTTACTCGAACAAATACATAAAAAGACACATACTCTGGCATATTATTTGACGCTCGAAAGTAAAAACCGATTTTGTAGCCCGAAAAGTTGCTCATGGTTTAGATTTTAATATTTTTGATCTCAAACTAGATTAGATTCTATTGTTTTTCTATAGCTGTCAAAACGGGCTTC
Source organism: Yponomeuta malinellus (assembly GCA_947308005.1). Taxonomy (NCBI): domain Eukaryota; kingdom Metazoa; phylum Arthropoda; class Insecta; order Lepidoptera; family Yponomeutidae; genus Yponomeuta; species Yponomeuta malinellus. Next base: position 857,552 of record OX371007.1, on the reverse strand, counting down.
TTATATTTTGACGACTTTACATCTTGCGATATACCTAATAATTTATCGCTCGTCATACTGTCAAAAAGTTTGAGATGTAATATATATTATAGCACAGCGTGAACGTGGTGTGAACGGTCTCGTACAAAATGTATGACGAGCGATAAATTATCTCAAGATGTAATATATATTATATTACATCCCATAGTGAAAAGCCGGCTTAATTGCTTTACCCGTACTGTATGATGGTTTTGCATTACTTTGTGAGATAAATAAAAGAAGGTAGAGAGTCAACAAAAAAAAACACTCCGCGGAAAAAAGGAAAATAGGTAGTTTCTATTTACGGTGAACGTGGGAAGCCGGGGAGGTCTATTACTTCTTATTTTAAGTTAATTTTCTGGTTTTCAATTTTATTATTTGTAAGATTTTGTTACCACAACATGGTATTTGAATAAACGTTTTTTAATTTTAATTTCAATTTCAATAATACTAATGAGTATTTTGTTTGTATGAGGATTCGAGTTTGTTTCGAGATATTTTTGTAAAATGCAAATCAAGTGCTTTCTAAAAACCAAACTAGGGTATTCAGTAGCTACTGTTAAGGTACCTACGTTCATTATGCTATGGATCTCAAGCAGCCAACATTCATGGTGTATATTTATATTTATTTATGGGTAAACTAGCTGTTCCGGCGAACTTTGTACCGCCACAGAATCTGTTTATACGATTGTTACATAAATCCATCAATTTTTATAACACAACGTTCGCTCGCACGACTCCATCTATTTTAAACTTAAAATAAATATTATCCCACGGGAACACATTAGCGGCATATGAATTATCCTGTGTCATAATTAAGGTCTTTGTCTATCTGCACGCCAAGTTTCAAGTAAATCCGTTCGGCCGATATTGCGTGATTGAGTAACAAACATCCAAACATCTCCAAAAACTGTCACACTTATAATATAAGCTAGACATCGAAAGTGTTATAAGATTCTACTCTAGTAATTTAAGTAACTTTCAATGCAGCAATACAAATATGAAGGTCACGCTGCTGTCGACTGTACCTGAGACAAAAACACAACACATAAAATCTCCGCACCAACTCCGCTGAAAGGCAAAGGCTCCATTCTTCCATCAAGCTTTATTTTACCTCTCCCAAGCTACCTTTTACCTTCGCCCAATTCCTGACAAAGGCGAAACAGACATAATATTTTGTTCATCGTAAGTTATCTGCCATACAGACGCATTTCATAGGTTTCTGTACGTCCCTCAGGTCTACTATCCAGCAACCGAACGCTGACGTCTCTGGACACCTTGTCTCTAGTATAAAGCTTACAGAAATACAGGTCTCCGTAAATTGTGGTGATTGTTGGTACACACGTATAACTTTATGACCACGTACGCGCGTCCCGCTGTAGATGGTGATATAAAATCAGAACAGAGGGCAGGAACACCCTGTGTATGTGTGATACAGGGGATACGTGTCTAACATCCCTAGGAGGGAAGAAAAAAATTGACGCAAGCCTTACACAATTTGATACCGAAATCTCTCTTACACTGCTGCTACGCTATCGTGGAGAGATATAAAATTGTGGGCAATCACAGTGGTACAATGCCCGACAAATAACATGAACAAATTACTTTGACTTCGAATGGACGTATTTTGGGTTGTATTGGCGGGGACGGGGGATGTGACTTAGAATTTTCTGGACTTTAGTTTATTTCAATCAAAAAATATTAAAAAAAAAAACATTGTACGTGAGAGAAAAGTGCCCTGCATGTTTTAGGGGCGAGTTTGTAAGGATGAAAAATCAGACATTAATGTCATGCAAAATCAAAACATAAGACATCCATTGGATTGACTTTAATGCAACGAAAGCTTAAAGAGGTTGACTTTGTAAGGCTTCAAGGTACCATAGGTTTCCACTCGATAGCTGAGGCTTTACCCATCCATGTGACAAGAACATTTGGTCTCGATCACATAATGCATCCTCGAGACTTCACACTGTATAGGCACAGGCCTTCTCTCAGAGGGAGATATGGGCCGAGTTTTATAAAACTCCAATTCGTAGTTTATTATGAAAATTCGAAGTGCACTGCATAGCATTCGTTTTGTTAGTCTGTGAGTTAAACTTTGCAATGTACATCGAATTGTCATAGTAAATAATGAACTGTAGTTTTAGGAACAGGACCCTGGTCTTGACTATGGAATATATTGGATCATTAACGGATAAAAAAATATTGATACTAGGAATAAATATAAATTGTCATTTCCACGTTTTAGACTTGCAAAAGTTAATACATCCTTTATGGGGCACTGTGTACGGTTCTACAATAAGATTCCTCAAGATACGAGTTTATTAGAGTTACCACCGACGCGGTTTAAAAAATGTATTAAGCATACTCTGTGCAAAAAAGCCTATTATAACATTAACGATTATTTGGATGACAAGGATGTCTGGTATTTAAATAATGTTAACAGGAACGATTGTATCTAGTGTAGTGTAACTTTAGTTGAAAACTCTGTTGATTAAGCAAACCTGTTTTGAAAAGAATAAATGTGGAGTTTCTTTGTTAGCTTCTTCTGCGCATAATCTATTAACCACTCGTCTGCCGCGACACAGATCTGTGTCCAATTAGTATGGGCCACCTATACGTTGCGTTCCGCGAGGGCAGTTCAGGAGTTAATTGTGAAACTAACAGCTTTGACGTTCATTAAGTAAACATTTTGTTTTTATAGTGAATAAATATTTTTTACTTTGACTTTGACTTTGATAAGGATCCGTTTTTTTCTATTGAGATCTGGACCCTACAAGCTCAAGCTTATAAGTCGCTTGAATGAATGGCTTAACTCATCCAAACTCTACTTTGTAATTAAGTATATATTCGGAACAAGCGTCAGAAGTGGCAAATCTCAAAACAAATATCTAACTTTCCAGCTTATGAACAGAGCTCAGTGTTGGGCAAACAAAGGTCTAATTCATTGCCTACCGATTAGTTCCAGTTTGACTGGAGATTCACGCACTTAGTTTCATTGTTGGACGTAGCAAGTACTGAGGTATGTAAATATCTCAGATACTAGGATTTCCTCGTTATGTTTTCCACACTATTAGCGAGTGGTATTGCTACTATAACTTTATAAATTTACGAACTTAGAAAACCAAGTCGGTAGATAGCATTAACACCAAAACGGCCGTTTTTGGCATATATGCCATCTAGGCCCAGGTTTGTGAACCTAAGTTCTTTGTCGTGAGTCCTAAAAGTCGCTGTTAACATGATTGAGAGATTGCACACACACTTTTTGAAAATACGATCTGTATAAGAAAATATGATTTTTTTCGCTACTGTTAGCCAACTCGATAAAAGAATCTTGAATCTTCAAATAATAATCTTATCTAAAAGGAAGGGTTCAAAAAGCGGACATAAATCGTATAAAATCCACAGGTTCAAAATAAAAATGGGAGTACCACAGAGATCAATTTTGGGGCCGTTCCTTTTCCTTGTATACGTAAATGATTTGCCGTTTATGGTACAAAACATGTCCGAGATAGTATTATTTGCAGATGACACGTCACTTATTTTTAAAATTAAGAGACAAGAAAATAATCTTGACGATGCAAATGATGCTCTCTCGCGTGTGTTGGATTGGTTCACGGCAAATAATCTGCTTCTAAATTCCAAAAAGACAAAATGTATAAAGTTTACCTTACCAAACGTAACATTAGTTGAAAACAACATTGTACTCGGAAAAGAAAAACTAGAATTTGTAGAAGATACCGTTTTTCTAGGCATCACAATCGATTCAAAATTGCAATGGGGTCCTCATATTGTAAAACTAGCATACAGGCTTAGTTCTGCAGCATATGCAGTCAAAAGAATTAGAGAGCTCACTGACGTTGCAACTGCTAGGCTTGTTTATTTTAGTTACTTCCATAGTATTATGTCCTACGGCATACTACTGTGGGGTCGGGCAGCAGACATAGAGACGATCTTCATCTTACAGAAGAGAGCCATCCGATTTATTTACAAGTTAGGTAGTAGGGATTCGCTAAGAGATTTCTTCAAAGAAACCAACATCTTAACAGTTGCATGTCAATACATTTATGAAAATATTATGTACGTTAGAAAAAATATCAAAGACTTCGAAAATGTTGGTGGCCACCATAATTTTAATACTAGAAATAAACATAAATTGTCATTTCCACTATTTAGACTTGCAAAAGTTAACACATCCTTTATGGGGCACTGTATAAGGTTCTACAACAAAATTCCTCAAGATATATTAGAGTTACCTCCAACGCGATTTAAAAAATGTGTTAAGCACATTCTGTGCAAAAAGGCTTACTATAACATCAAGGATTATTTAGAAGACAAAGATGTTTGGCATTAAACAGTAGATTAATATTATTTAAAGGACGATTGTGACTAGTGTTCAACACATTCATGACTAATATTTTAAGTTGAAAACTCTGTTAATTAAGTTAAAACGTGTTTTGAAAAGAATAAATGCGGAGTTTCTTTGTTAGCTTCTTCTCCACATAATCCATTAATTGTGAAACTAACAACTTTGACGTTCATTAAGTAAACATTCTGTTTTTACAATGAATAAAAATATTTGAATTGAATTGAATTGAATTGAATTGAAAATAACAAACAATCTAAAACAAAATTTTATATTATGACTCTAACCCCCGGTTCCTCGTACACTAACAAGCTGTTAATCTACTGTAAACAACTGTCAGTAGTTTTTTTATGCACTTTGGTCAATTGACAGCTGTTAACAGTAGATTAACAGCGTGTTAGTGTACGAAAAACTGGGGGTTAATTACTGAAATGTTTCACATTTTATTGTAACGTGTTTGTTGTGCATTTATTTGTTATGAGATTTGAGAATACAAAGAATATGAATTGTTAAGAATATGAGTGTACCAGGTTGGTATTTCAAGATCAACACAAAGCCGTCGTTATCAAAGTGCCCTTCAATTTCTGCCAAATTCAGATATGTTTAACGTAGCAGGCGGTAGGTACGAAAGTTACCATTGTTCTCAATATTTCAGAGAGAAAATAGAAATTCGATTGAATCGAGTCAACTTTAGAGATATTTTACACGTACCGGGTTCTACAGTATTTGAATGGTCATGGTAACTATTTAGTAAAAATGAAGTTGTTATTAGAAGCAGAATTAATTTAGATTAAGTAAGAAGTTACGTAAACCTGTTGGTAGATAATTACTCACAAGTAGCTGTGCCCACAATTTCTTCTGCTTTGCTTTTTGGATTTGAGTAAAAAGTATCTCAAATTTGAGGCGTGTGCTCGAACAACTTTGTATGTTACAAATTGGCGAAAGCTAACTGTAGACGATAAAGTATTGTTTTGTGTAATTCATATTTTTAATTACTACTTAGTTTAAATCTTTCATACGTGTAACGCCATCTGTTGGCCAATTGTTTAAGCTTAATAAAGCCTGACCTCACGCACGTCGGTGCAGCAGGACCTTTGCACATGCGTATTATCGATTATATAAAAAAGTGAAATCTGCGACGCTCTCCGCGGCCATATTTTTTCAGTTTTGTTCCAGCTAACTAATTTTATATTTTTTATTGTGCAAAATCCATCGCCGCACCGTCGTCTGCCTGTCACATGAAAACCTCGTCTGATGCTTTTATTGCTGAAAGGCAGTCCATCCGTTACACTAACTAACGATAGAACAACGTTGTACAACAGTACTGGCATCGTTTGCAATGACTATAGTTACCAATATCATAATAGAAGTGAAGTTAGCGGCAGTCAAAAACCGGCATACAGTTGAACAACGTTGTAGGTATGTCAAGAAAATGGCGGACTAATAACGGACCTAGTAACTAAGATTTAAATGTAGTTTTTTTAGGTGTACTTTATAAGTCTATTTTTTGCTGTCAACGCAGCTGATTAGTGTTGTTCCACTGAAAATAGACTAAAATGTTGTTTAAAATGATTATAGCTCCGCTCGTAGCCCCGGCTGCCTGAGTGATCTTAAACGATCACGAAGGTTAAGCAACACAGGGCGCGTTCAGTGCATGGTTGGGTCGCCGTCTATGCCTAACGCTAGTGGCATTTTTCCGAGCGGTTCCGTGCTTCGCAAGGCACGTTGGTGCCGGCTGCCGTCGATAGATGGCAGTTGTTAAGCCAAGTCAAAGGCCTTAGGGCGGCTTGACAACTTCTGACAGTAGACGAGCCACTAGTCTACAAGCCTCCACCAATCCGGACTTGGCTCCCGTGGTGGAGTATGGCCTATACCTTCCTCAGGGAAGAGACCCGTGCCCCTCGGTGGGGACATAATGGGTTGATGATGATGATAGTAAAGTTTTTCCGTACTTTTGAAGTCATTATCATTTGTAAATGTTCCTAAGGATTGCGAATTTATGTTATTTTAACAATAAAACACTATTGTAGCAAATTTATGATGTTTTTTCTCATTTTCTCCAAACTGCAAATTGCTACATATAACGTTGTTCGAGCACACGCCTCATTTAATCTTGGTTTATTTCATCGGTCGCACGTGATCCCGATTAAACATTTGAAATGCGAAACATGAAACGCACATTTATAAAATAAAAACGATTTCATTTAAGTTCAAATTACCTTGAGACTACTTTTATATTACTAAAGGATAGGGCCCCATTAGGAATTATTTACTGCTGTCCATTGAAGAGTTCTGTTCTCCATCTCTTCAGATCTTCACCAAATTAAAATGGGACCTGTGGGACGTTATGTCTATTCGAACAAAAAATAAGTGTGAATAATTTTAAATAAATATCCTCTTTTTTTCTTTCTTTCTAATTTTTGAAATCATTTAAGACTTGACGGTAACTCCGAAAACATAGCAAAAAAATACATGCGTCGAATTGATAACCTCCTCCTTTTTTAAAGTCTGTTAAAACTCTTGCAAGGGAAACAAAATAATTGTTAGATTTCTTCTATTTTAACTAAGCTGTAATTTGAGTTTCAGCCGATTCAAAGTTAACCGTCCATCACTGGTGATCGAGCTATATGTTATCTGAAATAAGTAAATATTAAATATAACCAAGGCTTGGTTGTAACCCCACCTCGCCACTCTAGTGTAAACGGGTCAATGGACTAGAAATGAGTCTGGGACATATTTGAATTGGTAGATCAATTCAAATGAAATAAAACATACATACTAAAGTAGTAGGGAGGGTATAAGTGAGATGCATTGACACCAAGAGAGCTAGGGCAAAATCTGCTAACATAATAATAACAACTTCCATACAACACGTTCACTGTCCTGGCCCCAAAATGGGATACCCTGTGCTATGGTAATCAGGTAATCACATGTCAAACATGAAAAAACACCCAGACTGAGGCCATGTGTACTAATGTACGGCGGCCACCATTGGGAATCAAACCTACGACCTCCGGCATAATAATCAGACGTGATACTGTTAGACCATCGAGGCAGTCAAACATATTTGTTCTCTTTAGGTTTCCATATACCAAGAATATTCGTAACGCAGCACAACGCAACGGATATGAAAAGTGGCAAGTTAACCGACTACCGAAAAGGACGTACTGCTGAGTCAGTTGCCATTTAAAGCAGCAGTGACACGCCGTGACCTTTCGTTTTTCTTTCTTTTTTATTAAATTTAAACTGTAATATTTTCTTGGTTGTTTTTTTGTTTTGTTATTGTGGCGTTTGCACTGTTTATGTAATAAATGTTTTTTCTTCTTTCTTCAAAAGTAAGATATATTAACAATATTTTATGTAAACGTCGAGCAATGTAGCGTAAAAGAAACGATACTGATACGTAAATCAGTGTCGTAGCAGGTGGCAAATGTTATTCTCTTCCTTCCCACCTTGTCATGATGCAGGCGTGAGTTTATGTATCTTATGATAGTACAACGCTAGTTTGGACTTTGTGCAATAATAAATACTGTGTAAATAGTCAAAGTCAAAGTAAAAAAAAAAACCTGAGTCTCTGAGCTATTCACATACCTCAGCGCTTGAAATCGCCAATCCGCAGTGGGCACGCGTGGTGATTAAGTCCATACTCTCTCCCTGAGAGAGCGCCTGTGCCCTACAGTGGGACGTATACAGGCTGCTTACATTACAATGCCAAGTACTCTATCTTTGCTCATGAGGTCTAAACGTTCGGTAAGCCTACACCAGTCTGATCTGCGATATTTGAGGCAGAAAACGTCCTCTGTTATTGACAAGCGACAGGCGTCTAGACTTAATCACCGACCATCGACATCCCTTTAGTCAATATAGACCGTTCACGCACAAATACGACACGAAAAAATTGGTTGCCTTTTGTAATTAAAAAAATCGCTGTTGACAAGGGCTTTGACTTGCTTACCTTGTGAACGGGACGGCGAAAATGAAATACCGAGAGCTCTTGAATGTACCACGTTTACTTTGTCACTGAAAATATTTACAATTGTTTAAGAACACTAGAATTTGACCAATATTTGAATTTAAACTAAAACCAAAGAGAAAAGAAGGCGGTGTCGGTCGCCAACACCTTGTTTATCTTCTCTCGTATTGATTTTTGTATTTTTATGCGTTGTATCGGTGATTATAGGAAAAAATAGCCATCATCATCATCATTAGCCATTTCACGCCTACTGCAAGACACAGGCCTCCTTCGTCGTTTTAATAACCAAAAAGGGTTTTAACATAATCGCCACGCTTGGCAGGCGGGTTGGCGATCGCAGTAAGCGGTTGAAATCTCAGGAAGACACTGCTGCTCGTCTCCTGGTAACGTATTTCCTAGGAAAAAATTGTATTACATTAATATTATTAATTCTTACAGCGGTGGTAGCCTAATGGGGAGAACATTGGAGTCTGAAGCGAGAGACCCAGGTTTGATTCCCAGTGCGGGCACCTATGACTTTGTTTACTAACTTATGTACATTAAGTTATAGTAGCAATACCACTCGCTAACAGTGAAGGAAAACATCGTGCGAAAACCTGAGTGTCTGAGCTATTCATCGCTTGAAATCGCCAATCCGCGGTGGGCACGCGTGGTGATTAAGCCCATACTCTGTCCCTGGGAGAAGGCCTGTGCCCTACAGTGGGACGCATATAGGCTGCTTATATATATTAAATAAAAAAAATTATAATAATTATATATTAACGTTAATAAATATTATATAGTACTAGCTGAATCGGCAGACGTTGTTTTGCCATACGGATTAGCCTACGACCTATTCTCAGACTTACCAAATATACAAAAAAAATTAAATTCGGTGAAGACATTTCGGAGGAGTTCGATAACAAACACTGACACGATTTTTTTATATATTATGTCGAAGAATGGTCAACGCCATCTACCGGAAGATAGCGATTTCCTACTTTTGATTGTTCACTCTTTGTTTTAAAGCCGATAATCGGAAATAAACCTCACTTTTAATTGTCAGTTCAGTTAATTGAAGGTAGTTTCAAATAATGTTAATTTTGAAATGACACTTTAACAGCTATGATTTAGTTTGATAGTCCGTGCTGTATTCGAGTTTGGTTTATGGTCAGAAACGTCTAGTTCTTACTACGCGAGTAGTCGCGTACGATTGAGCGCGCGTGGTCTTCTGTTGGTCTTTGTTTTGGAAACGTCAAGCTTTACGCTTGGGTAAGGTTTTCATATTGCTGGTAATAAGTACTTTTAGTTTGTGGATTGACTAGGTTGGCTAGACTGTTGGATTTATCTTTGTAAAGCTGGCAAGCCTGATTGAATTGACCGTTCGTTTTGACTTAACGAGCAAGAAAGTAGGATTAATGCAGTAGAAATGAGGTCCTTGTGAAGTATGTTTGGTGTTACTTTCAATGATAGGATACGCAACAGTTTGATTAGAGAACGTTGTGTACTGAAAGAGGATGTAGTGACTAGAATTGAGAAAGGAATGTTGCGTTGGTTTGGACATATGGAGGGGATGAAGGAAGAAAGATTGACGAAACAAATATATCGAGCGAATATGGGTGGAAGGGCTAGCAAGGGACGACCAGGGCTCAAGCGTGACGTTAACGACCCTTCCGATAATGTCGTATTTTTTATAATAATGGCCCTGAATAGCTACAAAGGCATTCATATAAAAAAAATCTTTATTTCAGACAGTATTGTACCCATATAATATTATAACAATAAATTGTTACTTAAAAGCTAACAACAACTATATTTTGTATAGTCCTGTGATTTTTTCGGTTCCTACATTATTTTATATACATTTACGTATTTAAACATTATCAAAACGTTCGAAAAAAATTGCCCCATCGCTATAAAATGTCAGGAGATGGACCCTCACTAGTCCTTCAAATATTCAGTTGACAGCACATCGACATTAACACGCGTGCACTCTACACAGTTAGAGCGTTTCCACACTATCCGATCCGATATCGGTGTCTTACTTGTCTTTCATATTGTCCTGCCCGATATCGGATATTGGGGCCAACATATCTCATACGTTTTACTTACCTCGTAATCGGATCGGGGTTCAGCACCGATATCGGATCGGATAATTCGGAAACGCTCTTACGTTACGTGTGAATTTATAACTTAACTTAATAGCTTCCACACAACACAATCACGCGTCCTGGTCCCAAACTAGGTCCCCTGTGCCTGGTAACCAGGCAAGGACATCACAGACATGGAAATACACCCAGACTGATGCACTTTGCAACTCAAATGTAATGTTTGACCTGCTGCCCACTATGCTATCGCTGTCAGTGAAAAGATGAGAACGAGGCATTTATTTTTCAAAACCTTAATTACAAATCCTTGCAGCAGTTTGAAGCCGGCATGAATAAAAGCGTGGCAGACAGTGTCTCTCCCACGCGGACGGGCAAGTTTTAAGCCGTTATCTTGTGCTTAATAAGCGAATAAATTCAATATATGAAACACAGGCGGCGGCCGCGGTCTTGGACTTAAGCCAATAGTGCTGGCGGGTTAGTGTGTTGAAGTTCGGGACTTGGACAAAACTTGTTGTATGACTTTTGTTAAGAGATTAAGAAGCAGCGGTTAGTCCAATGTTCCAATAAGCTTAAGTATGACCTCTCTCACATACATACAAACACATACACACACATACTCGTACCACCTCTCTCTCTCACACACACACACGCACACACATACATACATACTCCCAGTCGCAGTAGTGTAGAAGCATCTCGTTTAATTTTTTTTATTTCTGTTAAGAATGTGGACGTCCCAGGCGGACATACTTCGATCAAATAGGGGATGTATCAGTAAAGAGCAAGATAAAAGTATCCAAAACCGGCGTGCGTGCATGCAACGACTAATGAATGTTGAGGAAGCGAAAGTGATCTGTCAGGATCGTAGCAAGTGGCAGTCCCTGGTCTCTGCCTACCCCTCTGGGATACAGGCGTGAGTTTATGTTATGTTATGTTTATGTGTATGTGAGACTGAGGGAAATACCAACGTCATAAGTTCTTTATGTTCTATCGGACCGTTCTGCCACACCCCAGTTGACCAATCATCACATTGTTATTCCCAGCAGTAGATCTGAGATATCAACAATTATAATGAAGCCAATATACGTCCCACTGTAGGGCCACAGAGGCATAGACCTTCTCTCAAAGAGAGTAGGGGCTTAATCATCAGGCGTGCATTGGGTATTTCAAGCGCTGAGGCATAAAAACACCTTAGCTACTCAGGTTTCAGGTCAATACTCAAGTATTGACTTAGGAAACAAATTCATTGGTATATGCCGTGGTTCGAACCCACGACCTCTTGGATGTAAAGCAAACGTTCTACCGACCACACAAGGCAAAGAAATAGACATTATTTATTTATTGATAATATATATTACAAATCAAGGTGAAACTACGACATATACTTAAACGTAGTAGGAATTTAAAAAAATCATATAAATACTCAGTCACTATAAGTATAAAAATATACATTTTTTTAAATAATAATAACATTTTATGGAAAATAATATCTAAAATTCTATTAAAAATGCCTTCCGCTATGTTGTCAATTTAATAAGCGAGGATTTCGTCATATGTATAAAATCACTTCTCGATGAGCTATTTTTTTAGTTTAATTTTAAACGCGGACTCACTCGTAACATCCGTATAACTCCGGAGCCATGACTTAGATGACTTTGCTGCTCTTGATTAACTAGGGCTAGTTTCCACGTGGCGCAGGCGTGCTGGTCCCCACGGCGCGTACAGCGCCACCTGCAGCACCAGCTGCCCGGGCAGCGTCACGACGCGCTGCTCCAAAAAGTGCAGCCGCGCCGATGTATCCTGCGCCACTCGCGCTGTGATGTGTACGGCACTTTTTTGCATGCGAACACTCGCTCCCAGTCGGCGGCGCGCGCCAGGTCAACCTGTATTGCAGCAGCGAATGCACGGTGGCGAAGTAGCATATACGCACTGACTCTGCTGGCACAGTCGACGTAAGCGGACGCAGCGCGAAGCACGCACTTCCCAGGCGAGCGCACAGGTCAGCTGTCAATATGCGTTTCCCACGTCAATGCTCCATCCAGCTGAAAACCTAAAAGTGTTGCCGTGCTAACCTGCGCCTTTGTCTTCGCCATCGAAACAAAATCCAAGTCCGCAGTACCACGGCTACGAGCCAGAAGCACTAGACTCGAATCCTAGTGGCTTTTATCTGAATTCCAGCCACAAAGGGGGTCTCAGATCAGTTTTAGTGTGTTTTATTTATAGCCCCCGGCTTCCTGAGTCTGCGAAACGGCGGATGCCGCGGGGAATATATCGCCTTATTACTTGTACTACAACATGTCGACCTACAGTACTTGGTAAAACTACAAAAACCGGCCAAGTGCAAGTCAGATTCGGATTCGTGTACCTGGAGTTTCGTTCTAATATTAGGGGTTAAAGTATGAAATTGCCGTTTTATTGCAATAGGTTCTTTGAATTGACATAGAATCTTCATGGTTTGAGGTTTTCGAATGAAACTTTTTTCAAATGGTTTCTATGATGTTCTTTTTTTAAAAAATGTGAAACATTTGAATATCGACTTTCAATTGTTTTTGTTATTCAATTTAGACAAGAAAGATGGATACTGCGAAAATTCGAGTGATTATGAGGCACCCATTTTTCGTATTTTTTTATTTTATTGATTTGACGCAAGTGAGTCAATATTGTGGGTAAGGTAACGTTAAACCATGCCGCTAATTCCTGGGTAGTTTGACTAGGTCGGCTTCCACTATCTCTCTTAATTCATCGTTATTCACCTGTGTGGGCGGTCTTCCTCGTGGCTCGTTCTTTAAGTCGAAATTTCCATCACGAAAGCGTTTAAACCAAAATCGCACGATGCGTTCATTAGTAGACCCCTCTCCAAACGCAGCATTGATATTGCGGGCTGTTTCTGCCGCGTTAGTTCCGCATCGGAACTCGTATTCAAAAATCACTCGAATTTTCGCAGTATCCATCTTTGTTGTCTAAATTGAATAACAAAAACAATTGAAAGGCGATATTCAAATGTTTCACATTTTTTAAAAAAAGAACATCATAGAAACCATTTGAAAAAAGTTTCATTCGAAAACCTCAAACCATGAAGATTCTATGTCAATTCAAAGAACCTATTGCAATAAAACGGCAATTTCATACTTTATCCCCTATTATTAAAACTAAAATTTAACGTTATTGATATCAATCATGGAATAGTATCATATACCTAGGTTATATAACCGATGTATTAGGTTTAAGATGATTTGAGAAAAGATGGCTAGAGTGGAGTTTTTTTTTTCCTGCTGCCTTTTTCTCCACTATAAAAACGGCGCGAAGGCTGCCGCTAACGTTGTACATTGACATTCAGTTTTTTTACGTTGAAATAAATTTTTGAATCACGATGTTTATTCAAATTAGTACAGAAAAGCTGTGCGTTTCAAAATCTAGATATTTTGGAGAGAAGGACAAAAAACAACTCCAAACGTAGTATTCTCAATGTTGGTCCAAGTTTAAATTATAATTCTAAAACCTAGAAATCATGCAATGAACTGGCTTTAATTAATTAAAGATAAAAGATTAAAAAAAAAGTATTTATTGCCTCATCAGAAAAAAAACTTAAAACAAAGTAAGGCTTAACTAGTGATGACATAAAATAAGGCAAAAGGTAGTGGCTCAGCTGGTGCTGACCTAGGTCAGTCCCGGGCAGCGCTGGTTTTCAGCCACTGCCTTCTCCCTCAGATATTGTGCGGGAGTTATGTTATGAGGGTTAAAACAGTCAACTAGGCATCTAAAAATGTTCTGGACTTCGATTAAAAACGAAACAAAAATCAATTAAAATATGAGAAAAAAAACAATAAACTATTCTTCTTCTTATTAAAAAAAAGGACGTTAATAGACGTTTTTAAACGTAAAAAGATGAAAAATATCGTTTTAGGTACATCATATTTCAGTAACTAGGAAGGTGAAAAATTTAGCATAGGAATTTATTAAAACAGATTTTAATATCGAGCAAAAAATATTAATTCCAGACATCTTGGTCAACTAAATAAATTGCCTCTGGGTTAGGCCATTTTCCCCATCACGCCACCTTTCGTGGTCCCTCGCCATTTGCATCCACGGACCCTCTGCCGACTCGACCACATGGTCTGACAATCGGAGTTTCTTACCACCACATAATATTTAGGTACTCGTATATAGCGATTTTTTTTTATTCCATATAGGTACGTGGATAATTTGAGTTCCACATTATTATCCAGTTATATAATTTATGTGATAATGTGATAATTCTGTTAATCACGATACGGGTTTCCGAGTGTGGGTGCAGTTCTGACTCCATACTCGGAACATTTCACCCACGTGAACAGATTTTTACTTTACTCAGTTTGGGGCGGGTAGCGAGTCTCACTCAAACATGGTCGTTTGTAAGGGACCCTATTACTAAGTCTCCGCTGTCCGTCCGTCCGTCTGTCACCAGGCTATATCTCATGAACCGTGATAGTTAGACAGTTGAAATTTTCACAGACGATGTATTTCTGCTGCTGCTATAACAACAATATTTAAGAGGCGCACCCATACAAGCGTGACTTTTTTGCCGTTTTTTGCTCGATATTAATAACGGCAACAGGTAGACGCTTGAAATATTCAAATAATGTATAGATAATGGTACGGAACCGATCGTGCGAGAGTCCGACTCGCACTTGGCTGGTTTTTAGTTTGTCTATATAGGGACTATATATTCTTTTTGTTGCACTAACCCGTGCTGAGGACAATTTTAAAAAGCTATGTAGAGGCTAAAAATTCCACCCATGCCGGGACTTGAACCCGCGATAGGGACTGCAAAGAATGAGAATGGACAAATATATAGAAGAATTATATTATGGTTGATACGAATAATTTCGATGGAGTTTAGTATTGAGGGGCACATCTATTGTATGTGTATGAGCTTGTATATCATTGTAAAATTTATTATACTAGTTTATTGTTTAGCTACAATTTATATGTTGGCACTCGAGACATAATTCAACCATGGAAAACAAGTGTTTCTTTAGGAGTGACCAGCCAATCGTTTCATTGGAAATTGTATTTTTATTCTGGTCGCGTTTGGAGAAGAAATGTTTATAACAGACTTTTTTGTGGAAAATATGAGCTTGCAGCTTCTAAGAACTAAGAATAATATTAGTTTAACGTAAAAAATTTTTCACAAATCCTAAATAAATGGTGTTTTGTAATGAATTTTGCTCACATCAAAATTTGTTTTCCCATCCTTCTATCCTCTTGCATAAATAATAATGAATAACGTCCTTACAAAATAATCACTTTTCCTGATCCAAAACTAGTTTACCCTGTATGTCACAATATGACCAAACAGAAAAGAACGTCACAAACAGCATAATATCCAGACTGGGGCTGTATGTACAAAGAATGGCGGTCCCCAGAGAAAATCAAACCCACAATACCGCTAGTGATACTGCTATACCAACGAGACAAACCTTTTTGTGGCTGGTAACTTTTTGTTTGAAACATCTTTGCTCTTTAACAAAAAATTAATTCCTTCCTGTCTATAATCTGTTTAAATCTACCGCGGAATTTTACTAATCTGCGACCCTAGTCAGACACACGAAACGTTATTAAATAATTAAAACGAGTGCCCCTGCAAAGGTCGCATTCAAATCACCAGAGACAAAAACGAGACAATTTACTCAAGTATTTCTTTAAATAAAACTCCAAATGAATTTGTAACGTTATTTTACAGCGATAACCTTCAAGTTCAAGTTTAGGTAACTGAAAGAAGTAGGCCTTCAAGTGCCATTGCGATAACTCGAATTACAAATTGAAAGCCTAGTAGCCTCTAATGAGATCTCGACATAATTATCAGGCAGCATCGTAATTAAGTATCCGCCTGAACCGTGCAGATACAGAAAGTACATTCGTTTCACACGACGAAAGGAGAATTGTAAAATAGATTGAAAAACATATTCAAGTGTTAGTACATATATTAGGGTTCAACACACAACATAAAACTAAGTAGGCAATAAATACTAAATGTTAAACTAAACTAATCAAAAATACCGCCCAGGGCATACCCGATCCAAAAGTTCCCATGGCGCTAGCAGCGTTCCCCCGCTGCACCACCAGGGAAATCCTCTGCATCAGGTGTGCCCCGGAACGATGGTTATATACCCACGACTTCTCAGGCGCCAACCGATTTCCCTAACAAAACCTCTTCCCTCATCCCCCCATACTCCCATTGTTTCCGCAGCCGGCGGGACGAACAAATAATGAAGCATAAGCTGGCTATATTTCCTTATCTTAAGTTTAGCCGCCGCTAAAGATTATAATAGATAGATAAAACATTTGAATCTCTTGTCGTGTCATCCAAAAGTGTCTTTATGCACCAAAGTTATGTTGGATAAATTTTAATATGGATTAGGCTTATCACACCCATAGTAAGCTTGTGTTCAGTGTACACCTTAATTTTTTTGGGTTATTTAATAATCTGTACTATTTCAACAAATATTAAGAAGAAGAAGAAGAAGAAAGACATTTATTATACCAACAAGATACATCACAGAAACAAAATAAGCACATAAGTAACATAATATGCACAACAACAGAAAGAAAACTAAATACACAACAGACAAAACGAATAAATAAAACAGGACCATAGATGTAGCCTGTGGTGTATCTACGTTGCCACAAAAGGCAGCTGACTCAGCATTGTGCTGAGGAAGTGATCCCTCAGCGCTGATTTTCAGTCAGTGCCTACGGTAACCCAATGAAATATTATTAAATAACTAGCTGCCCAGGCAAACGTTGTTTTGCCATTTGAATTAGCCTACGACCTATTCTCAAATCTACCAAATATAAACCAAAAAAATCATGCAAATCGGTGAAGCCGTTTTGGAGCAGTTCGATAAAAAACACTGTGTCACGAGATTTTTACATATGTAACGCGCACACCGGCGCGCGCGCCTGGCCCGCCGCCGACGGTCCACGTCCTACCGCGCACGTTTAACGCGCAACCATGTCCTGCGACTCACTACTCTGTGACGCCAAAGAAGTCTATAAAAAATCTGTCACTTGGAAGACTCTGTGTTCTTTGGTTTTGTTTTTTTCCTGTTCGGTTTTCGCCAACTAATTGTTGTATTTACGTGTGTTTGGAAGGAATAAAACATTGATACTGCCCCAGCAAGCGTGTTTTATAGTGGCGCTCCAACTAGTGGCCCGAAATCACGAACTCTGACAAGAATTTCCTCGAGTTGTGACCCGATTTTATTCCGTCGCCGGCTAGCATTATGCCGATTACGACGCGCAGCGGTAAAGGAGACGATGATTCCGACGACGCTCAAAGCGAAGAAGAAGTCCAAACGGAGCGACGAAACCCGAACACCACCGGAACCAATATTGTGTCCATGACTGACGCACAGCTGACGGCCATCGTCGCTGCGGTTTCCCGGAGCCAAGCAGAAACTAATCGGCAACTGTTCGAGAGCTTCACCTCGAGTACCCGCCAGTCGTCAACGCCTGCGCCCGATGATGCCGGCCGACTTCAACCCGCCGGCAACTTCGTGAAGTGTACAGCACGCTTCGACGGCAAGGCGACTAGCAGCGACGAAGTACTCGAGGCCTTCATTGACTGCGTCGAAGTGTATAAAGAGTGTTCAAACGTAAGCGACGAGCACGCGCTGCGAGGACTACCAATGCTCCTGACCGGCGAGGCCGCAGTGTGGTGGCAGGGCGTGCGTGCAGAGGTTACTACGTGGCAGGAAGCGATCAAAAGACTCCGGGGCAGGTTTGGCACACCCCGCCTCGCGTATCGAGTTCTACGAGACATCTTTGGAAGCGAGCAAGGGAGCGAGCGTGCTGATGTCTTCGTGAGCCGCCAGCGCGCACTGCTATCCAAACTCCCATATACCGTGCCAGAAGAGATGAAGATCGACATAGTGTATGGACTGTTAGACCGTAAGATCCGTAAACATGTGAAACGCGATTCTGTTTGTAACCTTGATGACCTCATCGGAGCGGCCAGGTGCGCGGAGGAGTCCAGAGCAGAACTTGGTGAGCGTAAACCAACTAAATTGGTGAGTCGACCTTCACAACCTTTTACTACTCCCCCACTCGATTCGAGCGATGCAACCCAATCGGACATATTATCGAAATCCAAACGTACTAGGCCGCACTGTTCTTTTTGCAAGATATTTGGGCATTCCTTTGAATATTGTAGGAACTACGAAAATCGCACTTCCGGTCCCGGTCGATCCGGCAGCGCTGAGCAAACAAATAAGCCAATTCAGAGTGCGGCAGAAGAAAAACATAAAAATGCGGATACTAAGCGTTCGCCTAACACAGTCCGATGCTATGGCTGTGGTCAGTTAGGTGTAGTTAGGTCAAAATGCGATACGTGCCGACCGAAGACCGACACCGCTGCGTCATCATTTCATGCTGACTTTAACAGCGCGACGGTATCATCAAACACCTCCGATTTGCCTAGGGTAAAAGTCACTATAGCCGATAGGGTCGGAGTAGCAATTATTGACACCGGTGCAACGCATTCTATCGCGAGTCCCGCGCTGCATAGAATTATTCTCGACTGTGGAGTCAAGCCCACGGAAACGGAGCGCACCGTCACCCTGGCGGACGGGTCTAACCAGGTGCGCAAAGTTGAAACGTTTTGCGTAGACGTCACACTGCAGAGTAGGACGGTGACCACTCAGTTCATAGTGCTTCCCGGCGCTGATACGAAGACCCTACTAGGTCGCGACTTTATCATCAACGCCGGGGTGAATCTCAGCATGCCGCAAGGGACATGGTGCTTCGCTGACACCCCTGAAGAGCAACACGACTTCGTGTGTGAATACCTCCTACCGGATAGCGACGTGTGTGAAAGACAAGTGATAATGTCCGATACTGACGTCACTCTCAGGGATTCTGAAGGCCCTAAGCTCTCTCCCAATCAGCGAGAAACGCTCGACAACTTTCTGCGGAGCAGAGCGGGTCAGTTCGCGCGTAACGGGCCCGCGACAGAATTTGCAACTCACCGAATCACGGTGAGCGATGACCAAGTTCCAGTCGCCTCTCCTCTTTACAGAATGTCACCGAAGAAGAAGGAAGCTCTTAAGAAGGAGCTTGAAGAGCTGCTGGACGCTGACGTCATAGAGGAGTGCGAGTCGCCGTGGGCGGCAAATGTCGTGCTCGTGACGAAAAAGGATGGTGGTACGAGGTTGTGCATTGACTACCGAAAACTCAACGCCATCACAGAAGCCGACAGATACCCTCTTCCGCGTATAGAAGATATCCTTCACGCAGCCAAAACCAGCAACTTTATGACAACCCTCGACCTCCGAGCAGGATACTTTCAAGTAGGCGTCCACCCTGATGACCGAGACAAGACTGCGTTTGTCACGCCTCTCGGCATGTTCCGCTTCAAACGTATGCCAATGGGATTGCGGAACTCAGGCGCTACATTCCAACGCCTCATGGACCGCTTTAAGTCCAATTTACCAGAGAACTCTTCAGTGTTTTCATACCTCGACGACTTGATCGTCCTTTCCGAGTCGTTCGAGAGGCATTTAGAGCACCTGAAGTTAGTTTTTGACAGACTGCAAATGTTCGGCTTGCGTATGAACCGCGGGAAAAGCCACTTCGCTAGGGACTCGGTAAAGTTTCTGGGCCACGTGATCGTGCCAGGCGGGATCCACATGGATCCGGAGAAGGTTGCCGCCATTAGAGACATGACGCCGCCGCAAAATGTGAAACAGCTGAAGAGCTTTCTGCAAACGTCCAGCTGGTTTCGCCGTTTCATACCGGCTTACGCAGACGTCGCGCGGCCTTTAACGGACTTATTGAAGAAGAATAGTACCTGGTGCTGGGAGTCTCCTCAGCAGCAGGCGTTCGAGAGGATCAAGGAGCTTTTGACCTCCGCCCCAGTTCTCAGACAGGCTGACGACGCGAAACCATTCGTACTCCGGACGGACAGTAGTGGGTACGCCCTAGGAGCAGTCTTACTGCAGGGGGAGGGCGCAGATGAACGTCCCATCGAATACGCCAGCCGTCTCCTGAATGGCGCAGAAAGAAATTACAACACAACTGAACGCGAGGCCTTAGCTGTCGTGTGGGCCGTATCGAAGTTTAGAGGCTACATCGATGGGAGCGAAGTTGTGGTGCGGTCCGACCACCAGCCGCTTCGTTGGCTCATGAGCCTAAGGTCGCCGAGTGGCAGGCTCGCTAGGTGGGCCCTCGCAATACAGGAGTACAATCTGCGTATCGAATACACCCCCGGTAAGGCTAACGTCGTCGCCGACACGTTGTCGCGACCAAATTGCGCCGAAAACTGCGAATTGTGCCTTACCACCGTCGACTTGCCGACGAGATCACCGGGTCACATTCGGGAGAATCAGCTGAAAGATCCCGAAGTCCGCAAGATCGTCGAAGACTTGGAGTCTGACGAACCCTTCAGGGGGAGGCCGTGGGCCGACCGCGGCTATGTGTTGTCTGACGGCATCCTGTACAGGTACGGACCCGAAGGAGACGACGATGAGGAGAGCGCTTGCCTGGTTGTGCCCCAACACGAGCGTCCCGATGTGATGAAGGATCTTCACGACGCTCCGACAGCGGGACACTTCGGCGTTGAACGCACGCTCGCACGCTTGCGCTTGCGATTTTACTGGCCTGGGATGAAATCCTACGTGGCCAACTACATCAAACAATGCACGGCATGTCAGAGGTACAAGGCTGACACTCGCAAGCCGTCAGGGCTATTGCAGACCCCCGCGACCGCCAGGAGGTTCGAGGTGGTAGCCGTGGACCTGTTCGGTCCGCTTCCAGAGACCATCGGGGGCAACAGATGGGTGCTGATAGTGGAAGACGTCAGCTCACGCTGGGTTGAGTTATTCGCTCTTAAAGATGCGACCAGCTCAGAATGCGCTAAGACCCTCATCAACGAAGTCTTCCTCAGATTTGGAGTTCCCCGCCGCGTCCTGAGCGATAACGGAGTGCAGTTCATCAGCTCGGTCATGCAACAGGCCTGTCACAGCATGGGCATCGACCAAACCCTGACCCCAGTGTATCACCCGGAAGCCAACCCAGTTGAGAGGAAAAATCGGGACCTCAAACCTCAGCTGGCGATACTCGTAGGTCCTGACCACGATACTTGGGACCAACACCTGCCTGCCATTCGCTTCGCGATGAATTCGGCCTTGACGGCGAGCACCGGATATTCTCCCGCGTATCTTACCTTCGGCAGGGAGCTGCGTGCACCTGCTGACGCAGCCGCGGACATGCGCCGGATCCTTGACGTTGACAATTTTGTTCCAGCTATTACGCCTTACCTTCGGAAGCTCTCTGCGACCCTCGTTGACGCTCGAGACGTGCACGAGAAGGCGCAAGCCGCTCAGAAGAAGAATGCTGATGAAGGCAGACGCCCCGCGCCAGACTATGAGGCGGGCAGCCTCGTGTTACTCAAGACGCAGGGGGCCAACGACACCGGCCGAGGGCAGACACCCAAATTCATCCCTAGGCGCGACGGCCCTTACCGTATAAAAGAAGCCATCAGTCCCACGACTTATCTTTTGGGGAGAACGACTGACGGAGAGGTCCTAGGCAAATACCATGTGTCACAACTCACTCCCTTCGTTGGCAACATGGAGGTACCCGTACGGGAGAAGCGCAGAAGGGGGAGACCGCGTAAACTGCCTAACCCGATCGCGGGGCCGCATCGCTCGGATTAGGGGGGGAGGTTGTAACGCGCACACCGGCGCGCGCGCCTGGCCCGCCGCCGACGGTCCACGTCCTACCGCGCACGTTTAACGCGCAACCATGTCCTGCGACTCACTACTCTGTGACGCCAAAGAAGTCTATAAAAAATCTGTCACTTGGAAGACTCTGTGTTCTTTGGTTTTGTTTTTTTCCTGTTCGGTTTTCGCCAACTAATTGTTGTATTTACGTGTGTTTGGAAGGAATAAAACATTGATACTGCCCCAGCAAGCGTGTTTTATACATATTAGATATTGATTTTTATAAGGGATTTGATTTGAATAGGGGATGTTTTAGCAAAGGGAAAGATCAAATCGGCGAAACCGGCGTATGCGCGCACGCCGCAGTGCAACAACTAATGAATGACGTTGATGAAGCGAAAGAAATCTGTCAGGACCGGGGCAAGTGGCAGACGTTGGTCTCTGCCTCCTCCCAATGCTATGATTTGATGTGAAATTAAAAGTGACTAGAATAATAAGATTAATAAAAACATTTTTTAGGTAATTTAAATTCTTGCGCGGTATTTCTATCTCTACCTATTTTGTGCGCCTTCTCAAATTACAATTACCGTCAATTACTGGAAAGTCAATTAGTTGTAAAATATGGCCTATTCTATTTAATCGCTTACGGAGAAACAAATTTGAAATTAATATTGAGATTTACGGGCGGTAGGCTCTGTGTGCGTGCATAAACGTTCTAACGTTAAAGTAGACTAATCTAGTACAAGTCCGATAATTATCAGAACAAACAAAAGATGGGGCTTGTGCGTGGGAACTTCGGCCTTCGGCGCGGCTTAAACGGAGCTCGGCATTCGGTCTCTTTTATCTCACTTGATTTTAAACGAAGACGAGCATTTTCATTCACAATATGAAGATACCCAGGTCATAAGTCTAAAGATCTAAGTAAACTTAAGCTGTTATTTACAAAATGAAATGAATTTTCGAGTAACGAATAAAATGACGCTGTACTTTTTTTCTTTCATCATATTTTACCTTGTCGTTACTGCCCTTGTGCCTTCCCTGGTTCTTGGGTAGGGCTTGGATCCTGTTGTGAATTTATAAGCAGTTAATTATTTGCAAGTGTCTCGCCGCTCCGCCCTATAATTTAGCAGACAACGCCTACTATTTACTCCGAAGAGATAAGAATTATCTCTTATCTCGCGCGCGAGACATAGACAAGACTAGCAAATTTGTTTATTAACTAATGGCAATTAATACCACTACTTAGATATAAGAAACTATTTGTAATATCTTTCACCTGGTTGTGCAATAAAGTGTTCTCTATCTATCTATCTATCTATATTCTTCATGGCAATTTAATTATATTTTATATTCTGTATAAAATATAATTTATAATTTTATATATTTTATATTATATTCTGAACTAGAGGAGGGCAAGCGGAATCATGGCGGTCCCCTCCTCTGGTACAAGGATGTCCAAAAGCGACACATGAAGAGATGCAAAATAGAGCCCTCCCGCTGGGAACGGTTGGCAGCACAGCGGCCAGAATGGCGCAGGATGGTGAACAGTCAAGTACGCGAGTTCGAGGTTCAGCGTAAAGCTGACCTAGATACCAAACGCGACCAGTTAAAGGCTCGCCCACCTGCTGCCATAATATATAATTACGAGAACGGCATTCTCACGTGCCCTCAGTGTGCACGGAGTTTCGCCGTGAAGATAGGCTACATAAGCCATCTTCGAGCGCACCAGCAGCGCCTCATCACTGATTAGGGGTCAAAGTGGTCGCCATGGCCGAAACCGGTCGGAACAATCATCATCATCATCATCATCATTATATTTTAGACCCGTTTAATATATAACTATTGTATGAGCATTGCGAATCGCAAATTAATACATGACAAGCACATCATAGGTACCGCCGGGGCTATCAGATAGATTTGTCATTACTCAATATAGTGTCAAGCGACTACCCTGTATCCCTCCAAGATAAGTAAGTAAGTAAGTAAGTAAATTATTTATTTGATACTCAAATCTTAATATCTATTACAATACAAATTCAGATCAACAGTTGGGTTAGATTTGGCACCAAATTGGTCTCCACTCAGCATCATGCCGTGGCCGGTAGCGACCACGACGCTGGTTTTCAGTGGTTACCATTTACGGCACAAACAAAGAAAAAGAAACTTAAATACATCAATACATTTATGAAAATATTATGTGAAAATATTATTATGTACGTTAGAAAAAAAAAATATCAAAGAATTCGAAAATGTTGGTGGCCACCACAATGTTAATACTAGAAATAAACATAAATTGTCATTTCCACGATTTAGACTTGCTAAAGCTGACACATCCTTTATGGGGCACTGTATAAGGTTCTACAACAAAATTCCTCAAGATATATTAGAGTTTCCTCCAATGCGGTTTAAAAAAATAAAAAAATAAAAAATGTGTTAAGCACATTCTGTGCAAAAAGGCTTACTATAACATCAAGGACTATTTAGAAGACAAAGATGCTTGGCATTAAACAGTAGATTAATATTAATTACAGGACGATTGTGACCAGTGTTCAACACATTCATGACTAATACCTTAAGTTGAAAACTCTGTTAATTAAGTTGAGAATACAGGCGTGAGTGTATATATGTATAGTAAATAAGTCTCATGTAATCATGTAAGTATGTTTTTTGTGACCGAAACAGTTGCACCGATTTTGATAAATAAAAGGTTTTGCAGAAACAATTGCCATTGGCTAAGTGACGTTACGAAAAACAATAAATGGAGGCCGTAAGCGGTCCCACCTGCTGAGACTTAAGGCACCCCTCAAGGAGTAATTCCCATACAAACGTAGTTTGGTTTTTATTTCCAAACATGCCGGATTACAATAAGACCAATACGTTATGAGGACACAAATGGAGCTTTGATTGTCATTATCATCATTATCATCAGCCACTCGACGCCCACTGCAGGACATAGGCCTCCTTCATGGTTTCCCAAGCTTCCCGGCGCCAGGTTTGATTGTGATTGAATAAGATTATCAATAATAAATTATAGCCTTGTGAATAGTTTCTGTCAAAAGTTTTATTAGGCCATAATTTCTTTTTTAATCTCAGTTGCAAGCACGAGCATACCTTGATTTGTGACCTCTAAATACATTGGTAAAGTGTCGTTGTGATCCGACATGTTTTAAACCAAACTAAATTTGTATGGGAATTGCTTCTTGAAGGCTTCGTCACAACTGCAATTAAGTTTTCTTTTTAATTTTTTAACTGACTTGAAAAAAGGATGAGGTTCTAAATTCCTATGGATCTTTTTTTTTCTTTAATAAGTCAGGTTTTTTGTCTTAAAAGTATTTTTTTATTCCTTCGTTTTCATTTAGAGTGAGGCCCTTGCGTCGACGCGTCGCGCAGATTGAATTTAAATCCAGAATTTGCGACACCTCACCTCTCTCCGGTATTTGTTTCCCAGTTGCGTTCAGACAAAGAAGTACACTCAACATTCCGCGTGTCCGCACCACTGTAAATTACTTGTGTCCTGCGTAATTCAATCACTTTGAAGGTAAACAAAAATATTACTGCCCTCAAGCTAAGTGGTATAAAATGAACCCAAACGATGTAATCTTACCTATACCCTTAAATGTTCACACATGTATGCACGCACGCACGCACGCACGCATGCACGCACGCACGCACGCAGGCACTTACGCACGCACCCACGCACGCACGCACGCACGCACGCACGCATGCACGCACACACACAATATGTTTAAATGACCAATCCAACGATACCACACACTAGGGGTAGACAAGAAAAAAAAGTCATTCCTACTTTAGATGAAGAGCAGGTAAAGTAACAAAACAAAAATAATATTTTATTCTACCGTTTTGTCGGCGTGGTTGATACGTGTATCTGACAAATTTCCTCTTCCCCCCGGACCACCTCTGAGTGTGAACGTGCCAAGAACCCCATAAAATTATTTAAGAATTATTTTAATCAGAATAGTAAAAAATAATACTGCGTAGAAAATAGGAGTGCATAAGTGATAAGGAGTAAACTGCCGCAGTGAGTACCTCGCCTTGTGAGTCTGTGATCCTAGTCCAAATCCGCACTTAACCAATCGCTTTGGAACACATCACCTCGGTCACCTCAAAGCTTTGTTTATAGCTTGACCACTCAGCGCTTACGCAGACGACGCCATTGCTGTCCCCTTCCTAGCGACATTGTTCCGGTCATCCAACCAGAGACGTGCAACATATAAGCCACGCCCCATTGCTTTGTTTGCGGCCCCGCCTGATATCAGAGCGAGCACTTCCATTATCGCCGCATACGCACAAAAATAAGACCGGTTTCACTGGTGCTACCTACTCGGACACTACGTGTTAACAGTTTCGGCTCGCATAGTATCCTAGTACAATGAACGTCGAAAAATCACAGTCTGAGTCCAATCTCATTGAAATGGACCTTGAAAAAACACCACCTAACTATGTAGCACTGCGATCCAAGAGAAGAAGAGAGGACGAGACAGTTTCTGACCTAAGCGATTTCAAGGAAGAGATGAGGACTATGATTAAGTCTTTGATGGAAGATCAAGAAAAGGAAATTAAGAAAATTAATCCTACCCTCAGGGAAATGCAGCAGACGAATAAAAACATAGAGAGTTCTATTGCTTTTCTGACCAGTCAGAATGAAGAATTTAGGAGAAAGATAGATCTTTTAGAGAGCCAAGCAAAGAAAGACAGGGAGCACATTATTCTTCTTGAAGAAAAAATTGAGGATATGCAGAGAGGAAATCGAAAAACCAGCATTGAACTGAAAAACGTTCCAAGGATGAAAAACGAGACCTCTGAAGAGCTTATAGAAATGGTTATGTGCCTCTCGAAAAACATTAAATGCGATATCTCAAAATCTGATATCAGAGATATCTACCGCATAAAAAGCAAGAAAGAAGGAAGCAATGCACCTATTATTGTCGAAACTTCCTCAACAATTCTCAAGAGTGAGATTATGAAAGCGAGCAAATCTTTCAATGCAAAAAACAGAGATAAGCTACGCGCGCAACACCTAGGACTCAAGAAAAACGAGGACACGCCAATCTTCATCTCCGAGCAGTTGACCGCAAAAGGAGCGCGACTACATTTTTTGGCCAGAGACCTTGCAAAGTCGAAGTCCTACAAGTTCTGCTGGACCTCTTTTGGTAAAATTTATGTAAGAAAAAACGAAACCTCCGCAGCTATACCAATAACCAACGAAGCTCAAGTCCACAAACTTCTACAGGAACAATGACTAGAAAAACTCATTTTTGCACGTCTGTATTATCTGCTTTGCACAACCTGCACAATGCAATCTATATATGTATATCATATGCGTAAAATGTTATATATTATATTCATTATTATTAGTCTCATTACATATTATTATATATACTACAACTTTCTGATTTACATTCTACATTCTATTGCACTGTGGATACTGAGTCTGAATAAAACAACAAATATTAAAAAAAAGGGTGTTACGACTGAAAGATTTGAATTACTACAAAATGGATGAGGCTCTACAAACTATAAAAGAAATTGATAGCTTAGATATAGCGCGGGCAATTGAATGTGACTGTTCTGAGCTTCCTAAATATATACAAATAAAAAAAACTGATCTAAAAATAATTTCACAAAATATTAGAAGTATTTATCGAAATTTCGATAACTTTTTACTAACCCTCGCAAGCCTTAATTTTGAAACTGACATCATAATTTTTACCGAATGTAGATTAGACAAAACTAAACCTTTACCTCAACTACAAAAATACACTTCTTACAACACAATATCCCAATTAAATCAAAATGATGGAGTAGCTGTCTACATAAAAAACTCTATAAATCATAAGGTTAAAGAAATCAAACTGACGCATTCATCTTGCTTGCAGATAGACATATTGGGCAATACAATACTATGCATCTACCGATCACCCTCTAACCCAAGCTCAGAAAATTTCACAAACTCGTTAGTTACACATCTAGAAACCCTAAAGAATAAAAAGAACCTTGTTATCGCGGGAGACATTAATATAAACATTAGACCAAAGGACACTGAAACAACCTCCGAGTATAAAAACAGACAATATTACCTGAACGCCCTATCTGAATTGGGTATCCTACCGGGCCATACTCTACCCACTAGGGAAAAAAATTGCCTAGATCATTTCATGTTAAACATAAATAAAAATAAATTTTCGGCATTCATAGCAATCTTACACACAACTACCACAGATCATTACACTACGTTTCTCTCAATAACAAAACAAAAATTTAAACATTTTGTACATAAAGTTAAAACTGAATTAGATTTTGTAAATGCAATAAAATCGCTACAGGAAGCTAACTTACCGGAGCTATTGTTTTCTGATGACCCGCATCAAATAACTTATCGTCTCATTCAAAAATTAACAGACTCAATCAATAAAAATACTGCACATATTTCAATCCCAAAAAGTAAACGAATAATAAAACCCTGGATTACACCAGGCATGCTCCGTTGTATAACAAACAGAAATAAATTACAAAAAGCACTACGTAAAGATCCCTTAAATCTAATCTTAAAAATTACCTACTCACGCTATAGAAACCATTGTAATAACCTAATTAAAAAAATTAAAAGAAAATATGAAAAAGAACTACTTGAAAAATCCAAAGATAACAAAACACTGTGGAAAAATATAAAATCTATAACATATTCAAATAAGAACAAAAACCAAAATATTGAACTAATTAATACTAAACCATCACCCTTAGAAGCAACTAGATATGTAAATAACTATTTTACTAATGTAGGAAAGGTACTGGCACAAAAAATACAATGTAGACTAAAGCTAGACCAAAATGAATACCTAAAAGGACTAGAGACCCACTCTAGTTCTTTTGTTCTTTTAGACACGGACCCTGAGGAAGTACACAGAATTCTAATGAATCTTAAATCGGACAGTGCCCCTGGGTACGACAACATAACAACTAAATTCTTAAAGCTGGCTTGTGCGGAAGTTGTACCCATAATAACTTACTTGGCCAACCTCTGCTTTGTAAAGGGCGTTTTCCCCGAACAACTTAAGAGGTCCATAGTCACGCCAGTCTTTAAGGGTGGGGAGAGAGACGAAGTCAGCAACTATAGACCAATTTCCGTATTACCGGCTATCTCCAAAATTATTGAAAAATTAATTAACATCAGACTCCTAAATTACTTAGAAAAATATAAATTGATATCATCTGCACAGTTTGGTTTTAGACAGTCAAAATCCACCGAAGACGCGGTGACGGCTCTAACCACTGTTGTAGTAAAGCAACTCGACAAAGGATCAAAATGTTTAACAGTATTTTTGGACCTTAAAAAAGCTTTCGACACCGTCTCTCTCCCAATCCTAGTTCGTAAACTGGAAGCAATGGGTATCAGAGGTATTCCGCTCGAACTTTTCAAAGATTACCTAACAGGTAGGAAACAAAGGGTTAAACTGGACCAATTTACAAGTGAAGACGCTGACGTAACCTATGGAGTTCCACAGGGGAGCGAGCTAGGACCCACATTATTTCTGGTATACATTAACGATCTCTGTAATCATAGTATAGAAAACGCCAAAACCTTTGCCTATGCTGACGATACAGCTATTGTCTTCCACGGAGACTGCTGGAACTCTGTTAAAGAAAGCGCAGAAAGAGGAATGACTCTGGTTTCACACTGGCTGGATAATAACCTTCTCACATTAAATACAGAGAAGACAAACTACATCTGCTTCAGCCTCAATATCAGAGGACAACCACAAAGCGATTTCGAAATAAATGTCCACACATGTAACGATACCACCGCAGACAGAATATGTAACTGCCCCAAACTAGAAAAAGTTACTCATACAAAGTACCTCGGCGTTATTATTGACTACAGACTATCATGGCATTTACAACTGGAGCAAGTCGCAACTAGGTTAAGAAAACTGGTTTGGATATTTAAAACACTAAGACATATTGTACCTCGAAATTCCAACGTACTTAACAAACAAGGTTTACCAAAAAATCAACTAAATGAAATATATATCGCCCTAGTACAATCGGTCTTAATGTACTGTATCCCGGTTTGGGGCGGTGCATCTAAGGTTAAATTTCTAAAATTAGAACGAGTGCAGCGTGGTCTTATTAAGGTGATGTATTTTAAGAAAATACGATATTCCACAGAAAGTTTATATAAAGAAAGCAACCTCTTATCCATTAGAAAATTATATATACTACAAATCCTGTTAAAAAAACACAAAAATTTACCTTATAACCCTAACGTAAAAAGTAAAAGAAGAAGTGACTTAGTAGCTAAAACCCATTTAATAAGAACTAACTTTGCTAGGATGCAGTACAGCGCGCAATCATCTTTTCTCTATAATAAAATAAATAAAATGCTAAATATTCATGAAAAAACTTATTTCGAATGTAAAAAGATAATAATAAAATGGCTAGACTCCTTAAGCTATAACGATGTAGAGAAACTTTTATTAAGAAACACATAAAATAAGCAGTTTATTTTACACTATACAGATATTTTATATTGTATTATATTTACATATTATATATTATCATATTATATCATGTCTTGTCATATCATATTATATCATAACATATCATATCGTATCATATAATGTCATATTTTATTATAATATAATAAAATAATTTAATTATAAAATATAAAATGTGATAAATTCCGAAGTCTAATGGAGGTAACTCATTAGTAATATTGTTTTCATTGTTTAAGACTTCGTTAAACAATTTGAAAATATAATAATAGTAATGTATTGATTTTCGATTCTTTGTGGTGAGTTTGCTGCTTACTTTATTTTATTGCATGCTAAATTTAAGTCCATTGTTAACTGTAATTAACTTAATAAATTAATGCTAATCAATTAGGAAGAGCGGGAGTTTCCTGGCACAGGTATTTCTTACTTAAAAGGAATCTCCCAACAAATTGTAACCTACATTAAGTTTGAAACTGAAAATAAACATATTTTGATTTGATTTTTTTTGATACCACACACTAGGGGTAGACAAGAAAAAAAAGTCATTCCTACTTTAGATGAAGAGCAGGTAAAGTAACAAAACAAAAATAATATTTTATTCTACCGTTTTGTCGGCGTGGTTGATACGTGTATCTGACAAATTTCAGTTTGTTCATATTAATCGTCTTATGTTTTTATAGTATGTTTGTTTAAGAAAGTGATCATAGACAATCAAGGAGTTTATAAGTACATACCGTCGAAGATAATAAAAGTGAAAGTATAATTGGCGATTATTTGCTCTTTTTTTGTTCAAGCCTTAGCGCAGTAGTTCAATAGGAAAATGGTCATACCAGTTGGAAACTGCTTGGTTCGGCCACGCAGGTAATAATTCACTACTCATCTGTGTGTGAACGTAGCCTTTGACTGCGATCTTTGTTTCTTTCACTCACTGATAACGCTTTGTATACGTCACTTTGGCTGTTTATTGGCTGTTTATTTAGAAGCGACCGTATTGTGCGTGTTTATTCTTTGTGTTAGACAGTGAAAGTATACTACTTTGTAAATGTGTTGGACTTGAATACGTTATCTTTATTAGGATATATGATTGGGTTCTATGTAGGGGTAGTAGTCAAGCATAAAGGGTTGTTATTGTAAGTTTTACATCAAAACTTCTTGTGCATCATAACTTGTGTGAGATGTATCTCTTTCACAAGCGTCGATTATTGACTGCGTCGTTGGTCTAACGGTAAAATGCTTGACTACTTTTAAGGGTTCCGTAGTCGACAAGGAAGGCCATGTCCGTCCGTCTGTCTGTCTGTCTGTCCACGGCCTAGCTCAGATACGATTAGTATTAGAAAGCTGAAACTTGGCATTGACATACATATTAATCACCGGTAGAATAAAAAGTGAAAATAAATGTTTTTTAGGGTACCTCCCCTGCACCTAAATTAGGGATGACATTTTTTTTTCTCACTTACACTGTATAATGGGGTATCATTGGATTGGTACTTTAAAAATATTTTGAGTGTAGAAGATCAGGTTTCAGGATTCTGTTTGCGTAATACTATACTTTAAAGAGCAATTTTTAATAAACAGTTGATTATAAAAACGTGAAAAAGTTCAGAGCAGTAGCACATATAATAAACTTAAAAGGAAAACTATCACGGTTAAGTAAACTTTAAAATTTAGTTTATTGTTACCTAATACTATTTAAAAAAAAATGTTAAAAGAGTGCGATTAATTCGCCAACAAACTGCCACGCAGTTTGGCGAATAATTTATAAAATTTAAAACTCTGCGATACCAACGTAAGTCAATAAATTAAAAAAAAAGTAAGCTTTACAAATTAAAGAGTAGGCGACCAACTTCTAAAAGGAAAACTTCGTACAAAATCTATTGAAAATTACTTTGATGAAGTTGTTACTTCTGTGAAGCAGATAAAAACGCCTCTTTCTACGGAACCCTACACTGCGCGTGGCCCGACACACACTTGGCTGGTATTTACTTAATATATTCACGTGCAATTGGATCTTTTGAATATATAAAGACATGATTAGATAAGACAAACAAAATATTTTTTTAACTTAGTCCTCGTTTTTTTGTCATTCAAAGTTATTGAAACATGATTTTCTTTAAATTCTATTACAAGAGTATATGATAAAATTGAGCGCACATTTTACTATCTAATTCCTCAAAAGAAAGAAAGAAAAATATTTATTGAAATTTCCACTCAGTGTAAAAAAAATATTTTTGTTACAATTTAAGCACACAATCAAAAGATTTATCTACAAATAAGAAGAAAAGAAAACAAAAAAAAAATATGAAGGTAATTGTAAGTAAGTAAATGTTATATTGCAAATGCTGTCAAACAAACACCCTGTAATTTTCAAAGAAAAAAAAAAATAAAAGTTGTTGTAAGACACAAACTGGGGTTTGTTTGTAATTTGTAATTCAGGTTATTGGGGGTGTTAAGGAATTGCGCATTTTATAAATGAAAAAAAAAAACTTTAGGATTACAAGGATGGCAAACCTGACGGTAACAATTAATAACCCTGTATATTGTTTTCTTACGTCTAACAGCTACTTCCCAACGCCTCCACGCCCACCCAAGAAACCTCCCTTGCCCTTCCCCAACTAAAGACACAGCAGAAACTTATCCACCTATCCCAACATAATTCCCCCGAGAAGTTTCCGACGAGCGTGCCCCGTAACAACCGTGTTACTCACTCAGATGCGAGGGCACTGCATATTTCATAAGGATAAAGTCGCGCGTATGTTTTCAGCCGTATTGATTTTCGGCCGACCGGGCCAGTATCTGATTTGCCTATCCGGGTCACTAGCAGGTACAACTCCACTTTTACCGGCGTGCACAGGAAAGAGGATACTGTTTTTGAGAGCCTATTTTATTTTTATGTTTATTGTAAGCCTCACAGCACAAGTTAGCTTGTGTGACGTTTTATTGAATTAACGAGGAGTGTACAATTATTTTTGTGGCATAAATGGCATTAAGTTGTTCGGAGATAATTATTTTTACACGATCATTATTATCTTTTTTTTTTCAAAAGTTAAGGTGAGTCTGGATTTAGGCTGGCGGTATTGTTGTTTTAAAACCTGTAAATGCATACACAACATTATAATAAGAGGGTTTCGAAAAATAATTGAATAATTGATTTCGAAAAAATCGCGTTTGAAGTTTCGTTTATAACAGGTTTCCAAAACTGCCTCGGCTCACAAAAACATTATAAAAAAAAACCACGGCACCTAAAAATATTCTGGTTAGACCAAAACAAAGCTAAAATACTACAGATTAAAAACTCAAATATAAAAAATAACGGTTTCCAATCCCTCCAGGTCCCTTTTTGGTCAACCACTCACATAATTTGAATTTCATGGTGGAGAGCCCAATTCTCAAGCATTGCGCATCCATTTTATGTCTACCTTAATAATAAATTTAAGTATCTATACCTGACTATAAATTAAGATTTAAAATTAACTAACACTCTATGAACTTGTCTATGTTATTCAAGTAAGTTTGAGATAAATATTTTCAATTTCAATGTCAAAGCTCTAGCTCAATTGAAATTACCCTAAACTTTGAGTTTTGAGCTATACTTTGTGAGCAAGTCATTGACTAACCCCCGCACCCTGTACATAGACTTTGAAGAAATGTTGGCAAAGAAGTCAAATGTTTTCACTCAAGTTAAATTACAACATAAACTCAAATCGATAAAAAAAAATTAACCACGTAGCGATTCGGTGGTAGCCTAGTGGGTACATTGGACTCGGAAGCGAGAGACCCAGATTCGATTCCCAGTGCGAGCGTACGACTTTGTTTTCTAAGTTTTGTACATTTGTGAAGTTATAGTAGCAATACCACTCACTAACTGTGAATGAAAAAATCGCGAGGAAACCTGCGTATCTGAGCTATTCACATACCACAGCGCTTGAAATCGCCAATTCACGGTGGGCACGTATGGTGATTAAGCTCACTCTCTCCCTCAGAGAAGGCCTGTGCCCTACAGTGGGACGTGTATAGGCTGCTTATGTATGTTTGTAACCAACCATGAGCATCGCCAAGTAATTAAAAAGGCTAACATTTAAAGAGTCCTACTTTAACACAGATAAGCAAAGAAAAATAATGGTGGTTTCAGTTACCTTGATGATAAGGAATGTGTAACGAATGCTAGGAGGTCTAAAATGGCTCGCATACTGGTCCGTTTAAATATAATAATGTGCACAGTTTAGGTCGACCGGGAACATGGCGCACTATGCGTGCCTTCATTTTTACTACATTTTAAATAGAAAGATAGATAAATTATTTATTTCCGTAAGACACACACACGTAAAGAAAGCATCACATATTCATTCACATAGCAACAGCACAAAGTAAACATAGTCAAAAACAGAAGCATAATGATACAAACGTAGCTCGACATTTTATGCGGTTCGGTAAGTATATATTGATAAGATACGAACGAATAAAACGTAACCGCGTGGGTGTCGAAAATGCGACGTTGTAGTCGGTTTTTCAGTTTTTATAATAATGCTTCAAGTTTTTTGCCCATGTTTGACCGCTATCGTACAGCGGTATGTGATTACGGCGGTCTGTTTTGGCATCGGGTTATGTTGCTGCCGGTTCCAATATTACACCGGTCTTGTTTACATGACCGGGTCATATTTCATCATCATCATCATCCATTTGACGCCCACTGCAGGACATAGGCCTCCCTCATGGTTTTCCCTAACCATGAAGGGTTTTGCTATAATTTCCATGCTTGGTAGGCGGGTTGGCGATCGCAGTATTTCTTTGGAATCTCAGAAAGACGCTGCTGCCCGTATCCTGGTATTATTTTTCCTTAGTTGCCTTCTACGACATCCACGGAATGAAATGGAGTGACGCTATTTTTAATCCGGCATCACACGGACACCGTCATATTTAAATGACCCGAAAGTAAACATGACAAGAATGTACTATTACGCGTTACGTGAAGGATAGAATGTAGATTAAACGATTAAAACCCTTTACAGAATCACTTAGTTGTTCGTACGAATCGTACGCTATTACGGCACTCTGTCTTAAAAATGGAAAAAGCCATGACGCCAAAATTGATGTCAAATTATAATATCTCCTGCCCTTTGAAGTCTAAGAAAAATAGCTGATATTAGCCAAAAAATCGTACTAATGTCGATGAGATCAAAAGATACGATCACATGTCACATTTTGCACACGATCAAAATCTCTAGTGACTTCCTGTTGACCTAGAATAATAAAATTTGGTAAGAATTGAGGTCTCAAAGGACATGTTAATAAAAAAAAGTCTGAAAATCTTTAATTTACTACTTTTCTCAGCAAACTACAGTTTCTACAGCAAAATTATTTTTATAACAGTTTGTCAGCATTTACTAAAACAACTCAGGGCTTGAGTCCTACACGCACGTTCCCGGTGTTTTAAACAGTAGTTTACTTACATTTTTTTATATGTAACCCATACAAATACGGGGTGTATTTGTGCAGGGCATAGGCCTTCTCTCAGAGAGGGATTATGAGCTTAATTACCACGCTTGCCTGCCGCGGATTGGCAATTTCAACCGATGAGGTGTTTGAACACCGCAGATACTCAGGTTTCCTCACGATGTTGTCCTTTAACGTTAGCGGGTGGTATTGCTTCTAGTATAACTTCACAAATATACGATAATAATAATATTTATCTTGAGATAAGATCCAGCAGATGCACTCATCATATTTAGGCCTCTCTGCTGCCTTCGACTCGACGTCCATTTTTCCGAGGGATCGTCACTTTCACAGACTTTTTTTGTATTTGTATTTTTTTTTTGTATCTGTCCTTTGACCTCCTCGGTGGACCGCAATATTACCGCAACAAACTGATACTATTCAGTGTTAAATGCAAATGCTGATAAAAGTTAAGAAATACATATGAAACTTACTATTAAACTATCTCGTAGCAGACGTAGCACTAGTACAAATAGCTATGCATTTTTCGTAGTACTGCGTAGCAACGTAGCCAGACATTTCATCATCAACCCATTATGTCCCCACCGAGGGGCACGGGTCTCTTCCCTGAGGAAGGTATAGGCCATACTCCACCACGGGGGCCAAGTCCGGATTGGTGGATGCTTGTAGACTAGTGGCTCGTCTACTGTCAGAAGTTGTCAAGCCGCCCTAAGGCCTCTGACTTGGCTTAACGACTGCCATCTATCGACGGCAGCCGGCACCAACAGCTTAACGTGCCTTGCGAAGCACGGAACCGCTCGGAAAAATGCCACTAGCGTTAGGCATAGACGGCGACCCATCCATGCACTGAACGCGCCCTGTGTTGCTTAACCTTCGTGATCGTTTAAGATCACTCAGGCAGCCGGGGCTACGAGCGATTCGTTCATTCAAACATTTATTTTTTATTAATTTGTTTGTTTGAAGTTGTTGAAATCATAAAAAAAAAACTGACCAAGTGCGAGTCAGACTCGTGCATCGAGGGTTCCGTACAAATTTGTAGGTACGTACTTACATATTATAAATAGTTCAGGATTTGACATTTTTTTCGAGCTTTCCCGAACTTCAGACAAATTTTTGTATGATTTGATTACAAATGTATAGTTTTCACACTTCTGTCTGTATTTTTTATATTAGACTACATGGTTCTAATTTCCACTCGATACCTTCACGCGTTCCCGAGATAGAGGGTCTTGACAGACAGACGGACGGGCGGACGGACGGACGGACGAACGGACGAACGCACGGGCAACAAAGTGATCCTATAAGGGTTCCTTTTTGCCTTTTGAGGTACGGAATCCTAAAACCTGCGCCAAAACCTGTATACATCTATTCACTTTTAACAGTGCATTACCGGTGATGTAACTGTTTATCGGCTATAGATTTTAGGTTTATAAGTCCATACATATCCATGACTTAGGGTTACTTGCGCCAAATCACTCGATGAATATCCAGGTATAAGCAGATAAATATCTGATTGACAGTGTTGTCGTACAATTTGTCTATAGATAGCTCTTCATATGTCGTGGCGCAAGACGTTTTGGGACTAATTTACTGAATAGAGCTAACCCATGGATAAACAGATGGATATTCCTGTCAGATAGCCTTGGCTTAGTTTTTTAA
Source organism: Yponomeuta malinellus (assembly GCA_947308005.1). Taxonomy (NCBI): domain Eukaryota; kingdom Metazoa; phylum Arthropoda; class Insecta; order Lepidoptera; family Yponomeutidae; genus Yponomeuta; species Yponomeuta malinellus. The sequence goes on along the minus strand of OX371007.1, from coordinate 819,780 downwards.
TTTACGAAGATTTTAATATTAATTTCTTAAAATAATAATACCACTCGCTATTGTAAATTACTTATCTTGCCGTTTAAAGCAGTAAAGTGATGCAAAGAGCCATTTCAATTTTCCTACGTCTCGTTTTCCGGGTAATTCAGGAATGCAAGGTAGGTATGCAAATAGCCCCGACACTTAGGTTTCCTCACGATATTTTCCTTTACCGTTACATAAATAAATCTAAATTCTACGTGAACAAAGTCCCAGCTAACACCACATGCATGTAAGAATTATAACTGGATATAAGAAGTTTGGTCTCTAGTTGGTAGCTTTGCCTGACACAGCTTGTGACATCTGGATACCCCGGCTGTCCCATACATCACCTGGGCAGCTGCACGCCGAACATTTGCGGGTGAGATGCGACAGTGACTTGGATTAGACACTCTGACTTTCCTAATTGGGTATTTGACAAAATATCAAATGAGTTACTTTTAAAACGGTATTTTGTATGAAAATACTGGCTTACGACGTCACATTTCAGAGCACTCTTTTTATGTTTAATCTATTTCAAAATTGTAATAATTAGTAATACATTTTCCGAGATATGTTGTAATTTTTGTTTTAATCGAGAATATGAAATAATTTATTGTTGATCGTGTCAAATACCGTATTATGACACTCATAGCGGCTTGCACTAAGTCACTGGATTAATAACTAATAAATGGCTATAATAGGGTTTAATTTGTCCATGAATAGAATTGAAAATGTCATGGTACACGGCGTTTTTGTACTTATTTGCTGGATAGAGCTTACCCATAGATAGATAAATACATAGTGTTGTCAGGTAGAGTTGGCACAGGCGGGCTTTAGAAATGTTATTCAACCCTGACCTCTACCTGCCCCTCCGGGATACAGGCTTGCGTTTATGTATTAACCTGAGTAGTGTGTAACAGATAATGAAGTGAATTAATTTCTTTTTATTTTGCCCTTTGCATGCATTTGGTCGAAGTATAAATTAAATAATTATGTGTGGCTATAATACGATTACAAAAAAATGTCAGTGACTGCATCGAGTTATGGCTAGGTTATACGTTTCAAATTGAAAAGTAGTCGAATTAACGAGCAAACCGCCACTTAGCAGGTTCTTACCACAAAGTTTAAAGACATAGTGAACAAGGGGAATATAATTGTTCCACTCTAATGTCTCACCGCTTGTGAAGGTATTTAACTTAATTACTTCTACACTTGTGGACGCTTGACCACGTAAATTAATATTTATGTTACTTCTCAACACCAGGACACCATAATATAACCAACGGAATAAACTACTACACTTTTTATTGTACTCTACGGATACATTAACTACAAAAACATTAGTAATAATTCAGTCTATACAGACTGCCTCGTTGGCTTATCGGTATCACGTCTGATTACCATGCCGGAGGTTGTGGGTGCGATTTCCACGCGGACTGAAGCCATTTGTACATTTATACAAATGGCCTGAGTCTAAGCGTATTACCATGTTTGTGATGTCCTTGCCTGGTTACCGCAGCACAATATCCTAGTTTAGGAACAGGACAATTAATTGTGTAGTGTAAAAGTTATTATTATTATATATGTTCCACTGCAGAGCATAAGCCTTCTGTCAAAGAGAGTATATGGGCTTTAACCACTACGTGCACTCACCGCGGATTATCAGTTTCACGTGCTTAAGTTCCTTCGCGATCAGCCAGAGGTATTGCTACTACAAATTCAAAAATGACGTAACTGACCAAATAAAGTCCTTCCTGGGTTCAAACCTATGACTTCTTGTATATGAGGCAAGCCTTGTAGGGCCTGAGGTACACAAAAAGGACGTGGGATGAGGGCGTGGAAAAGACGCAACGCGTTGCATAGAGTTCGCGCCCTCGCCCCGTCTCTTCTGTGGGCTTCGTCCCGTCCCTTCAGTACATTTTCTAAGAAAGTGAATTGAAAAGACGAAGCGTCTTCTCCGCGCTCATGCCCTTTTTGTGAGTCTCAGGCCTACCGACCATGCTTAAAACAGTTGTAAACTAAACAAAAACCCCGCGTACACGGCACAGAATCCAACAATCTCCCCCGGACCGAGGCGGACGAGGCTCAAGTCTTATTATTCCAGCTATTCCGTATACTGCCGCACGCCGTAAAACTGAAGTAGGTGTGGCGGAGTATGCTCGCGTGCAAAAGTGCATTAAATTACTGGGCATTTTTTTTATTTCTCTATTAAAAGCAAAGGGGCCCTTCAAGGAGCAATTCCCATGCAAACGTAATCATCAAACAACATTCTGGATCCCAATGACACTTTACTGATATGCTGAGAGGACACAAATTAAGGTTTTCTCGTTATTACAACTGAGAATAACAGAATAAAAACGAAATTAAACTCATAAAACTTTTGATAGAAAGTATTATATTTCTTTTTGATAAATTTACTTCCGATTCTAAGCACGACCAAACCTCGATTTGTGACCTCTTAACCTAATGGTAAAAAATAATTGCAATCGGTCATGTCGTTTGTAAATAAAAACAAACTAGGTTTGTACAGGAATCCTTTTGTGAGGCGCCCTCTTAAGAGGAGAACGTTACCTGCAGATGATAGTCTTCCACACAACACAATCACTTGCAGTGGTACCAAAACAGGATAACCTGGGCCAAGGTAACGGTGTGTTACAAACGTGGAATAATACCCAGGGTTAAAAAAATTGTTTGATCAAGCGTGTTAACCATTACACTAACGAGGCAGATAGTGTTATTATTTTATCCTATTCATAATCTTCATCAGCTCACTACTGCCCATTGCTGGGTATAGGCCTTTTCTCTAAATGCCATCTCATTATCCTATTATTGGAACTATATTAACACCCCTTTTTCGAGGTCTTATAGTCGCTATCAAAATACTTAAAATGGTTTAGGCTTCGGAAAATTATAATCAAAAATTTTTAAGCCCTCCCACTATTGTATGTCCCTTTTAACCGACTTCAAAAAAAGGAGGAGGTTCTCAATTCATCGGAACCTTTTTTATCTATGTTCCTCGATTAGCCGAAGACGCCTGGACCGATTTAAAAAAAATATTTTTTACTAAGTAGTCATACTTGGAAAGTAGGTCTGAAGTTGCCTGAGGAGTGGGTTGAAAGTAATACTTTTCAGCCCTAGAGAGAATCGTTTTCAACTGACAGCTGTCAAATTATTGAAAAAAAAAACTAGTTCTTTTTTCACATTTATGTTGAGCCATGATCCAACTTTCTATAGACCCACTGAATTACAGCGCGATGTAAAATTTAAGTAACAAGGCTAAGTATTAATTAAAGAATGTTTTTTTTAAATTAGCATAAGCAGCCTGTATGTATATATCCCACTGTAGGGCACAGGCCTTCTCTCAGTGAGAGAGTATGGGCTTAATCACCATGCGTGCCCACCGTGGATTAGCGATTTCAAGCGCTGAGGTATATGAATAGCTCAGACACTCAGGTTTCCTCACGATGTTTTCCTTCAACGTTAGCAAGTGGTATTGTTACTATAACTTCACAAATTTACATAACTTAGAAAACAAAGTCATAGGTACACGCCCGCACCGGGGATCGATTCTGGGTCTCCCGCTTCCGAGTCCAAGGTTCTACCCTAATTAAATAGCGGCTACCACCGCTGAATAAAATTTTAAATTACTTTATTATAATTTACTTTCACCTATTTATCAAGGATGAAAATGAAAAATTATGGATAAATAGCTGCCCGGCCACAGAAAAAAAGGCGGGAAAGCGGAAATCCGAAGTGAATTAACCCATTTTTTCTTTACCTAATTCATGTTTTTATTTTTACTTGTTCGTAATAAAAAGCACAGTGCTCACCTTGGATTAAAAACTGGAACTTAATAAGTCCCAAAATGGTTTGGCACCCGAGCGTAGCGAGATGAGAGTTACTTTAACCCCTAGGGTAACCATGTACTATATTAATTTGAAAGGGAAAACTTCACAGGTGGTCAATAAGTCAGGATCTGATGATGGAATCCTGGAGAAATCGAGGGAACTCCTAAAATTTTAAAGGCACACTTGAATCGATTTGGCTGTTTTTTCAGTGATTCGTGCATTTGCTCTCAGAAAACACAATTTGTCGGAGTCAAACATCGTGAAATATTATTTTTAAATAAAAAATAAAAACCAACTTCGAAACACTTACGCACTGAAAACACACAGATAATTAAAAAAAAATATGGCCATTAAATTTAAAGTCGGTAAATACACGTTATACTTCCTCAAATTATACTTCTACAATACCTTCCTGTACGTATTGACTTCGAATTTTAAGGTCATATTCCTTTTAATATCTCTGTGTTTTTAGTGCTGTGTTTGGAAGTCCGTTTTATTTTTAAATGTTCATAACGCAATTAAATTTTTGAACATCACCCTCCATCCCTCCACCGATCATGTTTAATTTTACAATATTATATTACAAACTAGATTTAAATACTGAGTTCAAATTGAAAAATAAATTCTCAGGCAAAAAGAAGTGCCCTGTAAGTTTTGATAGTAACTTAATGGCGATGTACAGACGATTAGACGACCTATACGGATTCCCCTTCAGTTTATTTGAGTTACGGAACTGTAAAAAACATAATAACATTTCCACCCGACTGCACCGCCGTCGTACGCCGGTAAACTTGTACAGGAACCGAATGAGTTTGCCTGTTCTACCGTTATAATGTAACAAATACAAACTTTCCATGTTATTCTTGTACAATGCTCCATTCAGAGCCGGCCGGCCGACTTCCAACTCTGCTACCTTTGTCTTAGAGGTGATTTAGCCTCGGCGTGAAATTAGTAATGGTACTCTGGAGGATTAAGCTAGTTGTAATTAATAATGTAAATGCGTATTTGCTCGGTTGGCGCTAGCCACTGCTAGCTCGGTGCAGGGACAAAGCCGACTTGTCCTAAGTCGCCTGGAGGTTCTATTCGATAGATTTAAGCTACAATTCAATTCAATAAAATCCAATTTAAATATTTTTATTCATTATAAAAACAGAATGTTTACTTAATGAACGTCAAAGTTGTTAGTTTCACAATCAATAGATTATGTGGATACCTAGGCTACGTAGATAAAAGTTTTTATTGTTGATATCCAAGCTGTCCTCACCGCCTATGGTTTTGTCGCATCAGCTGTTAGATATGGGATTGTTGATATTTTCATTGGTAAATTTGACATTACGATTTGTATTGTTTAATTTTGTTTCAAAGATTTTAACTGCAATTTCGACATGCATGCAATGCATACTGGATATGTTTTAGCCCTGAAGTATTTGTAAGCCCTGTGGGTAAAACATAAAGATACAATTTATACTCAAGACCTGTAATCAACACCTTGGTTTATGACAAATAAATGTTTTGATTTGATAATTGATAATTTTTTGAGGTTTGGAGACCCAGAAGGAAATGATTTTAAAGTGTCAAAAATTATGCATAAGATGCATGGTTTAAACAGTTCAGATATCAATTCATCGAAGATTAGATCCAAGGGAGAGAACTAGAAAACGAACTAACCGATCATATTGAAGTAATTTATTTATTAATATTTACATATAATACATCCCATAAATAAATACTTGTATGTGATTGATAACATGTATCCAATAAATCCTAGTCTCTACTAGGACAGCTGATGCTTGTGCTGCTACACTATACTATAATGTAAGTTTGGATGACTAAATGTATTTGATATGATCTTGTCTAGAAGAAATAGTTCTACGCAATAACATCCCCAATCATTATCATCATCATCATCAGCCAATTGACGCCCACTGACATAGGCCTCCCTCATGATTTTCCAAGCTTCCCGGTCTTATGCCGCCCGCATCCAGTGACTCCCCGCCAGTAACCAGGTCGTCAGACCATCTCAACATCCCGAATTGTATACCATTATTTACCTATAAAAATCACATCTAGGTAATTCATTTTCCCGGTGGTGCAATAAAGTGTTCTTCATGTATATTCAATAATTTTTCAAATCTGAAATACATTTTTTTAAGAAAATTTCTACGTGTAACAAAATTTCGATTTTTTACAATTATTCATTAAAAAAAAACGTAATGTTATTACACAATTTTCGCCAAACTGCGAAGCAGTTTATTGGGAAAGCGCTGTCACTCTATATTCTACCTATATTATTCATATACATAAACCATGTATATTTAAATTCATTCGGCTTCGGCGTCAAACAAACCGTCTATCTAACCCACAGATATCTCATCCATCCATCTATACAAGTTTTTTTTTTTCTTTCAGTCTTGCGCCCGTCCGCAAGACGTTTTTTATTTGATGTCATGCTATGGTAACTAGGCAAGGTCATCACAAACATGGAAATACATACACTGAGGCCGTTTTCATACACCAAGTATCGCAGCCTTCGGTGGGTAACGAACTCTCGACCTCTGTTTTTGTGGCCATGATGGCCGCTAGATCAACGGGGCAGTCGTATTGTATATAACGTAACATAAACTCACGCCTCTAACCCGGAGGGGTAGGCAGACACTAGGGTTTGCCGCTTTAATCCTGACAAACTTCTTTCGCTTCGTCAATATTCATTGGCCGTTGCATGCACGACCGCACGGCAGGCCGGTTTCGATATACTTTTTATGTGGCCCTTCGCTATTACATCCCCTGTTCATAATGAATAGTAATTGTACACAAAATATCCTCCATGCGGTCACTCTTATATCATCGCCCTGCTGTATAAATACATTACCATGTCCTGAACGCACTATTACTTACAAGGCAACGTGTACATACGGAACCCAGCAAATTATTCCAACTGCCAACGTTTTGTTAGCCAAACCACAAGTTCCGTCTCCATAGTCCTTATGAGAGAGGCGATAACGAGAGTTATTGTTTGGCTAGACAGCAAGTAAAGATGGCGGAAGCGAAAGGGCGCAGCTGTGGAACTCTAGGCCTAGTCGTTTGTGGTGGTCCACTGCCTAAATACTGGCACGAGCCGGTTTAGCTCGGGAAATTAATTATACTTTCGTACACAATCGGCCCTATTTCTATTTAAAATGATAACACGAGGGACTTTTGTAGTTTTAGGCGCATACTCGGTTTAGACAACGTGATTACATAATTCTAAGAACAAGGGTTAAAGTTGAATTAGGTTTGGATATAATGCTTATTTAATTTAATAAATTGTCCCAGCCGGATATATTTTCAACTAAATAGGGGATGTATTAGCAAAGGGTAAGACAAAAAGTACCCGAAACCGGCGCGCGTGCACGCAGCCACTAATGAATGTTGATGAAGCGAAAGGAGTCTGTCAGGATCAGTGCAAGTGGGAAGGCCTGGTCTCTGCCTACCCCTACGGGATACAAGCGTGACTTTATGTTATGTTAACTGAAACAAATTACTTTGACATTGATGCGGGACGTGACTTAGAATTATTCAGACTTTTTTAGTAAAATCTACAAAAAAAAAAAAAAACTGCTCTTACGTGGACATTGCAGACACATCCCGACTGTGCGGATTATTGTTTAAGTTTTCTGTCGGGAATTGTACTTCTTAAAATGTTCGGTTGTACACAGACATAATTGTAACGAAAACGCAATCTTTATAAGTGTGGTTAGAATCATGTTTTTTTTAACAATCTAAGTTTGTGTGTTAGTCACTTTTTTCCTCAAATAACAAAAAGATAGTTTACAGTGGTGCTGATGTTACAAATAATTGGCTTTTCCACTAGAGTTAACAAGTTTGCTTTTACGTTTGTAAAAAATTCAAAGTTTTTTTTAAATAAAAAATTAGAAAAACATTTGGTCACAGCCAGAGGAAATTTACAGTGGTCATCACGCTGGATCAAGTCTTTCTGAAGTAATAAAGGTTTAAGCATTTATATACTGGTATAAAAAAAAGTACGATCGCTAAAATAAGTAAAAAAAAGTAAGATCGCCAATCCGCCTGCCAAGCGTGGCGATTATGGCAAAACCCCTCATGATTATGAAAACCATGAGGGAGGCCTATGTCCTACAGTGGGCGTCAAATGGCTGATGATGATGATGATGGGTGTCTCTTTGTTTACCCAATGAATTCATATCCGTTTTCAAACCACCACCCTGTTAACACCCTAGTTCAATTAACAAACGTGCTATCTTTGCCCGGTAACTACACGCCCTCTCAGCTTAGTCAACTAAATTCCAAGGAAAGACGCGGGTGTTTGTAAATGTTTTTTTTTACACACTGCACTTACTGAAACACTCTAAAGCCTTTACCAGCAAACAGTTCGTTAGTGTAGGCTTAGCCCGCGTTAACATTGCTCGTAAGATTTAAAATGCTAAACTAAAGAGCGTTCTAAATGCCACCGTAAAAGCCTTTACCGGCGGAGACCTTAACAGGACGTAAAGTTTGCGTTCGCACCTCACTCGGGCACAGATTAGGAAGTCGTCAAAGGTCGTCAACTGGCTTAATGGAAATTTCCTAATCAGTTAAATGTACTCGCCTCCAAAACTTATTATTTCATATCGTGGCCCTTGACACAACCTATTACGGGAACAAATATAAATCTGTGATCCTCATAAGGTAATTATCATGAAGCCTTTATAATCAAACATTTTATTAAAATAACAGCCTCAGATGAATATAACAGACGGACACAAAAACCAGCGTGCGTGCATGCAACGACTAAAGAATACTGATAAAGCGAAAGAGGTTTTTTTAGAATTGTGGCAAGTGTATGTTTTTTTGAAAGTTTACGCACCTCAGCCCCTAGGAACCTATCGTCTCGACAATACGTTTTAATTAAACCACATTTTTGAATTTGCAAAGTTTATAGTTCGAATCTCTGTAGTCTAAGATATTTAGAAAATCCCCAATCGTGGCGCGCCGGGCGAGGCTTCCGCACCTGCTTACCCACCGCTGGCTGCGTCACCTAAGCAGTTGGCATTTTAGAGTTGCGGCAATTCCGGACAGTTCCGCACAGAAGTGGCTCGTTCGGCGCGCAGTATTTATAGCGCAAGTTGCCGCATAAATCCGGGCGCGATCGCTGTGACGGATCGAACGAGCTCTGCGCTGAGGTGGATCCTTTGAGGAAGCTTGCCGACGGTAATTTTGCGAGTTCAAGACAGGAAGAGGTGGAAAGAGACAAGCTTTGATCAAATTTAACTAGAAAAGAGAAAATTACTGTCGATTGTTTACAATAAATTGCAAACTACAAGAAGGCTGACAAAAATCTCTACATGGAATGGGCATTCCGGCAGAAAAGAGAGAGAGACAGTACGGGCTTAATCGAGTGATGTGTTGGGTGGAAATTATTGTTATAATTATAACCACAACGCGTGCCCACAGACGCTCAGGTTTCCTCATAATGTTTTCCTTATCAATAAGCGAGTTAAAAACTTAGAAAACCAAGTCATTGGTTAGGTTGAATGGCTCATTCATGTAACCACTGCGCTTAAATTGCCAATCGGAGATTATTCACCTGTATAAGTGTATTTTCTTCTTAATTAAACAAGCGCATCGGAAAAAATACAGTGTCTAAAGCGAGTGTGCATACATCGAAAAATAACTTTTGATAAAGCGAAAGATGAAGAAGAAGAAGAAAGACATTTATTATACCAACAAGATACATTACAGAAACAAAATAAACAGATAAGTAACATAATATGCACAACATACATAACATAAACAGCCTATATACGTCCCACTGTAGGGCACGGGCCTTCTCTCAGGGAGAGGGTAACATAATATGCACAACAACAGAAAGAAAACTAAATACACAACAGACAAAACGAATAAATATAACTGGACCATAAATGTAGCCTGTGGTGTATCTAAGTTGCCACAAAAGGCAGCTGACTCAGCGTTGTGCTGAGGAAGTGATCCCTCAGCGCTGATTTTCAGTCAGTGCCTACGGTAACCCATAATTGTACTACGGAGTGCGTGCTGTGGTGCAGTTATAGTAGTTTATGCAACTGTCATATAATGAAGGGTATTAAAACACGAGTGTGAGTTTATGAAACGAGCGCAGCGAGTTTCATAATAGTAACGAGTGTTTTAATACCCGTGTTATATGCAGTTGCATACACTACTTTATCTTCACTAATGCAATTAAAAATTAAATTCACGCGTACGTGTATAATCACAGTGATTTTGCCGCCATTAAAATTTAACCAATGAGAGCGCAGCTGCGCGCTTCAATAAAACGCGACCAACCTGATTGGCCCTGCAATCAAGTTGGTCGCGTTTTATTGATGTTATAATGAGATTTTACGATATCGATGTGAATAATATACCATCATGTGAAATTGCTTAAATTGAGTGTTTTGTTGTCTGCGCTATAACAGTAGTAATTATAAGTCAAGTATTGAAAACATAAGTAGAATGTTACAACATTAGTGTAGATAAAAAAAATATCGTCATAAAATACTTACAATATTATTAGTTTTAAATTAATAAGTGTGGAATATAGAGGAACACCATTCAAGATCGTAGCCAGTAGCAAAACCAGGTCTCTGCCTACCCTTTGGGATACATGCGTCACTTTATTTATATTTGTGTAGTATTTACCCGTCCATACATTATATTGGTAACTGTACCAGGTGTTGGACTCAAACGGGTGTGTTCCGTAGATTTATGCAGCAGCGTTGTGCGGCTGCTAATCCACTCTGTGCACCCCCCGCGGCCCCCGGCGTGATGCTCGGCCCATAAACACCGGTGCAACACCCCCTATACCGCTACATTTCGTGTTAAACGGGGCTTTCGTAGTCTGAGCTTTCGTTATTGTTTATGAATATTGTAATGGGTGCTTATTTGTGGACTAAGACTTTTGGGAGATCTGCGCATTTATTTTCATCGTCAGCGATTCAAATTGGTAATCGTGGTGATTAAGTCATCGTGAGGAAATCCGATGCTCACATTCCTGAGCACTGAAAATCGCCCGTCCATAGTGGGCACACGTGGAGATTAGGCCCATACTCTCTTTCTGAGAAAATAGCCTGTGCCTTAGAGTCAGATGTACACAGGCTGCAGTATAACTTGCATAAACGTGTGCCTTAAACTAGTCTTAGCACTTTGATTTCATCCGTATTGAAACTACATGGAAACCTAATATGATGGATGTTACCAGATAGGATTTTAAAAACACTTTTTTGCTGAGTTACGAAAGGTTTTTAATTTCTATTGTAATCCCAGATCCAGACTAAAACGCGATACAATAGAATGTGTTTCATATTTCAGACATATGTTAGACAGTACATAACGGACTTTTTGCTCTCAATGTTAGGGTCTATTTTTGTATGAGAACAATGTTTTTCCGCACAAGTCTGGCTTTCACAAAAATATTTACATTCGGGAAAAATGGAAAAAGATAAAGTAATACGCACAGGTATTCCCTCTGGAAAATTGCGATGAAAGAATATTTATGGTGATTTATATGATTTTTTTATTTGCTACAAATATTTTTGTGAATTCGGAATATTTCTGCGCAATAACCACGTCGGCATCTTCGCTTCATTCACGCATAAACTCATGACTGTATCCCGAAAGAGTAGGCAGAGACCAACCCCTCTACTCCCAACGCTATTGTGTTCAGATTGCGTCACAATTAAGTGCAATAAGTCAAATAACTAAACGTTTTAGTTGTGAGAAATAGCATTAAACTTATTGAAACTTCAGAGCTTCAAACTGAAAGCATATTTTGGCAAATTGAATAAAAAATGCACAGAATTGTAACGCAAGTTAGCTTTATTCACGTCTAGAGATTCAATGCCACTCGCCACGATCTCGACACACCTCTTTGTCTTTATCCACATTCATTAGTCGCTGCGTTTGACCGGTTTCGGATATTTTTTATCTTACTCTTCACAAACACATCGCTTTTTGATCAGCATTTGTTCGCTTAAGACATCTTTGCTTCTTAAAAGATTTAAACGAATTCTTGAAAATGGCAAAGTCTCATTTGGTCAGTGCCGGCGAAGTGGTATTGCTACTATAACTTCACAAATGTACATAACTTAGAAAACCAAGTTATAGGTACATGCTCGCACTGGGGATCGAACCTGGGTCCCTCGCTTCAGAGTCCGATGTTCTACCCACTAGGCTACCACCGAGTATGTGTTATGTTATGTTATATATTTTTTTACAATCAATAAAAATGTGCGAGCAACACAGAATGCCAGACGTAACAAGAGCCTTAAAATACAATAGTACAGATTGTCTACAAATAAAAAATACACTGTGAATACTTTTAACTTCCCGCTACGCTAATGACGTTCCTTTCAACTTAAGTGACTTTTCTCTTTACAGTTTTTTTCTCGGCTTCACGCTTTTGTAGAGTTTATTTCTTCCAGAGTTTGAGTTTAAAATGGTGCAATGATAAACATTGTTGTTACAAATATGTAAAAATTTACAATACTGGCAGTAATGTAACAAAGAGGATTACATTTCGAATGTCTTCTACAGGGTGACTTTAAATTCACTCGACACGTTTTAATGGCACATTCTAACCATGATTTAGAAACAAAAAATGGTAGTAATATTTTTTTTACCCAATATTATATTACTTCAGCATTAGCAAACAATATCAGGGCAAAAAGTAATCATCATCATCAGCCATTTGGCGCCCACTGCAGGACACAGGCCTCCTTCGTGGTTTTCATAAATAACCATGAGGGGTTTTGCTATAATCGCCAAAAAGTAATAAAAATGGAGAAAAAAACTACGGTTCGAGCGCATTATGGTCGGCACCGGCCAACTCGACTGTTCTTTCACATGTTTACGCAATGCGTAGTACGCATATCGGACAACTGACTTTTAAACATTTGACATCATCATCATCAGCTATTCGACGCCCACTGCAGGACATAGGCCTCCTTCGTGGTTATCATAACCATGAGGGGTTTTGCCATAATCGCCACGCTTGGCAGACGGGTTGGCGATGTCTCCTGTCGCTTTCTACGACGACGCTATTCTTAATCCGGCGCTACACGGAATTTGAAATTTGACATAATAGAAAACATTTTTGACGTTGCGGATTTTCGTACATCTTTCTCATGTATCAATTACCTATATAATAATAAGTAAGTAAACAAGGTGTTTTAAAAACCTATTTAGAGGCTAAAAATTCCACCCATGCCGGGACTTGAACCCGCAACCTCTGACTAAGTGCAGGTATTGGCGAAATTACGGGCCTCTTTACAAACTTCTCTGTATTACGTACGTAGGTACGTAGGTAGCGACATCTGGCTGAAGCAATTTACATGACTTGCAGCCCCGAGCAAGCTAGTTTTAGTTTTTAAAATTTTCCTCAGCACGGATTAATGCAACAAAAATAATATAAGCAAAAATAATATATGAAACACCTTGTTTCATGAAAATAGATAAAATAACCGAAATTGCGCAGCAAAAGAAAAATTTTACTTTGACAGTTTCACGTGATTGGTGACGCCGGTTGCACGCACCGGGTTAGTGCAATAACTCACCAACGTGCAACCACCTTACCTTCATCGACAGGCAGTGCGGAAGGTCAAATAACACAGCTACCCTAAATCACTACAATAATCGATTACGGGGTAAAAAATTATTGTTTTTACGGAAAAAACCGGTCTCACAGATATGCAGGTCACCAATGGCGGGTTAAACAAATGTACCGATTTCTCTTCTATCTGTGCTTACTAATATTATCAGTGCGAAGGTTTGTATGTATGTTTGGATGATGATTACTCTTTCACGCAAAAACAGCTGAATGGATCCGGATGAAATTTATCTCTCTCTCTCTCTCTCTCTCTCTTTATCTCAAAAACATACACATCAAAATTTCCACGCGAACGAAGTCAAGCTCAAAATAAAACTAGATCTCTACAAATAGGTATCGTTACGTTAGCGTGACTGACTTTGGTTTTTACATTACGTACATTTTTTTAATTATCAATGTAAGGTATACGAATCATCTAACATAGTTATATCTAAAAAAGGCTTCTGTTAGAGAGAGGAAGTGGCTTTAATCACCATGCGTGCCCATGGAGAATCGGTAATTTCACGCGATTACCTCAGATACTCAGGTTTCCTCGCGATGTTCTACTGTAGCGTTAGCGGTATTGCTATAAATTCAATGTACGTAACATAGAAAATAAAGTTATCGGCAAATGCCAGAAATTAACGCCAGCTAAATGCCTATAAGCGACTAGGACATCCGAGCAATGTCATCAATGTCAATGACAAAGAAAGTAAAACAAAGGCGCGAAAGCCGACCAGTAACGAACATTCTTCTAAAATACTCGTGCCCCGGGAGAGAATTTTTGCCCGACTGCGGCAAAAGGCCAAAAGGAGAGCAGCCCATCATATTGAGCTGTCGACCGCAGATCGGCAGGTCTTTTGTCATTCCAATAGGTCAGGCGCAAAAAATTGAGCAGATTTTTTTGATGAAGTTAGGAGGCATCTGGTTCAAACTCTTTATTTCACACCAGTAATCTACAGAGATAAGATTTTTCATATCCAGCTCTTAATAGTGTACAATCAGCCGTCTTATCGCTACAAGCAATCTCTTCCAGACAACCTTAGTGAGTGGCCGTTGTTGACCTATAAACACCACTAATAATAACGTTGTAGCGGTTCATTCTGTCCTATCATTTTAAACTCAAAATTTAAAATTACGTTACCCATTTCTACATTCGTTTTGCATTTTATCATTCCTACTTTACCATTTGACAAAACACCACTTTTAAAAAAATTACTTGTGAATTATCTATTATCCTATTCGGTATTTTATCGAAGTTTTACGCTACAATAAAATAAAACCACAGCTTCGAAGTTGTACATTATATTATCTTATCATTTACATCAAGAATCCTTCATCTATACCAACCCTAGCTTCACTTATAAGGAACCCCGCTAGAATGTCTTCTATTTAAAAGCTTTTCGGCTTCCCTGCACTCAGCAATTGAGTATGAAATTGAACAAGTAATGTAATAGTAACACAGTCTTATTTACAAAAACACGACTCTTTAAAAAAGTCCTCAGATACAGTTTAGATAGTCTGTGGTCAATGGAAAGACATAACTACAGATTATTGAAACTGCCTCTAAAGCATCGGTCACACACAGCGAATACTCGCTACAAGTGCATTCGCTGGCGACAATTCGCCTGTCACTGTCACACACAGCAAGTTCGACACGACACTGTTGGTGTAAAAATTGAAATATGTTGTCTGTTTGTCGCATATGTCTAAAATAGTGTATTCGGTTGGCATGTGCAGAGTTAGCAAACTAAATGCTGATTAAGCTCACAAGTCGCCAGGAGCAAAAATGGGTTCGTAAATGGATTGAATGCAGGAACAGTTTGGGGCTTCTAGTACCCTTTTGAAAGAGTTGGTTGCAGATGAAATGACCTGTAACACAGATGTATAGTCTAGAGCAGTGCGCTGCGCGGAATGGCTATTTGCAGCGAGAACCCTGTCACACACAGCAAATCCTCGCGGCGAGGATCAGATTGCAATTCAATTCAATTCAATTCAATTCAAATATTTTTATTCATTGTAAAAACAGAATGTTTACTCAATGAACGTCAAAGTTGTTAGTTTCACAATTAATGGATTATGTGGAGAAGAAGCTAACAAAGAAACTCCACATAATTTATTCTTTTCAAAACACGTTTTAACTTAATTAACAGAGTTTTCAACTTAAAATATTAGTCATGAATGTGTTGAACACTAGTGACAATCGTTCTTTAAATAATATTAATCTACTGTTTAATGCCAAACATCTTTGTCTTCTAAATAATCCTTGATGTTATAGTAAGCCTTTTTGCACAGAATGTGCTTAACACATTTTTAAATCGCGTTGGAGGTAACTCTAATATATCTTGAGGAATTTTGTTGTAGAACCTTATACAGTGCCCCATAAAGGATGTGTTAACTTTTGCAAGTCTAAATAGTGGAAATGACAATTTATGTTTATTTCTAGTATTAACATTATGGTGGCCACCAACATTTTCGAAGTCTTTGATATTTTTTCTAACGTACATAATATTTTCATAAATGTATTGACATGCAACTGTTAAGATGTTGGTTTCTTTGAAGAAATCTCTTAGCGAATCCCTACTACCATACTGCATTCGCAGCGAGTAAAATTGAACATGCTCAAATCAAATTGTGGTGAATTCAACTCACAGCGAGTGAATCTATACGCAGCGATTAGCCTGTCACACACAGTGAATACTCGCGGCGACTAGGCATGCGCAGCGATTGTGACCGAAGCTTAGGGAGTTTTTTAAAGGAATACTTTATACTTTATTGTACACAAGAAAGAAATATGTTACACATACAACAAAGCAATAAGAACGGGTACATAGGCGAGCTTATTTCTATAGAAATTTCTTCCAGCCAACCAAATCAGTTGTGAGACGATGATTTTAAAGAGGTAGGGTAATAATGTGTGCACATTAAACGAATTAAAAAAAAAATTTAATAATGTAATAATAATAATATAAATATACACATAAAAGTTAAATACCATAATATAAAGAATAAATCAAATAATATAACATTACATAAACTACTTACAACTAATATAAATAAGGAATAAACTACATACAATAATTTATCCTACTACTATATTATAGATAGATTATAATAGGAATCGTGTTTTTCTAAGTCCAATAATGTTCACCCACCAAATGTTCACCCACCAAGTACACCTTTAATCGAGACCAAATGTAGGTATTCATGTATATTAAATATGTACACGTAAACTGTTGCGTATATGTATTTGATTAGGTATTTATGTTGTGGGTATTTATGTAAGTATATTATTATTTAAGTATATGTACGTTATGTAATATGTAATTATAAGTTCTTGTCTTCTTATAATCTTTCGCTACACATATTTGTTACTTGAAATACCATTAGGTATATTTCAGATTCTCTTATTTATTTATTCCATCTACCGACTATACTCTTTCTGCAATCCACTCCATTCAAAGGTGGTCTGTAAGAGATCGCCTTAAGCGATAAGACCGACAATTGTATACCACTACTTAGATATAAGAAACTATTTGTAATTCTTTCACCTGGTTGTGCAATAAAGTGTTTTCTACCTATGTTTGTGATGTCGTTGTTTCTGGTACCCACGACACAGGGTATCCTAGTGTGGGGCCAGAAGCAATGTATGTGCCTGTATGTAAATGTTTATGTTTATGTTTATGTATCCATCAAATGTATTTTCCCTACCACAGCAGTTCAACGGAATCGCGCCAAATTAGACAGCGCCCTGATAACGGATCTATTCAATACCGATAACCACTGGTTGGGGCGGGGATTCCGGGAAGCGGCCTGTTTTTTCACCCGCTGAAGCGAAACGTGATGATAGCTGAACGGTTTGCGTGGGCTTTTGATTAGTTCTGAAGTCCGTCCGTCTGTCACCAGGTTGTATCTCATAAACCGTGATAGTTAGACATTTGAAATTTTCACAGATAATGAATTTTTGTTGCCGCTGTAACAACAAATACTAAAAAAAAGAATAAAATAAATATATAAGGGGGCTCACATACAACAAACGTGAATTTTTGCTGTTTTTTGCTCGATATTAATAACGGCAACAGGTAGACGCTTGGAATAATCAAATGTGGTATACATGATACGGAACCCTTCGTGCGCGAGTCCGACTCGCACTTGGGCGATTTTTAAACGCTAAATTTAGTATTTTGTGCAATAAAGTGTAACAATGAAACAGACAAACAATTTATTTTTCATTTGGGTGTTTTTAACATTATGTATCTGAATTGGACTACCCCGTTGGTCTAGCAGTATCACGTCTGATTACCATGCCGGAGGTCGTGGGTTCAATTCCCGCCGGGGACCGCAGTACATTTGTACAAACAGTTTGGGTGTATTTCCATGTCCTTGCCTGGTTACTATCGTACAGGGTTTGGAACCAGTTTCACGATTGCACACCGTACACAGTAAAAGTACATGAAATTCCTTCAATATCTTTAATATTCTTATCTTTAAATTAAACTTCTACAGCGGAAAGGAAGAATTGACCCTGTTGCCTCTCAACTGCTACCATAGCTGTACTTGATTACAAATGCCATTACTCCACCGACACTTTGCAAGGCTTAAAAGGTAAACAATTGCTCGTAGTTTCACTCCGTACATTACTAGATGGCGCTACCAGGCCGACTACAAATCTATTTGCAAGCAACGCCTCCTCGTAAACCTTCGACCAACTCGAGTTTATGTTGCGCTTGTTGTTGAACAGATAGTTTGATTTCGGGGGTCACCAAAGAGTGTTGGTCAGTGACGCTACCGTAGTGCTATTTAGAAAGTATAATAGGCACCCTCGGGTTTGCTCTACAACTTTAAAGGTCTAGTAGTCCGACTTCGATTGTTTTTTTTTAATGTAAATACTAGAAATAAACTTAAACATTCGTTCCAAAGATTTAGGATGGCAAAGGTTAATACATCTTTTATGGGGCATTGTATACGTTTCTACAATAAGATCCCTGAGGATATAATAAGCTTGCCAGAAACGCGGTTCAAAAAATGTGTAAAGCGCACTTTGTGCCAAAAAAGCTACTATAACATACTATAGCATTAAGGATTATTAAGATGACAAAGATATCTGGAATTAAAGCCAGTTCAATGCATTAGTACAAGGTTTAGAAGATTGCAATATGCAAACTCTGTTAATTAAGGAACATATTTAAAAAGACTAAGTTTAGAGATCTTTTGTCCGTTTTTTCTCCAAATGATCTAGAATTTGAAACGGACACCTAGTGTTACTTGTGACGTACAGTAAGGCACAGTTTATGTGTTACTTTGAATATATATATTTTTTGTACTTGTTTCCAATAAAAAAACCGAGATAATTTTGTTCTTCTTGTGTAACTCTACGTACTTGACTGTCATCAATCTGCATGCCTTTATTTTTATTACTGGGTCGTGTAAATCCATATTACCCTGGCTTCTGCTTCTTTGGCAAAACAAATTTTATTATTTTTTATTGAGATAGTATGGGCTTAATCACCACGTGTGCCCACCGCGGATTGGCGATTTCAAGCGCTGAGGTATGTGAATAGCTCAGACACTCAGGTTTCCTCACGATGTGTTCCTTCACAGTTAGCGAGTGGTATTGCTACTACGACTTTGCAAATGTACATAACCTGGAAAACAAAGTCATAGATACGTGCCCGCACTGGGAATCGAACCCGGGTCTCTTGCTTCAGAGTCCAGTGTTCTACCCGCTACGCTACCACCGCCTTTTGCCTACTTATGAGTATGGAAATTGAAAGCAGAAAAGATGCGAAGTGTTTCTGTTACACACCTATTCTACGCCTGGGGTTCGTACGGAGCCGTAAAAATGTTAACGTAAAATAAATATTACCGTAGGACGGACCGTTGACCCTACAATAAAAGTTTTTAGCAGCATATGTTCTGACTATAAAACCTTTGAAAAACTAGTTTCGTATGTAGGAGCGGATGTGGAACATAATAATATTTCATGCTCTCAGCGGAAACGGAAATCGTAAAGGAGGCTACGAATTGTTTCGTTGAAACCTTTAGGGCTTTCAATTAAGGTTTTGTTAGAAGTTGGTGAAGTTAATTGGATGTGCCGAAAGCGTTGTTCGTGGAGTAAATTGATTGTAAGTTAGTTAACCTGGCTTGCCTTCGCATCTGTTGCAGATGTTTTGTTTAATGTTCAAATGTTGTAAAATACTGGCTGGTTGAAATTGCAATATCCTTTTAATATAAATGACATGTCGAAATGAAAATTGATCGTTCGATTTCAGTGAATCTTTCTTCAAACCATATCACAAAGGTGACAAAGGTGACCATTCACCCCAGTGCAATGTTTTAACTTTCGCATGAGTACCGCGAAATCAAAATTACTGTCATGACTTTTATTACATTTAGGACCCAGATTATCCCCTCGCTCTGTATATCGCTTATTTATTATTCGTTTCTCATATACGGAAAAGGAGAAGGAACAGAAAGAAGAAGGCACAATTCAAATGATCCACAGCGTCGTAATTGGTCTCGTCTTACCGTGGTTTCACCCTATGGTAAGTGAAGACGAGGCTGTTACACTCCCTTCAACTCATCTTTGCACGCGGCTCTATGTGTGCGTGCGCTTGTGTGTGGCAGTGACGCGACCGCCGGCCGTTGTCGTCCGAGCAACGCACACAAAGTCACTGTGCATACACGGCTTACCCACACATAGAGCCGAGCGCAAATATGAATTGAACAATCTATACGTACTTTAAGATGTTACGTTCCGTCCGTTTAGTTCACGTCATGCTGGATTACGACGAATAGCTTGGCGGCGTGTCTTTGTAAAATAAATGCTTGTGGGACCCATTTAAAGGCACTTTAAGAACAGCGGAAATCACAACACCAATAAAGACTTTAACGCAATTAACACTATTAAGCATTGTGAAAAAATTGTTACAGTGCAATAAAATAAGAAAGAAAAAGGCTCAAGGTCGCCCAACGAGCAATGGATAGAGCTATGTTTGGAGTTTCACTGCGTGATCGAATCAGGAAAGAGGGGATCCGCAGAAGAACCCAGGTTACTAACATTGCTCGAAGAATTACTTAGTTAGATAAGATATTTGTTTATATTCCGTCCACAAAATACATTCACACACGAAAACAACAATGAATAGGTAAATGATACACAGCAAAAGAATGTACTATTTGTAGAAAGTCTGGAGCCTAAACAAGATCAAAAGATCTGTATCTTAGGTTTCCAGGCCTCCCGTACTACAAAAGATTGGTATCATATTCGAAGCGTCACCAGCATAAGGTACACGTAATTATACGTTACGTATAAAAAATGACAGATGCTATAAAATAAGGTAAGATATATGTATGTATAAATGTATGTGTGTCTCTGCTCAGCTCTACGACCGGAGTCTTGAAGGAGTTGAAGTGGCAGTGGGCGGGGCACATAGTTTGGAGACCTGATGGGGCGGAAAAGTCCCGACCTGGCGACCGCGGACCGGACAACGTAGCTGGGGCAGGCTCCCCATCAGATTCCCATTTTGCAATACCCGTAAAGGGTGACTAGGTCCTAAGTTACCTTTAAATTTATTCCTACCACCTATTTACACTTAGTCAGCAATAAACGATTGAATTGAATTGAACAGTCTGACGATCTAGTTACGGTGGCTGGGAGTCGCTGGATGCGAGCGGCAAATGACCGGAAGGTTGGAAAACCATGAGAGAGGCCTATGCCCTGCAGTGGGTGTCAAATGACTGATGATGATGATGAGTAAAATAAACGGGGGCGCTATAAATTAATAAACAACTCTGAAATTAATAAACAATACTAAACAATGGGTTGACAGGTTTTGCGTTATTTCAATAAGTTATTGAATGTTTATTATTCTTAATTCTACACATCCATAACAGAACAACTTTAAACCTGTGACGCCGACAGTGTTCCATAAATAGCCGCAAAACTGCTCACAATAGTTTGGAAAAGGTAAACAAACTCTATGGCGGCGGCGCCTTCCAAGTATCCCACCAATAACATAACCCTTTTCAATACTTAAACTGGGCATAAATATCCTGGAGTAAACTAAACGAGGGGTTGGCTAGGGAGAGCTTTGACCTTTGGGAGGAACGTAACTGTGTAGAAGATCGTCTCCAATCCATCAGTCCACATTCGCATTGAACTGGCTTTAATTAAAGATATTTTTGTCACCCAAAATTTAGATTATTTAATCATCTTTAATGTTATAATGGCTCTTTTTACACGAAGAGTGCTTTACACATTATTCAAACCGGGGCAAGCTTATTTTATCTTCAGAGATCTTTTCCTAAAATCGTATACGATGCCCCATATTGGGTTTATTAATCTTTGGCAGCCTAAATCTAGCATTAACTTGATGTACTTTTCAATTCAAATGACGGTAGAGTGACTTACGAGATGCACTGATACTTCTGCACTTTCTTATTTTCAGTGTTTGATTTTCCCTTAGGGATAAATATATTTTCCTCCCATTTAAGAAGGAATAAAGGGCGTCGCACACTGATTCGCCGAGTCAGCGTGACGTGCTCGGGCCGGCTCTCCGGTGTTGACAATGTTTCACTTATGACTCGCTTTTTTATTAGCAGGTGCCCTTGTGAAAGGCCGGTGACAGGTTGTTTATTAGAGTGTGCTTTAGAGCCTTTTTTCAACAAACAAGGGCTATAAAACCGTATTCAATTTAGGGATGTATTTTTAACAAAGCGCGCTAGAAATTGCGTGGCACGCGTGATAATTAAACCGATACTCTCGCTCTGAGAAAAGACCTGTGCCCAGCAGTGAGATAAGCTACATAAAAAACAAGTACTTAGATGACCGAGTTTTTTTTTTTGTTAATTGTGTTTTTTGGAAATTATATTTCATCATCATCATCATCGGCTATTTGACGCCCACTGCAGGACATAGGCCTCCCTCATGGTTTTCCTAACCATGAGGGGTTTTGCCATAATCGCCACGCTTGGCAGGCGGGTTGGCGATCGCAGTATGCGGTTGGAATCTCAGGAAAACGCTGCTGCCCGTCTCCTGGTAATGTATTTCCTTAGTCGCCTTCTACGACATCCATGGAAGGAAATGGATTAACGCTATTCTTAATCCGGTGCCACACGGATAATATATTTAAATACGATGAAAAAAAGGGGAAAAAACGGAAAATATAATCAGACCGGAGTTATTACAGCCTTGAAGATGGTGGCCAAATTTTGGACATTTCAGCAGTTTTTTTTATTGCCTAAAAACACACATAAAACGATGTTTTTTAAAAATGAAACCTAGCCAGATCGATTTATCGTCCCGGAAACCCCTTGCATACTAAATTTCATGAAAATCGTTGGAGCCGTTTCCAAGATTCAGATTATGTGGTATACCTATTTATATACAAGAATTGGTAGTTTAAAGGTATTGGATAGGTAGATTAGATTAACAAAGGTATTGGCACAAACCGGCGCGCGCGCATGCAACAAGTAATGAATGTTGATTAAGCGAAAGAGGTATGTCAGGATCGTGGCAAGTAGCAAAGCCTGATTTCTGCCTGTCCCTCCGGAATTCAGGCGTGAGTTTATGTAATGTAATGTAAAGTGTTTTGTTGAAAGCAAAATTTGTATTAGAAATAGTTTTTTAAGTCATAGTAGAATGGCCTCAGTTTGGGTTTTATACCATATTGTGATGTCCTAATCTTTTTATCATACCGGATGGTGTCATAGCTATCCTAAATTGTATTGTGTTGTATTAATTTAACCAAAATGATAGCTCGTGGTGGACTGTATGAAGACTTTGTGAATATT
This sequence comes from Yponomeuta malinellus, assembly GCA_947308005.1. Taxonomy (NCBI): domain Eukaryota; kingdom Metazoa; phylum Arthropoda; class Insecta; order Lepidoptera; family Yponomeutidae; genus Yponomeuta; species Yponomeuta malinellus. The sequence goes on along the minus strand of OX371007.1, from coordinate 796,512 downwards.
GATGGAAACCCGGATGAGAAGATACTAATTTAATAAAAATAAAGCACAAGTTATATTCAGTACAGACAGATTTTAGCAACAACAAAAAAACTGACATGACAAACATCTCAAGATATAAAAAAAGGTCGCACTGCAGCCAGTCGCCAACATTGTTAAAAGTGAAACTGTTTTGTACATAAATACATTTTTAGCAGATTGTAAAATCTCATTTACTGGATAAAAACAGCCCAAAGAAATTCGGTTGATAGCTAAGCGGTTCCAAATGAGCCGTAAGTAAATAGTTCGGACAAATGTGCGGCGCTTCTTAGGCCTGGTTTACTTTACTAAGCAGTGAGTATTCTAGTACTAGTTGAGTAAAACGGCGAGTGCATTAGGTCAAAAGTGTCTTTCGAGTAGACGTTTACAATTCTTTCCAGTAGACTTGTCATCCTCTTCCTATTTACTAATCCGAACAATAACTTCCACACAACATCATCACTTGTCTTGGTCCCAAACTAATACCCTGTGATATAACAAACATGGAGATGCTCCTAATACAATACGAATGAACTCGAATATTTTGTCCGTTCACACCACAGTAAGTAGTATTTTCTGAGGTTACCAAGAGCACTAAGTAGACATAATAAAACGTAATTTTAACGGATACTTAGTCGTTTACTTTTCCATTTTACAATTTTCCACGTTTCAGTTTTTGCCGAAGGTAGTAACGTAACAGTTAGTGCTTTCAAATAGACGCCTGCCATCTCAGTCTACCGAGAACACGGCACTTGCAAAAGTACCGAGACGTGGCAAATTGTAAAATGGAAAAGTAAACGAGTAAATATACGTTAACATTCATTTTTAGGGTTCCGTACCTCAAAAGGAAAAAAACGGAACCCTTATAGGATCACTTTGTTGTCCGTCTGTCCGTCCGTCCGTCCGTCTGTCAAGACCCTTTTTCTCAGGAACGTGTGGAGGTATGAAGCTGAAATTTATATCAATTACTCAGGTCTACTGTCCCTTGAAGTTGTGAAAAAATCAAACTTCTAAGCCAACGCAATCAAAAGATACAGCTGTTTATGCCGCAAATTTTCGACACTTGCAAGGGAATCAAAACCTACAGGGTGCTTCCCGTGAACTCAGAATCTTGAAATTTGGTACGAAGCAACGTCTTATAGCATAGATAAAGGAAAAATTACGAAAACCATAAATTTTTAGTTACATCACATAATATATTTTTTTTTAATAATTTTAAACTTACTACCCATTTCCTCATAAACGCGTAGAGGTATTAAATTGAAATTCCTACCAAATACTCAGGTCTATAATACCTTTAAGCTGTAACAAAATCTAACTTCTATGTCAACGCAATCAAAAGAAACAGCAATTTAAGCTGCATATTTTGAAACTCGCAAGTACTCGCAAGGGAATCAAAACCTAAAGGGTACTTCCAGTCGACCTAGAATCTTGAAATTTGGCATGAAGCAACGTTTTATAGCACACATAAAGGAAAAATTCCGAAAACCTTAAATTTTTAGTTACATTACAAAATATATATTTTTTAATAAATATAAACTTATTACTTTTTTCCTCATGTTTTGCAATAAAAATACCATAGTTGACTCGATTGTCGTAATGAACGAACTTTGTAAACCTTGCAGGTTTGTACGGAACCCTCGGTGCGCGAGTCCGACTCGCACTTGGCCGGTTTTATTACTATAGTAAGTACCGAGTAGCGAGACGGGAGGGTTGGGTCGGGGTGCGGGAGAGGCGACACTCGAAGATCGCATATCAAATAGCCTCAGTCTGGGTGTACTTCTATGTTTGTGATGTTCCCGCCTGATTACCATAGCATAGATAGGCGATCAGAGTTTCGGACCAGGGCAAGTGATTGTGTTGTGTATCGGACCCACTTCGGCTAGCTGAGCCAGCGTAATAAGTAAGTAGTGTAAACCGGGCCTTATGTAGTCGCCACGCACCATTTCACTCGCAGCGCGATTGTCGTATCTATTGGCCGTGTATTATCAGACTCTGTGCCCCGACAATAGGGTCCTTTATTAGTCGAAGATTAATGACCAGAGTCTGATAGACGCAATGATTTGTATCCACGACGCCTTTTAGTGGGTTTCTTTTGGAGGGTTGTCCGGTAGTTGAGTGTTTACGGAAAGTGGCTGTGGATAATAATAAATTAAGCTAGCTGTCTGAGGGAAAGAAAAACAAAATGGTTGTTATTTGACAGTTATAGACTGATAAATAAATCTGTCCATAAATCTCAGCCATCAGAGTTTGTTGTTAAAAAAAAGGTATTTGTGTATTTGTTCATTTACACTCATTATTTCTCTCACACGCGCGTACATACACATACACATTCAGACAGACTTCACGGGCACAGAAAGAAAACGATGACCCACAGAATTAAGCAAAAGTACATTAATAAAACAACCCACATAGATTTTCAACGCCACTTTGTATCAGAAGAATTAATGTACTTATTATGTTTTTTTAAATACTTTACAAAGAAAGCAAAGGAAATTTTAAATTGTTTTAATTCGAAAATACTTCAGGGGCCAAAGTGCAAATAGAGTAAAGAAACTCAGAAACATGTCCGGGTCCCATTTGAAAACAATTTGCGCCCCGTGAATCAAGCTCCATTTCTTTTAGCTTATATACGTCCCACTGCAGGGCACAGGCCTTCTCTCAAAGAAAGAGAGAGCTTAATTACCATACGTGCCCAGCACGTTATTTTTATTTTATTTCAGCACTTTTCATTACGAACCTCGCTAAAGTTGTCTAGTTAACTTCTGAGAGACATTACTTTATCTTTATCCGTACTTGATATTAATATTGTAAAGAGGAAAAGTTTGATAGACAGATAGGTAGATAAATCATTTATTTGTGCTCATTTATTTGTGTTTAGTTTGTTAGTTAACATGTTTGTAAGTTAGTATGCAAGGGGGTAATCCCCTAAACTACTTATTCGATTTCAAAATTACGAGTATTTTCACCCGTATTAAGAACGGAATTTCAGGGTGGACATAGGCTAATCCGTAAACTACATATAAATATATATATAAATATAATATATCATCATCAACCCATTATGTCCCCACCGAGGGGCACGGGTCTCTTCCCTGAGGAAGGTATAGGCCATACTCCACCACGGGGGCCAAGTCCGGATTGGTGGAGGCTTGTAGACTAGTGGCTCGTCTACTGTCAGAAGTTGTCAAGCCGCCCTAAGGCCTCTGACTTGGCTTAACGAGTGCCATCTATCGACGGCAGCCGGCACCAACAGCTTAACCGTGCCTTGCGAAGCACGGAACCGCTCGGAAAAATGCCACTAGCGTTAGGCATAGACGGCGACCCATCCATGCACTGAACGCGCCCAGTGTTGCTTAACCTTCGTGATCGTTTAAGATCACTCAGGCAGCCGGGGCTACGAGCGATATATATTTATATATATATATTTAAATAAGACTGTTATTCTTTATACATACTTACAGCCCTATCACACTAGCGATTTCCGAGCGATTTGAAAGCGATGCGATTGCTCAGCGTCGTCGCCGTGATTGCGCAGCGAGCTCGCCACGATTGCGTGGTGTTTTGGACACTCAGCAACAAAATAGATTTGATCTAACGAGCAAACACTGTCGTCGACGGTGACAATCACTTTCAAATCGCTCGCAAATCGCTAGTGCGATAGGGCTCAAACTATCGGGTAGAAGCATGATTTAAGCTCCCTCTTCTAGTCCACCGCTTAGTTCTTCTATTGAGTTCCATTGGAGTCCTCGATACATCGTTTGGCGGAGATACAAATATCGTGTTTTATTGCGTATTTTATTTGAGCGAGACTATTTATTACAATACACATGTCGACTCAGGTTTGCTTGGTAATGTTTCTGCCTCATTTGGCCCGGGAGCTAAGGGCATAGCTCATCTATCACCTTGGGCCTGCGAGAGAATTATTTGGCTTAATTTTGTAATACTATTGACTAATAATAAAATACCAAACATGCAACTCATATAAATTTTAAATATAAAATGTTACTAGTTATATTTAGAGTAAAAAGTAATACCCTATGTACTTATAATAGTAATAATTTTAGTGTTAAAGTTAGTGTAAGAATACATATTCTGATCAAAGCCTCTAAATAAAACAAATATAAAAAAAAAATTATATAAAATAGAAAAAAAACGACGTTTACTAAAATTACTTAACTACAAAAACATTGTAAGGCATCTAAAACACAAGAACTATTGTATCATGTAAAAATCAAAATCAAAATATTTATTCAAATGTAAATAAGGTCTTAAATAACACTGAGTGTACAATACCGATTATGGACCCTGTCGGGCGCGGCAATACGACTTAAAAACTAACATGCTTATAAAAATATGTAGTGGGGACACAAATATTTTCTTAAATTTAGTAGGAATTTCTCTTATAGTTTAGGTAAGTTGTTAAAAAATTATCCTATCCTAGGATAGTATCTTTAATGTCCGTAATTTTATTATGTAGTAAAGCCTTAGATCAAGTATAATTTATCAATACTATACTCGTGACTTTCCAGTACATTAATTGTCAAATTCTGACATTTCAGCGCTGACTCGTGCTATCCTACTACCCATGCTGGTGTTAACAACTTCTTTTATGTAGGCTATACACTTCCCATGGTAGGGCACAGGCATTCTCACAGAGCGAGAGTATGGGCTTAATTACCGCGTGTGCCCACCGCGGATTGGCGATTTCAATCGCTGAGGTATGTGAATAGCTCACACTCAATTTTTTTTTGGCAATTTCAACCATTTTGTTTTCATTTTTTTTATTTTGTTTATTCTCAGTAGAACAAGAAAACCACAATTTCATTAGTCTGTCAAACTGCCAATGCCGTGTATCGGCAAGCTCTTGTTAACAATCCTTGTGTAACTCACACAATCTACACAAAGTAGGTAGTACATATTTTTTTCAAATTTTAAATACTAACCATTAGACAGTAAAGTGTATTATAAAACACATGTTTTCGGGTTCCGGTCGGAGAACCCAGCCTTAACTAGACCAACGAAGCCGTCGGAGCGCCCAGAGCTCCGAAGATAGAAACACCCAGCTGTCTGCGTCGTAAAGCGACGTCATGTTGCTCACAAAAGACCTCCCGCCAATTGCAATCATGAGTTTCATTGCGCACATTTTCTAGTTCGTAAAAACTCGGGCATCTACTCGGTGAGATTCGCTACCGCAGGGATATGTTTATTTTTATTTCAGTACACTTTCTCCTTTGTAATGTCAGGGTAAATTAAGATTAGTTAACAAACTTGGCCTTTGCATCTACGTAATGAGATGATTTATACAGCTTCCAGTGGCAACTCCCATCAAACTAGATGGTGAAGGGACCACTCGGATGCTGTAGTGCCTGGGACATGCTTTTTAGAAGGAGTAGATCAGCACCTGTACGATTAGTCAGGATGGTATAGGTTACTTAACAAGAACCTTAATATTAAGAGGTTTTATTGAAAACTTACGATCTTATTTATAAAAAATAAAACGACTCCACTAAAACAGTCCTTACTGATTTCGTATTTTGTTCCGTATTTCGATCTTTAGACAGAACTAAATTATGACTTATAAAGTCAAATCTCCACATTAGTTAAGCTTTAAGCGCTCCGCAACTAGTCTCGTTAAATGTCCCTTAAGCCTACTTTCAGCAATGTCTTTAATCTGTGGTGTGCACTGTGTATCTCATGAGTGAATGAATGTCGAACACCAAAAGCTGTTTTTCTCAGTGTTGCCAGATGTGGTGATTATGGCGGCCAAAAATTGCAATTGCAGATGCTTTTCTTCATCTTTGGAGGTACATTTTCGATAACTTCCATCGTGTTTTAAGTTTCTTCAATGAGGGCTTTTCAAATCGTCATTAAAAAAAATACAGTACCGCAAGTTCCGATAGATGGTGCTGACGTCACATAATATTTCAAAATTGACATGACATCACTGTACCTTCTCTGTGGTTTCTGTCACGTTGCTCGCTTGTTTCGTTGACGAGAGGAGAGATGATTAGATTACCTATCACAGATTAATGACGATGTGCAAAATTTAAAACGTATGATGACATTTGTTCTCCTTGCAGCACCATCTAGTTTTTGTTAATGAAACTCAACTGGCAGCTGTCATTGAAAAGCCCTCATAAAACTTCGTCAATCCTTTTGTTCTTTTTTAGGAATTTACAACATCAAAGCGTTGCTGACACAACCACAGACTACTTAGGAATGAATGAGATGCGTACATTAAAAAAAAAAAAACAGCGTTTATTTAGCTCGAACTTTTTATTAATCACAAAAAGTTAAAACGCCCACTGAGGTTAAATGGCGGCATGCATAACTTATTTTTTTTATAAATAAGACCGTTGATATTTAATGGCGACGGCAAATATGGTGACAAAACCTCAGTGTCTGAAGTGAACTACATTTATTGCCAAAAACACACTTTAAATATAAATATAGACATAAGCTTACATAATTATCGTTATCTTTAATGTTTTATAGAAAATTACAACATAAAGGTGCTGTTTTCTGGTGTGTACAACTAGGAATATTCTTAGGCAATTTTCTTATCTTAAAGTTTTTGGCAAATGGTCCCATGCTCAGCAAAATGCCGCCCGGAGATGCATGCAACACCGGTCGGCGCTGATTTTCAGCAGCAGTTGTTCATTTATATAACTATAAAACCTATTGCATCACCAATCGATACACGAGCCCACGGTGCACGTATAAGGCTGCAACCATAGAATTATTCTAAGGTATAGGACCGCTGTAGACGGGTACGGGTTGACCGATTGATTGATAGAACCGCAGTCCTAGCTTACGACATTGGGCAACAAATTGGTGACCAAATTGGCATACCTAGCGTGGCCGGTTAGCGTGCACTATTAGTGCGAATGCGCGTGTCTGCCAACGTCACTTAAGATAAGATAAGATAAGAATATTCGTTATTGTATACCGGAAAAAAATGTTACAGAAACAGCAATGGCAAAAGAAAAGATATACCTAATTGGCGGCCTTATTATAGTAGTATCCGCTTAGACACATACACGTGGCGTTATAATGTGTGCGTGTCGCCTCAGTTTTGAGCAGAATTTTGTTCGACCCACTCTGTTTTTCCGTAGTATACATACATGCTGCGACCGTAAAAGTAGCCTGCCGTCGTAAACCGACCAGATGATTTATGGTCTCACCCCCAAACTGCACTGAAATGCGGACGGGAATAGATAAGTACACGTATGTACATTGTACTCGTCAGAGGACAGTGGTCAGTTAGTTTGTTAGACCTGAGATTTCCGCACATACCCCAGTTTAACAATCTGTTAATCCTGTACCGCTAACAGCGGTCAGTTGGCCAAAGGGCATACAAAAAAGATGACCACTTTTCATAGACCTACAATTCGTGGGTTACTATGGCAATTCGATGCGCGTTGCGTAGCCGATTAGCGGACTAACCAAAGTAGGAAGACTCGGTGACACAAAGTAGCTATTTACATCGAATTTTCAGAATAAAGTATTAATTATTTCATCTAATATACTATAAAAATCTCATGTCACAGTGTTTGTTATCGAAATTTTTTTTTGTTTATCTTTGATAGGTTGTAGCCTAATTAATAAGGCAATTCAACGTTTGCCGAGGTAGCTAGTAAATATATAATCGTTTTATGAATGCGGCCCAGACAGCTGTTAACAGTCGAATTACCGATTGTTGATGTACGAAGAACGGTGAGAGCCGTCTTAATAACCCGGGACTTTAATAGATTCCCAAGGGGTAGCCAGAGATCAGGATTCTATTTTTAGTTCGACTGGAGATTTCCGCTCTTAGCCTCATTATACTTGCTGAGCTATGTAAATATCTCAGACACTGGGGTTTCCTCACTTTGTTTTCCTTCACAGTTAGCAAGTGGTAGTTCTAATTCTAGTTAGACCTGAGATTTCCGGACTTAGCCTTATAGTTGGGCCATTGTACGTAGCAAGCGCTTAGGTATGTAAATACCTCAGACACTAGGGTTTATCACGATGTTTTTCATTCGCCGTTAGCGAGTGGTATTGCTACTATAACTTCACAAATGTACTTAACTCAGAAAACAAATTCATTGGTACATGCCGGGATTCGAACCCACGACCTCCCGAAAGCCGTTCTACCGCTTCGCTACCGCCGCGTTCTTGGGACTTTCGTTCGTGAGACCACAATGGGTAGTGCGTCGACGCTAGTCACGCGTTTAAATGTCAAAAGTCACGACTTTCCAGTACAACAATTGTCAAATTCTGACAGCTTAGCGCCACAAAACGCATGACTCGTGTCATCGTAATACCATACCACAATCTTGTGGCAACTGGCAAACCCTGCTCTTTCGCTTCGTCAACATACATTAGTCGTTAGAAAAAAAGAAAGAAATACAAATACAAAATGTTTATTTTAACCACAAAAACGCAGTATTATCTTAACATGTTACACGGAGCATACAAGCAAGAGGTATTATTATGAAGATTACAGTTTTATCACAGAGTTTAGTACAAAAGAAGGAAGAACAAAGAAAGAAGACATTTATTTCAATTGTCACAGAAACACACAGTAAACACGAAGGTACACAAACATAATACACGAACGTCAACAAAAGAAAAATAAAAACAAAACAATACTGCGCACTTTACTGGTATGTGCTGTATAGCTTAACAGCAGCGTTACGTGCACATAAACTGGTTTCAGGTGAACCTTGATATTTAATATATACGTACCTTAATGCACTGCACTATAATTGTACCATGTTTGAAACTTAGCTACTATAGTTTTTCATTTATATAATTAAATATAAAAAAATCAACTAGGTGTCTTCGAATTGTAAGGTACACTTTTTAATTTTTTAGTAATGCGTTCCAACGCTCCAATTCAAATTCCAATCCGTCAAAATAACGAATAAGGAGAGAAATTTTCTAAAAGAAAAAAAGGGACAAAAAGTATAATCAAATAGAAATAAACCTTCCAAGGTAAAATAGACCGCAATAGTAAAATCTTACTCTGATCATACGGAATTCTAAAACACACGTTGAAATACAATGGTTTGGTCCTCTGCAGATAATTATCCCGAAGTATAATAACGCTGAAACCTCAGAGCTATCTCCACAATGTGCCAGGTATCGTGCAATATTTTACAAAGCATAAAACGGAATACCTCCACACCGTCTGCCCTCCGAGAAAACCCCTGAGCGCACATGTCGGTAGCGTCAGTATGCTGGTATCGATCTCACACAATACTTTTTCGCTACGCATAGACCGGGAACCGTGTGGCACCGGATTAAGAATAGCATCACCCCATTTCCTTACATGGATGTCGTAGAAGGCGACTAAGAAAATACATTACCAAGAGACGGGCAGCAGCGTCTTCCTGAGATTCCAACCGCGTACTGCGATTGCCAACCCGCCTGCCAAGCGTGGCGATTATGGCGAACCCCTTCATGGTTAGAAAACCACGAGGGAGGACTATGTCCTGCAGTGGGCGTCAAATGCCTGATGATGATGAGACCGGGAGCCATGGTCGATACTAACCACTTTAAGTAACGCCTTCCGGTCTATAAATTTCTTTTTTTACTTATTTATTATCATTAAACAAACAAATTGCAATCACAAATTAAAATTAACAACAATTTTAAAAAGAGCGTGTAGATGTGAAAAGATCCCCACACTAGGCAAGCCTGTATCGTCTCACTCTATGGGCTTTGCATCTACGTAATCATATATTTAATAATTTATGATGATATACCTACGTAATAATTTATGCAGCTTTACTCACACTTGATGGGTGAAGGGACCACTCGGACGCCGCAGTGCCAGGGACATTGTTGTAGATAGAGTAGGCTTGCCCAGCACCTATACCATCCCGACAGCTTAGTCGGCCTACCCCACAGGAAATACCAGTCAATACGTGCGGAACCAAGCAATCCGCGGGTTTCCTCACGATGTTTTCCTTCACGGTTAGCGTGTGGTATTGCTACTACAAATTTTCATATGTACAGAACTTTGAAAATAAACAAAGCAATAGATACATGCCCGCACTGGGAATCGAACCTGGGTCTCTCGCATCCAAGTCCATTGTTCTTCCCACTGGGCTACCATCGCAGTTAACCCCTCAACTGCTCTCGCGGAATGGAACGTATAGGTGGCCCATACTAAGTTAGACACAGATCTGTCCAGATCTGAAGAAGGAATTTTAATTCAGCTTTACTTGTGTAGCGATTGTGAAATTATTTACCTACACTAATGAGGAACCAAGACAAATGTAAGTTAGATTGACCAGATGATTGCACCATAAAGAACAGAGAAGAGCTCACAAAAAAAGAGACCATATAAGTGTAATTTTTGGGATTTAATACCCTGTTGAGGATATCAACTAATCCGGATGTGATGTAGTTTATGGCCACGGCTCCCGGTCTATAATGTAAGCTGGGCCATCTAAACCTGAAAATTCCGCTCAAAATTCCGCGTAAATGGAGTTAAGGCAATACACTTAGGGCGGAAATACGGGCGAGGCGGTGACACAGCAAATCCCGGCAAATGAATTGGATTCAAGTCTAATTCGGACTAAATATGTACAGCATGTCTTCGATCAAGCCAGTCGTCAAAAGTCCCGTGGTTGCGAATGGCGAGATACCTTGTACGATGGCGTAATGGTGAAAAGGCCTATACCCAGCAGTGGGCAAAGGTGGGCTGATGATGATGATGGTGATGATGTCTCCAATTACTAGGCACAATAATTTAAACCTGAATCCTAGTGATTGGTAGAATTAATTATTCTACTGGTTGGTAGAATTAGATAAGAAAAAGATAAAAAAGTATTTGCTGAGGCATTATAAGAAAAATAAACTTAAAACAAAGTAAGGCTGAACTAGTGATGACATAAAATAAGGCAAAAGGTAGTGGCTCAGCTGGTGCTGACCCAGATCAGTCCCGGGCAGCGCTGGTTTTCAGCCACTGCCTTCTCCCTGAGATGTTGTGCGGGAGTAATGTTATGAGGGCTAAAACAGTCAACTAGGCATCTTAAAATGTTCTGTGTGAATTAAAAAAGAAGGTTAACTAAAGAAAGGAAATCTCACAAGATTGGCGCCAATATTTGGTGAGCGAGAGGCAAATAGATGTTCAGTCCCTTTCTTTAATTAACCGCATTGCAAACGGGCGCACCACGTGCACAGTTAGTAGTGGAACTACTAGCCTTTATTATTAATCATCAAGTAGTTTATCAAAGCATTAAAATGTGAAAATTTCTTTGCTAAATCCGCCAAAATCCCACAAGCACCATGCTATTAGTTAATGCACCGCCTCTACTTCCTCCCTTTTCAAGCAGAAGCAAGACACAAACACACCACCACCGAAGAAATGACTTGTCATCAACCATCGGAGCCTGAGGATGCCTCGAGTTAGAGGCGAAACGCGTCGCAACGCATTTTTTTACACAATTATTGGTGTCGGTGGTGGTGTGTTTGTATCTTGCTTCTGCTTGCAAAAGTGGGAGGGAGAGCGGTGCATTAACTAACCGCATGGTGCTTGTGGGATTTTGGCGGAATTTAGCAAAGCGTTATTTTCACATTTTAATGCTATGGATTTCCGCAAAGTAACGCCTGATTCCATACAATAATTAATCAAACTTCACACACACTTTTTTTTTCATATTCAATTGTTTGTCCGTTTTAATCATTGTTAAATGTATGTCTTTGTGGTGTTAAATAAATGTTTTTCTTCTTCTTCTTCTTCTTCACACAGAAATCAAAATTTGTGACCGAAGCGGAATTCGAACTTGCACCTCTAGGATACCGTACCAGGGCTCTTACACTAAGCCATGCGAGCCATGCTCCGACTCTACAAAATGTATTACTACAGGCTTATCACGCAGCTTTAACCGGCAATGTAGGACATCCGGTTGCGTAATTCTGCACTACTTGCCAACTTACCTGCCCAACTTTTAATTGGGATTCAGGTAAATTTTTCTATCCAGGCATGTGAAGTTTGTTTATCTGCCCTAAGACGGGATTTCCGTCTAAAATCAATTAAAAACCTGGCCAGTTTGAGATCCGGTGCCAAGGACAGGAAAACAGTTAATTTATGAACAGTTATTAGATTAGATTAGAAAAATTACAAAAATTACGCAGCCTCACATACAGCACACGCAGCTTCACGTACCTCAGTGCTTGGGCCAATCGGCGGTGGGCACGCGTGCTAATTAAGCCTCTGAGAGAAGGCATGCCCTGCAGCGGGAATTATAAGCTGCATTAAAAACAAACATAAAAGGTTATGTGGAGAAGAAGTTGACAAAGAAACTCCACAGTTATTCTTAACAAAAAAGTTTTAATTAGGTACTTAGTAAGATAATTTACTTCAAACTAATGCTAAACAAGCTCCTTCTGCATTCCTGCTTAAGTTTACCTCGGGAAAAACTAAAACGTCAACGATCTCTAGAACAATAGTTTAAAGTTTAAATTTAACTAACAGAGTTTTGAAATTAAAATTTAATAATTATTATAGTGTTTTACACTAGACACAATCGTCCACCCATTAATATTACATCTCTTACGGAGATAAGCTCGCCTTTGTACATGCTATTTCTTGTGTAATGTCCTGTTCATTATTTCGTGTGCAATAAAATATACTAATTAATTTACTGTTTAATACCAGACATATTGGTGTTCTAAATAATCCTTGTGTGACGCATCTCAAATAAAAAGGTTCTGAATACTTTTTAATTACACGATTTATTCAAACAATCACAAGTTTCTTTACAAAACAATCTATCACCGGAAGAACTTGCATCACCCCGGCTCCGCGCGTTTTTTCACTCCCTTCTGTCAGAGTGACATTAACATAAGTCCTGTCACTCTGACAGATGTCGTATCGCGTTTACGAATATTGCTGGATATTATCACATTCTAAATGCATACTTATAAAATTGTGTAACACTTGATGTTACCTTTTTGCACAGTGGGGTTTACTAATGTATTGCCAAAAATCGTTTCCCAAAGTATTACTTCCCAAACTATTTTCCGCAAATTATCACTTGGCAAAAAAAACATTTCTCAAAACAACTTAAAGCAAATAAACAGTTAGCAAAAGTTATTATGGCAAGTTATTGTTTACCAAATAAATACTTGGTCAAAATTTTCTTACTTAACCTACCTTCGGTTTTTGTCGCAGTTCGTTTTTGTGGGGTCGCAGTTTTAATCTAACTTAACCCACTTTTCTGGTAACAGTTGGTGTCTGTGGGGGGTCACAGTTCTAACCTAACCTAACCCACTTTTCTGGTAACAGTTCGTGTCTGTGGGGGTCGCAGTTCTAACCTAACCGAACCCACTTTTCTGGTAACAGTTGGTGTCTGTGGGGGGTCACAGTTCTAACCTAACCTAACCCACTTTTTTGTCTTAATAAAACTTGACGCAGTAAAATTATGCGAAATGATAATTTGACCAAATGAATAAAATGCGAAATGAAAACTTGCTAAAGTTTCATTTGGGAAATGAAACTGATGCCATAAGTTTATTGGGAAGTAAAATTTGGCGAAAAATACTTTGGCTAAACGGCGGTATCCCGTACAGTGGACTTACCACATTTTTGAGGTAACTCTTATATATCTCGGGGAATCTTGTTGTAGAATGTTATGAAGTGCCCCATAAAGGATGTATTAACTTTCACATGGTCTAAATAGTAAAAATGACAATTTATGTTTGTTCCTAGTATTAACATTATGATGGCTACCAATATTTTCAATACAATAATAATAACAACTTCCACACAACACAATCACTCGTCCTGGTCCTAAACTAGGATATCCTGTGCTAGGGTAACCAGGCAAATACATCACAAACATGGAAATACACCCAGACTGAGGTCATAATCGAGGTCAGAGTGACGATATTGGCTGTAATTAGTAAAGTTGCCTTCGTTTTGCGTGCGGCGTTTCGTGACTGGATATGTCTATGTCTTGTGAAAATAGTATGGAAATCAGTGTACCTATGGTCGATACAATATTTGCTTTTTCACGATTTCACCAATGAATCTACAGGGCGTACACGCAATTATGTCAGGTCATTCCCAGTGCAGTAAATATGTGGTGTTGGCTTCCAATGAGAGTGTTCAGCACAGTAAGATAACCATAATGGTGATGTTACACGGTTCAGTTCTGCCTTTCAATTTTTACGTCGGGAATCAAAGATAATTAAATTATCGCAGTTAGACCCGTTTAATATATTACTAATTTGGATGAAGCAACCAGATTGAACAATTTAAACGTAAAAGTGAATCATTAAACTTTACGCTTTAAGGCTTAACCATTCAAAAATAAGCTGGTAGCAAGTCACTCCCGAAGTAGCATGCTGAAGTGGCAGTGGGCCAGCCATATCATCCAAAGAACTGATAACCGATGGGATAGACAAGTTCTTGAGTGGAGACCGTGGATCGGTAAACGTAGTGTAGGACGTCCTCAGACTCGGTGGAGCGACGATCTTCGCAGGGCGGCTGGCAAGAGCTGGATGAGAGTAGCCGAGGACCGTGCTCAGTGGCGTACAATAGGAGAGGCCTATGTCCAGCAGTGGACAAGCGGAGGCCGATGATGATGATGATGATGATGAAGCCACATCCGAGCCCACTGCCGCAGAAGTCCTATTAACCCTTTAGATCGCCGTCGTTGGACTACGATGAGAAAAACATACGATAAGATAAGAATATTCTTTACTATATTATTTATTGATAACATCATCAAGATAACCATACATAGTTTTAAGCTCACGCCTATATCCCAAAGATATAGGTATGCAAAGATAAACATAAACATTTACATACAGGCACATACATTGCTTCTGGCCCCACACTAGGATCACTTCTCACGATCCTGACTGACCATGCCTTCAAATGCAAACGTTTGCAAACAATCTATTTTTATTTTTTATCAGTACGCCTTTTTGTTTTCATGACTTTTTAACTTACTTTCAAAAAAGGAGGACGTTCTCAATTCATCGGCATCTTTTGTTATTTTTTATAAATATAATGTATTTCACAAAAACCCGAAAAAAGAGGCCTGGACCGATTTTATATCTGATACGAATTGAGAATCCCTCAGTTTATGAATTCGGTTTAAAAGTCCGATTCAAGAGCGGTAAGGCCTGCTGCTTGTAGGACACATAAAGGAAGAGTCCGGAGTCGGATCGGTACGTATTTAGGACCAACAAATCTAATCTAATCCTTACTAATATTATAAACGCGAAAGTTTGTATGTATGGATGGATGTTTGTTGCTCTTTCACGCAAAAACGGCGAAACGGATCCGAATGAAATTTTGCACAGAGATGATTATGAGATGAGAGAGATTATGGTCTATTTTTTATCCCGGAAAAATACACATCAAAATTACCACGCGAACGAAGTCACGGGCAACAGCTATATCTTATAATTACAATATTGGCTCACGCTAGGAAAATTGCCAAGGGCTAGGTTGTTCAGCGCAATAAATGTAGCTGACCTACTGCTCCGTAGATCCTGCCTGCTGTAAATCGTACGGGAGGCCTTTAATTTGTCCCTGATTGGCATAACATGCCGCCACGAATTACGGGCGTCCGCACCACACCCTGTCGACTTAATTTCACGATGGCGGATCATCACTTAAATACAAAATACATGATTGATCAGCCTGTACGTTGATTTGAGTAAATTATAGGTATACAGAGTTTTCTTGATTTTTGGAGGAGTTCAGGTTTTGGAAAGTGGGATGGTCAGCGAGGAAAGGTTAAAATATGTTCCTGTGTTTTTTTTAATGGGGGACAAACAGAACCTGGAACCCTAATAGGATTACTTTGTTTTTCTGTCCGTCATTTTGTTAGATATTGTTCCAGGTGCCAAAGAAAAAAATTCAAACGGTCCCATCTGAAAACCAGTTTTGCTGGTGATGTGCTGTTCACAGCACACGCCAGCAATGCATGCTGAGTTGGTGATCCTTTTTTGTCACCACGGAGGTACAAAGTCTTCATTTTTTTTTGTTCGATTATTGTTTTTTTATTCTTGTTGTAATTAGTAATATAGATTCTATAATTTTTTGGCAATGTAAATAAGTGGTTTCTTTCTTTTTTTTTTTCTTTTTCTTTGTTGTTTGCGGTGGGCACGCGTGGTGATTAAGCCCATACTCTCTCCCTGCGAGAAGGCCTGTGTCCCACAGTGGGACGTATATAGGCAGCTTATGTTATGTCTTTATGTACATTCACATTTTTCTATTCTAATTGCCATTGATTTTACTAGTTTTAACCAAGCGCCAATTTTGTTTTAGTAAATATTTCATGTAATTTGTAATTAACTCATTCAAGTTTATTTGATGAATTTCTGTAATTTGGAAATTTTAAAAATTACAATCGGAACACGGGCAAAAAAAAAAGTTGCTCCACGTTGTCCACGATACAGGCTCGGCCTAGTGTCGAGGCCAAGAGTCCATATAAGCACTGTTCTGCTCACGCTTGTGACTCGCTTGTCTCGATCTGTCGGCTGGTGCTAAATATGAAGTTAGTTCTACCGGTAACCCACAACACAGGCTGCGCCTAGTGTGCGACTCGCCACCGACTATCATAATTGCAATCTTTTCTTAAATAAACATATTTTTATTATTTATATAACCCTTCCTGAACACATTTAAAAAGGAATTTATCGTCGTTCAGAGCCCCAAGCCAAGGGTCTCTGCACTTTGTGCGTCCATTACGCCTCTCCGGGGCTTCCAGCTGGTTAAATAGAGTTATTCGCACTTATATTTTGAAACGTTTCAGAGGGAGTGAGCTGAGGAGAGAAGGTATTAAAAACTTTGATGCTTTTTGTATTGTACTTAGTTAGTTAGTGAAACTAATAAAATAATTACGAAAATAAATATTTCCTTATATTACATAAGCTCACGCCTGTGTTTCGGAGGAGAACGTAGAGACCAGGGTTTGCCACTTGCCACAATCCTAACAAGCCTCCTTCGCTTCATCAACATTCGTGTTGCATGCATATGAGCATGAGATCTAAATGAAAAAAGTTACATCTCTTGGAAAATTTATCTAACTATCCATCCAATGAATAGAGCCAACCACTGGACATAGAGCTCCCTAAACGCAAACGTAGAATAAGTGTAAAGAAAACATCTTAGCTACAAACAGTAGATAAAACAAACTTAGGCAAAAGTTAAGGGACTAACCCCCGGTTTCTCGTACACTAACAAGCTGTTAATCTACTGTTAACAGTTTTTTGTATGCACTTCGGTCAAGTGACAGCTATTAACAGTAGAATAACAGCGTGTTAGTGTACGAGAAACCGGGGGTTAGTTTAGTAATGTAGACTACATAAGCTTTAGTTCGATCTTCTATTCGTACGTAGATTATTTGTGGAGATCCAATAAGATGGCCTCGCACGGGATCGATCCTTTGGTAGTCAAGCGTGTAACTGTCAATATGTGTTTATGTTTAATACTAAACTCACTGAATAATTCATTTTCGTGTTAAATTGCGTTAATTTGTTCCTGAGTTTCCTCGGAATTATTTTTGTCTTACTATTTATTCCTCATCCTATCTAAAATAGAAACTATAACCGACAAAATTAAACTTTCCGTCTTTACAATAAAATCGATCTTGTATGAAAATTGTCTATTATTACTTTTATAATAAGAAATCTAAACTTAATTTGTATGTAAAGAATTATTGTCTGTCTTTTGAATGTCAGAATACAATACTTTATACTTTATTGCACACATAGAAACACATAAATGAAACAAAACATTTAGAGAAAAATTAAAAAGTGTACATGGCGAGGTTATTGCAGCAGAATAGACGATTAAAATAAAAACATTGTCACTTTCGAGCGGAAGTCTGGTTACCCGTAATACAAAGTATTCTAGTTTGGGGACCAGTCATTATCTATGTACACCTTTATGACAATAAAGTTTTCTGTATCGTATTGAATAATTACTTTCAACCCCTTTCAGATTCAGATGTAAATAAAGCTGCACAGATGCAACGATAAATTGCTAAGACAGTAATAAACATGAGCCCTTTACCGTGACGTCACGGAATAGGATGCCATAAATATCGGCACAAGTTTGAGAGCACCCGCGAACTTCGGCCGGCGGCGAATTTGCGGCGAATAAAAATGATTAGCGATGAGGTCCGCGGATAAATCATTAAGAATTATCATAAATAAATATTCAGTGAGTTTCGTATTAAATTTCATCTCTGGCGGCGCTGGCGGGCTGCCAGTACAAATTGGAAACTGGCAGAAGGATCGCTTAACTTTTGTTTAATTGAGTCTAGCATTTATTATGAAAGTTATTATGATGTGCAAGACTGAGAGAACGAGGTGTCTTGGGAGAAGAAGGAAGTCGTTCAGAAACATCATGGAATTGACAGATTTTAGACCTGTTTTGCTTGGCAAGAAATGAAGAAGAATAAGGAGTGATGACACCATCCTTTATTAGTGGAGAGGCACAGAAAAGAGAAGATTGATTATGGAAATACCAGTATTGGTTATAAGTTGTGTACAATCTTTCATCTCTATTTCAAAGAAAAACTTGAAATGAAAGAATATTGGAAAAGCTGCAATATACGCAGCTACGAAAAAAATTTAGACTATTTTTATTACAAAAAATCCATGTACTTTATTGGAATCAATTAAAAGGGTGAGTAAAATTTCATTGTACGGCAAATACAAAATGTTAAATACCTAGCTAAATAAAATTTGTTTCACTCTATCAAGGTTATCTCTCTCTGAGAGAAGGCCTGTGCCCTACAGTGGGACGTATATAGGCTGCTTATCATCATCAACCCATTATGTCCCCACCGAGGGGCACGGGTCTCTTCCCTGAGGAAGGTATAGGCCATACTCCACCACGGGGGCCAAGTCCGGATTGGTGGAGGTTTGTAGACTAGTGGCTCGTCTACTGTCAGAAATTGTCAAGCCGCCCTAAGGCCTCTGACTTGGCTTAACGACTGCCATCTATCGACGGCAGCTGGCACCAACAGCTTAACGTGCCTTGCGAAGCACGGAACCGCTCGGAAAATTGCCACTAGCGTTAGGCACAGACGGCGACCCATCCATGCACAGAACGCGCCCTGTGTTGCTTAACCTTCGTGATCGTTTAAGATCACTCAGGCAGCCGGGGCTACGAGCGATTCTGCTACGACGAGGCTGCTTATGATCAAGGTTATTCATACATACATATGTACATAAGCAGCCTATACACGTCCTACTGTAGGGCACAGGCCTTCATCATCACGCGTGCCCACCGCGGATTGGCGATTTCAAGCGCCGAGGTATGTGAATAGATCAGACACTCAGGTTTCCTCACGATGTTTTCCTTCACGGTTTATACAATTTTTTTAAAGTTGTTGCACCAAATGTACCATGCTCTGATGACATCAGGGCTTTTACAGGTTTGACCTGGAGTGCGATAACCGCAGACCAATCACGACGAGGGACTCAAGAAGAGGCATACGTCCAACAGTGGAACAAGAAATGCTGAAGAGGAAGAGAAGACAAAAGCTACATGATAAGTAGTACTGGCATTGTTTCGGGCATTATACTTCGCGCATCGTCTTCGAGATTAGTACTTAGATTAGTTTTGAGGGTAACAACCAAAAAAAAACAAGATATTTTATCGAGGGTAGTTATCATATTTCTGCCATCACCCGTTTGCTCCGTGGCTTGTCATTCGCATACAAGTGCCCAACCACTCATCACGTAAAAGTATTTTCCGAAGTTTTTTTTCAAGTGTTGTGCTACAATGCCAAAGGCCGCTAAAAGAAAACGGTCCGACTCGGATGGATATGAGTCCATATCGAAACAACTCAAATTACTGCAGGAAAAGTTAGAAGAAAAATATTCCAAACGTCATAGCAACAAACGTGGACGCCGTCGCTTACGAGTCATCGAGTCTTCGTCCTCGTCATCTTCTGTGTCTCGAGACTCTTCACCTATTTCGGATAACCTTCCAGGTAATAACCTCACCCAATTATATATTCACGACGAAAAGTTATTACATTCAACTCGCAATTTATGAACTTACCCTCGTTTATTTATTGCATTACTGGTATTGCGTTGTGTCCTAGGGGGACACGATCTTGCCTTATTGCAACCGAGCTGTTTTTGGGACTGTCTCACCGCAAACATTAAATGGGTTTACGTTGTATCCTAGGGGGATACAATTTTACCCTATTTATGCTCCGCACAAATCTGAATATAATGCTGTATAAAAAGGTTTGCGCTGTATCCTAGGGGGATTGTCTAAAATACATTAAGCATGGAATTTCATTACCCGCATAGTACCTAATCGGAATATGCAAATAAATCTGTAAAATACATTCCAGGCGGAGAAAACATGGACATCGGACATGTTAATACTGCAACGGAGCCACAAATGATAGACACTAATCCCCAAGACCCTACCCTTCGTCAGATCCTCGACGCAGGCTTAAGCCCTACACCTACACATGACGCCACCGCTCAGAATAATGACGCTCCCGATGAAGATGCGCTGGACAGCGACATACTACAAATACTAGGCGACAACCCGACCGCGACCGTTGCTTATGGAAAAGAGATACACAAAGAACTCGTAAACAGGTTTGAACACGCATCAACATCAGGGCTCACTAAAGAAGCTCGTAAAGAGCTGTGCGACAAATATCTTGTACCGTCCAACTGCACATGCGTTGGAGCTCCTAAGCTAAATGCCGAGATTAAAGCAGCATTGAATGAATCGCTTGCCAAGCGAGATCGAGTGATCGAGGCCAAACAAAAACAAATCGCCGCGGCAGTGTCTTGCTTGGCCCAGGTGGCTACAGAACAACTAGCCTCCAAGCATACGAACCACGATCTCCTGAGAAAAATACTGGATGCTGGTCGCCTTATCTGCGATATACAATATACTGAATCCATGACCCGGAGAAACTTTGCAGCATTTTCTCTCAAAAAGGACATGAAAGAACACTTATTTAGTACGAAAATAGATACTTCTCTATTCGGTGAAACCCTTGCAGAGACCCTGAAATCGGCTAAAGCAGTATGCAAGTCCGGATCAGAATTAAAAGTTAACACGCCCTCATTTAAGAAGATACGTCCAACAACCTCAGCTCAGAAGCCGCCGCCTTCGAAAAATTTAAACTGGAAGACCCCAGCTCCGGCTCGCAGGCAGCCAGGGCCGCCGCGGGGCCGCCAGCCTGCTCCTCAGCGCAGTCAGCCCGAGACGTCATCGAAGCAGTCGTCGTATCAGCACAGGTCGACGCGCCGGCAGTAGACCCGGTAAAGTACGCTGGTCAACTTGCCCGTTTTCACAAACAATGGTCACTAATCACTAGAAATCGTACCATTCTCTCTTGGATCAATGGCTACAAGCTGTCTTTCTCTAGTCCTGTAATTCAAAATTACCAACCTCTAAAACAAAAAGTGTCTTATACTGATAGAGTACACTTTAACGAAGCAATTCATAGTCTTCTCCTTAGGGAAGCAATCTCACAGTGTCAACCTTGTGAACAACAATTCGTGTCAAACATTTTCCTAAGACCTAAACCAAATGGAAAAATGCGCCTCATAATGAACCTCAAAAGTCTCAACAAACATATCGACACAGAACATTTTAAGTTAGAGGACTTGCGCACGGCAATTAAACTTGTATTTAAAAACAGTTTCATGGCCACTCTGGATCTAAAAGATGCGTATTTTTTAGTAAAAATACATCAAGAATCCAGAAAGTACCTAAGATTCGTGTGGGACTCAAACACGTATGAGTTCAATGTTTTACCATTTGGTTTAAACACAGCACCATTTATATTCACAAAAATTATGAAACCAATTGCTAAGCTTCTAAGGCTGTGTGGCTATATATCAACAATATATTTAGACGACATGATACTAATAGGCAGTACATACCAAGATTGTCTAGATAACATCAACATTACGAAAAAATCACTTACGGCCTTAGGGTTTAAAATCAATCACGAAAAATCTAATTTTTCACCTTCCACTTGTTGTAAGTTCCTAGGCTATCTTATAGATACTGAATCAATGACAATAACATTGCCAATTGACAAAAAAATTTACATAAAAAATGAACTACTTAAATTTATGAAACTAAAACAATGCAAAATTAGAAGTTTTGCACAGTTACTAGGCCTATTAATCTCTGCTTGCCCGGCAGTAGAATATGGCTTATTATACACAAAGCAATTGGAACACTGTAAATACTTAAGCTTAAAAGGTCACGACAATTATGACATGACTATGAGTATTCCAGACTCATTATTGCCGGACTTGTCCTGGTGGCTAAACGCAATTGATAATTCCACCCATAGAATAAAAGACGATAATTATACAACTGAAATCTATTCCGATGCCTCAACTACGGGGTGGGGTGCAGTGTGTAACGGAGAGACCGCCAGTGGTATGTGGTCCGCAACGGAGGCTGCACAGCAAATTAACTGTCTTGAGCTGCTAGCAGCCTTCATTGGCCTAAAAATATTTGGAAACGGATTACACGATTGCCAAATACTTTTACGAATAGATAATTCAACTGCGATATCATATGTTAATCGTACGGGCGGAATTCAATACCCACACCTAACACAAGTGTCTAAAGACATCTGGCAGTGGTGTGAATCCCGACGTATTTTTGTATTCGCAGCTTATGTTGAGTCCTCAAATAATATAGCTGACGCAGAGTCCAGGCGGGTACACCCGGACATAGAGTGGGAACTCACAAACACAGTTTTTTGTTTTCTTACCGTCAAATTTGGGACACCACAAATAGATCTGTTCGCGAGCAGAATAAATAGAAAGTGTGAAAAATACGTATCGTGGCATAGAGATCCTGATGCTTATGCAATTAACGCGTTCACAATAAGCTGGTCGCATTTATTCTTCTATGATTTCCCACCATTTTCCATGATCTTGAAAATGCTTAGAAAAATTAAAACGGATCAGGCTCAGGGTATTGTGGTTGTGCCTTATTGGCCGACACAACCATGGTACCCTGTTTTTTCCAGTCTTCTTATATCAGACATCGTAACTATACAACCAGATGAAAACCCAATAATATCTCATTCCAGCCAACGCCGGAACATACTGGGCGGCCTTACCCTGGTGGCCGGCATATTGTCCGCACGGCATTGATGCGCAGAACCGTACCTGAACCCGCTGCGGACATCATGCTAGCGTCCCTATCACCAAGTTCTTTTAAGCAATACGAAGTGTACTGGAAAAAATGGTTTGATTTTTGTAACAAAAATAAGCTCAATCTGTACGAGACGTCAACATCAATAATTCTTTCTTTTCTAACAGAAATCTATAACAATGGCAGCCAGTACGGCTCACTTAATAGCTGCAGATCCGCCTTATCTGTAATCTTGGGTCCGAACATTTTCGAGAGTGACTTAATAACTCGATTCTTTAAAGGCGTGTTCAGACTTCGACCAACAACGCCAAAGTATGATATTACGTGGGATACTAATTTGGTGCTAAACTTGTTAAACAACTGGTATCCCAACGAAGATATATCATTAGAGTTATTAACTAAAAAATTAGTGACACTATTAGCCCTTGTAACTGCCCACAGAGTACAAACACTTTCCAAGATAAACATAAAAAATATAGAAAACTATACTTCAGAAATTCTCATCAAAATTCCAGATTTTATTAAAACGTCACGCGCAGGAAGCAAACAACCTGTGTTGGCCCTACCTTTCTTTAATGAAAAACCATCAATATGTCCGGCTAAAACTCTTAATACTTACATAAATAAGACATTACCATTACGCAAAACAGACATACTTTTCATAAGTTTTAAAAAACCTTACGCTGAAGTAGGTACACAGACTTTAAGTCGCTGGATCAAATCCGTCCTTAAGGATAGCGGAATTGATACAGCTTGTCTGTTCTCTGCTGACAGTACACGTCATGCCTCCACATCAAAGGCACATAGTGTAGGCGTTAATATAGATTCGATTCGTAAAACAGCTGGTTGGAGTGGAACCTCCAACGTATTTGGCAAATTCTATCAAAGAACAATAATACATGATGATCGTACGGCTCTAGCTAACGCTGTTATGCGTTCCAACTAACCGTAGTTTATTGATGAAACCGTATGATTTAGTAAACATAACTATTTAATTCAATGTGATTCCTAAAATTATATAACGGAATAATAATTATTAATTAGTTATAATTTTTTGTACTTACAACTAATTACCTTTTTAGTTGTTTTTTGTTTTCTGATGAAAAATAAATTAATTCCATTTACAATATGCTAGTTTTCTACACTCACATTTCCTGAACCTACTCTGAAAGTCTACATATGTGAAATAAATAACTAATCTAAGTACTAATCTCGAAGACGATGCGCGAAGTATAATTGATGATTAAACGAACTTACCTGTGAAGTTCTATCATAATTATACGAAGCGCATCGTCTGAAGAGATTAGTACGTAACACCCGCCCACCCGGCTTATAGGCCCTAACGTGTGCGGCTCAGGAAACATTAATTGTCAAATTGTCAATACACTCTGAACGAAATGACAAGCCACGGAGCAAACGGGTGATGGCAGAAATATGATAAATACCCTCGATAAAATATCTTGTTTTTTTTTTTGTTGTTACCCTCAACTGAGTGCATGAGTGGTGGTACCTATGCGTTACTACATATGTGAAATAAATAACTAATCTAAGTACTAATCTCTTCAGACGATGCGCTTTGTATAATTATGATAGAACTTCACAGGTAAGTTCGTTTAATCATCAATTATAAAGGTTGTTTTTTATTTCAACCCTATTCGCAGAAACACTGGAAAGAAAATGGCGCTGGATAAGGCACACACTATTCCGGGACCAGAGTTGAAGAAGAACGATCACCTGGAAAAGATCAATGACCCAAGAGGCCAAGTCGATCGGCACTAGTCAGAAGTGGAAATGGGTGGTTGAGGCCCTCTGCTCCATAAGGAATTAATTGACCGAAGAAGAAGAAGATAGTATAAACCAATTAGACCTGCAGTGGACCACCTGGCTGTCTCTACCTCCGCAAAGAAGTAGCAGGGGGGCAAGGGAGAGGCATGACTATGCAAAATTTCCCGCAATGTTTCCTCTACTCAAGCAACTATCTTATCCATTAGCGAGCCTTGATTCTTTCGCCAATGAGGTAGTTTAAAAATGACAGTTAAGGAAAATAGTGCATGCTGCATGCACTAGATGTTGCTAAGTGTGGTGCGGTTGTGACAAGACATGAAAGTGAGAGAAGACAGAACAAAATTCCAACTGAGAATGAAAATATAGAGCTACTTCTTGTTGGTGAAAAACTAGTTTCAGAAAATTTATTGCCAAGACAAGCTATTTGACAGTAGGTACTGATTTTTGTTTTTCACTTGAATACCTACTAATTTACTACCCAATATTTATTAAATAGACGTTTTAAGCTCTGTAGATATGCTAAGTACCAGCTTTGGCAATAAATTTTGAAAACTGAGCATTATCCCTGTGACCGGGTGGTCAGAGAGCTTATGTTCAAGGAATTAGTTTTCTATTCTTTCCACCACAGATTACCGTCTCTCACAACATGCGTGTATATGTTACAGTCATAGTGATTAAATAGCTATTATACATAATGACTGGTCATTATATATAAAAGCCAAATTCACTAGACAAAGTAATAAATTATTATGCTAACGTTTTATTTTGGCAAGTGTTATATAGCAAATAATTGTTTGATTAAATTTATATTTCGCATTTTGTTTGTTAGTTCAGTACACATAAGCAAAAATAGGTTCGAAGTTCCAGGATGGAGCGGAGCGCAGCGACGCTCCATCCTGAAACTTCGGGTGTTAGTTCTTTTTTTTATATAAAAGCGAAAAAAAATATTTCACTAAAAAACTTAGTTTTGTGTCAAACTTAAACAAGGTTGGTGCATGGAAAAGTCATAGGTACCCTACATTATGATATTAATATGATATTAAATAAAATTGCTAGTAAATGTGATTAATTTTGTGTTAATTATCACTTTATCTAAACTGAGTAGACATTATATATAATGACTAGACAATATATATAATATCCAGATTTATTACTTTGGCTGTAACATATACACATGTAGCGCTCAATTATATCAATTGATGCTTACGCCATCTAGTGGCCATCGTAAAAAGCTACAAGAGCTGTCACTCTGAAACCATCTCACTGTTTGCGGGAGTATATTCCCGAGTTCTTTCCTTTCTCCATCACTTCCTGCACTTAAATGAAACTTTTGTGTTTTGGCTGAGCCATTGTTGCTGTGTGTATTCTCTGAGCGTTGCATCGGCTGCCATAATATTTATTTTCGTAGCTGTTTTATTGGGCGAGGAAGTAAATATTTTCGTGAACTCTGCACTGAATGGTTTTGAATGTTAATTGCTTGTCGTTGAAGGCGGTAAGTGGACAGTGGACGAGCTTGGCAGGAGAACAGAGGTGTTAGCTTCGCGAGAAAAAGCTTGTGCCCAACAATGGGCTTCCTTCATGGACTGGATTGCTACATTATTATAGGTATATTTGATATTTTTCCGGATTCCATAGTTAGTGCCATAGTTACTTAGACCGGAAATTTCCGTACATAGCCTCATGGTCGGGCCATGGTGCGTAACGAGCAATAAAGTATGTGAACACCTCAGATACTCAAGCTTCACCATCCTGACAGCTTAGTCGGCCTAGACCACAGGAAAGATAAGACAACACGTGCGGAGCCAACTACGCCACGGGTTTCCTCGCGATGTTTTCCTTTACAGTTAGCCTGCTTATATGCCTACACATTAAAATAAAAAAGAAAGTCGTACATGACGCACGCACCGCTCTGGCTACTAATGGTTCTCATAGATTCAAGTTCGTGTTGAGATATTTTTCAAGACGCCCTTTTAAAAAAAATAAGTTAGCGTTGGCTGTTGTTCAGGCACGATCATTTTAATATGGCTAACAAACTGTCCAAAATTCATGGTTTATAAGCAAAATAAGCGCGGTGGTAGCCTAGTGGGTAGAACATTGGACACGGAGGCGAGAGACCCAGGTTCGATTCCCAGTGCGAGCACGTACCTATGACTTTGTTTTCAAAGTTATGTATATTTGTGAAGTTATAGTAGCAATACCACTCGCTAACGGTGAAGAAAAACGTCGTGAGGAAACCAGACTGTCTGAGTTATGCACATACCTCAGCGCTTTAAATCGCCAATCCGTTGTGGGCACGCGTGGTGATTAAGTCCATAGTCTCTCTCTGAGAGAAGGCCTGTACCTAATAAAGCAAAATAAGCACCTTAAATATTTCCTGACTCTTATGAAATACACAGTAGGTATTTAAAATGGTCCTCAACGCGGATTAGTGCAACAAAAAGAATATAATAATGTAGGTACAGCGATATCATTCCGATGTAAAAACCTAACTGCCAAGTGGGTCACACGGGGCTGCAAGTGATGCAAATTGCTTCGGCCAGATGTCGCTGCCTGTGCGTAATACAGAGAAGTTTGTAAAGAGACTCGAAATTTCGCTGATGCCTGCACTTACCCATTAGCTCAGTTGAGAGAGCGCTGGTACGGGTAGCCAGAGGTCACGGGTTCAAGTCCCGGCATGGGTGGAATTAGCCTCTGAATAGTTTTTTTTTAATTGTCCTCAGCACGGGTTACTGCAACAAAAATAATATAGACACCTAGTAGAATACCAAATTTTCCATGAATAGTATTCTTGCCATTTGAAACCTCAGAAAACTTTTTATATTCAAAACGCAGCATTTCCATGTACATTTTTGCCTTTTTTGCTGTCGAAAACATCATCCTTTTCATCACACTTCGCGTCCTAAGTGTACGTAAAAAATAAGTTAATAGAAAATAAAAAAACCTGACCGCTAAAAAGTCTTCATCAACGTTTGTTCGTTAAACTTTCGACCTCAGCATGCCGAACTTCGAGTTTTTTTGGTAAAGTTGATATTATAGGTAGATATTTGTAGTTAGTTTAGTTTAAAATGTTCGGCCACAGCAGGCGGTGATGAGTTGCAAAGTTCAAGTAACTGCTAACTTTCTTACGACGTAGTTTTTACTTTGACACTTTTTGCTTTTTTTTACTTTGAAAAATACAGTTGACTTTTTTTAATCTATAATATCTTTCCCATTTAGCTTCTGGGTGGTTGGTTATAACGAAACATCTAATAAAAAAAAAACTTGTGTCACAGTGTTTGTTATCGAACTCCTAAACGGCTTCACCGATTTTTATGAAATTTTTTGTGTATATTTGGTAGGTCTGAGAATAGGTCGTGGGCTCATTAATATGCCAAAATAACGTTTGCCCATTCAGCTAGTACTCATATAACTACGTACAAACGCTTGTAAAATGTAACACTCGTTTACTTTCGTAATCGGGTAATAAAATAAACACGCCAAAAACGGGATGGGTCCAAGTGCACTCGACGGCTCCGTATTTACCCGGTGTTCGCTTGTCAGTACTTTCTCAGGGTTATTTGTGTTTAAGTATTATTGACCCTAAAATATGACAATAGGAGCGGTAGCAACCCTTGCCTCACAGGCGCGAGGTCGTAATTATTTATTGCCATAAATAAGGTGGTATGATACGCAAATATTGCGCTGTGTAATTTTACTATTTAACAGTATAGAAAATTCATTGGATAGCTAAATAATGAAAGTGATAATTCAGGTAAGCGAAAATAATATTAAAACATGCTTAAAACTCATAAGCAGCCTATATGCGTCCCACTGTAGGGCACAGGCCTTCTCTCAGAGAGAGAGAGTAAACCTATTTATTTGCAAATATCGTGTTTTTTTTTTCATGACAAGTGGCAAACTCTGGTTTCGCCTATCATTCCGGGGTATATTATGTAATGTTATATATTTACAATTATCGTACAAGACCCGGATGACCTATCCAGGATCCTGAATCCTGGATGACCAATCCGGGATCCGGATAGGTCATCCAGGATTTGTACCTATGACTTAGACTTCCATTCAATTCAATTCAATCATTTATTGTTGACTAAGTGTAGATAGGTGTTAGAAATACATTTTATAAACATTTACATACAGGCACAAACATTGCTTCTGGCCCCACACTTGGATAACCCTGTGTCATGGGAACCAGAAACAATGACATCACAAACATGTAAACATCCAAGACCTGGGATTTTTTTTGTCCCCAGCCGGGATTCGAACCCGGGACCTCTCGCATAGTATGCAGATGCACTACCGCTGCGCCACGAGTAACTCTTAGGACTTAGTCACCCTTTACGGGTATTGCAAAATGGCTAAGATTTATATCCAACATCTTAGCATAAGCATTATACATCTAGGTAATCATTATATAGCGGTGGTAGCATAGTAGGTAGAACATTGGACTCGGAAGCGAGAGACCCAGATTCAATTCCCAGTGCGGGCATGTACTTTGTTTTCTAAGTTATGTACACTTGCGAAGTTATAGTAGCAATACCACTCGCTAACGGTGAAGGGAAAACATCGTGAGTAAACCTGAATGTCTGAGCTATTCACATACCTCAGCGCTTGAAATCGCCAATCCGGGTCAAGTCAAAAAAAAATATTCAAAGTAACACGGAAACTGTGACTTATAGAACATAACAAGTAAAACTAGGTCTTTCTCCCTGAGAGAAGGTCTGTGCCCTACAGTGGGACGTATATAGGCTGCTTGTGAATCTAGGTACGATTTTTAAGCATTAAAGAATTCATGAAGTGACTAAAAGTATTTTTCTATTAAATATGACTTTAATCTCTTTATAAATATATTACATTTTTATTTCTAGGGAGGGGTTAGGTTAGGTTAGGGTGGGCTGCAGTTTAACATTTTAAGCCTCGAAGGAGGGCGAAAGAGTCTATTTTATGTCTGGTTTTCATATTATGACTATATTTAACCTGTTTAAATATTTGGGGGTTGTTAAATACAAAAGTTCATATATCAAGTAAATGTATCATCCTCAGCCACTCGACGCCCACTGCAAGACATAGGCCTCCTTCGTGGTTTTCATAACCACGAGGGGTTTTGCCACGCTTGGCAGGCGGGTTAGCAATCGCAGTATGCGGTTGGAATCTCAGGAACACGCTGCTGCCCGTCTCCTGGTAATTGATTTCCTTAGTCGCCTTCTACGACATCTACGGAAGGAAATGGAGTGACGCTATTCTTAATCCGGTGCCACACGGAAGTATATGTATGGCGTGGCAGAATTTTATATTTTACAAAGAATGGTTTGCAGCCCTGTTTAATACAAGAATAAACCACCGCCTTATCACCGGACCTGTCCGCGGACTTAGTGAGTGTTGTGTGTCGACCCGCTGCAAAAAACTAAGAGTAACTTGAGGGTAGACCATCTACCCTCACCACAATAATTGTTTGTACTCGCACTTCAGTCTACCCATGACCACGGCAGCTGCAACATTGCCGAAACGTCGGGAATCAAAGGTAATTAAATTTTACATAATAAATAATTGTTGTTAGACCCGTTTAATATATTATTAAGAATAAACCACGCTTTGCTACCAGAAAATGTTTGATACAAGAATAAATTACGCTCTCCTACCAAAGGTATGTTGGTTACACAGACAAAACCTCGGTCTGGTACCTTAACATGACAGACGCAGAAGCAGGAAGGGGTTCATCGCCTGGGGCCCATAAACAAGGGGTATGGTTTGCTCTCTGAGCTGACTTTAAATCTAACAATAAAGTTAATAAAACACTCACTCAGTAGTCCGTCCTCGCACGGTCCGCGTGGAGGTTAGAGAATCTGCCGGCTCCTCCCAGCTGATGGCACTTGCAGTGGAGGCCCTAGTCTTCCCCTAAAACTACCCTTAAGAGCGCTCTTCGCAAGAAGGCTACTTACAAGTGCCGACTTTCTCCCTTCACACATAGAAGGAGGTTATATTATGCCACATGCAAGCGCACTTCGCCCCGGTGGTAGCCTAGTGGGTAGAATATTGGACTCGGAAGCGGGAGACCCAGGTTTGATTCCCAGTGCGGGCCTCTCGGTGGGGACATAAAGGGGTTGATGATGATGATTGTTAACAACAAACCGAGCTGTTCGGGCAACCCTGATTGTATGGGCGTACCTTTAATCTGTGGCAGATGTCCCTTGTTTCTTGTTGGTTTAATCTATGAAAGATCTGTCAAATAACTCTAATTACGTGTAGTTTCGTGTGAGGAGGTGTCGCGGCGGCGCAACAGCAGTCAGTGGACGGTTGGAAAACCATCCATAACCCGGTACAAAGTGCGCTTAGCATAAGCAGCCTATACACGTCCCACTATAGGGCACAGGCCTTCTCTCAGGGAGAGAGTATGGGCTTAATCACCACGCGTGCCCACCGCGGATTGGCGATTTCAAGCGCTGAGGTTTAGGAATAGCTCACACACTCAGGTTTCCTCACGATGCTTTCCTTTACCGTTAACGAGTGGTGTTGCTACTATAACTTCACAAATGTACATAACTTAGAAAACCAAGTCGTAGGTACATGCCCGCACTGGGAATCAAACCTTGGTCTCCCGCTTGCGTGTCCAATGTTCTACCCACTAGGCTATCCACTTCTCTATAAACCCATCGATCGAAAAGTTAATATTCATTATTACAACTATTCGTTTTAAAAAGTGTATTATCTATCACGAGCAGGTAATCTGTGAAATTGGACGAGCTGCTGGTCTAATGATTGATGATTAATGTATATCCACTTATTTGCTTCAGCTTTGTCTGTATAAAGATTGGCTGATTCAAAAGAATCCACTGGCTGCTGCTCTAATTGATACCAGATGCAGATAATGTTCTAAGACGACTTAGGTAAAAGACCCTTAAATAAAGATTAAAAAAAATCTCTGATGACAAATGCACCAAGGATGTATAGTCAATTCCAAATGCCAGAACTACACAGAAAAGAGCCAGGTCAAAGGAGTTAAATAAATACCCTAGGAGTGAAAGTAAACACTGTGCTTTTCATTACGAATATAAGGAAAGTAAAAATAAAAACATGAATTAGCTAAAATGTTAATACCTACATCTCTGCTATACGGAAGTACAAAAAAAAAACTCTAAAAGAGAAATGAAGTTCGGATTGCCGCTTTCCCGCCATTTTTTTTCTCGTCGTTGGCAAGCTGAAATTTGAAAAGCTAGAATATGGCTCAACAGAAATTTGAATATAGAACTAGTTTTTTTTTTAATAATTTGACAGCCGTTAGTTGAAAAAAATTTCTCTCTAGGGCTGAAAAGTATTACTTTCAACCCGCTTCTCAGGCAACTTGAGAGCAGAGCTACTTTTCGCCTATGAGTAGAGAAAACGTAATTTGCTGGTCCTTGGTCGTTAGCTTATCACATAATACTCATCCATATTTACTATTTCTTGACTTTGAATACCTTTGAAAAAATTGTTTGTCAACATTACATTGAAAGTTTATATTGTACGGAGTATAGTTCCGAGAATTGCTGTACAAATATAAAAGTAAAATCTCTACTTCTCAAAGTGTATTTTTTAGTAAAAAACTTCGGCTATTCTGCATTTTACTATCCGCATACGAGAGCGCTTAAACGGTTCACTACCTGTTCATTAGTACATACAGAAGGTTGACTTTGGATATAGGTATCTTGAGAAAATGGTTTTGGTTTAATAATCACTCTTAAAACTGTTCTTACTCGGAGCATGCAGCAGTGAGATATCACTCGCAAAATTCATCATTTTTAGTGATTGTAATAAAATGAGTATACCTACTTTGATAAATATAACCCTCAGCGGATAAACCCTCCGAGGGTTTGACATTCTAAATTGTATTATTTAATTTACATCCTATTATATCCCTATTACATAGAGATGCAATAGAAATTTAGTAGGATGTAAAGCAAGGATGTTGCAAGCGTGGAAGTCAGGGGAATCCCACGTTTGCCTGCGCTGCACCATCACTTATCACATGGCGAACCTCTCAACTGTCGAGTGCCAGAACGAAATCTCTCTAAACACCCGAATAGCCTATCCACCCCCCTTTCGGGAATTCAGAAGGATTTAAGTAGGGCCTATGTACTAAGGACAGCGTTGGTAGCCTAGTGGGTAGAACATCGGACTCCGAAGCCAGGTTCGATTCCCGGTGCGGGCATGTGCCTATGACTTGGTTTTCTAAGTTATGTACATTTGTGAAGTTATGGTAGCAATACCACTCGCTAACTGTGAAGGAAAACATCGTGAGGAAACCTGAGTGTCTGACCTATTCACATACCTCAGCACTTGAAATCGCCAATCCGCGGTGGTTACACGTGGTGCCCTTACTCTCTCCCTGAGAGAAGTGGGACGTATATAGGCTGCTTATGCGTGTATATGCCAAGGCGTGGAAGTCAAATGGCCCTATGCTACTGATATTATACTCCCGATTTCTGTGCTTGCCTGTGCCACACCGTCACTTATCAAGAAGCCATTTTGCATGGTGGAGCTCTTAACTTTCGAGTGACAAAATTACACTGAGAGCGCACGTTGGAATTTATTCGTACGTCTGTGTAAAGGTTGGCCGCAAACTCGCGACTTAGAGTAGAGATGTCTCATAATTTCAACATGAGGGCAAGACAGGTTTTCCACGAGCCAACTGGTCCGGACCATAAAAACCGCATAAATGTGTATAAGACTCCCGATGTTCGTCTCTAACTATAGGAAAGAAAAGTCATTTTTGCAAAGTATGTTACATTATATTTATTCTTGAACACTTGGAGGTGTTACCGGTTAGCTGTTGCCCGTTAGAATTGGGCATATAGTTTTATGTCTGTAGATATTGGCTTTTCCAACCATTTGTACAAATGGCCTCAGTCTGGGTGTTTTCATGTTTGTGATGTCCTTGCCTGGTTACCATAGTACAGGGTATCCTAGTTTGATTGATTGTACTATGCGGAAGTTATTATTAGTATTATATCCGAGCTCAAGCAAGAAATTTTTGTGAATCGCCGACGAGGGTTGGTCATCCTCATTATAATACTATAGTAGTACCTGGATGACCGAGCTAAGCTCAATGTTTTTTTTAGTTAATCGTGTTTTTGGAAATTATATTCAGATACGATGAAAAAAATACCGGCTAAGTGCAAGTCGAACTCGCGCACGAAGGGTTCCGTACCATTATCTACACAAAATTAGACACAAATTCACATTTGTTGTATGGGCCCCCCTTAAATATTTATTTTATTTTGATTGAATTATTTATATTTCAAACTAATATTCTGTGAACATTTCTAGCATCTACCTATTGCCGTTATTAATATTAAGCAAATATATATATTCACACTTATGGACTTATATATTTATATATTTTATATTTATAACACCTGCTCGTCAATGGCATATTATGTGTCATGCAAACTCAACTTAAAGCAAGTCATTTGTGTCCTATGGTCTAGCCGGGTCATTATAAATGTACTGAATTTCATAATCCCCTAGGGAATTATGACATTTGAATTTGGAATGCAATCAACATTGAATATACGAGCTCCTTGCAATCCATGACCAAACGTCAAAATTAGAATATAAACTTTTCATAGAGCCCTACACCAAGAAGAATTTATTCAAAATTAGAATGAAAACTTTTCATAGAGCCCTAAATCAACTTTCTTTTTAATTGTATTATGTTTTATTGCCTCGCAGTGTTTATATAAAGTAGAGTATGCATTTTGGGGATAAAGCAGTGTATTTGTCTCGGGCGTTTTTGAACCCCTCGGCCTCGGGATTCTAGCTCGGGATTTCTAGCTCGCTTCGCTCGTGAGTTAACCCTAGGATCCCTCGTCCTTGGGGTTCAAAATATCGCCCGAAACATAATACACTGCTTTATCCCCTTAATGCATAATCTACTATCAGACTTCACTGTCCGTCTGTCTGTCTGTCTATCTGTCACCAGGCTGTATCTCATGAACCGTGATAGCTAGGCAGTTGAAATTTTCACAGATGATGTATTTCTGTTGCCGCTATAACAACAAATATAATAAAACAGAATAAAATAAATATTTAAGGGTGGCTCCCATACAACAAACGTATTTTTTTGCCGTTAGAATATTTCAAAATATGATGATGATACAACCCTCAAAGCGCGAGTCTAGCTCGCACTTCACCGATTGTTTTTTTTTATAAATAAGAAAATGTCGCAACCGCGTCGCCAGTGAGCGGCCAACCCGTTCAGCGCACGGCAAGTTATAATGAGCCGTCGCCGGTTAATCGTGCCGCGCGCAGCTTTGTGCCGACTGACAGAACAGTATGGGGCGTCCTTTGTGCCTCCTAATTTATGGGGACCTCTCGCCGGCAGGCTTTAAGGGGCTACTTTTGCCCGACTGCGCGAGTGGGGGGTTATTTTTTTCAGGCTCAAGTGTGTGCTTTTTTCCCCCCTCGTCGGTGTTTGACTAACGCAGAGGTTCGTTTGGATTTTCCTCTTGTACATGGATTCGTGGAAATCTGGGTGTCTTTTTTTATTTTTTTTTTTATTTTTGTTGTTCTTGATTGGTTATGGAGTATAGGATACTATTTCAATCGGGACTGAGGTATGAGATTGTATTGTGTGGATTTTATAACTTATTTATAAATGTGAAGATTCAAACAAACTTTGGCCTTTGCATCTTTGGTCTAGTGGCACGTTCATTCACACTAGATGGGTGAAGAGACCACTCGGACACTGCAGCGCCTGGGACATAGTTTTTAAGATGGAGTATTCTTGCCCAGCACTTATACCATCCTGACAGCTTAGTTGGTCTAGCCCTCTGGAAAGACAAGTATTACGTGCTTAGCTAACCAAGCCGGGGGTTTTCTCACAATGTTTCACAGTTAGCGCGTTAGGTTCAAAAGAACCCCAAAAATATACTGTCATAAGGGATTGAATTTAGGGATTAAACGATCTGAGGCAGATTGCTGGCAGTAGCTGGATGAAGATGGCCGAGGACGTAAGGAAGGGGCGTGGCTTGGGGGAGACTTATGTCCAGCAGTGGACGAGTACGGACTGATTGATTGAATGGATTAAACAAATCATAGTCACTAAAGAGCACATTATTTGCACTTAGTTTCAAACTAGAACATTCAAACTATATTCTTAAAACAAAACAGGACCCCTGATCAAATTAATCGTTTGAATCCAACTTTTTAGGGTTCCGTACCTGAAGGGTGCCAACCGGGACCATATTACTAAGACTTCGCTGTTCGCCTGTCTGCCTGTCTGTCTGTTACCAGGCGGTATCTCATGAACCAGGATAGCTAGGCAGTTGAATTTTTCACAGGTGATATATATATAGTCCGCATAAATCTTTATGGCGGTAACGTGAACATAGTCACAGATCGTTTGCACATCGCTTACTGTCTTTACAGTGTATGTGTGGGTAATTGACGTAGTGTGATGCGTAGTAAATTAGCAGAATTAGCGAGTCCGACTCGCACTTGGCCGGTTTTTTATTTAAACCCATTTATCGCCGTTGGTTGTTTGATTTTTTATCCCAAATACATATTTTATTTCCTTTCCGTAGTCGTTACGACTTACTATATATCTACGACGATTAAGTTTTTATCGAACTTCTTTATATTTTCATACAAAGTTTACTTAAGTTATTGGTTTTTTGTTGTTAATATATTTAATAAAGAATTAATTCATAAAAGTATAGTAAAGGGAAAATGAAGGCTATATTACTTACTTTACCTCGGTTAACCCTGTGATATTTTTACCGGAAAAACATGGATATACACCCAGGCTGTGATGAAAATAGTACTTGACAATCGGACAAATATCGTTAAAAATTATAGCCTGAAGCATTATTAGCCTACACTACTAGCTTAGACTTATTCAGCAATTCTCTTTGCAAGAACCGCAGCGTTGTGCTAAATTGTACTAAGATTTCAGCACTTCCAAGTAGCTTACTCTATACGTAGGTCCACAGAGCCAGGTGTCAGGTAGCTCTGGCGCAGTTTGCGGCAACTTGTAATTAGGCTGGGATATACTGGGGCGTTAATTGAATGAAATTGCACTAGGTGTGTTTACGGTGGCTACGCGAGATGGCTTTGGCGGGACACTGTGGTGTTTTTATTTTATTTTGGGTAACGGTTTGGGAAGGGCCACTCGTTTTGCCTTGTTCTGGTGTGTTAAAACTCAAAGAGATAGGAATGTACGTAAGCTTTTAATTCCTAGCTCTTACCTTATACAACTCCTGAAACTCGTCAATTACAGTTGGTCATTTAGAACAATATTTGAATAATTTTTTGCTCAATTTTACATTGTGTAAAATTATCTGAAATAAACCAAATAATGACATGTTATGGTATGTTTTTTATTTTAATAATTATCTGCTTTTAATAGGCTGTATAAAATTACAATCAAATTTCCAAAGTTTCTGTTTATTCATTTTCAATCACAGTTGAATTCACTTTTCAACTTTTATTCTTCAATTTTACCTTTTCGCTTTAGTTTAGATTTCAACTGACAGTGGGCACCCCGATATTTATACTGCACCAATATGCGTCATATAGGTGCACTCGCAAGTGATATATATCCTTCTCTAAAATACATGTCTACCTACCTACACACTTTGAGAAGGTTCGATACTTTTCATACCCCCCGGAGGTTTCTAGAATGTTCCAGAATGTACGTACTAATAAAACTCTACTTGATCGATCTGGAAACTTTGGGCAATATCCAGAATGACATTGATCCCTACACGCATAAGTACTTATGCATCTACATGTAGCATCTAGATTATTCTAAACGGTTCGACTACTCTCTCGCTGTCCGCAACACTGCCCATGCTAAACCACAATGTCAACACACAACACACAATTGTCAGTAATTCCCGCTTCCCAAGTCGATGCATGGTCACCGTCGCGTTGCGTGGCGGCTCCCGCGCTGTCGGCTCACTAACTGATCCACGCTTCCGCCGCCGCGCTGGCAGCCGGCGCCGTCAGCCGACACTGGGAGCTGCGGTGAGCGTCACTCAGGGGTAGTTCTGAACGTGGAAGATTAAAAAGCTGTTATGGAGTAATAACCGTTCATGGTTAGAAAAACATGAGGGAGGCCTATGACCTGCAGTGGGCGTCAAATGGCTGATGATGATGATGATGTTGGCCCAGAAATGGGACAAAGAAGAGGCTATGTAAAATGGACAAATACACATAAACTCACACTCAAGATAAGAGGGGTGTTCAATATGAAGTGAGAGTGAGATATAAACTCCTAGGATAGAGAAAAAGAAAATGAAGCAACAAATAAATCAAGATTAGCAAGATGATTCATGCTCATGTTGTTCCCTTTAACGCAGACTATTTAAACTATCTCGCAGGAGAGTTTTAGTGATTCGCGTTTTTATAAACAAGACCGTCAGTCATAGCTTCCTAAACACTGCGATTATAATTTTAAGATTCGCTATAATTAAGAATAGTCATAGCTCTAACTCTAATCGTTATGGATGCTAAATATAAATACCTAAATATGTATAAACAGCTGAAAAGGTAGTAGGTGTACCACTACTATGGTCAATTGTATACCACTACTTCGATATAAGAAACTTTTTGTAATATCTTTCACCTGGTTTTGAAATAACGTGTTCTCTATCTCTCTCACATGGAGATCTAGATGTAAGCAACTACAACCGCTAAAATGTAACCTATGTTTTTAACACAATAAATTCTTTCATTCATTCATTCATAAGAGTTTAACGCGTACACACAGAATGAAAGCCCTATGGATACGCTCCGTATCCAAGCAACGGAACCTGGCAGCTCCCAAGCCGACGAACTTTTTCAATTAGTGTGTAATTAAAGGCTAATAGCCTTTCAGCCAGACAGCTTTTGATGAGCCTTAAAAACTTCCCTAAACGCTGCGGGTGCGACATGGTACGAATAGAACGGCTGGCTAGCCTGAACTCGCTTTACTTAGAATTGTGTCTATAATATTTAAAATAGCGCTTGAATTCGTTTATCCGTAAAGGGCACACTGCGGATAAGGGATTTAAATGTTTCAATACAGTTGGCGGCTGGTGGTGCTACCTACCAACAAAAAGCCGGACAAGTGCGAGTCGGACTCACCCACCGAGGGTTTCGTAC
The DNA here is from genome assembly GCA_947308005.1 of Yponomeuta malinellus. Taxonomy (NCBI): domain Eukaryota; kingdom Metazoa; phylum Arthropoda; class Insecta; order Lepidoptera; family Yponomeutidae; genus Yponomeuta; species Yponomeuta malinellus. The sequence continues at coordinate 757,448 of OX371007.1, read as the reverse complement.
AAATTTGTAGGTTCAGGAAATTATCAATAGTTCAGGAATCGAGTCTCGCAGTCTTTTTGAGCTTTTCCCGTTCAAACTTCAAAGACTATTTTTTTACCATTTAATTCCGAAGGTGTAGTTTTCAGATTTTTTCTTGCAGTTGTAGTATACGACAATATTTCTTGCCAAATTTTATAGTTCTACGTTCCCAGTGGAGGCATGTACCTATAACTTTGTTTATTTTCAAAGTTACGTACATCTGAGAATTTTTAGTAGCAATACCACACGCTAATAGTCACGGTAAAAAAGTACCCTATAAGTTTTGATTATCTTTAGAGCGTTGAAATATACCTATGTTTTTGCGGCAAAAAAGGCTGTATTTTTTTTGTACGTTAACTTTATTTTTTAGTTTTATTTTTTCACAGCTTAAAGGCACTGTAAACTTGAGTATATCATATACTCAAGTTTACAGTGCCTTTGAGAAGTAAAGGGTTTTGAGAGACAGATGGACAGATAGACGGACGGACAGAGGGAGAGACGATCAGACGGACGGACAACGAATGGGATCCTATAAGGGTTCCGTTTTTCCTTTTGAGGCACGGAGCCCTAAAAATGCTACTATGAATAAACAAATGCACGTCACTTAGAAAATAAATGATGTAGGAAATTTTACAAATACGAACTCTTTATTTCCAAAAAAAAAAATGTAACATGTGTTACACTTAGTGTAATGAGGGTTCACCAAAATATATAGCACTTGAAAATACGTTTATGCCATACCTGCGCGCTACGCGTACGGTAAAACCCACTTTGAGGCCAAGTGACGACATAAAATTGTGTACACAACACGGACTGTAAAATAGAAAGCCCTCTATCGCATATTTATGACCCTCGCCTGCGGCTCGGGCCTTAAACTTCTGCGATACCGGCCTTTCTTTACTTTACGGCCCTAGTTATATAAATAACTATTTCCAGTGGGCAGACCTTCTGTTACTCCGTAAGCTCTTTCGATGTTAACGGACAGAGTTTTTCTTTCGTTTTAGACAACTTTTTATGCATTTCCTTATTATAAAGCACTTTGAAGACATGACGGGGGCGGGCGTTGATTGAAAACTTCTTTGTAACTTTTCTCGAATGCAGTTCGAAGTGTTGCAAAGCCATTCACGTGATGCTCGAATTTGTCGCCGCTTTGGCATCATCTTAATTCGACTTTTACTCAATTGACTTACTCAATAGTAGAATATTGCGCAGAATGTAAATTTACTTTTGACTCTGTTTTTTTTTTATTTTTTTATTAGCATGATATAATTATTAAAAAAAAAACATTAATGTAATATAGGTACTAATCTAAGCATTCTATAATTTACAATTAATTACAATGATATGATTATAGTAGAAAAAGTTGATGTTGATACATAAATACCTACAGGTAAAAATAAGTGCAATATTAACAGAAAACAATTTTGCATGCCAGATACTGGCGCATCACGCATGTTCTAAATTATATAAAATATACCGCGCTTGCTTGCAAATAAATAAATGAAATGAGATTTGCAATGTTAAGGTATTAAACACAATAAGAAATTTAATAAAAAAAAGGTCCCAAACTGTTACTCTGTGCTATGGACCAGACCAGTACATCACAAACATGGAAATACACCCAGACTGAGGCCATTTGTCCAATGGCCTCAGTCTGGGCGCAGCGGGGATGGGATGGGATGGGATGGGATGAGATACGACAAGATACGATAAAGTCTTTCGATCGTTTGATATATATAGAATGATCATTCTACGAGATAGAAAAGAAGGAAAAAGCGTTCCCTAATTATCGCTTATTAGGCGGCCTGAGCAACACAATAACGCAAAACAAAATATTCACATAACAACTGTTAACTACCAAAAGTCCCTTAAATAAATTTTCTGTCAGAGACACCTTTGCGCCAGACAAACATTACAATATTTATGGCGCGAGAATATCAGGCAAAATGTTTTGCGCTTTACATTTTTAAAATGTCGTAAACTGTTTTAAATTTGAGTCTCACCTGAACCGAGGGAGGGAGCGGGAAGGATAACATATCTTCCTTTTATGTGTTGGAAAGGGGTATCCCTAAAACGTGATGCAGGAATATTCAGAAGCCCTAGGTCACGCTAGGGTACTTGGTAAAATATCGTTGAAGATTATATAAGAATCATTTAAGACGTCAAAAACTAAACTTCCCATACATACCTACACAAACATAAACCCACGCCAGTATCTCAGAGGGGTAGGCAGAGACCAGGGTTAGCTACTTGCCATTATCCTGACAAACCTCTAAACTTCGTAATGTATATCACAGCTTATATAACATAACTTAAATTTACGCCTGTATCCCAGAGAGGTAGGAAGAGACCAGGGACTGCCATTTGCCACGATCCTGACAGATCACTTTCGCTTCATCAACATTAATTAGTCGTTGCATACACGCACGCCAGTTTCGGGTACTTTTTGTCTTGCCCTTTCCTAATACCTCCCCTATTTGGTCCAAGAATGTCCGCCTGGGACGTCTTTTACCGACCCTTCTACCCATATTCGCTCCAACGCTACATCCCTTTCTCAATTCTAGTCACTGCATCTTCTTTCAGTCCATAACGCTTATATATGAGAAATAACTTGTAATTCTACACTTGTAACTTCTTTTTCTGGTTGCTAAATTGTGGGTATAGGTAAGTATAGTACCTATTAAACAAGTGCCGATTTACTGTTTGAAATTGTGAAGACTACAGTATCTATAGGGTTTTTTTTAATTCCTGTGATTCCTTCCTATTTGTTTGTATTTGGCAATAAGATCCATCCTAGGAGATTTTTATTCATATACATAATATTTTATTTATAATTTTTTTAAATATATCAGGGTTTATAAGCTAGGCAGTAGAGATTCGTTAAGAGATTTCTTTAAAAAATCTAACATCCTAACAATTGCTAGTCAGTATATCATAATATAAGTTAATATAAGTTATTTTAAAACCGTAGGTAGCCAACACGATGTAAATACTAGAAGTAAACATAAACTTTCTTTCCCGAGATTTAGGCTGCCAAAGGTTAATACATCCTTTATGGGGCATTGTATACGTTTTTACAATAAGATCCCTGAAGATATAATAAACTTGCCTGAAGTGCGGTTGAAAAAATGTGTAAAGCGCACTTTATGCCAAAAGGGCTATTATAGCATTAAGAATTATTTAGATGACAAAGATGTGTATAATTAAAGCCAGTTCAATGCATCCTCGTACTAGCTTTTTAGAAGATATGACATGTAAACTCTGTTAATTAAGGAATATGTTTCAAAAGACTAAGTTTGGAGTTTTTTTGACCGTTTTTTCTCCAAATGTCTAGATTTTGAAACGGACACCTAGTTTTTCTTGTAACGTTCAATAAGTCACAGTTTCTGTGTTACTTTGAATAATTTTTTTTTTACTTTGACTTTGACTTACGTAATTTTACTAATTTTGTGCTTTACACGTTCTACCAATTGCATAGTCAGTTGATGATTGTCATATAGATGAAAGACCATTATTTTTAACAGATATAACTGTAAACATTTCTTTTCAAACAGCACCACTACAAAACAGAAAAAGAGTTAAAAAAAAATATTTTTCTGTTTTGGAAAATATCAAACGAAAATATCTCTTCAAACAACAAAATTAGTTGTAAATGACAAACTCTAACTGAGGTGTTTCAGAAATGTCGCGTTTTGGAAATAAACTGTATATACTCTACTCCACTATGATAACAGACCCTACCATAATCTACGCTATCTATTTTGACCTTTCTCTACACTACCCTACCCTACTATACTCTATCTCGCTCCACCTCACTTGACTCGATCCTACCGCGACTTACCGTTATCCTACTATAACCCAAAGAGTATGTAATCACTACGTTATAAGAGTCGGCACTTGCTAACAACACGTTTTCAAAATTATGAACGTAGTTTGTACCAACCTAACAAAAAATAGTATAATACCAACATGAGAATGAAATTGCAAAACATTAGTGATGGACTGCTTATCGATATCGATAAAAATATTCGAGACGTCTCTCCCCTTACCTCATTTTCATGCTTTGAAAATTAAAGTAGGCGATAAATCCCAACACAGTAGGTCAACTCAATTATTTCGAGTATGACATGATGTGAATGGATTATCGCTTACTTTCATAATGAAAAAGGCATTTTTTTAAATCAAATCATTTATTTAGCATCAGGTGTAGAAAACAATGTCACCAATGCGTCACGTCGCTATCAAAACTTTGCACTTTGGTCGAATTTCAGATCTTTGGAGTCTGCAACAAACAAAACAATAAGTCAAAAAATATATTATCTATACCGCAAAATTGAGCAAAATAAAACAACATAAATCATTTCTGTTCTTGCTGTGTGGTGTTCGACGTTTAAAATTAACTCCTGAACTGCCCTCACGGAACGCAACGTATAGGTGGCCCATACTAAGTTGGACACAGATCTGTGTCGCGGCAGACGAGTGGTTAAGTAGTTGTGATCAATTTTAGACAGCATGTAGAAATATCTGGCAGAAATCAATCGTCCAAAATATCGATAAAAAAAGTACCACATGGGTACCGCACTACAACCGGCGTTAATTTAAATTTGTCAAAATCGTAAATTGTTCTAAATAATTCAGTTGTTTTATCCAAGCGCATTAAATAAATATCAAAATTTGCGTACATTTATTATGATAAACTTGCTAATTTTACCTGTTTGGCTCCAGTGGATATCTGGTTAAGAATATGCCAGACGTACATTAATTTCTGACTCTTCTAATGCCACAATGCTTATGCTTTTCCTCCCATATTTCTTGTTTAATCACTTTTCACGCACTACACCTATTGCTAAAGTTAAAATAAATAAAATAATGCCACACAAAAACGACAAACGAACAAAATTACCGGCCATTTGCAAAATACGTAATACCAACATTACCAACATTAGATTTCACATATAACCCGACTTAATTTTAAATCATGATACATCTACGTGATCATCTTCCATTTGGGTTTGACAGCTGCATCTGCAGGTGCCGCTGCTGAAGCGGCGGCTAAACTCAAGATAAGGAAATATAGCCAGCTTATGCTTCATTATTTGTTCGTCCCACTGGCTGTGGAAACGATGGGAGTATGGGGGGATGAGGGAAGAGTTTTCGTAAGGGAAATCGGTCGGCGCCTGAGAAGTCGTGGGTATGACCATCGTTCCGGGGCATACCTGATGCAAAGGATTTCCCTGGCGGTGCAGCGGGGGAACGCTGCTAGCGTCATGGGAACTTTTGGGTCAGGCGTGTCCCGGGGCGGTATATTTAATTAGTTTAATTTAATTTTTAGTTTACTCTTTAATTACAAAATTTATGTGTGTAATATTTAGTTAAGTTATTAAAATGTAACAACCCTAAAACTTGTGGAATGCAATAAAGATTCTACGTGATTCACTGCGGAGTTAATGCCTTTTGTTTTAGCAGGATTATATTTTTTGTTTCAATGTTGGCACAAAGTACGTTCATAATATTTTTTGTATGGAGTGACGAGGGCCTGCTATAACCTATCCTGCGATACTCATTCTCATATCTCGTTTTTCTTTTTAACCGATTTCAAAAAAGGAGGAGATTCTCAATTCTTCGAAATCTTTTTTTCTGTATATTCCCTGATTACTCACGACACGCCTGGACCGATTTAGAAAATTATTCAAATACAAATATAAATATTTTATTTATGAAATATGGGTAGGTACAAACATAATGATGATGCGTACAGGTGTAGAAAACAAAGTGACAGGTGCTCCATATTTTACCTTGCGGCGCATAATATATTTCATTCAAAATGTTTTTTTCGATTTCAATATAAAAATTTGGTTCTTGCTGACTTCATCTTCCCTTTCTCCTATCTTTCTATCAAGATAGACCTTCTGTATGATCCTAGTTCGAGCTAGAAGGATATTGCGAAGGTGTGGCCGTGAGCTCACATTTTATACCGAGTAAAGTGACGAGACGTTGAAGTGCAATCGCTCTGAACCTTGAGATGCTTTTTGCATCTCACACTTGGGTAGTCTTGTCAAAGGGCTAGAGCTTTTATTACCAAGGGACATTTTTCAGTAACTTTAGCTTTAACCAGGGATTTTATGTAAATAAAATAAAGAAATAAAAATAAAATAAATAAAATGGAGTCCCACAGGCGACGCGCGTTTTGCAAATTCTTAGAATTAACCACTTCTCCCTATTTGCCGGGATACCGCGTCCTAGTAGCTTCTGTCTTAGCAGTAAAACTAGCTAACCTGGCAAACGTTGCTTCGCCAAATGAATTAGTCTATGACCTATTCTCAAACCCACCAAATATACAAAAAAAAATCATAAAAATAGGTGAAGCCGTTTCGGAGGAGTTCGAAGATAAACACTGTGATTTTTATATATTAAATAGTGTGTACCTTATACTACAACAATGAATTTTATTATAATTTATTATTATGGTCTACGTTATTTTTCTCAATTTTTTCCTGGCACTACACCTTCCACTAACCACGTAACCCAAGACTAGCTGGAAGAAAATACTCATTAGTAATAAGCTCGCCTTCTCAATGTAAAACGCTGAAATACTCGATGTAAAACAGTGACTTGTAATTTAAATCAGTTTGAGAAATATTGACAAACGTAGCATAGGCTGCCCATGAGCTCACAGAATCGACGATCTAAGGCAAAACGCTGGTAGCGGCTGGATGAGGATGGCTGAGAACCGAAGCATGTGGCGTACTTTGGGGAGGCTTATGCCAAACATGAATATTAGGACTAGAACGATAGATTAGATTAGATTGACCCACTCAAACATATTAATTATTTGTGCACACAATAATAATAGGGGTTAAAGTATGAAATTGCCGTTTTATTGCAATAGGTTCTTTGAATTGACATAGAATCTTCATGGTTTGAGGTTTTCGAATGAAACTTTTTTCAAATGGTTTCTATGATGTTCTTTTTTTAAAAAATGTGAAACATTTGAATAACGACTTTCAATTGTTTTTGTTATTCAATTTAGACAAGAAAGATGGATACTGCGAAAATTCGAGTGATTATGAGGCACCCATTTTTCGTATTTTTTTATTTTATTGATTTGACGCAAGTGAGTCAATATTGTGGGTAAGGTAACGTTAAACCATGCCGCTAATTCCTGGGTAGTTTGACTATTGATCTCTTATGCAAATATAAACTAGTGAGATTATTTGTGATGGGTGGTACATAATTCTTAAAGATTATAATTTTTTTGTCTCAGAATTTTATTACGTTTCGAAATGCAACTATCGGTAGTTATATTTTTTGTTTGTATTGTTATGTTGGTTATATTGAATGTTTACTTCATTACATACTCTTTGGTTTATTTCTAGCACTTTTATTTTAAATAATAGATTTAATAATTCATTTAGTTTTTTTGTCACTTGTGTACTGTGCAGTACTAATTTTACTGACATTGCATTAGCAATTTATTTTTATAATTCTTGTTAGTACAACAATTCAGAAACTTACAAACAGATACGCAATTTTGCGCACCATATAACTCGGCGGAATTGTTTAGGCACATCGCAATATGGCGATTCCCACGGTGACGTGATATCTCAGATGGGTAGTGCGTCACTGTCTGGTTCTTTATAACCTGGGCCCTTATTATGAAGCAGCGATATATTCGGAAAGCTCGTTAACTTTGCGCTTGAGCCTGACAATTCACTCAAATCTAGCAACAAATACGGTTCTTTTTTGATAGTTGACTTCCATAGTTGAATAGTAATAGCCATGTCGCATTTTTCATAATAAGGACCCAGCTTAAATGTATCCGTCATTGTGATAAAACCTCTGTTCAATGACCTCACAGCTTATGGTGATGACCAGCCAGCCTATATCTTTCCAGAAAGCCAGCAGTGCTCTGATGTCACTGCAAGCCTCCGGAGGGATCCCAGCTTCCCAATAATGGTGGTCCGTTGATTTTCCATGCCTTCACGTGGGCGGTTATTTCCTCTTCTTTAAGAAAAGTGGGCTGTCGGTTAGTCCCATGTTCTGGAAATGTCTATTCAGTGAGCAGTGGCCTGTTAGGATTGCTACAGTTTTGTGCAGATTATCTCTTCTCAGATGCAGCAGGCTATTACAGATATATATCAGACAGAGACAAAATTTATAGATTTATTATATGTGTAGATGACCATAGAAGGAGACAGATGTGACGTTGGTCGTAAAACACGTGAGTAATACTTATCAAAATATCGGGCGTAGCCCGTCTGGCTACATGCTCCTAGTTGCGATAGCTTTTTTTTTATCAATCTTTTATTATCTAGTGCAAAATGGCAGAAAACAGGAGGTATGGTCGATGTCCGTACATGAGTTCATTAAAAAGAAAAATAAAGCTTGTAGACAGTCCGTAGTTTGAAGAAGAATTCAATTTCCTGATGTTAGCTTCAGATCAATCTGATAGTGAAACTGATTTTGAAGAGCATAATGATCGATGCAGGTTGACTGGTAAAAAATGCCACTAGCATTAACTCTACCTTTTGTACACTGTCTTTGTGGAATAAAGAATAATAATAATACGATATCTAAAAACAAACTTTTACAGTATCATGCAAGTGATTAAGATCAATATTCTAAGGAAAGTCAGGTCACTCCAGAAAAAGGTGGCCGAGATTGGGAGCCTTTTGTGCAAAACTTGCCAGAAATTTATGTCAAATTGAGGCACTGTCAAAATTGTTATTTTTGGTTGTCAAGAGTAGGTACCTATTATATTTTTTGTTTCTTTAGAGATTACATATTAAGTAAAAATTATAAAACATGTTACTTTTATAAAGTGAATCAAAATGCCAAAATCTCATGCCAATTAAGGTTGAAAAGTACCTATAACAATTTAATTTCGTTTTCTTGTATATTTGATAATAAATGTGGATTAAATTTATTCATATATGATTAAATAATACTTACTGTATACAGGATGAGTATATAGTTGACGGAATGTCGAGTTTAGAATCCCCAAAATTGTCACATTTCTGGGGTCACACAGTAGATGGCGTCACAGTCAATTTTAGTACCCCTCTTTTTTCTATGGAGTCAACATTCTCCCTAGTAGCACAGAGGAGTAGTATTGTTCTGTAGAGTTGACGTTTGTTTGCTCACTGACCAGTGACGTTACTGATTCCTGTGCGACGCCGTATTGCCCAAAATAGTGATTTCGCGATCTAATTAAAAAGTTAATTTTTATTTGCTTTTTTTAGAAGAAATACACGAAATAATTTAAAATTACCACCGTCTGAGCTCTCAATGAATAGCAACAAATCTGAGATGGTTTTCAGAAATCTGTAAAATTTTTAGGGGGAAGTACCCTAAAAAAATGTTTTAGTGATTTTATCCTACCGTTTTGTCGGCGTGATTAATATTTGTATCCATGCCAAATGTCATCTTTCTAGTACTTGTCATGTCTGTGCTAAGCCGCGGACAGACGGACGGACAGACAGACAGACGGGTATAAGGGTTTCTGGTTGACTACGGAACCCTTAAAATAGAATCGTAACTTAAAATCGAAAATTAAAACGCACAAGAAACGAAAATTGTTCGTCCACCATTAACCTGTGCGGGGCTACACTTAAAGGAATGGAGAGACCCCAACATCCGCCTCCAAAGTTGATTAAATTAATTCTTTAGAAGACTCCTTTTGATCCCCACTTTCCTATTAAACTGTACCTTTTTTGCTTTATTTGTCTTATCCTCTTTTTCTTTGCAGTTTATTTAGAAAGAAGTCCACTTCAATGGCATTCCGTTTTTGCTCGTTCGAAGAGTGGACCCTTTTAGCGCGTGTTTGTAAACGTTCTAAAAATTAAATTAATGAAAAACCCGCGTTGGAATGATGAATTTCTTTTTTCTTCCAGTATTGACGCAAAACGGTTTTGTTTTAAGATACAATTTGTATTTAAGATATCTTTGGAAAGAAGGGTGAGACGTAATAAACTGATCTGCTTCAGTAACTGCCCACTTGGAAGTTTTATTTAAAATAAGATTAGTAAAGTTATAGATAGATTAATTATACTTCGAATTATATGCGGCGGTAACGGAATAGTAGAACTGAGGCTTCACATTCGAGTGGTCGTAGGTTCGAATCTTGGCATGGGCCAATAGCTTTGTTTTACGTAATTACGTACATTTGTGAATTTTTAGTAGTAACACTATCACTACAAACAAAGAACTACTTAAAAAACCGGCCAAGTGCGAGTCGGACTCGCGCACGAAGGGTTCCGTACCATTATCTATACAACATTAGACAAAGATCGAGACAAGACTGATAAGGTATATTGAGAACAGCGCCATCTGTAGTATCCAACAAGAAGCGTTTAACATCGAGATTTAACGACATGACATTGGCGCTATGAAGGTTACATAGATGCCCGCTAGATGGTGAACGATGTCTTTAGACAACGTTTGTTGTATGGGAGCGCCCCTTAAATATTTATTTTATTCTGTTTTAATCTTTTGTTATAGCGGCAACAGAAATACATCATCTGTGAAAATTTCAACTATCTAGCAGTCATGGTTTATGATATACAGCCTTGTGACAGACAGACAGTCCCTTACCCCTTTGGGTACTGAACCTTAAAAATACAAAACTTGCGCAGGACGCCCTGTGACCAGGTGTAGCGACGACATTCGCAAAACGGTGGGCAGTCACTGGAAAGGAAGAGCCGACGATCGGGCTCAGTGGCGTTTCTTGGGAGAAGCCTATGTCCTGCAGTGGACTGATACCGGCTGATTATGATAAATAATACTCACTAACGGGGAAGCCCGTAAGGAAACCGTGGCGCTAAGTGCCTAAATGACCAATCCGCGGTGGGCACACGTTATAGTAAGCCCGTACTCTCTCTGCAAGAAAAGGCATGTGTGCCCTCTTTTGTAGCCAGCTTATGTTTATGCTGAGACTTTTTAATATGAAAATGGCATAATATGTTGTCTATCCAAAAATCAATTGCGTATCCGTAATCAGCGAGCGAACGTAATGTTGACGAGTCACAGTCTACAAAACATAAAAAATATGTCAATATAGAGGTTTGGCATGTGGAGTTTGCTCCTCTAGCCTTTACGTAATAATTAAAAACGTTTCGTAACATTTTGAAACGGATTTTGTCCATATAATTTCCGTGTATAATAATGAATATTCTGTTCTCTTTAATTATTTTCGTTTTATATGTGAAAATAAACGAAAAAACGTTTTAGTAAAAACAAATAACAGTTCACTGCTGACGGTATAGCATTAAAGATACATATAATGTTTTCTTGTGTTCGAAGAGCTTTCCCAGCTACATCGTTTGTAAAAACTGTCAACTAGAATTCATCGAGAAGCATGTTTCCTGCAAAATGCCATTTCAGGCAGACAGGGGCATTACCGACGGCCATTTGCACACAAAATCCACTGCAGCCCAACACTTCCATGAATAGAATTATCTCACCAGGACAACTCGACCCGTTTACCTAAACCAGTGAAAGGTAAGGAAAGGTCTTATCCACTGGCGCTGAGAGACTCAAACAGTCTATTACAACCCTTTGAAATTTGAAATTTAAAATAAGCGCCCGATTTATGCGGTTCTTTGGCGCTGTTATTTTGTTAGTTTCTTTTGCAGTTTTCGGTGCTTTCAGCCGGGTCACAAATAAATTAACCTGGAAGAACAGGTTAAAGCATTAAGTTACGGTATCAAAGATGATACGGATTTATTAGCGAAGGGCTTTGTATCTTTGTATGTTGTGGCAATTTAATAAATGATTATCTTATCTTATCTTATCTTATCTTATTTAATGACGGAAACGTCGGCATAATGCTCGAAGACCTCAGTTGAACGGGTAAGCCTTAAAATGAACATGGACAAAACGAAGGTCATGTCGAACGCCCGTGTTGTACCCACCCCAATAACATTGGGGCTTCCCTGTATACAACGAAAACAAGCCTATACACGGTTTCCTCTCATAAAAGCAATGGGCAACTTGCGACTAACTTAAATTGCAGTGACATTGCTTTTATATCAAAGAAATAAAATATAAAATTTCGGGACTTTTTTTTTAAATTAAACAGTTTCGGGGCTTAGGGAGTAAGAAAAAATGCGAAAAATAAAGTTACTGAAACAAATTTATATAAAGATGTGAAAAAATTATTTTACGAGATAACTCAAATATTAATAAACGCTTCATCATACACTATAAGCCGTTCCGTGCACGTTGCGACGTTATAGTTCGAGCCCGATTTGTATGGCGCATTTTTGTACCACGTGACTATTAAATTTTTGACAGGTTATATTATAACAAGTATTAGTTGCAAAGAAAAAAAAATACCACGTTTATTTAAAGCATTTGTAGTGCACGTTCTCCATTCTCAAGACACTTCAATTAGAGTTCGTGTTTTGTAACAACTTTTGTTACATTTATATTTTTCTAAATATCAGTGTTAATACACGTGATATTATTTTTATTTTTTTATGTAGCCTATATATTTCCCACTGCCGGGCACAGGCCTTCTCTCGGAGAGAGAGTGTGGGCTTAATTACCACGCGTGCTTACATACCTCAGCGCCTGAAATGGCCAATCCGCAGTGGATCTCTCTCACTCTCTCTCGGCCTGTAGCCTGCAGTGGACGTAAACAGGCAACATAAAAAAAATTGAAAAAAATTAAAATCTTAAGGGCACAAATTCGAAAGTCGTAAAATAAAATTTGTTTTAATCGGCAACCTTGTATTGACGAACTTGAGGAGTCGCGCATTTTTGAGGCAACCCTGGGCCCTAATTATGAAAAATGCGATATTATCGGAAGTAGCGAGATGGTCGCAAATCCGTATGTCAAGATATGATATGATATGACGTCATTGAGATAACAAAGAGCCATGCATTTCTAGCGTTCATTACTCAGTGGCAGAAAAATTCAAAACTATTCAAAAACAGAACCGTATTTGTCGCTAGATTCGAGTGGGTTGTCGGGCTCTTCGGAACATATCATTGCTTCATAATAATAATAATAATAATTAAAAGAAGAAGAAGAAGAAGAAAGAAGTTTATTATACCAACAAGATACATCAAAGAAACAAAATAAGCAGATAACTTAGATAATATCCACAACAACAGAAAGAAGACTGAATACACAACAGTCAAAACGAATAAATAAAAAAGGACTATATAGATGTAGCCTGTGGTGTATCTAAGTTCCACAAAAGGCAGCCAACTCAGGGTTGTGCTGAGGTACTTGTAGTGATTCCTCAGCGCTGATTTTCAGTCAGTGCTTACGGTAACCCATAATTGTACTACGGAGCGCGTGCCGTGGTGCGTTTAAGGGCCCTGTACTTAAGACGACTTACGAGTCGTACCTCTATCTAGTTCACGTCACGGCTGGATGTCCTAGTTTTTGATTGCACTTGCCGGAATAAATGTATTCAGGCTGCTGTTCCCAGTTGTTTCGCTCTGCTTGCGCTTACTCGCCCAAATGCTGTTACGTTGCGCCTTTTGCGGACAGCTCAACCGAGCTGGGGATATTCGTCTTTTCTGTTTTCACTTTATGAGCTGTTTTTGCTTATCCAGCTTATGCACCACGGGTGGAGTAGGATTTAAGCTTTTTTGACTAAATTGTGAAAATAAAAAGACCGTGCAATGAGACTTATGTTCAGCGAATAAATTGAGATCGCTTTTGTCAAAATCCGAAGAGTTACGAGGAAAATTTAAACGGACATACTTTTATAAAGAGGGAAAGCACCCAGACTGACTGGCCTCTACTGCAAACCAAACTCGTGACCTGTTGTATCGATAATCAAGCGTGATACCACTACACCAACCAAGCAGTCAATTTGTAAGAGCGGAACAAGTATTGTATAACTGCAGACAATTTGTGTGAGTACATCATATCATATATAATGTAAGTAACTCAATATCCGTTTGGTCTGGATTTATCTTTTGCATGTTTTTGTGTGAGCGGATTAAATATGGACGTTTTAAAGCAAACGTTTCAACTGTATAACCCGGCCATGGAAAACTACGTAAAAATTGACATTCGGAGCTACTAAGTCGCCATTTAAATGCCGTAGTAGGTTGCAGATTTTAAGCGCAAACCAATCAACCTATTCGATTAACCTACTCCATTCCACGAAACGAGCTCCCAAAGAAAACCATCCAAATGCACCGATTGGTTAATGCGCGTGACCCTCAACATTGAATTTTAATATTCAATGCCCTCAATAACCTATCCTATGAAGCGGACTGTCTTCGCTCATTGTTATGCTTATCTCTGCGCTGCGTGCATAGACCAATGAGATGCGATTATTTTGTTCCCTAGGAGTTCGACTCGTGGAAGGTAGTATAAGACCGAGATTCAGATATATATATCTCTGAATCTCGGAAACGGCTCCAAACGATTTTCATGAAATTTTGTATGCAGGGAGTTTCGGGGACAATAAATCGATCTAGGCAGGTTTCATTTTTAGAAACCGACGTTTTATCCGTGTTTTTGGGTACCTAATGAAAAGCTGCTACAATATCATTAGATTCATCATCATCATCAACCCATTATGTCCCCACCGAGGGGCACGGGTCTCTTCCCTGAGGAAGGTATAGGCCATACTCCACCACGGGGGCCAAGTCCGGATTGGTGGAGGCTTGTAGACTAGTGGCTCGTCTACTGTCAGAAGTTGTCAAGCCGCCCTAAGTTCTCTGACTTGGCTTAACGACTGCCATCTATCGACGGCAGCCGGCACCAACAGCTAAACGTGCCTTGCGAAGCACGGAACCCCTCGGAAAAATGCCACTAGCGTTAGGCATAGACGGCGACCCATCCATGCACTGAACGCGCCCTGTATTGCTTGATCGTGATCGTTTAAGATCACTCAGGCAGCCGGGGCTACGAAGGTAAATTTCGCCATCATCTAAAAGTTTATAATAGCTCAGGTGGCAAATCAGGCGGTCCCGAAACCAGAAAGCCCCGGTTCGAGTCCAGGTGTCTCCAGTCCGATTATTATTTTCTCTTTTTAGGGTTCCGTATCTGAAGGGTGCCAAACGGGACCATATTGCTAAGACTTTACTGTCCGTCTGTCAGTCACCAGGCTGTATCTCATAAACCGTGATAGCAAGGCAGTTGAAATTTTCACAAATGATGTATTTCTGTTGCCGGTATAACAACAAATACTAGAAACAGAATAAAATAAATAAAAAGTACCTGAAACTGGCGTGCGTGCATGCAACGACTAATGAATGTTGAGGAAGCGAAAGTGATTTGTCAGGATCGTAGCAAGTGGCAGTCCCTGGTCTCTGCCTACCCCTCTGGGATACAGGCGTGAGTTTATGTTATGTTATGCTCCCATACAAAAAACGTTTTTTTTTGCCCGTTTTTAGCCCGATATTAATAACAGCAACAGGTAGACGCTTGAAATATTCACAAAATATTTCGTAAATATTTGCCCATTAGCTCAGTTCGGAGAACGCTGGCACGGTCAGCCAGAGGTCGCGTTTTCAAGGCCCGGCATGGGTGGAATTTGGGTGGCGCCGGTTCCGAATTATACTTACTATTACTACAACACAGTGCTGTAGCGTTTTTATTAGGTTTCTGTAGTCCAAGGAACCCTTATAGTTTCGCCATGTCCGTCTGTCTTTGTGTCTGTCTGTCTGTCCGCGGCCTAGCGCAAAGACCGATGGTACTAGAAAGCTGTAATTTGTTGTGTGTATACATATTTATCACGCAAACAAAGTTAAAAAATAAAATGTTGTATTTTTTTCTTTAGCTTCATATTTTACATATTTGTGTACAGCAAAGAAGATTCTTATCTTATCTTATCTCCCCTGACATAAAAAGTAGGGATGATTTTTTTTTTCTCGTCACCCCATCATGTGGAGTATCGTTAGATTGGCCGTTGAACAATATTGTGAGTGTACGAAGACTATTTTTCGATTTAGAGTTTTGTTTGCGAAATATTAAGCTTTAAAGCGAGTAGAATGTCCCTCCTCTCTCCTGGCTAAACGGTTTATTGTAGAAACGTGAAAAAATTCAGGGTAGTAGCACATAATAATGAATTTGAAAGGAAAGGTATCACGGCTAAGTAGTTAACGAGTAATAGACAACCAACTTATAAAAGTAAAATTTCGTATAAAATCCATTGAAAATGACTTCGATGAAGTTGTTAGTTCTGTAAAAAAAATCCTCTTTATACGGAAGCCTACATTGCGTGTGGCCCAACACGCACTTGGCCGGGTTTCTTTTACTAAATTTTTCAAGCCATCCTGTAAAAATACTGCGCGCGGCACGCACTCCGCGGGCGCAGGTAAGCCAAAAGTTACTTCTTTGCACGCTTTAGTTGGTGAAATGAAATACTACCCGGCGAGTGTATTTTTAGTGCAGGAATAAATAAAAGTAAACGCGAAATGGGTCAGCGAGACGCGGGTTTCTTTCGCAGAGAGCTTTCATGGCGGGTTAAGCCTGGCGTGGAAAATACAGAAGCTGAAAATATAAAAAGCGTAGTAAAGAACTCTTTATCGACCAACTCCTACATTACGCGCACCAAATCCTAAATGCTTGTAAGAGTTTGTAACAAAATACCTGTTAGATTCCTAAAATTAAGATTATGACTATGTTCAAGGCAGAACTGTATAACTGGCTGTGCCAAAAGTGCGATTATTCCCTAAGTGAATTCCTGACAGATAAAGTTAAGTAAAGTGACACTTAATTTTTGACAATTCGGCTATTTTTAAATTTTTGTTTTATTTTACTCAATTCAATGTAACTGACATAATATCACCAATAGATAGGTACTTACTGTACCGTATAATGTGTCAAGTTGTTATGTTTACATGATTTATGTATGCTTGTATCTTGTCAATGTCTTGAAAACATCGTCAGTAAACCTGAGCGTCTGAGGTATTCACATACCTCAGCGCCTGAAATTGCCAATCCGCGGTGGGCACGCGTGGTGCTGAGAGAAGACCTGTGCCCTGCAATGGGACATACATAGGCTACAAGAGAAAACTGTTAAATCAGCGTCGCGAGTCTTTTGAAAAGACTCGCGACACTGATAAGCTTCTATAAAAGAAACCTTCGATATTTTACTGTTCTGTTCGTGATCAAAACCAAAAATAAAGTGATCTTATGTAAACATAAATAAATGCAAAGCGGAAAATTAAAAGTTTTGCTCTAATGAAAAAGTGTTTTTATATTAAATCTAAGAGTTACCTCCGATTTCGGAACTGATAATTTAACTAAGTAAATAGCAAGTATATTTCTGCCTCTTTTTTTTTGAGAATCTGAATGTAAGTGCATATTTAGTGAAACTGTCAAAGTAAGTAGTTGTAGTTTTTGAGGAAATACTTATTATAATTGAATCGTGTGATTTTAAAACAACACAAGTCACATGTGTTTTTAAAATAACACTTGCCCATTTTTTTTTATTAAATTATTTACACCTACCTATTGATTTACATTAGAAAAAAAATTGTAGTTTATTCATACAGAAATCAATATAATATGCTAAAATATTGCTGTTGTAGATATTAGTATTTGAATAAAACAGTTTTTTCTATTTCCTGCAAAGTTGTAATGAAAGGACATGTGTCGTTTTAAAATCACACGATTCAATTACTTCCACACAATACAATCACCTATCCTGGTCCCAAACTAGGATACCCTGTGCTATGGTAAACCAACCAGGCAGCCGAATGCACAAATTAAAGTCAATAAAAATACACACTCAATTTCAAAGTTTTACTCAATTATTCAATATAGAATAAAAATAAAACACGCAAACATACACACACACACACACACACACACACACACACGCACGCACGTACGCACGCACGCACGCACGCACGCACGCACGCACGCACGCACACACACACTACACAAGTATAAATCATGTCAGAAATCTTACTTATAATTAATTTCTGAAATTTATATCTTTAAATAAAATAGACAATTAAATTAAGCTCACACTTAAAACAAAATCTTTATTTTGCGTAGGTTTAGATGTTCAACCTTTACAAGTTATGGAAGAGCGGGTTTCCCTGGCACAGGTACTTTATACTTAAAAGGGAATCCCAGCAAAAGTGTATGTTAGCAATAGAATTGGTTGGATGAATAAATATTTTTGTATTTTGTATTTTGTATTCACGTAATAACTACGGCGACGTAACAAGTGATTGCAGCGTGCATTACCGATGCAAATGCAGCGGCGAATTGTTTCCCAATTACACGCCATCGCATAAAATATGGAAAGTGGAGTCCAACTTGGCCGGCGGGCCGACTGTATACTTTGTGCTAAACGAAGGTTCTTTTGCTGTAAACATACTACTTACGCCCGGTTTCTCGTACACTAAAAATATTTTAATCTACTGTTGACAGCCGTCAGTTATTTTTTGACGTGAAAAGTCTTTCAGTTCGGTAGCAGGGCTTGCTAAAACCGCATGCAACGAAAATATGTCACCCCGGTAAGGGCTGTAACTTTGTAGCTACGGGTCGTGTGCAATTTATTTATATATTGTTGAGCAGAAAAAAGTGGCCATTACTCAGATCCTCTCGACTCGTGCCGCTTGATCGCGCCAGTGCTGGGTAAAACATTGAACCAACAGGCGTGTAACCAACTGACAATGTCAGTGTCAATAATAGGTCAGCAGATTTTAGTGTACGAGAAAGTGGGGTTAAGTGGGGACTACAAACTGCTAAATGAAGCGTGAGATGCCCGCTTCGGGTTGTTGAAACGAACTTGGGAAGACAGTGCTTGAAAGTAGGTGGAAAGTGCCACGACTGCCTCGGTGATCTAGCGGTATCACGTCATGCCGGAGGTCATGGGTTCGGTTCCCGCCAGGGGCCCCCGTACATTTTCTCACATGGCCTCAGTCTGGATGTATTTGGGTATTGTAGTTTTATACTAGAAAAAGTGGTAGTGCAGTTCCTGAAAGAGGCGTAGGCCACATTAGAAAATTACGTAGAATTAGTAAAATTTGCGTATGAAAAGTTCGTACTTTTTAGGGTTCCGTACCTCAAAAGGAAAAAACGGAACCCTTATAGGATCACTTTGTTGTCCGTCTGTCCGTCCGTCCGTCCGTCTGTCAAGACCCTTTTTCTCAGGAACGCGTGGAGGTATGAAGCTGAAATTTATATCAATCACTCAGGTCTACTGTCCCTTGAAGCTGTGAAAAAATCAAACTTCTAAGCCAACGCAATCAAAAGATACAGCCGTTTATGCCGCAAATTTTCGACACTTGCAAGGGAATCAAAACCTACAGGGTGCTTCCCGTGAACTCAGAATCTTGAAATTTGGTACGAAGCAACGTCTTATAGCATAGATAAAGGAAAAATTACGAAAACCATAAATTTTTAGTTACATCACATAATATATTTTTTTTTAATAATTTTAAACTTACTACCCATTTCCTCATAAACGCGTAGAGGTATTAAATTGAAATTCATACCAAATACTCAGGTTTATAATACCTTTAAGCTGTAACAAAATCTAACTTCTATGTCAACGCAATCAAAAGAAACAGCAATTTAAGCTGCATATTTTGAAACTCGCAAGTACTCGCAAGGGAATCAAAACCTAAAGGGTACTTCCAGTCGACCTAGAATCTTGAAATTTGGCATGAAGCAACGTTTTATAGCACACATAAAGGAAAAATTCCGAAAACCTTAAATTTTTAGTTACATTACAAAATATATATTTTTTAATAAATATAAACTTATTACTTTTTTCCTCATGAACGCGTAGAGCTATCAAGTTGAAATTCATATCAAATACTTAGATCTAATTGCCTTTAACCCGTGAAAAAAAAAAATTCTAAGTCAACGCAAAAACGCAAAACGCAAAAGTACAACCATTGATACCGCATATTTTGAAACACGCAACTACACGCAAGGGAATTAAAACCTAAAATTTCATTTTGCAATAAAAATACCATAGTTATGACTCGATTGTCGTAATGAACGAACTTTGTAAACCTTGCAGGTTTGTACGGAACCCTCGGTGCGCGAGTCCGACTCGCACTTGGCCGGTTTTTTTTTCTGAGTGAAATGAAGACAGTAAGGTAGGTAAAACCACAAGAATAATAAGCAGGGAGCTGAAAAATATCGAAATTTGATCGAAACCAAACAAAAAAAACACAACTCCTTCGAAATATTTTTAGGTTAAGTTTCCCTTTTCACGGCGAGACGTTTCGTTTTATACAGTCACGGCTCTGTGTAATGGAAAGTTTGTTTATGAAAATTAATGACGCCACTTGATGTGAGTGTTGTATGGCGAGGCGACTGTGCGCTAGTATGAAACGGAATGTTTAGTTACTTTTTTTCTCGAATGAAACCGAAATTATTCCCATTCAGCCTAATGAGTTATATTATTTTGCAAATTTGTACAATTTGATAGAAAGTACGTAGATTCTAGGACAATGCCGTAAAGGCCTTAAGTACGTAGATCTACGTAAAAAGGCGTAGATATGGCAACACATCGTGTTTATGTTTGGCAACAAATTTGAATACACAAGTTTTTTTTTCAGATTTTAATTTTGTATATAATTTAATAAAAAATTGCGCTTTATGAACTCTCCCAATACCGCAGCCTTCATTGAATCAAAAATTAAAAAAACATGGTTTTAAAAAATACTCTCTCTCTGAGAAAAGGCCTGTGCCCTACAGTGGAACGTATATAGGCTGCCTATGTATGTATGGTTTTAAGAAATATTTAGTAGAACAGCGCGACTCCAATGCAGAAAAAGCTTAAGAAATACTTACATAAGCATCCTACATACGTCCCACTGTAGGGCACAGGCCTTCTCTCAGGGAGAGAGCATGGGCTTAGTCCTTAAAAAATACTTACTTACTTACTCCGCTGGCTCAGTGACCCAAAGCGGGCCTTGGCCTCCGACACAAAAAGTGGCCACTTGCGTCTGTCCTGCGGTCTCTAAAAAATATCCGTGAAAATAATATGTATTTTTTTTTAATGGAAAGTGCAACAATATATCTTCAAAGGTCGTAGAACAGAATTTATTGTAAATGACTAGTTCGATCCGATATGTTTACGGAACAGCGCTATTTAGAAATAATCCTGTATACTGCAGTCGATTCTACGTCTAGCGAACTTTCATTTGGTGTATAGTATGGGTTGTGCCTCGTTGAGTTTGTTTGAGTACAGGGATTATTCAAGGAAGTTTGGCGCTTCGAGTGGAGGTACTACATTATCCTGCAAAAGCAAAGGAGTTTTGGATGTTTTTCGGGCATACGTATGCACGAGTACGTATATGATTTTTTTTACCGCTCTTATTCACATGTTTAACAAATCGTAGATAAAATTAGTTGAAATATGAAAGGCACCAATAACTATCAAATGGTTTGCTCGTCCTAGGTCAACTTCTGTCATCAATTTATCGGCTTTCAATCAATCAATCTATCAGCCCGTGCCTATCTCCCCTATAATCGATCTCTCCCAAGGCACGCCGCTTCCTTTTGTCCTCAGCCATCCTCATCCAGCCACTGCCAGCAATAGCTTTAGCAATAGGTGCCGGCATTGGCTGAGATAGTATTTAACAATGTTTGCTACATCCAGATAAAAGCTGAATGAAGTGAAATAATATGCTCCTTTTTATCGTTCTTTAATTTTGGCACATGCAACTACTGACTACTCTTGTGCCGCTGGGCTTACGACTTCGCAAAAAAACTGGTAAAACAAATCACAAAAAAGTGTATGTACCGAAGCACTTGAAATCGTCGTTGGTACCCATTTCTCATCTCTCGCTCAGAGAGAAGGCTCAAGCCTACTGTTCAAACAGTAGGATGTCAATAGACAAACGAGTGAATTAAGTACAACGATTATCGATTGATCAGGAACTCAGTATTAACTACTTTCACAATAAATGTGAACAACATAAAAAAATATTCAGTACTTAAAATTCCTACAAATACTTATTATATTTGGTCGCCTTCAGGACAATCACACCAAAATATCGTTTATTCAATATTTACCCGCAGTTCACCCCCAGTTGTCTAATGGTGTTATTACCGTTGCGCGATGTTTTGCAATTTGCACAATTGCTGTGTCCAACACCGCGGCCTTGCGTTGAGCGCTCGAATTCATTTAAAAACTGCATAATTGCAGATAAGCAGACGGCCGATAGCGGCTGGATGAAGGTGGCTTAGGGCAGATGGAAGTGGCGTGCTTAGAGGAGGCATAATATGTTCAACTGTGTATGAAAACGGACTGATGAATTAATTGGTTAACAAAGCGTAATCATGGTCTACAGTCTTGGTTTGGCGAGTTAAAATAGGTAATATATCTATAGTAATAAACTAATATCTATACTAATATTATAAAGAGGAAAAGTTTGTAAACTTTCATGTTCTAATTTTGACATGGAATAGTTTGTAAATTTGCATTGCTAGTCGTATATATGTTACAGTCATAGTGATTAAATAGCTATTATACATAATGACTGGTCATTATATATAAAAGCCAAATTCACTAGACAAAGTAATAAATTATTATGCTAACGTTTTATTTTGGCAAGTGTTATATAGCAAATAATTGTTTGATTAAATTTATATTTCGCATTTTGTTTGTTATTAATATGATATTATGATATTAATATGATATTAAATAAAATTGCTAGTAAATGTGATTAATTTTGTGTTAATTATCACTTTATCTAAACTGAGTAGACATTATATATAATGACTAGACAATATATATAATATCCAGATTTATTACTTTGGCTGTAACATATACACTAGCCCGAGTACATATATTTCAAATGTAAATTATTTTACTGTCGAAATACTAGTCGAATACGCAAAAATGAGATAGGCGAAAGGATGAACAATTTAAATGTTACGAATCTTCTGTCTCGGAGAGGTAGACAGAGACTAAGGTCTGCCGCGATGAACTTTTTTCGCTTGATCAATTTTCATCCGTTGCTGCATGCACACACGCTGGTTTCAGGTAATATTATCTTACCCTTCGCTAAAACATTTATCTGCCGTGTATCAATTCAATTCAAAACAATTCATATAGTTTTATTAATTATAAAAACAAAATCTTTACTCAATGAACGTGAAACTGCTGTCTGCTATCTGCCTGAGACATCCCTTTCCAGCTCTTCCACCCACCTCAATATATTTCTTTAGCCAATCTTCTTGCCTTTGACCTCTCCATATATTTAACTTTATACCAACGCAACATCCCCTTCTTAGTTTCAAAAGTAACAACGAGCAATAATTTTGTTGGGAGGATGAAGAAAGAAAAATTGACGTTAATTTAATAGGATGGAAGTGGTTCATGTCTTTGATAGCATGATGTTATGTGATAGCGGTACGCTTGTGGAACGCGCTACCTCTGTGCATACGCCAGGCCCCGTCAGTTGACGTGTTTATAAGTAGAATCCAGGAGCACTGCTTCGGACTTCAGGGTAATAATGTTATTATACTTATAAGTAAATTTTATTTTTCGTGTTTATTGTATTATAGTGTGTAATTTATGTGTCATTAGTACATAAATTGTTATAATAACTATGTAATTCTATTAAAATATAGTTTATGTATTTTTTTTGCAATAAATCGTTCTTGGCGCTACCCCTTCCACTATCCACATAACCCAAGGTCAGCTGGAAGAAAATACTTACTAGTATTAAGCTTGTACTTTTTGTGTAATAAAGAATTGTTTGAATTGAAATGTTCACTAGTGCCAGCTAGTGTAGCCTATAAATGTCCCAATGCAGGGTACAGGCCTTCTCTCAGAGACAAAGTATGGGTTTAATCACCACGCGTGCCCACCGCGGATTGGCAATGTTAAGCTCTGGGGTATGTAAACACCTTTTCCTTCATCGCTAGTGTCATTTATTCAAAGATCTAAATTAACATGAAGCACTTCAGCAACTGTCCCAGGGGTAGACAAAAGCGCTTACGATAATTCGACCAATATCCAGAGTTTGCCAGAGCGGTATTATAGGCCGTTGGTTTTAATTAGCATTTTGGGGGCTTCAACCTACGCCCTGATATTGATTCTAACGATCATGCTTTGTCGCTTGATTACCCATTACGGACTAGACGGCCACGATATTACAACAATCGGAGTTGATTAGGGTGGCTGACCTTCCGTAGATACGGAAAAAATGGTTGCGAGAATTCCTTTTTTACGAAGTTAATGATCATTGAAAGCTCAGGAGAATACGTCATTATCGTGCTGGGTCATTGACCGACTCTTGGTACTTTTCTCACTGGCTCTGCTTTCTTAATTGCTTACAAATTAGACCCTAGTGATATTCACCATTAATGTTGGGTGGTTTAAAAGCCATAGCCAATGAACTTGCCTTAAGAATAGCTATCAATACGCTAGTTTGTTTTTTTTTATAAAGGCACTTTCCAAAAATATCTCGACACACACTCATCATCATCATCATCATCATCATTCAGCCCCAAGAAATCCACTGCTGAACATAGGCCTCCTCCATGGATTTCCAAAAAGACCGGTTTCAAGTGGCTTGCATCCAGCGTCTTCCTGCCACTTCGATGAGATCATCCTGTCTATCTTGTAGCTGGTCGTCGACACACACTCAAATCTATGAAAAGCATTAGTGGCAAGCCAGAGCGGTGCGTGCGTACCGTGGGTCTGAGGGTCATTGTTTTGATGACGGAGCTATCGATAGGCTGTACTAATTGTACACAAATTTTTTGAAACAAGATTTCTTAACTCAAAAGAAGATTTCTTGACACAATTTTCATTTTACCTCTATACATAAAAAGTAATAGTCTAAATGGAAAGCCTTTTTAGTTACTAATTACATTACCGCTTCTTTGAAACCACCCAGATTTCAGCAGGTAGCAGATAAAGTGTTCATAATATTTTAAAAACATATAAGCAGCATATATACATCCCACTGCAGGGCACTGACTTTCTCTTAGAGAGAGAGAGAGTATCGCCTCAATCACCAGGCGTACCCACCGTGGATTAGCGGTTTTTAAGCTCTTAGGTATGTGAACACCTCAGATACTCGGGCTTCCTCCCGATGTTTTCTGAAAGAAGCTTGCGAGCGAAGCGTGCGAGCAATTAAAAAAAAATTAAATTTAACCTGTTTATTTCAGGAAAATAATACAAATTTGTCTAGCTGTGGAAGATGAATGTTGAATTAGATGTTGCGTATGAAATCATAGTGCTTCCAGAGGTTGCATATTATTTAGCCAAATATCACTCATCTGCCTAATCAGCCCATAAACAGAGCCCACTTTTGGGAATGAAATAACCTCTTCTCCTTTGCTAGTCTCGTCCAATGTGTCCCAGCTGCTTCGATACCTATTGCTATAACTCCCACATTGGGAACAGCTAAATTTTTTTCGCGATATCATATTTTTTCCATATCAAAAGTTCGTTTTTAACCGACTTCTAAAAAGAAGGAGGTTATCAAATAATCGCGTTTATATATATATATATATATATATATATATATATATATATATATATATATATATATATGTCCTCGCATAACTCCGTCAAATCTTCATCGATTTCGACAATTCCAATAAATAATTGTACCAATAAATATAACGTCCTGTTACTTCCATTTTAATATGGTGAAGATCTGATGAAGACTTTCAGAGATGGAGAACATAACTTCCCCATAGACAGCAGTAAATAAGGCCTAATGGGCCCCATCCTTTAGTAATATCCGTATATTTCATAAAATAGTCCCGAGGTAATTTGCTGATGTTCTGGTGAAGACTTTTGGAGATGGAAATTGAGAACTTCAGAACTTCAAATTTTAATAGATTTTAATAGCAACGAATTAAGTAGGGTAAATTATGGTTATAAGGGACTTGTTTATTTTTCTCCCGCTCCCCCACCAAAAATTGAAAAATAAAAAAATCAAAAAAAGTGCCCAATTATTTGTAACTTTTTAGTGCTGTAGTGTTTTAAAGTCGGTTTTTATTTTTGTTTAATTTTTTTGACGAGTTGTACCTGCCATCTTCGGAGGTTTATTTAGGTTGCTACGCCCTTTGACATACCAATTATTTTTAAAAGATCGCTTACACACCCATTGTCGATATTCAATAGAGCTCGTTACTCTTTCTCGTACGAGGAAGATATTAACAACGTTTATACTACAGAATTATTATAAGTTATAGAACCGCAGTCAGAGCTTCCAAAGTAAGGCGACAAATTGGCGCGGCCCGTTGAAAAATGAGTAGCCAAATTGGCATGTTTAGTGTAGCCGCTTATGTTTAATGGGGATATGTGCGTGTCTGCGAACGTCACTAACTACAATCCGCTTAAACACAAACGTACGTTAAGGTGTGCGTGTCGTCTCAGGTTTAAGCAGAATTTTGCTCGACCCACTCCGTCTTCGCGTGATATATCTAGGGGCATATAAATATATACATGAGCAGCTTATATACGTCCCACTGTAGGGCACAGGCTTTCTCTTTGGGAGAGAGTATGGGCTTAATCACCACGCGTGCCCACCGCGGATTGGCGATTTCAAGCGCTGAGGTATATGTGCTAAGCGTAGACACTCAGGTTTCCTCACAATATTTTCCTTCACCGTTAGCGAGTGGTATTGCTACTATAACTTCACAAATGTACATAACTTAGAAAACAAAGTCATAGGTGCACGCCCGCACTGGGAATCGAACCTGGGTCTTTCGCTTCCGAGTCCGATGTTCTACCCACTAGGCTACCCCCCGTTATGAGGGCATATGTGGTGATTAAACTCACAGTCTTTGCTTGAGAGGTATACGCCTATGGCCTACGCATATTTCATTTAAATCCGCTTTGCTCTAGATGTTTACAAGCCGTTGATTAGAATCGTTAAAAGCCAGAAAGCAATAATGTCTATAGAGTTGTAAGCTCGTCTTGGGTTATTAATTATATTTGATTAATTTTGGATATATTACCCGTTATTAACTAAAATATTAAAAAAAAATACATCCCGACAAATGAAACAAAACTTAGCTAACTGAAATAAACTTCATCATCATCATCATCAGCCATTTGACGCCCGCTGCAGGACATAGGCCGCCCTCATGGTTTTCCAAGCTTCCAGGTCTTGTGCCGCCCGAATTCAGCGACTCTCCTAACATGGAGAGAGCCATGTTAAGAGTTTCACTGCGTGATCGAATCAGGAATGAGGAGATCCGCAGCAGAACCCGAGTTACTGGTATAGCTCGAAGAATTACTCAGTTAAAATGGCAGTGGGCGGGGCACATAGCTCGGAGAACTGATGGCCGTTGGGGCGAAAAAGTTCTGACCTGGCGACCGCGGACCGGACGACACAGCGTGGGCAGGCAGCCCACCAGATGGTCTGTCCACCTGGTTACGGTGAAAATAAACTTGCTTTAACGTTATTTAATATCTGTCTCAAGTTGTCTGTGTAAGTTGAAGTGACAGTGGGCGGGGCACATAGCACGCAGAACTGATGGCCGATGGGGCCGAAAGGTTCTCGAATGGAGACCACATATCGGCAAGCGCAGCGTAGGACGACCAGCCACAGGATGGACAGATGACCTCATCCAAGTGACAGGAAGGCGCTGGGTGCAGTCCGCTTCCAACCGGTCTTTTTGGAAATCCATGGAGGAGGCCTATGTCCAGCAGTGGACTTCTTGTGGCTTAATGATGATGATGATGATGAATATCTATCTCGGTAGATAGAAAAGGCTTGCTCCTTGGACGTACTTTTTCTATAACCAAATATAAAACTCACCGGTTTATTGATTAAAAGGAACGTTATGTACTTCGCAAAGTTCAGGGGCACTCACATAATCAAGTATGCAGACAATACGTGAGCTAAACGCGGCATGAGAAAGCGAGCAATAAAACATTGTAGTCATTACAATATCAAGTACGATCTCTACACGGTTCAGAGAGGTGGTAGCGCTGCGGTATAACGCCGGCCTCACACATCGCGAGGAAACCTCAGTTTCTGAGGTACATACATACCCCAGCGCTTCCTACGTACACTAACCCAACTAAGAGGCTAAGTGCGGAAAGCTCAGGTCGAACTAGAACTGTACCCAGGTGGTTATATTTATTTATTTTATACTTTCACTGCACTTCAAGTACATGTATAGGGCCGACTTAATGCATAGGGCATTTTCTACCAGTCAACCGCGAGATGTCATGCCTCACATGTTCTCTCCACGATTGCTTTGTTTTATCTCTGTTTTGTTGACGTTCGTGTCTTTTGTTTGTGTATCTTTTTTTTTACTTTGTGTTTCTGTGACAATTTAAATAAATATCCTCTCTCTTTCTTTCTTTCTTTCATGCTACCCGTAAGGTTAAAGACACTTACCCGTAAGCTTGAACACGAGAAACCTTGACTCAAATACCATGCATTACATTTTATATACTCACGCCTGCATCCCGGAGATGTAAAAAAAAATTACACTGATTAAAATATTTTTACCTAATAAATTCAACTACAGTAAAATTGGACCCGTCAAATGTGGGAAAGAACTACGTTTTACTGCCAGCCTTCTTTAACTCACTTTGTTATTTGCATCTGCTAATGCTCCTTCGGTTATAGCAACCTATGATTTTTTTTCTCCATCTAAAAATAAAAAAAAATCAAAATCAAAATGTATTATTCAAAGTAGCACAGAAACTGCGACTTCATGAATGACAACATTGGACGAGGGATCCTAGGGTTAACTCGCTTCGCTCGTGAGTTAACCCTAGGATCCCTCGTCCTTGGGGTTCAAAATATCGCCCGAAATACACTGCTTTATCCCCTTAATGCATAATCTACTATTAATGTTATAGTAGCTTTTTTTGCACATAGTGTGCTACATTTTTTGAACCGCGTTTCTGGCAAGCTTATTATATCCCCAGGGATCTTATTGTAGAAACGTATACAATACCCCATAAACGATGTATTAACCTATGCCAGCCTAAATTTTGGGAACGAAAGTTTATGTCTATTTCTAGTATTTACATTGTGTTGGTTACCTACAATTTTGAAGTTACTGATATTTTTCTTAACGTACATAATATTTTCATAGATATACTGACTAGCAGCCGTTAGGATGTTAATTTCTTTAAAGAAATCTCTTAACGAATCTCTAATGCCTAGCTTAAATATAAATCTCATCGCTCTCTTCTGCAGGACGAAGATGGGCGAAAGATACAGATAACGACTTTTCAATCCAATCTGACGGTCCCTCAGTGCTGAGGATCGTGGCGGCTATGACGGGGACAGGTGTAAAGTGCTCTCCATCTGGACCTGTCGTTTGCTGTGTGGACCGCCTGATGAAACATAAGTTTTGTTTCCTTAGTGATCTGGTCACTCTATTTAGCAGGTGGTGTGCCTCGAGCTCTCCTTCCCGCCACTTTACGCGTTATTATACTATGTTCTAGGCTATCAGGTCGTGGTGCGATGTGCCCAAAGAAAGATAAAGTACGTTGGATGGGCGAGTTCGGATCTGGAGCTGCTTATGTGCAAAAGGGGTTGGTTCTCCTAGCCCACAGGAAAGACAAGCCAATGCGTGCGGAGTCAACCAAGCCGCGCAACCAACATTGCGTCACAGGCTTAGACTGGAAATAAGGCTTTACGTCGCGATTCGATACGGCGGAAATTAAACAAAGGGCCGCGAGATGGGGTAGTCTGCTATTTATCGAGAAGGCTGGTTCAATTCAAAGTGACGTTAAACAAAGGACGTTACTACTGCGGTTTGGGGTGCCCCATACAGATTTATTAAGAATAGAACAATAATTAAATATTTACTGTATTACGTACATAAGCACAACGCTGACTCAGCTGCCTTTTGTGGCAATTAGATACACCACAGGCTACATCTATGGTTCTCGTTTTATTTATTCGTTTTGTCTGTGGTGTATTTAGTTTTCTTTCTGTTGTTGTGCATATTAAGTCACTTATCTGTTTATATTGTTTCTGTGATGTATCTTGTTGCTATAATAAATATCTTTCTTTTTCTTCTTCTTATTTATCTGTAAATAGTAGATATTTTTTTAGCTTAAAATAGCGTAAGAAACAGGTCTGGTCTACCTAAGTCTCCTTGTAAGACTTACAGTGCTCCGCGATATAGGCTTGACCTATTGCGCAGACTTAATTAAGTGAGTTGCATTGCATACATACTTATAATCTTAGTAAAGTTAAGTTTGTTTCTACCCAGATAGAGTTTCTGTATTTTTTTAAAAGATACCATTTGTTAAAGAGTAACTGCGGTGGTACCGGAGCGGTACGCCGGCTTCTCATTCGGACGTTCGCGGGTTCGAAACCCGGCATGTACCAATGACCTTATTTTATAAGTTACCTACATTTGTGAATTTATAGTAACAATACTACTCGCACACACAATACGTTCACACACCTCAGCGCTTGATATTGCCAATCCGTGGTGGGCACGCGTGGTGAATAAACCCGTACTCTCTCTGTTTGAGAGAAGGCCTGTGCCCTGCAGTGGGATGTAGACTACATAAAAAAAACGGCGACGCTTGAGGAGCCGTGCTTTTGATAACCTCTGATGGGGCATTTCTGATGCAGAGGATCTGTGGTCGGAAATGTCTCGGGCTTGGACTATTTAACTGGCATTTTGCTTATGATTAGTGACCTAGTCGTTATTCATATCATTACCACAACTTTCGAGGCAATTTTTATTATCTAAACCTTAAGTCCCATATTTGAATGCTCAAACATAACCTCAGCCAAAATAAAGCTTTTGTACGCGAGCTTTATTGCTGAGACCGAAACAATAGCGTCAGGAAATTGCATGTTTCTCTTTTAAATACGGCTTTCATCTGTTAAAAATGTTATTCATAGTGAAAACAAAAATAACTAATTTGAAAAATAAACTCATGTCTCTAATCCAGTAGGTTAAGAAGTGACCTGGGCCTGCCACTAGTTACTCAATAGTAAAAATAATATAAAGAGGTTGTGATTATCGTTGTCAATGTGTATGGATGAATAATTTTAGACCAAGAACGTATGATAAGTAAATGGTTAATACGTATCCAGAGAAAAAAAACACATATTAATGTGTCTAATTGATAGCTTTTTTATGATACAATAATAGTACATTGTACAACGAGGGGAGAAAACGATCTATTTCTTTTCGAGAGTATGTTTAAGGAAACTCGAGAACAGAAATAGGACTTTCTGCCGAGTGATACATAGTGCTCTATACTACACCCACGAGAAAAATAAAATTTCGAATAATTAAAAGCGTACTGTTAAATTTAGAAAAAACAAAATTTAACAAAACAAAAAAATTGGGGTGGCAACTGTCAAAAAACTCAAAATGGAGGATATCCCGTTTTCTTGACTATTTATGTGAGAAAATCACAGTTATTTGCAATTATACATAAAAGCCAGATATATGTGGTGTCTTTTTTTTAAAAAATCAGTGCCTACGCATTTACTGCCCAGTTTGCAATTGAAAAACTGTGGCTCCTAAGCCATGTAGAGGAAGTAAATCGTTTATCAAGAAGTTTATAGGTTCGGATTCTAGTAAACAAATACCAAAAAAATATTTCTATGCAGGTAAATACAAATAATACTAATGAAATACATTCAGAATCATAGTTAAGAGTTATGTTTTATCATTCCTGTTTGTTTTCAGGTCCGCATCTTTCACGTTAAAAACGAAGGCAGTGTTAAGGTACCTCGAGAGAGTTCATGTAAAAATAATATGATTTTATGAGTAAATTAATATGGTACGTAGTGCGGATAATTTTAAGATGGTTATCGATGTTTTTGAGTAATTGTTTAAGTAAATTTTTACACTTTATAATCAATAAATCAGCCCATAAAGAGGTTTTTAATTAAAGGTATGCGATTATTTCTGCAAGAAATGTTTAAAAAATATTTTTGAGGTTAGCTTTGTGTTACAGTCTGTATTCCTTTCGCGGTATACAAAACTTTGTTTTTTTTTTCAGTTTTGGTATAAACTATAGTTTTCCCTTTTTTTAATGAAAAGCCTTTTATGATTTATTCATGACGGATTTTATAAAAAAATCCGAAAATAAGCAACATTTATAAAACAAAACAAAAATTGTCGGGGCAAATCTTAGTGGCGCCACCTGTAATTAGTTTCGTGTTGCCATCCCCATTTCTTAGTGCAAAAAAAGCTTGCATTGAAAATCAAGTACAAAAAAAAAATCCCACCTCTTTTTTCTAATTACGTATTATTATTAATACGTTTATTGCACATAAGTAAAAAATACAATGACAAAGTGGCGGACTTATTATTTATTTATTTGATATAAAACCTTTTGGGATTTGACGTTTGTATTTTTTTACAATCGCTACTAAAAAACAAAAAAAACGCAGCAGGCTAGGAATGGATTTTCTTACAAGATTCCTGCCCTGCTACGGAGGGCAGGAATGAAATTCCATGTTACTTTTCCCGCCGCACATTTATAAAGGAGAAATGACGAACTTGGTAACCCGTTTATGAACGAGCAATGAGACACTTTCTGAGTGGGTGTGGTACAAAAACATGGATAGCTCTGCAAATTTTATGGTACGAGACATTTTTGTTCTTATTTACTGGAGGGCTCGCTCCAGAATAGACTGATAATTTTTGGCCTTTGCATCTACGTAATGAGATGATTTATACAGCGTCCAGTGGCACCTTCACTCACACTAGATGGGTGAAGAGACCACTCTGACGCTGCAGCGCCTGGGATATTGTTTTTAGATGTTAGAGGCTTGCCCAACACCTATATTATCCATCCATCCTATATCAGAACAGACTGATAGTGCAGATATGGCTGTCGCAAGCTAGCCTAACTTACGTAACCTCTCATTCTTCAATCGGAAACTTGCCAATTTTACTAACTTAGTTATCTGACACACCTACTTCGCTTCATCAACATTGAATAGTCGTAAAAGCAAACAAAACTACGGTAAATGCGTAAGTAGAAACTGGAACAAGCTGTTTGTCACGAAATCGAGTGTAAACTCCAAACTAGGACAGATTACAATAAAGCATTGACACAGAGGCGATAGGCATCGAAGCGGCTCTAAGTAATCGAGCAATTTACATAAAGTGCCTAAGCACCTATATAAATAATATCTTGGGACTGGGTCAATGATCAAGATCGTGTACCGTAGAGTTAATCCAGTATTTATGACAATATTGGAGTACACACCTACTAGTACTATTTGATATCTTTGACATTTGATATCTAGTATGGTCTAGTAGGCATTATGTACTAAATAGAAATAACAAGATTAGAGTAATGGTGTCCTCATGATAGGCTAGGGCTGAGTCGTGGACGGCGAACAATTATTAACATACATACATAAACTAGTGGTTTGTCTACTGTCAGAAGTTGTAAAGCCGCCGTAAGGCCTCTGACTTGGCTTAACGACTGCCATCTATCGACGGCAGCCGGCACCAACAGCTTAACGTGCCTTGCGAAGCACGGAACCGCTCGGACAAATGCCACTAGCCTCCACCAATCCGGACTTGGCCCCCGTGGTGGAGTATGGCCTACACCTTCCTCAGGGAAGAGACCCGTGCCCCTCGGTGGGGACATAATGGGTTGATGATGATGATACATAAACTAACGCCTGTATCCTAGAGGGGTAGACAGAGAGTAGGGACTGCCACTTGCCACGATCCTGAATAGATCACTTTCGCTTCCTCAACATTAATTAGTCGTTCCATGCACGCACGCCGGTTTCGGGTACTTTTTAACTTGCCCTTTGCTAACACATTCCCTATTTGGTCGAAGTATGTCCGTTTGGGTCGCCCCTTACCTTCCACCCACATTCGCTCGATATATTTGTCCTTTCTTCATCCTCTCCACATGTCCAAACCAACGTAACATTCCTTTCTCAATTCTAGTCACTACATCCTCTTTCAATCCACAACGTTCTCTAATCAAACTATTGCATATCCTGTCATTCGAAGTAACACCAGACATACTTCTCAAGGACCATCAATCTTCAATCATTAACATTTAACAACAAAAGAGACGTTTTGACATAACATATTTGATTGGTGCAACATCCCTCAACAACATTAAGAACAAGTGATAGTCAGTTAACAACAACATCAACACTAACTGAAAGAGTTTGGAGTAAGTAATGCTGCGAGCCCCCTACAAATAATAACGTATCACTCACATCACATAAACAGCCTGTATATTATATACTTCACACTGCAGAGCACAGACTTCTATCGGAGAGAATGTTGGGGCTTAACCACGTGTGCCCACCGTGGAATCGAAATTTCAAGCGTTAAGGTGTATTATGAGCATCTCAGATACCCGGAGTGGTATTTATAAATTCACGAATTTACGTAACTTAGAAAACAAGGTAATTGGTATTTGCCGGAATCAAACCTCGACCCGTTCTAATTTGAGGCAAGCGTTTTGCTGCTGCGTCAGCACCGTCTGTGGGTAGCTTCATAATGTAAACGGCCCGGATAAGCTCGATGAAGTTCGGCAAACTTAAGGGTTACTTAGCAGTGGATTCAGCACGAGAACTCTCGTCGTTTTTATGAAATTTGTCTTAGGAATTACGAATATTAATTTGCACGAAATATTGGGTAGAAAATGCGTATATTTTTACGACTTGCTGAGGAACTTCCTTAAGATAAAAAGGCAGTAAACATTTCCATTAACCGGACAGAACAAAGGCGACTGAGAGAGGAATTCCGCGAAAAACGAGCTTATCTCGGCTCGATACAGTTTAAAACCTTCGGCGCAAAATTAACCGCCAGAAATTCACACAGAAGTACATTTTGCACGGGCTGTGTGACTTTAAAATTGAATCAAAAAGTTTGTGTAATTATAACTAACAATAATAAATTCCAATCACTTACCCTGGTCCTAAACTAGGATCTCCTTTGCCACGGTTATCGTTTGAGGATTCACAAACATCCCACTCTGAGGCCATTTCCACAAATCAGGGTATTCATAGGTACTACAGACTGGGAAGCCTGGAAACCTTAAGAACCGATCACTGGGCTCTTATAATGAAGCAGCGATATGTTCTGATATCGACACGCGCTTGAACCCAACAATTCACTCAAATCTAGGGACAAATACGATTCCTTTTTCGAATAGTTTAATTGAGTTAATAGTTTTAATCGAAACTATTCAAAAAAAGAAACGTATTTGTCGCTAGATTCGAGTGAATTTTTGGGCTCAAGAGCGACGTTGCGTCCCTTCCGAATATATTTAGCATATAATTTAGCATGGTTTAATTTCGTCGTTGAAGGTTGAGACTAATAAGATATTAATCTTAACTTAGTTTTAATAAATCAGAAGTTACTTCTCCTTGAGGGATTTATTTTCTGTATTTATTGTATAATTGTTTGTTTACCCTAATAAAATAAATAAATATTGCTGCTTCATATTTAGTTTCGTCTAGTCTGATCTAGTTTAGGCTCCATCCAGTCTTTCCACTAATTCTACCAATGTAAGTACTTATATAATCTACTTGAGCTTGACTTTTGGATTGAGAAAATAAAAAAGACATTATTTGTACAGTAGCCAAACCTCTACTAGTCTGATAAGTTATCGAGTTGCAGTTAAGGCAAGATCCGTGTAAAATTTCGACTTTTCGCCGGCGATTGGTTTGTGGGTTAAAACGTTGGCGCAAAAACAGCTCGGAAATTATTTAGCTAACACTGAGAGATTACCAATTAGCCAAACTTGGGCGAGCGCCGCGCTACGCGGAATTTGTGTGGCGCGGGCACAGAGCAGGAAAAGCACAGAGTTGCCTTTTTGAGCTGCGCACTTTGAAGTGCGGCTGGATGACGATGGCCGAGGACAGAAAGAGGTGGCGTGCCTTGGGCGAGACTTGTGTCTAGCTATGGACGAGGACTGGCTGATTGATTGATTGACGTGCAAGTGCTGTTTCTCGAAAATGGAAAATGGAT
This sequence comes from Yponomeuta malinellus, assembly GCA_947308005.1. Classification (NCBI taxonomy): domain Eukaryota; kingdom Metazoa; phylum Arthropoda; class Insecta; order Lepidoptera; family Yponomeutidae; genus Yponomeuta; species Yponomeuta malinellus. The sequence goes on along the minus strand of OX371007.1, from coordinate 721,582 downwards.
ATCAGCGCTGCAATGTCAATAATGTATCTCACAAAAAAAAGCTCAAAAATAAAATTCAATAAAAAATAAAAACCGACTTCCAAACAGTACAGCACTAAAAAGTTAAAATAATTTAAATAATTAGAAGTACCTAAGTATACATGTAGTGCCCAGTTTCATGACCAGCACATATATTTTGGGCACCAACTCCAAATTATACTTCTACAATACCTAAATGTATACATGCTTCTAATTATTTAAATTATTTTTAATTTTTTAGTGCTGAAGTTTTTCTAAGTCGGTTTTTATTTTTCAATTTTTAATGGAGGAGCGGGAGAAAAATAAACAAGTCCCTTATAACCATAATTTACTTAATTCGTTGCTTTAAAATTTGGTGTTCTCAATTATCTCCATCTCTGAAAGTCTTTACCAGAACATCACCAAATTACCTTGTGACTACGCTATTTTATAAAACATACGGGTATTACTAAAGGATGGGCCCCATCAGGCCTTATTTACTGCTGTCCATTGATCAGTTCCGTTCATCATGTCTGAAAGTCTTCATCAGATCTTCACCAAATTAACATGGGACCAATGGGACGTTATATTTAGTCGAACAAAAAAAAGAATTGTCGAAATCGGTTAAGATTGAGAGAGACCACATATCGGCAAGCGCAGCGTAGGACGACCAGCCACAAGATGGACGCAGGATGCAGGCCGCTTCCAATCGGTCTTTTTGGAAATCCATGGAGGAGGCCTATGTCCAGCAGTGGACTTCTTGTAGCTGAATTATGATGAATGATTCTTGAACGTAGATATTTTTTTAATGTTCGCCAATCTGACTAATCTAGTGTTGATAACCGGGACGGCATTGTTTCTAAGCGAGAAGGTAAATCAAAGGTAAATACTTATCACTATTTTTTGTTTAACCCTAGACACCTAACCATCGTCGTTTCGACAAATACGCGACAGAGAAATTGTTGTATCTTTTGTTGCGTGTGTGGATAACCGCGGGGTGTCTTGTCAATTCGGTGTTCGTTACGGTATGGCGAGAGGCAACGAATTCCGGCAGCCACGTCCTTTTTTTTCGAAATATGTACTAAAGGGACTAAAAAAGGAACTTTTTTCGCTCTAATATCTACAGTTTAAGTTTTCCCTTAAAATGAACAACTACTTTTTTAAATTTCTGTTCTAATTACATTTTTCATAACAATTTCGGTTTGATCTGTAGAAACGCGTGTCATTTTAAACAGAAAAAGAAAGTAAATGAGAGTAAGTATGTGATGAATAACAAAAAATATACTTTACTAAAAAGCATTGTAATATTCCTGAATCCCCAGTGCAATAAAAATACTAAAAAGAAAAAGTTTCATTTAAAACTTAACGCTTCAAAAAATGGTCGTCGAATGGACGAATCGTTAGGTATTATGGGGTATGTGAGAAAATTAGGTGTCTAGGGTTAAAAAAGTAACAATTTGCCGTTTGTTTTTAATTATTTATGTATGTCTACACTTAGTGCTTAGTTATTTTTGAGTTTCAAAACTAATATTAACATGGTCTTATCTGCCAAAAAAAAATTATATCTCATGGTGCATATTGTAGTGAAGTTGAGGCCAAAAATACAGGCTAGGCGTTTAGCCTAAAACAAAAGCTCTTGGTCAGCAAATTCAAATTTAATTTAAGGCACGTAGCACGCGAAACCAAACCTCTGTGATAATTATTTTCGCGAGGGGGCTCCGGGGGCGACAGTGACAAATTACGAAAATATTTCAAGTACCGCGGGTCAAAGTTGCGCTAGCTATCAGTTTTTACTTGAAGCGTCTTGCCCGCGATTAAACGCCACCTCGCCCGTCGGAATTCCCTCCTTATGCTTCTTGCGTTTAAGTCGTACATCACTTCTTTGTTGCAGGTCGCCGAGTTTGGGGCACTGGTAAGTGCTGGCAGATAGATAGCTTATGTTGCGCAGTGCGAGGACTAACCGTCGTCTTTTTTCCTGTCAAAGTCACTGAATGAAGTTGTGCATTCAGTTCCATTGAGTTTATATCACTCCCCTAAATGTGAAACACCAGTAGTGTGGCGAGAATTTAACTTTTTTATATTCTGAGCTATTTTAGTTGTTTAGTTTTAAACTGCTTTTGATAATGTCTTCATTATTTCACATAATTAAACAAGAACAATTCGAGGTATACGCGAGTTTTCGTCCGAAGGATTGATAGATCTATAGGAGTAATTTGATTTGAAAATCCTTCACAAGAAATCAATCTACGCAAAGGCGATCTTCATACTGAAAAGTATTTTCTTCCAACCAACCATAGGTGATGTGGAAGAGATTGTGCCAAGTCATATATGCATATAATACATATACTTATAATACCTAGTCATGAATACGTTATTCATTAACACCGTTGATAAGATTAGAATATAATTTATTGTACACAAGAAAGTTACATGATATTTAGTTTCTTACGAGATATTCTTGCAAGATACTAATCTTGCAGATTGAACAGTGCGGTTGTTAGGTATATAAAATACTTGAATAAATAAGAAGATAAAAGTACTTAACTTCCACGTCATTAATTCTCATCAGCCAGAAGGCGGGTATTTGGTTAGAATTTGCGATCCCTACATCAGGGATCAATGACCGGCAAACGAGAAAGGGAACATTTTTGCCGCTTAATTAAAAGACACAAAATCATTCAAGTTACATAAGCATTCTGCATAAGTCCCATTGCAAAGTATATGTCTTCTCTCAAAGAGAGAGTGTGATCTTAAGGACCACGCATGCCCTGCATATTGGCAATTTCGAGTACTGAGCTATGTAGACAACTCAGATACACGGAAGAAAGCGGATAGCAATTGTGTATTGAAATTCAACAAGCGGCATGTAAATACTTCACGTGGAAATAAATATTTGAGTTCAGATTTCTGACAAGGATTTTCACACGATGTTTGTCTTTACGGTTAGGGAGTGGTATTAATACTAGAAAGTCACAAATGCTCGTAAATTAGAATAAAAAATATTTGGTCCATGCCGTATCGAAGCCACGACCTCTTTAACGTGAGGCCATCGTTCAACCGATACGCTACGATCGCACTCTCCTACTACCCAATCAAGTTACACTGATAACATAAACTGTTTATGTTAAGAAATTCCCATTTTACTGTGTGAAATATTATTTCTTCCTATCAGTATTTGTAACAAACCATGTTACCTAAATGTTACATCTTAACAATGAAATTCGTTCGAGTTTGATAACATCAAAAAAATTCACGAAATTATACATTAATCAGTCGGTCCTTACAGTATCTCAAGCATTTTCTATTTAAAAAGTAAGTTTTGGAATATATTCAACATACTATAGAAAACTCTTATCAACGTTATGGTACATCCTATCACTTTAAATTTGAATTCATAGTTTCAAGCCAAAGGTCGAAAATCACGAATATTTACTATGATAAGTATGTTACACCATTACCAAAAAATAATTTATAATACTGGTTTTCATAATGAAAAGAACATTCTCTCAAATACTGCTAACGATTTCTAAATCACGCTATACGGGCGGGCAAAAGACAGCAAAGGTATGTCGTGATTCTTCTATGGCGCAACACACAGCGCTCTGTTACGCACTTATCTTGATTTAGAGCATCCGCGGGGAGCCGTGAAGCCTTTGTGGGGGAGGTAAGTTCACTTTATCGCCAGCCCTGCGCTGGATAGGGTTCCATTTCCAAATCCGAGAAGTCTTGACAAAAAGCGTGATATAAAAATCCGGACACTTAAAAAAACGTCCGGATATTTTAGTTACAAAATGAAACGACAAATTATTTGTTATTTCGTTTTGCGCACGATTGTTTAGTAATGGCAAGTGGCAAACCCTGGCCAATGTCTACCTCTCCAGGATACAGGCGTGAGTCTATGTAATTTAATGTACTAAGTAATGGCCAGCTTTATCGCTTTACTGCTGAGTCAGTTGCCATTTATAGCAGCAGTGACACGCCGTGACCGTTCGTTTTCCTTTCTTTTTTATAACATTTCGGTTGAAATATTTTCTTTGTTGTTTTTCGTTTTGTTATTGTGGCGTGTGCACTGTTTTTATAATAAATGTTTTTTCTTCTTCTTCTTCTTTCTTCTAAACCTGCGCTGGATAGGGTGCCATTTCCAAATTCGAGAAGTCGTGACAACAAGCGTGATATAAAAATCCGGTCACTTAAAAAAACGTCCGGATGTTTTAGTTACAAAATGAAACGACATATTTATTAGTTAATTTATTTTGCGCATGATTGTTTAGTAATGGCAAGCAAGCCCTGGTCAATGCCTACCCCTCCGAGATACAGGCGTGAGTCTATGTAATGTTATGTATTAAGTAATGGCCAGCTCATCTTTATAAAAAAATATGACATCATAGAATCAAAAAAATCAAAATCAATTTTTTTTATTCAAAGTAGCACAGGAACTGCGACTTAATGAACGTTACAAGTTAAACTAGGTGTCCATTTCAAAATCTAGATCATTTTGGAGAAAAAATGGACAAAAAAACTCCAAACTTAGTCTTTTCAAGTCCTTAATTTACAGGATTTATATAAATGTTCTAAAACTCATGCATTGAACTGGCTTTAATTCCAGACATCATTGTCATAATCGTCATTATCAGCCATTTGACGCTCACAGTAGGACATAGGCCTTCCTCATGGTTTTCCAAGCTTCCCAGTATTGTGCCGCCCGCATCCAGTAATTCCCTGCCGCCGTAACCAGGTCGTCAGACCATCTGGTGGGGGGCCTGCCCACGCTGCGTCGTCCGGTCCACGGTCGCCAGGTCAGAACTTTTTCGCCCCAACGGCCATTAGTTCTCCGAGCTATGTGCCCCGCCTACTGCCACTTCAACAGAGCAATTCTTCGAGCTATGTAAGGAATTCGGGTTTTTCTGAAGATCTATTCATTTAACATAGCTCTCTCTATTGCTCGTTGGGCGAAAAAATATGTATACCATAATAATAATAAAACATTTATACTAAAATATGTATACTGAATTGATTTAAGCAATAAGGCAGTCAATTGTACTGTATCTTTGTAAATATTTTATGTTTATTATCTTATGTATATGATAAGATATCTAAAATGAAATAATATAACAGGTCTAGAATAATGTTTTACTTCCATACGTATTTCTTCCAAAATTACTAATTATTTTAGGCATGTATTTAACGCGGCGACAATTTGATACCATTCCGGATCTTAAAAAAACTGAAAATGGATCGTAAATAAACTACTTTGGCGACTAATTTGAGGTAGCATCTTAACTAGAAAGCGGCGGCTTTTTAATGAGTTTTGAGGTTTTATTTAAATTTTATCTGGCAGTGATTTTCTTTTGTGGCAATTGAATTTCTTCTAAGGCGACAAATTATTGGCGGATAAAAAAGTTAAAATAGGCTTTCATAAATTCTAAAATGGGGTTGTCTATAAACTATAAATACAAACAAGATCTTAAAAAAATACTTTTGGCTACATTTTCATAATGTAGGCCCCATGACTTTTCCATGCACCAACCTGATTTAAGTTTGACTCAAAACTAAGTTTTTTAGTGAAATTTTTTTTTTCGCTTTTATATAAAAAAAAAGAACTAACACCCGAAGTTTCAGGATGGAGCGTCGCTGCGCTCCGCTCCATCCTGGAACTTCGAACCTATTTTTGCTTATGTGTACTGACCTAACCACCAACCCAAAATTTAGATTGCCAGTAGTTGCCAGTGAAGAATGTTTGATATCCCCTCGGGATAATTAGTCGCCACATTAGGTTTTATAATACCTTAACCAGTTTTACACTGATCCCGCTTGATATATTTGACACCTTACAGTAGCCGCCGTTTTTTAGTTTTTTTGATCCTAGCCTTTTGTTGCTTGTATAGTTTAATAGTTGCTAAGATATTTAATCACTGAAAAGTTAGTTTTTTTGTGACTTAATAGAAAGTCGCCTAAAAAGGATTTCAGTTGCCGTGTTAAATATTTGCCATTATTTTACAATTATTCAACATATTTGAATGAGCGAATTAAATTTCCCAAGATGAAAGTCCGGAGACATGTGGACAAATCCAGAGAGATGACAACCCTGCCAGCCCAAGCAATATTATCATGTTCTTGCTAATCTAATGGAGCTTTCGGATCGACCAGGCTGGGGCCTGCTTCATAGAACTACAATTCGTGGTTTACTATGACAATTTAATGTACATTGCAAAGTTGATCAACCTACAGTTTAATAGGCAGGAAGCCTCGGCTACGCAATTTACATTGAATTGGAATTGTCGTTTTGTGAAACTCGACCTGCTCATTCTTGGCCCGTACCTTTGCGATTGTTTATGTGGGATGCACATCCTACCCTAAAGGTGGCAATAGAAATAGTTAAGCTAAAGGTTCAGCCTTGTAAATTGGAGAATCGCACAATCAATATTAGTTTCCGATTTGAGAAAATAAATATTCAAGCATATGTTATGATCCTAAACTAGAATAAGGTGCACTGTGATATGGGACAAGGGAAAGATTTCTCAAACATCCAATGGACAAATTCTCAGACTTAAGCCATTTGTCCAAATCCCAGTATGGCGGCCCCCAACGGGAATCTATAACCCCCGTATTGATAATCCAGCGTATTACCGTTAGACCAACGACTCAGTGAAAACCAATCGCATGTTTGAATTATTTAAATGTATTTTTATCAATTCTGGCAAGTTGTCCAAAAATCCATTTCTTATGAATTCCTTAATAATATTTGTTCGCAAATGACTCGTCGCTCGAATTTGAAATTCATATTTCTTCGCCGAGAAGGGAGAACTGGCTGAATCAACGATCGAGCTATGAAGAAAAGATACGGTACTAACCCGGTCTTTTCGGCTAAGCACCAAGTTGGAGTGTAGGTTATATATAAGTAAATTTAATTACATAACAAGGATCTTTTAGGTGAAGAAGTGTGATGAAAAATTATATCTAAACTAGGTATATAAAATTAAAATGCGCATGAGTCAGCTTGGGTGAGTTGGCAAGTATAAAGCGGAAGTGAAAGTTGTGGATGAGAGTGTGTACTCTGTGTGTCTTGGGTCTTGGATCGGATTCAAGTATAAAGCGGAAGTGAAAGTTGTGGATGATAGTGTGTACTCTGTGTGTCTTGGGTCTTGGATCGGATTCAAGTATAAAGCGGAAGTTAAAGTTGTGGATGAGAGTGTGTACTCTGTGTCTTGGGTCTTGGATCGGATTCAAGTATAAAGCGGAAGTGAAAGTTGTGGATGAGAGTGTGTACTCTGTGTGTCTTGGGTCTTGGATCGGATTCAAGTATAAAGCGGAAGTGAAAGTTGTGGATGAGAGTGTGTACTCTGTGTGTCTTGGGTCTTGGATCGGATTCAAGTATAAAGCGGAAGTGAAAGTTGTGGATGAGAGTGTGTACTCTGTGTGTCTTGGGTCTTGGATCGGATTCAAGTATAAAGCGGAAGTGAAAGTTGTGGATGAGAGTGTGTACTCTGTGTGTCTTGGGTCTTGGATCGGATTCCAGCCACGGGCAGAGGACTTGTTCAAATGTACGTGTGAATGCGTTGTATGTGTGAATAAGTATACATGTTATATATGGGTTAGCACTGTATTTTGAGGAGAGCTTCAGTATCTGCGTATGAAAGGGCTTGTATCCGTTTTCTTACTATGACTCTAGCTTCCACCATAATAACCACAGCATGCGTACTTTTAGAAACTTTTAACTTAGTGCTGTGTAGTACCGTTACTGTTGGCTTTTTAGAGAACACAAATACGTAACAAACACTAATGAAAAAAAACCTACATCAGACAAAGTGATATACTAAATAAAATTGTTATTTTATTACGCTTGCAGAACATTACATTTGCATTATGGACCAACAATTTAAACAGCAATAATAAGACAACAACAATATGTCCAATTCGTTTTTGTGTCGGTTATAGGCTGTCATAATGCGATTCAGGAGGGCGTGAGTGCCCGAGTTCGTGCGATATTAATGAAGCGCAAAGGGAATGCGATGGGGAAATTACTCAAAGAAGAAGGGTCTATAGATTAACGAGATCACAGAGTGGTGGCCGAGGTTTGGCAAAATCGGCCGGAGACCCGATGAGTTGATGACATTACTAAAGCCGGAAAGCAATGGACAAGATTGGGAGAGGATTGAAGGGGTTGGCGTGACAGGAAAGAGGCTATACTCTGGATATATAGGCTTTTGGATGTAAGTAACTGTCTCTTGTTGAAATTCAACATTCCATACAAGCCAAGCCTTGCTTTAAGTCGAGCCGTGTTGCCTGACAAACATACAAGTATAAAACTTAGGCTAAAAATTCCACCCATGCCGGGACTTGAACCCGCGACCTCTGGCTAACCGTGCCAGCGCTCTCCCAACTGAGCTAATGGGCAAGTGCAGGTATCTGCGAAATTTCGAGCCTCTTAAGTAGGTTTTTAAGGTTAGTGCAAGTATAATACAATCTATGTGGAATAAGGAAAGTCTTCTACTCTCTTTGTCTCTCCCTTTCAGAGAAGACCTTTTAAAAATCAAAAACATAGAAATAGAAAAGTTTTTATTCAAATTAAACTGTCGGCAACGATATATTGTTTGTGGAATTTTAAAAACTTTGTTGTTCGTTTTCTGTATTCTAGACAATCCAAATAGCTACGAGCATGGTTTGTTTAGAGGAAACGACTATTAGAGAACCATTTGGTCTATTTCTATATCTGGTCCATTGCTAATCTCTTCCAATAGCCTCCAGCTCCCTTCTAGATATTGTCACACCGGGGCTCCATATCACAATAAATATAATATTCTGCAGCGAGCAGAAATGTATTTTCTTTCCAAAATGGAATAAAATGGACGAGCGTAGAAAAAGGTGGCGTGCCTTGAAATGGCCTATGTCCAGCAGTGGATGAGTATGAGCTGTTTGATTGAATTTGTTTTCTTTCATTCAGTTCGAGAACCTAAGCGCGAGCACGACTCACTTTGCCAGTTTATAGTCCAACTAAGGGATTGTACTAAAATTTAACAAGCACACCAAGTTTGACACTTGTATGTGACGGGCGGCGTCATCGTGACGCAAAATATGAGAGTACTTCATGAAGCTACCTATTGTGAACCGCACGTGCAACGGCTCGAGCGCATCGCGCCACTCCCCACCTGCCGACTATAAAGTCGTTAGGCCGTCCTATAAAAAGGGCGGCGCACCGGTTCGAACGGCATTCTAAGTCTGAGCGCGAACCGCTGCGCACGCGGTGTTGCTCCTGAGATACTCTCGTTACTGTAACTGAAGTTCTATTGAAACTAATTACGCTATTAAATTACGAAGTACCTACCTATGTGAAAAGTTGATTGATTCACTGAAGAATAAACAGTTTCAACGATCCTTGCTGTCTTTCTATTGATATGGCAGAGTGTCCTCCTATATATGTATTTCCGCTTTTTACGACAGAAAAAAGCTTTATGCCACACTCACTCCGAAAGTGTATCATTGCTCGTCATAAACGGGTTACAAAGTGTCATTTCATTTCTATGTTGTATGAAAATCCAATCCTGCTCTGCTAGCGTTCGTTTGGTTTTAAAAAATACAAACGTCAAATCTCAAAAAGGTTGTACATGTTTTAAATGTTTGTGATGTCGTTGTTTCTGGTTCCCATGACACAGGGTATCCTAGTGTGGGGCCAGAAGCAATGTATGTGTCTGTATGTAAATGTTTATGTTTATGTTTATGTTTAATTAGAAAAATGAGGTGGGATTTTTTTTGCACTCGATTTTCGATGAAAGGAGGCTGGCAACCCTTTCCTGCACTACAATAATAGTGTAATTTTAATAAACATAGGTAGTTTTTTACCAAATTGATAATTTAACAGTATACAGTTTTACACCGTGTGGCGTCGGTTTAAGAATAGCGTCACTCCATTTCCGTAGTCGTAGAAGGCGACTATGGAAGTAAATTACCAGGAGACGGTCAGCAGCGTCTTCCTGAGATTCCAACCACATACTGCGATCGCCAACCCGCCTGCCAAGCGTGGCGATTATGGCAAAACCCCTCATGGTTTTTTTAACCAGGCCTATGGAGGCCTATGTCCTGCAGTGGGTGTCAAGTGGCTGATGATAATGATGATGCTTTTAATTATTCTAAATAATTTTATTTTCCTCGTAGGTGTAGTATAAAGTACTAGGTATCACTCGGGAGAAAGTTCTGTTTCTGTTTCAGATCGTTTTCTCCTCTCGGTGTACAATTTACTATTGAAAGACACATTTCTTGATTCTATTTATTACCTACTTATTTTCCTTCACAGTCAGCGAGTGCTACTACAACTTCACCAATGTACGTTACTTAGAAAACAAAGTCATTGGTACATGCCGGGTTTCAAGCCAACCACTTTCCGAATGAGAGGCCGGCGTTCTAACGCAAAACCAACACACATCGTGAGAAAACCTGAGTGTCTGAGGTGTTCACATACCTCAGCGCTCGAAATTGCCAATCCGCAGTGGGCACGTGTGGCAATTAAGCCCACACACTCTCTCTGTGAGAAGGTCTGTGCTCTGCAGTGGGACGTGTATAGGTTACATAAACAAAAAACTTGTTGGGCATTCTACTACAACAACGGATATTTTGTGAAAATAATTTCCGCACTTTTCCACACATTTTTGTTATTGCCTGGTTACCATAGCACATAGTATCCTAGTTTGGGACTAGGACAAGATAGGTGATTGTGGTGATTGAGTTATGCGAAAGTTATTGTTCCTTCCTGGTCTCTGGTTCCAGTTCCTGATCCCAAACCAGGACACCCTGTGCTGTGGTAACTACGCAAGGATACCATAATCATTCAAATTTAAAAGTTCAAATCCAACAAGGAAATACATCCAGACTCAGGCCACTTGTACAAAATTAAATCAAACTCAGCGTCGTCCAGTGGAAATCGAACCCATGACCGACAGACAGACGTTACCCTTACAGTGATTTTACTGTACCGGTAATGTCTGTCTGTCTCTCCTTGGCACTCTTTTAGTATGAAAGCCTAAAAACGCTCATCATCATCAACCCATTATGTCCCCACCGAGGGGCACGGGTCTCTCCCCTGAGGAAGGTATAGGCCATACTCCACCACGGGGGCCAAGTCCGGATTGGTAAAAGCGTACCGTATCTCAATTTCTTGGGGTTGATCTGAGAACTGACCTCATTCCGACGGTTTTCACGGTCGCAGCATTATCTCCGCCAAGATTACCGGCGAATGCGCTACGCAGAATCGGTCCATTCTCTGAAAAAAAAATCTTTCGTTTTAGCTTGTGGTTAGGTAGTTCTCTAAGAGAAGGTTTATGGTCTGCAGTGTAAAGCACAGACAAAAAATACTCGTGTAAGTATATTGAACTTCATTGACCTAATTTCCTTGAATTTTAGTCGAAAGAGTCCGACCAGGTTTCGCGCTTTTTTTCTGCGACATAAAAATCCAGTAAGCTAATCAATCTAGCTTAAAACTAGAATATACCACAATATTATTATTTTAACATTATTACCTGTTTTACATTATAGTGAAATAGCAAGGTAAGTAATCGTTAATCCGCAGTGGGCACGCGTGGTGTTTAAATAGTCTCTTCCTGAGGGAAGGCCTGTGCCCTACAGTGGGACGTATATAAACTGCTTATGTATAAGTGATTCATAAATTAAATCAAGGTTCCAGTACAAAAAATGTAAAACTCGTTACTGCAATAACGCAAAAAAGGAAAAAAGTTTCTTCAATAACAGTAACTGAACAGTAGGGATTCGTTAAGAGATTTTTTTTAAATAAACTAACATTCTGATTGCTAGTCAGTATATCTATAAGAATATTATGTACCTACGTCAGGAAAAATATCCGTAATTTTAAAACTGTAGCTAGTCAACACAATGTAAATACTAGAAATAAACATAAACTTTCGTTCCCAAGATTTAAGCTGGAAAAGGGTTATATATCCTGTATGGGGCATTGTATACGTTTCTAGAATAAGATCTCTGAGGATATAATAAGCTTGCCAGAAACTCGGTTCAAAAAATGTGTAAAGCGCACTTTGTGCCAAAAGGGCTACTATAGCACTAAGATTCATTTAGATGACAAAGATGTCTTGAATGAAAGCCAGTTTAATACATTAGTACTAGGTTTTAGAAGATTAAAATATGTAACCTCTGTTAATTGAGGAATTTATTTGAAAAGACTGATTTTGGAGTTTTTTTCCGTTTTTTCCCCAAAATGATCCAGAAACGGACACCGTCTCTCTGAGAAAGCGAGAGAGAGAAAGAATATAACAATGAAGGAAAACGCAGTAGGGAACCCTGTGTCTGAGATGTTCACATACCACCTTGAAATCACTAATCCGCGGTGAGCACTCGTGGTAATTAAACCAACCTAATCGCGATTGCTTATTAGGTAAACTCAAAATGACCAAGGCAGAGATGGCTATTTTTCTGCCACAAATCGCTGTCATTCCCTTACATCAAGTATGTCCCCTGCTGTTGAACGTATTTATGATCTTATAATCGTCATAAGCAGCCTATATACACCCCACTGTAGGGCACAAGCCTTCTTTCAGAGAGAGAGAGTATCGGCTTAATCACCACGCGTGCCTACCGTGGATGTGAATAACTCAGACGCTCAGGTTTCCTCATGATGTTTTTGTTGTAGATACTTTTTGTGTTCACTTAAATCTCTTTTTATGTTTGAATTTGAAGGTTCGCTAGTTCTGTTTATTTTTAGATATTGTCACTCACAAAATATAATCTCAACAAGCAAGTCATATATTTTTATTTAAAATTTCCAACATAGAAGGTCAAGTCTGTTTATTGCAAAAATTATTGTATGGGCTCAAGCAAGCTCCGCGAGCATGGAATAAGATGTTAGATAAAACTCTTTTGAAATTAGGTTTTGCGAAAACTCTTTCGGAACCATGCGTGTATAAAAAACTTTTTGGTAGAGAAATAGTCATTATAGCAGTATATGTCGATGATCATATTGTCTTTTATCAGAATGATCTGACCACGCCGGGTAATGTTCCTAGAAAAAAAATCGACCGTACGCCATTTTGCAAATATAGAAACTGACGTGTTCTGCCCTCGCTTCACCCCCTGGCAGTCCCCGCATTCGCCCTCAGTCGGCAACCATCTTTCTTTGATTGTTTCTTTATAAGTTACTCTATGGTTTCTTTGCCGGGCAGCCGCCATTGTTGTCATCAGTTGTCATTGTGAAGAATATAATTAAATTTAGTTGCCTTTGTTTGGTTTGGTTTGGACATTTGAAGTGTTGCGTCGATTTATTCCCGCCTTTCCGTGGTGCCGCTTCGATTAAGTTCCGCCATCACAATTCAGCCAGAAAATTCAGTGATATAGACACTTCAAAATGTTTCGCAAGTGCTGTCTTCCTCAGTGCAAAAGTATTCGACAGGACGTAAAATTGCATAGATTTCCCGTGACCAGGGAAACTCAGAGAAAATGGTTACAGTGCATAAATAGTGAGAAGACAAGGTTGAGTCTTACAGACGAAGTTTGCAAATCTTATGTGTGGCATAAACATTTCGAGAAGAAATTTGTAAACCTGCACTCCAACCATCTCAAGGTTGGAGCTTACCCTTGGGTAAGCATTTATATTAATCAAAGAAACAACTCACATCGAATATAATGTAACCAAGTTACTAAGAAACTAATAACTAAATTATGTCCTCCTTCTTTTTAGGGTATAAAAATGTAGAGACTTGTCTCTTCACTGCATTAGAGATTTCTACAGGTAGTCCATCAACAATCAGTGTGGATACAGGTAAACTATCCTTTTCTCCCTTTTTACTTCATATCCTCCTACTTTTTTGTTCCCAGAATGTTTTCTTTTTGTTCAAAAAGCTTTTTATCGACGGCTCCCTTCATAACTTGCTTTTAGTCAGAAGTTCAGTAATCATATAAGCTCATTTTTTTTTAGATGATGCCAAGATTGTAACAACGGAGCACACTTACACAAGAAAGCGCCATCACCACATTAAACATCCTTATGCACTATCAATAATAATTGGGCACAGACCTAGTAAAGATGCACGACTTGATGTTTCTGGTATGTACATTACACCATCCTATTTGGTCCTTCTGAATTTCTCTGAAGTAAAATGCATTCATTAAAATAATTTTGCTTTTTAGAAATGTCTCCCCGTCCTTTAACTTCGAGCCAGCCGAGTACCACTGCATCTCTCAAATGTACAATGCAAATATCATCAGGTATTTCTCTTGGATTTTATATACATAAACTATTAGATCTTAATTCTTTGATCGGCAAAATTATCTTGCCTTTATACTTCCTTCAAACTTTATCCTCTTTCACATTTATATTTTTTAGGTTGATTACATCAATCAATTGAGCATTTATTATTATTATCTTTTTAAGTTGGTACTAAACTTATTTTTACATAACAATGTAAAAAGAAAACTACTGAAATATTTCTAAACCTTTTTCAGATATTGAAATGTCACTTCCTGCTTCCCTCAGCGAGACTGTTACCACTGACAATTCCCAAAAAAGGAATGGATCGGGTAAATGTTTAATACACAACAGTTTCCTGCATATTGTTAAAACAACCCAAGTTGCACAGTACTCTATAGTTTGTCTTAAAATTTGTACAAAACCTACTTTTATTCCATTTCTAAGTAACTTTCTTATCAATTTCAGTTATAGTCACCATGCCTTCAGAGACATCTTTGACAGTCAATGCATCATCCACAAGCACAGCAACTCCTTTCCAGCAATTGGCACCAGGTAATGGTTTATTTTTAGTTTGATTTCTTGTCTGAATGAATTAGAGACTAGAAACTAAATGGTTTTAAAATTTAGCTAAAAAAAATATTAATTAAAAAATATAATCTAGTATTCCTTCTAGCCTGCACTCTACATATACCACCTCCAACAACCAGCTCTCCAGTACAGACTTATAAGATTTTGTCTCTCTATTTTCAGGAATAATTTGTAAGACACCACAAAGGGTAACATCGAGAAAGTTAATTAAATCTGTTTGACACCACGATGTCGTCTGTTATACACAGTTGCCACCAAATTCAGCAAAAGGCACTGAATAAGTATATGAAAAAATTGAAAAATAAAAAACTTAATAAATAACAGATTTTTTTATTTGTACCACACCCAAAATTTTAATAAGTAAGCACTTATATTTGACCCCCCGCCCGCCTTGAAAAACTGGCTGTACTCCAAAATATCTCAGCCTCGTGCAAATCTCTACTGGAAAAAAAAAACTTAACTGTCACTGGAAAGTTGATAATTTGCATACGGTTCACAGTAGTGGTTATATTCTCTTTGGTTCACAGCCAATGTTCCTGACATGGCGGTCTGATGCGTAGTATCTCTATATAGTCTGTGGATCTGACACTTGACAGCGTCAAACGAGATTTGCAAAAATATTTTTTCCTTAAAAGATCTTGGAGATTTGCAATATTCTTGGTTTAAATATGCAAAAAGGCAAAGATGACATTAAGGTAAATCAGAAAACCTTTATTTTAAGTTTGCTGAAAAGATTTAATATGGATTTATGTAAGACTGTTGAAACACCGTCAAGTCTAAAGAAGCTGAGTATTGAAACTGGTGAAGAAGATTATCCATTTCAAAGTCTTATAGGTTCTTTAATGTTCCTGGCTGTAAACACTCGTCCAGACATAGCATACATGACGAGCTATCTCAGCCAGTATAACACAAAATATGGGAAAGAACATTGGATAGCGGCAAAAAGAGTATTGCAGTATTTGAGAGGTACTATCGATTATGCTCTTACTTTCAGAAAGACTGGGGAGTTTCTGAAGGGATACACGGACGCAGATTGGGCTAATTGTACAATTGATAGAAAATCGTACACTGGGTACTATTTTGTTCTGGCAGGAGGCCCTGTAGCGTGGCAAGCTAAGAAGCAGCAGACAATAGCTTTGTCTTCTACTGAGGCGGAGTACATGGCGCTTACTGCTGCAGCTAAAGAGGCTATATATTTAAGGCGTTTTATAATGGAAATTTGTGGTAAGTCTGATTGTGTTACGTTGTACAGTGACAGTCAGAGTGCACAAAGTCTAGTGCATAACCCTGTTCACCATGAGCGAACCAAACACATAGACACGAAGTATCATTTTATTAGGGAAACTGTGTCTGATGGGATTATTGACATTAAATTCGTCAGATCGGAAGAAATGTTTGCTGACGTACTGACAAAGCCACTAGGCCGTAATTTACATAAAATATGTGTAGGCGGTTTAGGCTTAGCATGATTTTATGGTAGGTAGTTTTTTATTTAGTTTTTTGTCTAGTTTTTTCTGTTTTCCTTATAATAATGTCTGGGTTTAAGAGAGTTTTAATTGAGGGTGGATGTTGTAGATACTTTTTGTGTTCACTTAAATCTCTTTTTATGTTTGAATTTGAAGGTTCGCTAGTTCTGTTTATTTTTAGATATTGTCACTCACAAAATATAATCTCAACAAGCAAGTCATATATTTTTATTTAAAATTTCCAACAGTTTTCCTTCACCGTTAGCGAGTGATATTGCTACTATAACTTCACGAATGTACATAACTTAGAAAACAAAGTTATAGGTACATGCCCGCACTGGTAATCGAACCTGGGTCTTTCGCTTCTGAGTCCAATGTTCTACCCACTAGGCTACCTCCGCTGAAAGTTGTGGTAGCCTAGTGGGTAGAACATATTATTATCTACCTATCTTATTTTAAGTACTACATTTCTGCCACAAATCGCTGCGATACCTACACTTAGATAAAGGCTTAATTTTCCAAGTGACCCCCCTCGCGCGACCTTCACGCGAGCTCAAATGCAATCATAAGACTAATACCGAAGATCAGGGCCAATTGGACCCTAAGACGCTCGAAGGGGAAGTTCCGAATTGGACAAATTAAATACGAATATATTTCCTCGCTCCAACTCCTGCCTGATGGGCATTTATAAACGTCACTCAGGTTCGACATCCAATAAAAGCCTTCGGATTACGTAATGCGATCGACTGAAGGATGTTTCCACTGCCAGCCAAAGTTCTCGGATTTTTATAGGTGAGTTGTTTGTCTCAAGGTCCTGTTTGCTGTGGTTGAAAATAATATGGATCTATCCGTTTCGGAGTTTAATAAAAAAGATTAAAAAAAATATTATAAACAAACTTTATAAAAGTCTGTATAAGACTCATTTACTGTAACAGCCGCTCAGCTGTGGAATGATCTGGCGGTTTTAATAAGGCGCTCCCCCTCCCTAGCTGTCTGTAAAAACAAAGTAAAGGAGTTCTGTGTTTCTTTTTTCTCCTTCATGTAGGTATAATATATTATTTATTTCCTCCTCATGTAGATTTTTATTATAACTTATTTATGTATGTTTATCATAACTACATAATGGTTTATGTAGGTATATTGTTATTTATATAAGTATGTATTTTAATATTCATAATTGCACCGATTACCCGTCTCTCTTTCCTCAGAATTTTTACTTCATACGGTTCTCTGGAAGAAATTGCTATTAGCATTAAGGCCGCCAATTGTACTGTATCTTTATACATATTTTATGTTGTGTTTTTCCTGGTACAATAAAGAACATTCTTATCTTATCTTATAAGGGCTCTCACACATAAACACGATACAACGCGGCGTCGTGCTACAACGCCCTAATTTGGCTTTAATTTGAGCGAAATTTTGAACCAATATTGAGCTCTGAGTTGAATAAGTCATAATTAGTTATGAGTTGGCTAGATATGCACGATTAGTAAGCCAAATAAAAGTAAAATTAATGTCGTATTGCGGCGTTGTATCGTGTTTATGTGTGAGAGCCCTTAAACAGTTGCAGCCCAGAAGTTTGCTGACGCTGGCGAAATATATTTGATTTTCTTTAGAAACGATTTTTAATAATAATATGACCGAACATTGATTGAGTTACTAACGTCATATCAGGTGACATCCACCATTTTTATTATTTCCTTATTTTGTATGCTCAGAGACATACAAGTTGTCCATACCTTTCATAAGACACCGCTTTTGACGAAATCGGCGAAAAAGTTTGGCGTACATAATATATACGAGTCGAACATACTTATGCAAGAAACATGATCCTATTATCCTTCCGCAGTTAGGTTAGAAGTATTATTTAGAGTGCGTTATGTGGACGCCTCAGAAATTCATTTCTTGAAGGTCACCAAAACAATACATCGTCAAAACAAATGTTTCAAGACGGTTTTAAATCAATGTTACCTAAACTGACCTAAAGCTGGACGGACGGTCTGTTTAGATATCATGCATATTCCAGCGTCAACTGCTGCAGCGGAGTTCGGACGTTCTAAGCTCATCCTCGCAGTGAGCAGTGCCTTAGCAAAGAAGCCAGCCCTGCGTTTCATAATCCAGCGGCGGTGGAAGCTGCGTCATCAGTCAAAATCAAAAATTGCATAGTCTGCCTTCGCAGGGAATTACAGTGAATTTAATATAAAACTGTCGGACGGACGCGGCCATATTTCACTGCGCAGATGTGACGCGGGCAACTTCGCGAGCGAGCTCTGTTTTTAGGGTTCTATCCCCAAAAAGGGGTCAATGGGACCCCTTTACTAAGTCTGCGTTAACTGCTTGTTCGTCCATATGTTGTACTGTACTGTAATTTTACTGTATCCTTGTAAATATTTTATGTTTATTTTTTCCCGGTGTAAATAAGGAATATTCTTATAATATTATGTTTGTCGGACCTTAACTCCTGAACTGCCCTCGCGGAATGGAACGTATAGGTGGCCCATACTAAGTTGGACACAGATCTGTGTCGCGGCAGACGAGTGGTTAAACTACTATCTATCTAACAATATTTATGCATTATAAATTTATCTGGAGTGTTGTTATTTTGACAGACATTCAATAGAAAAAGTACATTTAAAATGAACGGTGAAACTGATTTTTTTCTAGTTTTTTTTTTAATATTTGCTTTGAAAACAACGCTTACACAGACGCTAAACCCCGTATGATTATAGGGCGAAATGAAAAAAAAATACATATAATGAGAATTTAATAAATGTGCACGAGAAAAAATTCACTTCTGGTGAATTCCCAAAAATATATATGTTAGTTGATGGTACGGAGCCCTCTATGGGTGAGTCTAACTCACACTAAGCTGATTTTTTGGTGTGCGAGGAGAGAAATTTAAAATTAGTTTCGCGAATTATGTGACGTCACGTGTGCCTGCCGGAATGTTTATTGTTTTTGCCGCGGGAAGATTTGTCGCTTGTAGTGCCAAGTTTTTTGGAATGGTTTTAATATCTGGCTCACACCCGTATGCATACATACAGAGCTGGATATAGGTATCATCTAAAAGAAAGAGAAAATGCCCACAAAAACATAACTTGTAAAAAAAAACTAAGCCTTTTTATGTTGATGTGGTCACTATAAGATAGTTGTTAGGTTAGCAAATTACGTAATAACTTAAGACAGAGGGGCCCTTAAGCTGGGACTTAATAAATTAACCGACTTGGTAATACATGGATCACAAAACTTTTTACGGTAGATGAACTGAGTTGCGAGACTTGTCTTTTTTTACAAGTTATGTTTTTGATGGCATCTCATTTCTTTTTGTAGATAGTCCTACTTTTTTCCTTTCCGGCACTTATTGAGCTTCAGCTACAGTTTTTCTCAAAGCCTGTCTCTATGGGTGTTTCTCGGAGACTTTGATGTACTATACATATACAGGTACACTGAATCACTCACTGCAAATATAACTTTGTAATCTTATATATTTATATAGGGTTACAAAGTTAGTTATTTATGCAGTTGGTGTATCTAGGTAACAGGACCGATTTTTCCTTAATTTATACACTGAACACTAATGGTATTCTAAATTTAAACCTTCTATGTCTACTTGAAGTGCCTTAGAGTTTTGATGCTCGGTCAGTCAGTGAGTGAGTGTCAAAATTAAGAAACTTTGACTAATCATAATTTTTAAACTGCTGGTTCGAATTGAATGAAATTTGAAATATGCCCTGTCCAAGTGTGGGGCCAGAAGCAGTGTATGTACCTGTATGTAAATGTTTATGTTTATTACTGAAAATCCAGACTTCTAGTTTTATCCACAACGAAGTTATAGGAGGGTCGAATATGGTCTGAACTGCAGCAAGAAAAAAAGGTGGTACGGCCGTGCCGCTTTTTTGCTCGACTCGGCGAGGGCACTGCCGTGCACCCGGATTAGAGTCTTTTGTTTTAGTAAGAATGAAAGGAAAAAATTAAATACCCTTTTGTTCCTGACATCTTAACTAGATTTCATTAGAGTTCAACGATTTGTACTTGACCGAAACATTAATAAAAAATACTGGCGCCAGTCGCAACACTATAAAAATCCATTTGTTCAGTTAACTTAAGTCCCCTAAGGGTTTTTTTAAATAGCCTATATACGTCCTACTGTAGGGCACAGGCCTTCTCTCAGAGGGAGAGTATGGGCTTAATGGCCACGCCCTCTAAGGGTTATATTCAATATATTATTGAATACAACCCCTAGACAATTTAGGTCAAGTGAAAAATGTTACTTTACCAGTGTATTCGATAGCTGTGCTATTAAAAACATGATAAATACAAAAACTGGCAAAAATACGCGGCATGTGTACCCATAATTTTGTTAGGGACTAGCCGGGGATTTTTAAAAGCATGTTCGTCGTAGCGAGCCGACAAAACCAGAACAAAATAAAGATAACTGAGAGTTTCTCGTTTGTTCTACAAAAGGGACATTCGAGTAATGTTGCGTCAAAGTATATACCGGCCGATGGGGCCGAAAAATTCTCGAATGGAGACCACATATCGGCAAGCGCAGCGTAGGACGACCAGCCACAAGATGGACAGATGACCTCATCCAAATGGCAGGAAGGCGCTGGATGCAGGTCGCTTTCAACCGGTCTTTTTGGAAATCCATGGAGGAGGCCTATGTCTAGCAGTGGACTTCTTGTGGCTGAATGATGATAATATACCGACAGGGTGTTGCGTCAAGAATGGATAACCTGAAATTTTATTCATCAGTATTGATAATTTGACTATTGTTAATAAGGTAAATTTAAAACGCTCAATATTTTTTTTTATTTAGGTATCAGACGATTGAGAAAAAAAAAGAAAATTAAAAAAATATATATTACCTACTTATTATTATATACATGTGCCTGTTGGAAGTAGATTAATTTATTGGCGCTGCAAAAGCGGTTTTCAGGCTAATTATTCTTTATACTGCAAACTTTTTCTTGAGTCATCAGTGCTGTTTTAGAATATTATTTAATTTCCTCTAGTTTTGGTAGAAAAAAGTTGCATGTTATTCCTTTTTTAAAGGCAATTTTTCTTAATTAAAAACTGATTACAGGTAAACCATATGTCTGTAAGGGTTGCAGTGTTACTCCGAACTCCTACAGTTATTGTTAATGTTGATGTTAGGTGACTGGCACTTTCTTGTTCTTGTTTTTGTTGAGGGATGTTTGCACCAATCAAATATGTTATGTTAAAACTTCACTGTTTGTTGTTGTGTTTGTTTTATGCGAGGTAGATCATAACTATGGTTTGTTTAAGTAATTTATTAAATATGTATAAATATGTAAACTGCATGCTGTCGATGTGACGGCATCGGTTTTATTCTCCGGTGGGTTTTATCTGACTATTGAAAAACCCGGTCTAGCAAAGTAAGATTTTATGTGGCGGTTAAATAAAGAATTTTTCATTTCATTTTCATTTCATTAGAAGTAAGTCAGTTAGTTTATGTACATTTTATTCCCATATATTTCATGTACACCTACCTACCAACTCTCTTCATCTTTCAGTTCTATCTATCCTAAGGTTGTCTGGAAGAGATCACTTTTAGCGATAAGACCGCCAATTGAAGAAGAAGAAGAAGAAGAAGAAGAAGAAGAAGAAGAGGAAAGACATTTATTATACCAACAAGATACATCACAGAAACAAAATAAGCACATAAGTAACATGCCCGGCATACGGTATACGGCAAAACTTAGACATGTAAGCCTTTTAATGTATTTTGTTTTCTGGTGTGTACAATAAAGTGTTCTAATCTAATCTAAACCTAAAAACCTAATGTATCGCAAATGGTTCAAATGTCCGTAATTTTATTATGTAGCAAATCCTGATCTTACTGATCAATTTATCAAAAGTATCTTCTTACAATTTGTACAAATGGCCTCAGTCTGGGTGTATATCCATGTTTGTGATGTCCTTACCTGGTTACTATAAAACAAGGTATCCTGGTTTGGGACCAGGACAACAGGATTGTGTTGTGTGGAAGTTATTTTATTATTAAAAATGTTATAATCTGCAAGAGAGGCGAATTGCCAGATGTAACAGCAACCTCAATGCCTTCTACCACAAGCGTTCCTAGCTAGTTTTCTCCCAAAAAGTTGATCTCTAGCCCGAGGGTGAATTATGTCCCAATTTCGCGCCACGAAGGCCCTAGTTTACACTTCTCTCAAATTTAGCTGAGGCGAGGCGAGATTCGACATCTTTTGTGCCGCCGCGTACAAAAGATCTCAGATCTCTCTCGTTGTAACAGACTGCGAAGAAAGGAGAATTATTGTTTTTCGGACGAAAGTCTGTATGTACTTGTGCATCAAAAAGTATCATTAAAGTTGCTGATAAATAGGGCCGCCAATTGTACTGTATTTTTGTAAATATTTTACATTTGTGTTTTTCCTGGTACAATAATACCTAGTAAATTGTTCACCGAGAGGAGAAAGTGACCGATTACCGTCGAGGGTGTCGTTTGAAGCCCGAGCCATAGGTGAGGGCTTTAAAACACCCGAGATCGGGAATCGCAGTTTCTCTCGAGTGATACATAGTGCTTTATACTACACCTGCTTGATAGTTTTATTTTACTTTCTACGAAAACTGAATCCTCAAACAACACACAAATTGGAAATGGCGCCAATGGCGTCTGCAATTTTCACATGTTCTTTTTTCAAATTGTTTATCCTGCCGCCGCAGGGTCGCACTGCCAGCCCGACACCATCCAACACACAGCTAGTGGCCAGTGTCATTTTGCGAACTTGGAGATAAAAACTCACTGTAAAAACTTTTTGGCTTTTGATATTTAGGTTACCGGCGCATAGTCTTACCCAAAATTAAAAAAGAAAAACCACGTAAGAAATGGATTTTCATACACTTTTCTCTCCCGCTCAGATGCGTTTTCTCCCCGCATATTTGTTCGATATGCAATGACGTACTTTCTACCGTAAATTTGATAAAGTATCAAGGTACTTTCCAAGCAGGTGTATAAAGAATCATCATCAACCCATTATGTCCCCACCGAGGGGCACGGGTCTCTTCCCTGAGGAAGGTATAGGCCATACTCCACCACGGGGGCCAAGTCCGGATTGGTGGAGGCTTGTAGACTAGTGGCTTGTCTACTGTCAGAAGTTGTCAAGCCGCCCTAAGGCCTCTGACTTGGCTTAACGACTGCCATCTATCGACGGGAGCCGGCACCAACAGCTTAACGTGCCTTGCGAAGCACGGAACCGCTCGGAAAAATTAGGCATAGACGGCGACCCATCCATGCACTGAACGCGCCCAGTGTTGCTTAACCTTCGTGATCGTTTTTAAGATCACTCAGGCAGCCGGGGCTACGAGCGATAAAGAATATTCTTATCTTATTTTATAAATATGAGTTTTGACTACATATGATTTGAGAAAAGATGATCAGAGTGGAGATTTTCTCTTTCTCCACTACAACTCGCCCGTAAGGCAGCGGCTAATATTGTACCTCGACATTCAACCAACAGAATGTAAATTCTTGTATATTTTTTTTATTTCCGATTTAGGTCTTGTTTTAAGATACATACAACAATACATGCTATTTATTCCTGCCAAACTTCATAAAAATTTAATACCAGATGAAAGATTTGTTTTTGACAATCTTTGTTTCTCTTAAATATAAGTTAAGGGCAAACACTAAAATAACTGTCGTAGTATAGGTATTTAAATTTCACTACATACTACCCTCTTGTTTACAGTCAGGTTTTTTCTTTCTATTATGTTTTAAAAGACGCAATTGTTTTACATTGTAATGAAGTTCCGAACAATGGTATTTCTCCTGTTCCTGGCTATTGATGAGTTGAGGTATTGAGAATGTTTGTATCGTGAATATAATAATGGCCTAATGGAGAACTTGCATTAAAAATTAAAACATTTAATATAATCGGAGAAGTAATTTTTTTTTCTCTGCGGCTAATTCTTTTCATATTATAAACCTGTCGAAAAGTCAATATAGTCAGGTGGTACAAAAACGTGCCATACAAATCGGGCTTAAACTATGACACCACAACTTGCACGTAACGCCTTATAATGTATGAAGCGTTTATCAATATTTTAGTTATCTCGTAAAATTATGTTTTAATGCATCTACATCCTTATAAGAAAACGTTAAGAAATCAATTATCATTGAATTATCGTTTATGCGTTTTCATTATCATAGTAAACTTATTTTTCGCAATTTTTGCGATCCCGAAAATCCAGGAAAAATATAATGGTTTTATTGTTAAATTTTTCCTATGTGTTTAATCGGTTTCTGTGGTACAAAAGCGCTGTTACTCCAATTTAAGTTGGACGCAAGTTCCCCATTTTGTCTGTAACGAGGCCACCGATATGTAAAACACAAATTAAGGTTTTTATTTAAAAACTGCATTTTCGAGGTTACATTAAGGTTAGTTTTGAAGATAAACGCAGGTTTATCCCTTGTTTTGAAATTGTGCGAATTAATTATTTTGTTGTCATGAAATACTAGGACAAGAAATAATTCTGTTACAAATAAATTACTTTCTTAAGGTGTAAAATTGATTAATTCGTGGTCGGCTTGAATAGTGATTAACATCCGGCTACTGATTCGTTTCTTTCGTGGCTAACTATTCTGCATACAAATGACCCCAGTTGAGAAAATAATTACACATTCTTTTGTTTTATACTATTGAGTATCTAGTGAAACACTAAACGAAAAATAATTATTATGCCTCCATTCTCTCTAAGAAAGAAGCCAATGCTTTACATAAATCGACGCTTGTACCCCGGTGGGGTAGGCAGAGACTAGGGTTTGCCACTTACCACGATCCGATCACAATCGTGCTATGTAAACATCGGGTTGAATTTAAAATTTAATCTTCGGAATGCTCACTGGGCTTTTCAAGCAAATCCAAATTGATAGTTCGGACAGCTGACGTCATAATTCATGTCCGATCGCCGATTTTAACGAGCAGGCGAAAATCCCAACTTTTTGACAGAAATACCTCACACGGTGCCGCACGAAATTAATCCTTCTTTCCTTTGATTTAGAAGTTCTAGTGCGTGCAATGAAACGTTGGTCTGGGCCGTGACGTCAGAACGTGGCGCATGAAATATTCATGTGTTGTGACGTCAAGCCAACGAAAAAACCCGAGGGTTTTAGCTAGTTAATCGCCGCCAGTTAGCGGTGGTCCCTCTGAACATAGACTAAATAATACAGAAGTATTCATAATGCACATAACCTAATATTGATCTATACATATAATAAATCTCTGTCTGATATATGTCTGTCTCACTCTGTTTCTTTGTGCGCGCATCACGCAAAAATCACTGAACGGAATGAAGTAAAACTCACCAGAAATCATAGCTTAGGTTCCCGAGTAACATATAGGCTACATAACGTCACGCTTAAGTCCATAAGGGTCTAAGAAAATCATCATAAGCTGTGAGGTCAGTGAACAGTGGTTTTACCTCAATGACGGATGCATTTAACCAGGGTTACGAAGAACCAGTCAGTGTTCGCACTACCCGTCGGAAATATCTTTATCAAGAATTTATAAAAATAAATTGCCAATGCAACTCCTCCGAAACGGCTTCACCGATTTTTTGTGTTTATTTGGTAGTTCTGAGAATAGGTCGTAGGCCAATTAATATGGGAAAATAACGTTTGCCGGGTCACCTAGCTAATATAACATAAAATGAAAGATTAGGATGACGTGACGCGTTTTTCCCCGCAATGTAATCACTTGTCCTCTTCTGAAACTGGGAAAAAAAACAAGGACATCACAACTATGGAAATATTAGGGTAACAAACATAAAAAATCTGTGACCATTTTGTACGAAGGCCCATAGTCGGAATTAAACCCACTACGTCTGTCATGGTAATCAAACGTATTATCGCTAAAACAAAACTAAGATATAAAGTGAAACCAAAGAGGTCCAGTAACAGAAACACCATTGTCTACTAGACTACTTGTGCTACGCCAAATGTAAGGCAAAGAGTACTAGTGCTACAAAGTACTACAGCCAAAACTTAAAAGAAATATCTTTCTAATTTTTCCGAGATTGCTAAAGCAATCAAACTTGCTACATTCTTCCACGTGGCCGGCGGAGCTCTAGGGGCGTATTTAGAACATCTTATTTGGCGCAGTTTCCGGTTAATAAGTTATTTGGTTTAATTTACCCACTGACTTAGGTTACGTTCGTTTGACTGACTTTCAATAGTGCAAAATGCCTGAAATTTTGATTTAAGTTTTCATACCATGCAGGATATAGAACAATTGCAAAAATTAAAAAAAAACACCAAATGAATATTTTTATCTACTTTCAAGTATTACCAATAATAAATATACAGAAAGTTTCTTGAATTGATAGTATTTCAAAAGACATTTTATCTACTTTCAGACCAACGTTGAATGAAACGAAATATATCGATGTTAACCATGTTACTTTTTCTTTTATCTTTTCAACATGGAGTCAGCATAGAAACCTATGTTGTTTCAGGCCAAACCATGGTTTTTCCAACAGAAATACAAATAAGGGTCTCTCTCTACGCCCCCGGGCGCGGCGCCAACCCGCGGGGGCTAGCCGCAATTCTTAATTAGCTCCTTTACTTAAAACGCTTTAAAATATTCATCGGGAACTTTCCGGCGCTTTTCTTTTTAGAGAAAGGAACAATACGATAAGTTTCGGTCTAATTGTGGTCCCCCGGGGTAAATACAGAAGTTAGAATCTTAAAAGTTCGACTTGACTTCGGCACACGGAGTAAATCGGTGAGTCTCTGGATGAGGAAGTCGTGAAAGATGGCGCACTTGGGGTAAATCCCTTCACAACTTCTCCATTCGCAATTTGGAAACACGTCATTTAAAGTTTGTAATTTACAATTTTTGTTCTACGATGTTTGAAATTATTTTGAAATGAAATTTTCCATTTTCTGTTTCTTTTTAATGTGATTTTATTTTTTTCTGGTCTATTGTATCAGGTGGGGTTGTTTGCAAGATAATGACCATGTCCCCAATGGAACGGGCTTTGTGTGACTGCGAACATAAACTTGCATTTAATAAAACTAAGTGAACCCTGCACGGATTTCATTTATTTTTATATGTGAACCGTGAAAATAAAATGTCCACTGTTCACGTTTGTGAATGTTTACCACCTCCTGCAGGCTACTTGAATCGGCTAAATGTTATTTACAATGCAGTGGTAGCAGCGCGGGAGATGCCCGGCTTCTCATTCGGGAGGTCGTGGGTTCCAATCTCGGTATGTGCCAATGACTTTGTTTTCTCAGTTAAGTACATTTGTGAAGTTATAGTAGTAATACCACTCGCTAACCGTGAAGGAAAACATCGTGAGGAAGCCTGAGTGTCTGAGGTGTTCACACACCTCAGCGTTTGAAACTGCCAATCCGTGGTGAGCACGCGTGGTTATTAAACCCATAAATTCAAGAGAAGGCCTGTTTTTTGTTTCAATTACGCTTAATTATTATTATTTATGATTAAACGAACTTACCTGGTAATGACGTTGAATCATAATTACACGAAGAGCTTCGTTCGAAGAGATTAGGAAAGCACATATGTAGTCCCGCGTATGGTGTCGCTATCTCGCACTATATTTTAGAAAATTTTTTGAAAAGAAAAAATAACACAAAAAACTTGTAGGGTAGGTATGAAACCATGCTCCAACGCTGTCACTCGGTGTCTTGTCATTTAGTTTGTAGACAATTTAAACACTCTGAATATTTCACGACTGGGTTAAAAGCTGGTAAAGCTTGGGAGGGTGGGTTCCTAATCTCTTCGAACGAAGCTCTTCGTGTAATTATGATTCAACGTCATTACCAGGTAAGTTCGTTTAATCATAAATTATACTCGAGCTTCGTTCTCGAGATTAGGAAAGCACATATGTAGATTTTGAGAGATATGATGCTGGTGAAATATTCAAAAAATTATTGAAAATCAAATGAAAATCAGTTTCTTTTTAGATAGTATTATTTAGTAATCATAATCGTTATGGTATATTTTAAATTATCAAATCACAAGCCAAAAACATTAATTTGGGCTCTTAAAACATTAGGTATTATTAATTATACTTATAGCAAAATCATTTTGATTATTATGAATATTATGATCGATTATAGCTCTATTATAGAATTGGGCAAATACAATGGAATTTGGACCCCAACCTGCGGTCTTTCTAATTATGTCTAGACTCACTCCTGCTCCAAAAGCTTTGGAGGTGGATGCGTGACGCGTGCTATGTCCTGAAAAAATTGTAACATCTATGCCACTTGCGGCTATAGTGGATTTAATCCACCGACTAATAGTTGATGCCGTTACTTTCTTGTGAGGCTTTTTGATAGAAATAAACAAGTACTCGTGGCTAGTTCTTAAATCCTTTGTTTTTTCTAAAAACATAGTTAAAGTCTTCGCCGGGCAAATTTCTGGTTTATTGAGGAAAAAGGGAAGGCGAAGAGTAGGTTGCGATGATCCAGGGCGTGATGTTTTAATATGCTCGGAAATTTTAATGATAATTTCGGAAGGCATTGTTATGATATTTTTAATATTAATTTTTGATAAAGTTTGGGCTCGGTGTGCAGTCACCAAAGCCAAAAGGGTACATAATTTCTTAGTAAGTTTATCGAGAGATAAGTTTTCGTTAGGGTACCAACCAGCTAACGTATTCAGAACGAGTGTAGTATCCCAGGTTAAATCGTATCTGGGAAGGGGAGGTCTCAGTTTAAAAACGCCTTTTAGTAACCTTTGAATACGATCATCGCTACCCACTTTTTGGCCGAAAATCAACGAGAGAGCTGACCTACAGCTATTTAGGGTACTGTATTGTGCCCCAGATTCGAAAAGGTGAGTTAAAAATAAGATAATATTCGTTACTGATGAATTATAAGGGTCTATGGAAGTCTGGTGAGCAAAATGGAACCATTTTTTCAGGCATGTATCGTATTGCTTGATTGAGTTATCAGATAACGAAGCTGTCATGATCGGGATTGATGAGGAAGGAACGTTTCTTTGGAGAAAAGACGTCCTGATAATTTGCCGGCAACCAGGGTAATCTGGTGGTGGAGGCTGCGGCTGCTGGAATGAGATAAAATTAGATGTCGATTGGCCGAAAATATTAAAGGTTTTGATTCAAGTAACCTTGTAAATAAGGGGTACCAGGGTTGGGTAGGCCACAGGGGAACAACCATTATTCCCGTTGCCTGGTCACTAATAATTTTTCTCAGACATTTCAAAATTATGGTAAAAGGTGGGAATGCATAAAAGTAAAGGTCAGACCATGTGACTGTAAATGCGTTTGTGGTGAAAGCATCAGGGTCTCTTTGCCATGAAACGTATTTATCGCATTTTGAATTGAGACGACTAGCGAATAAATCTATCTCTGGACATCCGAATGTTTTGGTTATATGACAAAAAACTTCACTGGAAAGTTCCCACTCAATATCAGGATGAACACGCCTAGATTCTGCGTCTGCTACCCAATTGTCTGATGAGCTGATATAGGCTGCGTGAACGAATATATTCCGTTCCTCGCACCACTGCCACAATATTTTACTAACTCTTGTAAGGTGGGGGTATTGAATACCCCCCATACGGTAAACGTAAGCTATAGCCGTTGTATTATCGATGCGCAAAACTATTTGACAATCTCGCAAATTTTTTGCAAAAACTTTTAGTCCAAAAAAGGCTGCCAGTATTTCTAAATAGTTTATATGCTGCATCCTTTCCTCGTCAGACCACAACCCACTGGCCGTCTCCTGCTCGCAAGCGGCGCCCCATCCCGTGGTTGAGGCATCTGAGAAGATTTCAAAGTGATATTGATCACTTTTTATCTTCGTTACTGAACTGTCAACGGATCTAAGCCACCAATTGAAATCACCTAACAATTCGTCTGGTATGAACATGATTTTCTCGAAGTCTTCATCTCTTATAAGGTTTAAGTATTTGCATCTTTCAAATGCCTTTGTATAGAGCCAGCCATATTCAATGGCTGGGCAAGCGGAAGTTAGAAGTCCTAGAAAACGTGCAAATTCTCTAATCTTACATCTTTTTAAAGTCATGAATTTAATTATTTCTTTTTTAATTTTACTTCGTTTTTCAGATGGTAGGGAAATTTCCATGTTTATTGAATCTATATTGAATCCCAAAAATCGACAAAATGTTTTTGGAATGAAGTCAGTTTTTTCCATATTAATGAGAAAACCTAGGGATGTTAGAAGTCTAGCCGACTCGTTAATGTTTTGCAAACAAGACTCGTAGGTATTCCCTATTAGCAGAATATCGTCTAAATAAAAGGTTGACAGATAACCCTTGGATCTCAGTAATTTAGCAACAGGCTTCATTATTTTTGTAAAAACATAGAGTGCTGTACTAATGCCAAATGGAAGGACATTAAATTCATACAAATTGGAATCAAATTTAATTCTTAGGTACTTTTTTGAGTCTACGTGAATCTTTACCAAGAAATAAGCATCTTTGCAGTCTAATGTGCTCATAAAGCAATTTTTAGCTATCAATTTTATGGCTGTGCGTAAATCTTCTAATTTGAAATGTTTAACATCGATAAACTTGTTGAGATTTTTTTAATTTAGTATAAACCGTTTTTTGCCATTTGGCTTTGGAATTATAAATATTTTTGAAATGTATTGACCTTCGCATGGGCTACACATCGATACAGCACCTATTTTTAATAGTTCATCAATAGCTCCTTGAAACTCGAACTTTTCGGAGGAGGAATATACTTCTTCTACTGGGGGATATTCTTGAATAGCCGTATTTGAAAAGGGAATTTGGTATCCTTCAATGTAAGATAGTACATAAGGGTCGTTAGTAATAAGCGACCATTGTTGGTAAAATAAAGAAAGTCTGCCTGCATATTTTACCGTGTCTAGCGTCTGGTCCGATAATTGTTGTTCGCCGGCCGCGATGACGTCTTCGATGAGCTGGCTTGCTGACTCCTCTGTATCGGCGGCCGCGTGGTCCTCTGAGCCCCCGCAGCATTCATAGGCTTGCGGCTCTGGGGAGGACCTCTCCAGTTTAAAGAAGTCTGAGATTTATTTTGCTGCGAATTAATAGGTTGGTTCCTAATTTGTGGTGGCGGCGGTCTATTCGTCGGGTTAGTCTTAAGGTCAGCTCCAGATCTGCTAATGGCTTTAGCTGTTTTTATGTCTCTGACAGATTGGGGCCGAATAGGAAATTGTCGATCTTGGTTTTTTCCATCTGGGCTTTCATATCCTTTTTAAGATTAAAAAGGATAAATGATCGTCTGGTCACCGAGTCTGAGTGTTGACAGTCGCAGATTATACGGGCAGTATCCATGAGAAGTTTCAAAAGCCCAGGATCTTTTGACTCCGATGAGAGAAGCACGGAAATGGCTTCACTTAGCGATGAAATGGCGGCCGCTGTCATCTTTTGTTTAAGTTCTATACCCTTATCTCTCTTCGAATGGTTCTCTAGCATATTAGCCGATATTTCCGGGTTTAAAGCTGGCGCACCGATGGCTTTGCAGTTTTCCGGAACACGGTATTTGTCTTTCAATTCCTTACGTGCCTCTTTCGTAAGGCCGGTCGTCGCTATGTGGCCCAATCTTATCGCCAGATCTTTTTGAATAGTTTTACCGTACTCATTTACTATTGAAGGATCTTCGCCTAGTATTAACAGCAATTCTGGGTCCAAGACTGATGTAACCTCCGTAGCAGCAGGGGCGGTAGATTCTGGAGCGGTAAGGGCGGCACTGGAAGTGGCGTCGTTAGTCGCGACAGGGGCGGCACTATGGGGGGTACCGGGGACGGCACTGGGGGCGGCACTGGGGGCGGCACTGGGGGCGGCACTGGGGGCGGCAATGTAGGTGGATGCAGCGGTCATAAGCGCTGAAATCTCA
This sequence comes from Yponomeuta malinellus, assembly GCA_947308005.1. Lineage (NCBI taxonomy): Eukaryota > Metazoa > Arthropoda > Insecta > Lepidoptera > Yponomeutidae > Yponomeuta > Yponomeuta malinellus. The sequence continues at coordinate 689,446 of OX371007.1, read as the reverse complement.
GTAGTGGTGGTAGGTGGTATCACGACTTTCGATTTCACAGTATTCACTTCGATGTACCCCATCTCATCATCATCATCCGGTAAATCAACAAAATAGTCCTGATCTGACCTCATACGATTCTCAAAATCCCGGTCTGAAATCGAAGAGACCGAAAGAAAAATGCTGTAGAAGCTATTCTTTGTTGAATAGGTAAACATGCCCAAAGGGACTACCTAATATAAATAGGTGTATGTCGGTTATACAGGTATTCTGCATTTTACAGTAGGTAGGTAATAATAATCAAAGACGTGAGACAGCCCCAGGATGGACAGCTCGGTTGTCTTATTGCCATATACAGACGTGAACAGTCCCAGTACGGAAAGCCCGGTTGTCTGATTGCCTAAATACCTAGGTATATTTCGTAGGTATTCTAATGCAGAACGAGTGGATCGATCCCAGTATGGAAAGCCCGAGTGTTCGCTTTTTTTTTTTTTTTTTTTTTACTGAGTAAGCTATACCTGCGTATCAAAGTAAAGTAGACAAAATAAGTAGAAATTACTTGGACAGTACCTTCATAATAAGAAGCCTCTTCACGAGGCGATCCGTGATTGTGTTGACTACTCTCCGGTGACGTATCAGGAACACTATCCGAGTGCCTACTATGACGTCGTTTACGTTTGAGTTTTTTCTTCAGTCTTTTCATTTTCCTACACAAATCGTTATAATCACTCTCATCACTATCATATTTACGTTTAGGCATTACTAAAACACTTGTTAAGGTTGGAAATAACACCGAATTTATGCTTTTTAGATAATTTTTAGACAGCGAAGCGTGCGAAACAGCGGGCACTAAAACACGAATGGCAAGACACCGAGTGACAGCGTTGGAGCATGGTTTCATACCTACCCTACAAGTTTTTTGTGTTATTTTTTCTTTTCAAAAAATTTTCTAAAATATAGTGCGAGATAGCGACACCATACGCGGGACTACATATGTGCTTTCCTAATCTCGAGAACGAAGCTCGAGTATAATTACTATTATTATTATTATTATACTTTACTGCACACATGAGAACACAATACAGAAAAGATAACAAAAGAAAATACAATGTACAGTGGTGGGCTTATCTCTGTAAGAGATTTCTTTCAGCAAACCTTGGGCAGTCGGAGAGGAGGTGTGAAACGGGTCTACGCACGTGCACATGATGTACTACATACAGATTTACACAAATAACATTGTCTCACTGCTGAGCAAAACCTTCCCATTAGTCTTCTATTATACCTTGGCCTTGGCCTTTGCATCTACGTAATGAGCTGATTTATACAGCATTCAGTGGCACCATCACTCACACTAGATGGGTGAAGGGACCACACGGACGCTGCATTGCCTGGGACATTGTTTTTAGATGGAGTAGTCTTCTATAGTACTTCCTTAACTCTACACAGCATAATACGAAAATTGTCATTCCCAAGATGGAATTGATCATACATCATTTATAGGGCATTATTTAAATGTACCCGCTTCTACGCTAGAATGCATGAAGATATGTCGCATCAATCTGATCAGAGATGTCGTTCAAAAAGCCTGTAAAGGTCACTTTGCGCAAAATGAGCTCCTTATAACATCAAAGCTTGTTTAAGATGATAAAGATGTCTAGCATTAAGCCAGGTCAATGCATGGGTTCTAGGTTTTTATTTTAATATCTTAATTTCGGACCAAATTTTAAAAGATTAATGAATGTGTCTTTGAACATTTTATTTTCCAAAACGATCTTGATCTTTAAATGGATGCCTAGGTATACTTCATTTGCGACGTTCATTGAGTCACAGTTTCTGTACTGCATTAAGCGATAAGAGAAAACTTTATCTCAGAAATCAACAATTTATTTCAACGTAAAGAATTTACATTCTGTTTGTTGAGTTGTAGTGGAGAAAAAGGCAGCGGGAAGATCTCCACTCTGACCATCTTTTCTCAAATCATTTTAGATCTAATACATAAACTGGTGCGAGTACCTACCTAACAAGATCCCATGAGTGCAAACAATAACTTGCAATGCCAAAGCATTTGTTACTATTCTTACAACAATAGAAATATACTAATGCTGTGGCCAGACGTACAGACAACATCTGTACTCAATTATATCAGTCGCAACACGATGTCTGAATGAGATGTATGTGTGCGTGTGCGCACACCTTTTGGTTGGCGGCGATCGTCAGTCAGTTGAATAAACAGTTTCTTACTAGAGTGCCGCGTTTCAATCACTTCATTGGCGAACGATTTTGTGGCTTACCCGCGTGTGCTTACGAATCACGAAGATGTCGAATGTAATTGGACATATTTCGATGTTTGACCATAATTCACAAGACTGGCAAATATTTCTCGGTCGCTTGGAGCAGTACGTGAAACTAAATAAGATCCCAGTCGAACATAAAAGTGCATTGCTGTTAACACATTTGTCTGACGATACTTACCATTTGGCACGGAACTTGGTACATCCAGAAAATATTACCGATGCTAAGTTCGAGAATCTAGTAAAGCAACTGAGTGGACACTTTACACCGAAGCGGTGCACCTTCGCTGATAGGGCGAGATTCTATGAAGCGACAAGGGCTAATGGAGAAAGCGTCGAGGCGTGGGCGGCGAGACTTCGAGGGCTTGCAGTTCACTGCGAATTTGGCAACACGCTCGAATTCCTTCTGAGGGATCGGTTCGTGCTCGGCATGAGTGCGGGCCCGGAGCGGGACAGGTTGTTCGAGACGGACGCGACATCGATCACCTTCAACCAGGCGTTAGAAGTGGCGCAGCAAGCAGCGTGCGCGCGGCAGGCGCGGCAAACCCTCGCTGCAGCCGTACACTCTAAAGAGGAACCGATTTATCGAGTGGGCGATGCAAAGGATGCTCGCCGATGCCTCGTGTGTGGGTTGAAGGGTCACCAGGCCGATAGATGCCGTTTCAAGAATTACAAATGTCGACAGTGTGGCGGTAGAGGTCATCTTAAGAAAGTATGTGCTGGGAAGAAATCGCCTATATCAAAGCTAAACAATATCAGTGATTCTTCTAGTGCGGAAATCCTGGGTAATGACGTAATATGTCAGGAATGCGAGTTGTATAACTTGAGGTATGTACGCTTTGATCCTATTGTAATCCCGGTTTGCATTAATGGTGTAAACCTATCAATGGAATTAGATTCAGGCTCAGGTTTCACAGTGATTTCTAATGACTTGTACAAAACATATTTCAAAGAATACAAATTAAACGATTGTGATTTAAAGTTTTGTCTGTATAATGGTCATAAAATTTCACCTCTTGGTTTTTTTCATGGCTGATGTAATTTATTCCAATGAAAACAAACCGTTACGTATTTTTGTCATACAAAATGGCGGCCCACCATTGCTGGGCAGAGATTTCATTGCAGAATTCAATTTAAGCCTAATGCCTATTAATAACATTGGTTCCGATCAGTGCTCGAACGATATTGCGCAGCTATTAAAAGATCACTCAGAGCTTTTCAAAGATGAATTGGGTCAATTCAATTGCTTTAAAGTTAGCTTACATCTAAAAGAGGATGCGTCACCGAAATATTTCAAACCGCGAACGATTCCTTTCGCTTTAAAAGAGAGGGTAGAAGCGGAAATTGATAGGCTAACTGGTCTAGGTATACTCGTACCGGTAAACTATTCAGAGTACGCCACTCCCATAGTTCCTGTCCTTAAAGAGGATGGTAAAGTAAAACTGGCGGGCGATTTTTCTTTAACCCTGAATAAGGATCTCAAGATTGAGAAGTATCCTCTGCCACGTATAGAGGAGGTTTTTGCAACCTTAGGCGGGGGGGATAAATACTCCAGCAATGGACAGGCTGAAAACTCAGTAAGATCTTGCAAAAAAAAAATGATTAAATGCATTCTAAGCGAAAATGACGTTTTGTCGATAACTGAGAGAAACAATAGACTATTGGGATTTTTGTTTGAATACCGTAACACCCCACATTGTTCTACTGGAGTGACTCCCGCGAGGCTGATGTTGGGCCGGGACCTCAGATCTAGGTTAGATCTAATTTTGCCTAAAAATTGTGTTAATGACTCAACTAAAAATAACGTGGATGTAAAAATTTCGAGGAAATTCCAAGAGGGTGATAATGTTTGGTTAAAATGGTTTATAAATAAGAAAGAAGTGTGGGTTTTAGGAACAATTAGGAAATGTTTAGGTAATAGATTGTATGAAATTTATGCTGTAGACTACGACAAATATTGTAAAAGACATATAGATCAAATAATTAAAAATTGCGATTCGTATATCGCAGCGAGCGGAAGTGTCGCTGGGGGGAGCGCTGCAGCTACTGATTGTGATGTAGCGCGTCTGTCGCCGCTGTCCCCGCCCCCGCCCGCGCCCGCGCCGCAGCAATCGCCTGCGCCTGCGCTTTCACCCGCATCTACCGTATCAGTCGCAAATGTAAACCTAGAAAGGAGTTCAAATGTGGTAGAAGAAGAGGATGTATGGGAACAGGCGCAGGATGAAGCTGGAAGTAGTTTAGCTGGGACTCAATCTATTGAGCACCAAAATGAGCAGACCGAACAACCGTCCGTACAGCCCACAGCACAGCCTGTTCCTAACGAACCTCGCGTTAATGCTAATTTAGAACGGTTGTTAGATCAGCGCATGCAGCTAAGACCTAGAGTTAAGAAAGTTAATTATAAGGAGTAATCTCATTAAGTTTTTTTTCTTTTATATTGTCCACAGTATTTCTAAATAGTGTTGAAGGAGTGAGATGTATGTGTGCGTGTGCGCACACCTTTTGGTTGGCGGCGATCGTCAGTCAGTTGAATAAACAGTTTCTTACTAGAGTGCCGCGTTTCAATCACTTCACTGAACCATCCTGATAGTGAGAAAAAAAAATGGTTGTAAACATCGTATTACGAATTATTGCATTAATGCAGCGATGGCTCAACCTTCTCGAAACTTACAGAAGTTGCAACTAGTTTGACCTTCTACCCCTATATTTACTTACTCAACGCTGACGAGATGACATTTCACCGGCTCGAAAAAGCGGCGCAAAATAATTATTTATTCATTTTTATTCTGCTCTTACTTTTCCATTCTCGGGGCGAGCAATTGAGGACGGATTTGTGGATGAGAAAGTCGCCTTTTGTCTCTTTCCTGACATCGGATAGAGTTCGGTTGACCTTTGTTTTATTTTCGTACGTTAGTGATTTTCTCCTACGTTACGGTTCAATCACATTTTAAATATAATAAAGGCTGGGCTCTCCGAGCGCACGGATTTGTATGGGACTTATTGCGCTGCGCGAGCGAATAGTTGAGGGAAAAATAGGCATTACATATACTATTAATACGAATCAATAGAATATTGATGATCGATGTCACCAACACATTCAGTGATAGTCATTTTGGTATATTTTTACACATTTTGATATGTGTATTGATTAATATATGGATGAGATATGTATCCGTGTATATTATTCAAATTATTGATTTTGACTACTATCACTGATTGTGAAGAAAAATATTGTTAGAAGCTGAGTGCCTGACTTGTTCTCATAACTCAGCGCTGGCATTGCCTATTTCCAGTATTAAGTGTTGAAGTATGTAAACACCTCTTACGTTCAAGTCTCAGCATGATGTTTTCCTTCGCAGTTAGCGAGTTCTAACACTTAAAAAATCTTTGAAATCTTGACTATCGTTACCTAATCAAACAAAAAAGTTCATACAACCCACGCCAAGTCCAAGACAACTATCTCCATGCGTCCTTGCGCGGCGGAAACGGAAAAATCTCTGTTCGAGATAAAAACAGACCATTCCTTTGTCCATCCACATACGTCACGGGCAGGCGTTTATTTAAGCGGCAGGCACATCAATCTTCATCGGGCCGACGCGATTGACAGCGGGCGCCGACAATGAATACAAATGAACCCACCCTTAACTACATGCGGCTATGAAAACAGCGCATGTATGTTCTGGCAGAGTAATAGTTTCAGAAAGTTCGAATAGATAGATAGATTGATAGATATATAGAGAACACTTTATTGTACATAAAAAAGAAAATAACTTTACAAATTAATACAATTTTAAATAGATGAAAAAGATGTCTGACAATGGAAAAAGTACAATGCAATGCAAAAAACTCTTATGATGAATAATAAAGGAACATCCTGTCACGAGCCGGCTTTAACTTCGTCTTAAGAGTGTCTTATTGGAATCTAAAACCTAGACCTATCTTATAAATAAGGCCGTTGCCTGGTTAGGTACTATAGAACTTCCTAGTTTGGGAACGGGACAAGTGTTTGTGTTGTGTGCAAGTGATTTATTTTTATTATTACAGAGTGCCCGGTATGTGGCGCTAGCGCTACTCTACAAAGGTTGACCTGCTGTCTACTGTACTGATCGGTTTCCGTCACACAAAGTAAGATTTTCTGTTTCTCAGGAGCTGCTTCTGACGTCCGAATTAGTTATGTTGTTTGGAATTGTATTAATTGGTAGCAGGGAACTCATTTGGCCGACTATTATTCTATTAAACGCTTCCACGTGAATCCAATCTGACTTTCTATGTATCAATTAAAGGTGTACACAACATCTGTACATTCATAGACTACGATTCATAAACATTCATAGACTAGTTCCAAAGTTACGATTCCCATTCACAGGTTAAATTTAAGAGTTTCGCCAGTAAGATGGACCTTTTGTCGAGCAATTGACTCTCTTCCTGTCAGGTTAAGACAAGTGGACTCGCATGGGGACGTTTATCGTGACAACTGTAAGGGTGGCAACGTGTGAGGACTTTCCCTAATATACAGTGATAGGAGCGAGCGATACTAGCGACGGTAAGCCAGTTCAGTGCGATTGGTATAGGCAAATATTGCGCATAAGTTTATGACTCACATAATGCAGCCTATACACGTCCCACTGCAGGCCACAGGCCTTCTCTCAGAGAGAAAGCATGGGCTTAATCACCACGCGTGATCACGGCAGATTGGTAATTTCAAGCGCTGAGGTATGTAAACACCACAAACACTCAGGTTTCCTCACGACGTTTTCCTTCAAAGTTAGCGATTGGTATCACTGCTGCAAATTCATAAATGTATTTACGTTGCTAAGAAAAGTCATTGTTACAGGCACGGGATTCGAACTCACGACCTCCAGAACGTAAGGCTCTACCGCTGCGCTGCCACCATTCTATTTATAAGGAGATTTTGTTACACCGTGTATTCAGCGAGCAACTGAGCAATACGAGCGATGGGAGTGACAATTGAACTCAATCAATCTGAACAAAGACCACCAAATAACAATGTTTGCTCCCGTGATGTAGGCGTCTCAAACAAGCGAGCGATGGAAACGGAATCGCCATAGACATTTTCTTTTGTCTTATTTCCATCGCTCGCTCAATCACGTCGCCTACATCGCGTTCTATTAGGACGAACCTTTCGCTGGTTGTTCTGAATTATTTATTTGGTACCGTCTCTATTGGTGTGAGTGAAAGTCGGTAGAGGACCCCCGTACAACCGACTGTTTAACCTTCAATAAATAAACGCCCCACTGCAGTTTGTAAGCCATTCCGTTATACAGAATGAGTAGGTGGTTAGTCATCGTATACAATAACTTGTCCTAAATAGTGTTCTCTTCACGATTGTTTTGTTTTTTTGACGTTCGTTTATTTTGTTTGTGTACCTTCGTGTTTACTTTTACGTGACAATTTAAATGAATGTCTTCTTTCTTTCTTTCTTTTTATTCATACTTAAATACATATTCAATTAGTATAACTGTATTGTGCCGGAGTGTTACTGTACTTTGAAATAAATAAATTTATTATTATTGGATTTCAGAAAGCTTGGTTTCTGTTGAGAAATTACTGTTTTACTGAAAATAAGATTTGTTAAACGACGAAAAATCGCTTGCAAGGGACGCATAGGCCTCGGAAAGAAACCCTGGTTGGTTACTACGGGTTTCTTAACCTGGACTGGAATCGCAAGTGCAGTGCTGCCGAGCTCTTCTGCCTTGCGGGAGACAGAGACAAATATGCCGAACTGACTGCCAACCTTCGCTAGTCGAAGAGGCACCATAAGAAGAAGAGGAAGATAAGTAGATTATATAGTATTATAATCTATGATCAACATCATCATCATCATCAGCCATTAGACGCCCACTGCAGGACATAGGCCTCCTTCGTGGTTTTCATAACCATGAGGGGTTTCGCTATAATCGCCACGCTTGGCAGGCGGGTTGGCGATCGCAGCATGCGGTTGGAATCTCAGGAAGACGCTGCTGCCCGTCTCCTGGTAATTTATTTCCGTAGTCGCCTCCTACGACATCCACGGGAGGAAATGGAGTGACACTATTCTTAATCCGGCGCCACACGGAAAATCTATGATACGTTATGATTATAACGTCTATAATTAACTTTAAGTATGTACTATTCGTTCTTGCACCGACTACCCGTCTCTCTTTCTCCTTCGGCAAGCTTTCCGTCACAAGGTTGTCTGGAAGAAATTGCTGTTAGCGATAAGGCCGCCCATTGTACTTTTTCGTTGTAACTGTCATATTTTATGTCTCCTTTCTTGTGTGCAATAAAGATTTTTTTATCTTATGTTATCTTATCTTAACGTATTCATTTTTGGTCTTATAGTTGATTAGATATACATTTTTATTACGTAATGCTAAAAACAAATCGATCCGTTTTCAATCCACTAACCTCCTCAGTCCTGACCTTGAAAATAACATTTGAAGACCATTGTTATTTTAAAAGTCGGGACTGAGGAGGCAAAACATTATTTTTATTTGGCTTCCTCTGACAAAGAAAATGTTTTACGAATAGAAAACGGATGCTTTTGTGTAAAGCTTTTCACATTCAAGTGTTCAAAATTTTAGGACACTTGAATATTCTGATTTTATATGTCATCATTTTCCTTCTCTCTCGCCTCACTGTCTCTCTCTCTTTCTCTTTAGACGTTGAACAAAAACGTCAGTAATGCAATAGATACAACGATTAATGTTTTACATGCGTAGCGTTCGAGGTTTGAGAAACGCTTAAAAAACAAAGTCATGTAGCAATGACTTTGTTTTGTAAGATACGTACATTTGTGAAGTTTTAGAGCATTACCTACTACTCGCAAACCGTGAAGGAAAACATCGTTAGGAAACCCTAACATCTGAGGAATTTACATACATCAGCACTTGCTACGTACAATGGCCCAACCATGAGGCTAAGTGCGGAAATCTCAGGTCTAACTAGAACATTCGCTGACGGTGAAGTAAAAACATCGTGTAGAGACCTAAGTGTTAGAAGCGTTTACATATCACAAAGATTGGGAAATAAGGTTTGTGTCCTGCAGTGGTACAAAGGTTGCTATGGTTTCTAGTTTATCGGTACGCTTCTGACAGCGATTCTGCACCTCATGGAGACGTGTTATCGTAGGCAACTTTTGCATGCCTCTATGTCAAGAACACTGCGCTTATAAACATCCAATAACTAGTGAGAAGTGATTACCATATAGGGGATTTAATGGCAAAGGGCAAGAAAAAAAGTATTCTAAACAAGGCTAATTAATGTCGATGAAGCGAAAGAAGTCTTTCGGGATAGTGGATAGTGGCAAGCTCTGGTCTCTGCCAACCCTTCTGGGATACATTCATGAGTTAATGTAATATAATGACAGTGATAAGCTTATATCAATGATGATGATACATTTTGCGTCGAAACAGTTTTCAATGTAGCCCAATTGCACCCCAAACTATTTTCAACTCTCCGCCAAAATGTACCTAACGCTGCGATTCCGTCATTATTCCCAACTCGGACACTGTTACTGGGCTTTACCAATCATCTGCCCCCGCCCCCGCAGCCCCCGCCTCGTCTGCGACAATCGAACAATAAAACGCGAAATGTCGATGCGGGCTAGTAGTGAGCACATTCCGGCGGAGAAACTGGAGCGGAGAACAAAGACAATGTAAATCGGAATGAGAGTAGCTGTTTTTTGGTTGTTTGCTTGCGCTAGACAAGGGTTTCGAATGACTGCTTGAGCGGAAATTCAAAAGACTATATTTCGATCCAAAACAAGAGCTATTTAGTGTACAGTGCGTTACCATAAAATCCGCAATTTCTGAAGCACCCTAATTACGCCCAAAAAAATTTGTTCTATGAGGTTTTTACATAGATATACTGACACCCGTATCCCGAAGGGGTTGAAGGAGACCAGTTTTTGCCACTTACCATGATCCTAACAAACCTTTTTCGCTATTATTTTCTTAGATTTATATTTTTTTTAATATCACCATTGATATTGACAGCACATCAAAATATTGATAGCACATACATAGACTTACTATGGTTAATATACAGCAACAGCATAGAAAATATAAAATTAAATTCAACAGGACCATCATTTGTTATAGAAAAAGGCGTCAAACAGGGCGACCCTCTCTCGCCAAAACTATTCACTTCAACCCTAGAAGAGGTTTTTAGAACGTTACCAGACACGTGGGCAATGGAGGCAATGAAGTTGGCGGCAGAAAACTAACAAACCTTCCCCTCGGCGACGATATTGTCCTGTTCGCTTCGAATGCATCCTAGCTCGAAATCATGCTGCAAGCCTTGAGGTTGGACTTTCTATGAACAGGTCTAAAACCAAAGTCATGACCAATGGTCGAAAAAGCAATGTTGAGGTCGATGGGCAGGAGATACACTATGTCAACGAGTACATCTACTTGGGCCAGATAGAAAACAGGCAAGGCAAGGAAATCAACCGCCGTATCGAAAATGCCTGGAAGTGCTACTGGTCCATGAAGGATCTCTTAAAAGGAAGCCTTCCACTTTCCTTGAAAAGGAGACTTGTCGACATGTGCATCCTGCCCGTCCTCACTTACGGCTCCCAGACTTGGTCATTGACCGAAGAACAGAAGTCCATGCTCAAGGTTTGCCAGCGAGCTATGGAGCGTAGCATGTTGAGCGTCAGAAGGATTGACCATATCCGCAACACTACGTTACGCTCAAAAACACGCATAGCTGATGTGGGTGTCCAGACTGCAAGGTTGAAGTGGAATGCACCCGGATAGGTGGGCGAGACTTGCCACCGAGTGGGTGCCAAAAGGCGGTCGTCGCAGGAGAGGTAGGCCAAGAAGACGTTGGCGAGACGACCTTGACCGACACATGCCGGAGTGGTCTGAGGTGGCACAAGAAAGAAACATCTGGACTGAGTTGGGGGAGGCCTTTGCCCAGCAGTGGGACACAAACAAGGCTACGTAAAAAAAAATCACCATTTACTTAATTTTAATAAATTCAATTATTCTTATCTTATCTTACATAGAAGAATGACCGAATAGAATTTTATTTGATTAAATAGAATTTAATCAAATTACACTGACAAAATTGCTTATTACATACGCAGCCGCTAGTCGTGCTCGTCATTTCACCCCGTGTATTGACGGAGCGGTTTAAAGCTGGAACGAAATTTCAATTCCTGAAAGATATTTTTCATACTGGCTCCTGTTGCGCCGCGCTATCTATTCTAAACGCAACACTTGTAATTTTTCAAAAGAGCCTCCATCATAGATATTTTTTTGCTTTACATTGTTTTTTTTTTTTTTTTGCGGAATTGAATCAAACGTCACTTACGAACTCGCTGATTACTTACGTAGCCGCTAGGCACGCTTGCCACTGCACCCGTGTGTCGACGAAGCGGTTCCAGCCGGAGTGACATTTCAATTCCATTTGGGGTCGCCACGTAATCCGCTCATATTTTTCATGCTCCTTCCTGCTGCGCCAGGCAATCTATTCCAAATGCAACACTTGTAATTTTTCACAATAGCCTGGAAATCGTAAATATTTGCTTATTTTACATTTTGTTTTTAACAGCATTGAATCAAACGTCACTTACGAACTCGCTGATTACTTACGTAGCCGCTAGTCACGCTCGCCACTGCACCTGGTGTACCGACGAAGCGGTTCCCAACCGGAGCGACATTTCAATTCCATTTGAGGTCGCCGCGGCATCCGCTCATATTTGTCATGCCGCCTCCTGCTGCGCCGCGCATTCTATTCCAAACGCATCACCGAGCGCGGCAAATTGTCGTGCTTTCAATATTCAGCGGGTAAAAAGTAGGGATCTACGATTACGAATGCTAAATCATATTACATCATTGCTAAAATAGTCATTTTAAAAACCTATTTAGAGGTTTTTTAAATTGTCCTCAGCACGGGTTAGTGCAACATAAAGAATATAATAGTCATTTTAATAGGTGCCCCTCTCCTTATAATACATTAGGTACTTATAAGTACTTTTATCTCTTTCTTTTTTGTACGCCTACCTCAATTTTTACCTCTCCTGTACCTCCTGCAGGTTGACTGGTAGAAAATACCATTAGCATTAAGTCCACCTTTTGTACACTGTCTTTGTGCAATAAAAAATTAATAATAATAAAGTTTGGATGGGTGGGTGTTTCCTATTCCAACATGGATCCATACAACTTGTAGTAACATGGTCTTGCCGTATATAACTAACTAACTAACTAGTACTTGCACCTTTACAACGTGAATTCCTAACTAGGTAATTCAAAATTTTATTAATTTGTGGAAATCTATTCATTATTATCAGCAGCCATTTGAAGTCCACTGCAGGACCCCAGGCCTCCCTCATGGTTTTCCAAGCTTCCCGGTCTTGTGCCGCCCGCATCCAGCGACTCCCCGCCATCGTAACCAGGTCCTCAGACCATCTGGTGGGGCCTGCCCACGCTGCGTCGTCCGGTCCACGGTCGCCCGGTCAGAACTTTTTCGCCCCAACGGCCATTAGTTCTCCGGGCACTTCAACTGAGCAATTCTTCGAGCTATATTAGTTACTCGGGTTCTTCTGCGGATCTCCTCATTCCTGATTCGATCACGGAAATCTATTGTTGGCTTTAAAATGTAGTTCATTACTGTTATTGACGAGCTCGTACCACCTGCATACCATGTGAGAGGTCCCGGGTTCGAATCCCGACTGGGGACAAAAAAAAACCCCAGGTCTTGGATGTTTACATGTTTGTGATGTCGTTGTTTCTAGTAGCCACGACACAGGATATCCTAGTGTGGGGCCAGAAGCAATGTATGTGCCTGTATGTTTATTTTTATGTTAATATATGTTAAAATAAAGCTGCAGATTTTCTAAATAAACCTAGAATAAAAATACATGCCTGAAGGGTAGAACGGATTTGGATGAAATTTGGTACAGAGGTACGTGTTGATTTGCATGGTTTGTACGTACTATTGAAATGCGATAGTTTGTAAGACTAACAACAAAGTAAATACAAAGCCATTGCAATGCTCACCCTTTTGAATAAGCCCCTTGGTACTTAAACATTTTTCACCATCACCGATAGGGAATATTTACACCAATCTATATTTATTAATTTAAAAAAATTGTAGATGTAATTGCATCGACAACATTTCTCGTGCACAGCAAACACTCGGTGAATAAATATGAGAGCGCAATATTTTTGATTATTTACTCACTCAACAAAAAATTCCATCTGTGTATCACTGCCTCACTCATTACCCAGTTTCCAGTAGGTTGGTCACACAATCTCAAATATGTTTGCCGTGTTCATCATCATCATCATGATCAGCCTATGCTTGTCCACTGCTGGACATAGGCCTCTCGTATTGCACGCCAGGAGATAAAAATAGAGTACTACATGATGGTAACCAACAAAGGTGTATAAAATATGTGTGTAAGGATCGTGGCAAGATAAGTAGAACACTTTCGTCGCTACCTCCCCCTCCGACCTTCCTGGGTGTATTCACACAATAATAATTTAAAAAAAAAACTGACCTCCAAAAACTACAGCACTAAAAATTTACAAATAATTTAAAAGAATACCTTTAAATTAGAAGTTAAATAATTTCTAACTTTTTAGTGCTGTAAAGTAAAGTTGGTTTTATAAAAAATTTGGTTTTTCAATTTTAGTGGGAGAGCGGGAGAAAACAATCAACTCCCTTATAACCACAATATACCCTACTTAATTATAAGTTCTCAATTTCGATCTCCGAAAGTCTTCACCAGAACATCACCATATTAGCCTGGGACTGCTTTTACGCTATATTTTATGAAACATGCATGTTACTAAAGAATGGGTCCTATTAGGCCTTATTCAACTGCTGCTATAAATAAGGACAGCAGGTACCTATTCTTTTAAATTATTTGTAACCTTTTATTGCTGTAGTGTTTGGAAGTCGGTTTTATTTTTTTTATTTTTTTTTATTATTGTGTGAATACACCCAGGAAGGTCGGAGGGGGAGGTAGAGACGAAAATTTGCTACTTATCTTGCCACGATCCTCACACACATATTTTATACACCTTTGTTGGTTACCATCATGTAGTACTATTTTTATCTTGCCCTTCTGAAAAGTCTGAGGCGTCTCTTGCAGGCCTTTTCAGGTAAATTCTCTCGACATAATATTTATCTCGTCACTTCCACCTGCTTCATTCCTTCCATATATCCAAACAAAGATTTTTTTCACAATTGAACACGGCAATTTGCAGGGCGGCTGGCAAGAGCTGGATGAGAGTAGCCGACGACCGTACTCAGTTTAGATAAAGTGATAATTAACACAAAATTAATCACATTTACTAGCAATTTTATTTAATATCATATTAATATCATCATGTAGGGTACCTATGACTTTTCCATGCACCAACCTTGTTTAAGTTTGACACAAAACTAAGTTTTTTAGTGAAATATTTTTTTTCGCTTTTATATAAAAAAAAGAACTAACACCCGAAGTCCCAGACCTAACAAACAAAATGCGAAATATAAATTTAATCAAACAATTATTTGCTATATAACACTTGTCAAAATAAAACGTTAGCATAATAATTTATTACTTTGTCTAGTGAATTTAGCTATTATACATAATGACCAGTCATTATGTATAATAGCTATTTAATCACTTTGGCTGTAACATATATAAAGATAAAGATAAATCAAATTATGACTGATTTACAAGTTGACTTATACGAGTATGTTAAGTATACGTAATTTATTTATCACGTTAGAAACCAAACTAGGTAGATCCTGTACTATGGTTTCCAACGCCCCTCTTCGGCTATCGTTGAGTCAAGTTTAATTACCACAGAAATACAGCAAACCTAGTGAAAACGACATCTTTTTTTTACAAAGTCTGCTCCTATATTTTGTAGAACCTGACTGTTTGACCTTGAGATTTTCACACACTTCAGCACTTGAATTCTCCAATCCATAGTACGCACTGCGCCCTACATGGTTATTCCTTAAATACGCAATTCTTGAATCATGTCGGTCAGAGTTAGTCATCTTTTTCTGCCACTTTAGAATTTTTTTGTTAATTTTATTTTACTTTTTACCTTTTTCCTGCGTTTTTGTTGTTTGATAAATGATGCCTTAAACTGCGAGACATTCTTCTTCGTATGACAATAATTTACTGTGATATTGGTAGAGCGTGTTAAAGCGATAAATCTGGCAAAAAAGTCATGGAACAAAAGTTACAAAAACACAAACTCTAATTGATATGATTCAGGAATTGTGCGTAATGCGCATATGAGAAGTAATCCTATCTATAAAAAACAATACTAAAGTATATTATTGCCCAATCCAAACGTGGCTCAAAGCCAGTGGAGTTGTCCCATGTAATTAAGGATTAAGCTCATCCGAGCAATAATTAGTGTTCGGCAAAACGTTAATCGGAATTGTAATTGAAATCAGCAAAGCGCTGCCTGATGCCATTGGTTAGTACGGTCAATAGTATTATTAACTTAACTTAATTAAATTACTGTAATTTGGCTTTC
Organism: Yponomeuta malinellus; assembly: GCA_947308005.1. Taxonomy (NCBI): domain Eukaryota; kingdom Metazoa; phylum Arthropoda; class Insecta; order Lepidoptera; family Yponomeutidae; genus Yponomeuta; species Yponomeuta malinellus. The sequence continues at coordinate 673,671 of OX371007.1, read as the reverse complement.
ACGTACTGTTGTAATAATTTTAATTAATTCTGAATAACTAGAAATATGGGTTCAATGATTTAATTAAACATGCAAGTAAATTCAAGAGCTTTTCTTTGCTCCTTATTTAAATGGTAAGTAATATTTTAAAACTGATAAAGAGTCCTCAAGGTACAGTCTCAGCCGAGTTTGGGGGCTGTTGTTGAATTTTAGATTTTAAGTAAATTTCTTTTCTAAGCATCTTAAAGTTTTCTTTTATAACTGTGTAATTTTAAATAAATATATTTTTATTTTACTTTACTTTGCTTTAGTAATAATGGAGAGTTGTTATCAAGTTGCTAGTACATACCGACCCCTGCGTTATACTCGTGAACGGGTGCTGTTCGTGTGTCTGGCCGCAGCATTAATGTTTTTCCTGCTTTTGTAAGAAGTGTTATTTTGGCTTTTAAAGTTATTGGTGGCTATCACGGAATCATATCATATAGGTTTTGATGTATAAGTTTAAGATGATTTGGGAAAAGATAGAGTGGAGTTTTTTTCCCGCTGCCTTTTTCTCCACTACAAATACGGCCCGAAGGCAGCGGCTAACATAGTAACATAGTACATTGACATTCAGCAAACAGAATGTAAATTCTTTACGTTGAAATAAATTATTGATTTCTGATTTCTTACTTATTTCCTATGGTTCTTTAACACTTTGTGGGTCTTGACCACCTCCACGATCTTCTTCCACGTGTCTCGGTCCCTCGACTCTCTCTTCCAGTTCGTGTATTTGCCCATATTTTTGAGGTCTTCTCCAATACAGTCAATGCAACGTTTTCTGAGTCTGCCTCTTACACAAACAAATACATGCCTATAAAAAATGTTCTTGAGTTTGCGTGTTTCGTATATTGAACATAAATGACCATGTGATTATGTTTCTGAGAAAATGAATGTGGAAAGAAGGAAGGTGTAAAGGACGGACGGACAACAAAATGACCCTGTACGGAAGCCAACCTCCTCGTACACGTATATAAAGAAGAAAACCAAAATACGAAACGACTAAGAGCCATCGCCCTTGGGCACGTATAGAGGCGATTCGAAGTCGCCGCACCCGCGGCGTACGGCACTTGGGTAAAAATAGAAGCAAACATATGCAATGCTTCAGCGCGTTTGCATCGCTTCTCAAAAATGTCACAAAACGCGCTCAGAAGCGCGCACAAAACTCGTCGTGGCCGATGGCTCTAACGAAACTATGACTCTTAAAGAAATCTCTTTAAAGAAATATCCCGCAGAACCCTTCATGTAAACGAAAAACTATTTCCCGTAAGCAGACACAAGTAGCGCCTTGTTATAAACGTATTACGCGGGGGAATTTGCGGAGCCACGACCGGAACAAAACACAAAAGGGGTTAAGAATAGAAATAAAAAAGCCGAACCGAATCGAAGCTAGTAAATCGTTTTGAGTCGCTATGAGACTGTGATTCGAATAGAAATACCATGTTTGACAATCGGCCTCACTTCTCGCTGTTCTCGAAGAAAAACAAACGTTTCTGAAGTTAAGAAACATAACATAAATACTTAAACTTATCCTTTTACCCCGGTAAGGTAGGTAGAAGCTCGCCTTTGTACATGTTATTTCTTATGTAATGTCTTGTTAAATGTTTCGTGTGCAATACAGTATAATACGTAAAGATAAAGATAAAGATAAAGATTATTTATTTGTCAAACATGAGATATAAGGTTGTTACATTGAAATACGTCCTGTACATGTTTCGCCCATCGGGACTTACAAAATATTTATGTAGAAACCATAGTTTGTTACTTACCACAATTCTATGACCTTTTTCGCTCATCAAAATAAAATTCATTTGACGCTGCATGCACGCATACCGGTTTCAGGATGTTTGTATTAACTTCCATCTTAAGAGGAATCAGTCAGTCCGTATTCACCTTCTGCTAGACACAGGCCACCTCTAAGGCACGCCACTTTCTTCTGTCCTAATCCATCCTTATACAGCCTTTACCAGCAATCTACCTCAAATCATTTAAGGATAATCCCATTTTAGGATAGTTAAAGGAATAATATTACACTATGTACAAGAATAGGAGAAGGGAATGATAGTTAACAATCACAGTTGCAATGAAAATATAGAAATTGATAAATTCTGGAGTGTACTTCTGTTGCAATGGTTTTGTGCTAGCACCAAGACAGTGAATAAAACGCTTCAAAAACAAACCACTGGAGCGCTCACTTTCAATCGCAGGATTTGAAACCCTATAGTCTAGGCGATAAAGGCTTTAAGACGTGTCTAAGGCAGTGGGTGCGAGATAGGATCGCATTTGCCGGCGAGATGAGTTTCAGAGGTGCCGGCGGATTCCTTTAAGCATCTCAGTAGTAGAATTGAAACCACAGAGAGTTAACTCTTTGAAATCCTGTAAAATGGTTCGCGAAAACGTGACCCTATAGTTATAATTTTCGTAAGGATATTTATACGTCTAAAGTAGACTAGAGCCAAGTCTGCGGCAGTCATTAAAGATCACAGATAAAAGGCAAGAAATCATGGCCTGCAAGTTTTTGCTACGCACGAAATTATAATTAATCACTTAGTTATAGTTTACGCTTCAATCCGGTCAACTGGCGTGCAAGTAGGAAGTTTCAAGTCAGAATTAGATGCAACGATAAATAAATTGGGCTCAAAATAATCTTTTGGGTATATTTGATGGCGTTTCTGTATAAAACTTGCTTGAGCTTTGAAAAAAAAATTGAGTAAGCGATTATTTTAAAATGTTTGATTGATTCCTTTTTTAAGTAGATACATGATATACCTTTCGTGCTTCCTACAGCAAAAACCTATCTCTTAGAAATTTTTGTCATCACACCGATGTATCTGTAATGGTTTACGGAAAAAAACAATATCGGCCGGAGTTTTGTCGAACATGTGTAAATTAAGTTAATCTTCTGCCATGTTTGTTAGTTACGTTCATAAATGTTTAGCTGAATAAAAAAAAATGGGAATTGTGCATCCTTGTTGGAACAAAGAGGCTGGCATAGCCAGTCATTATATTGATATTATTAATACTTTTATTGCACTTAAAGTAATTTACAATATGGCGGACTTAATGCATTTTACATTTTATACAAACATGTTATACCCATCCACCGCAGGTCTAGGAAAGAGTGGTAGGCTTGCAAAAAAAGGAGAGGGGGAAAAAGTAGAAATGCGATTTAAAATACACATATAAGGTAAGATTGAATAGACCTACATATTAATATAATACTATACAAAATAAAATAAGTAGGTACATAAGCTAAACCTAAAAAAAACTATAAATTACTTAACACGCAATTAGAGAGCAAGGCAATTATACATATAATTTACCGTACATACGAGAACGAAGTTTGTAAATATAGTAGAATATTTAATATAGTATTCTGGATTGTAGTAATCCTATGGATTGGTATTTATAAACAAATCATGAAGATACCGAGTTTTTTTGAGTTGCAACAAATCGCAAATTGAGTTAATGTTCTGCATAGAATATCTCACGCCTCAGTCATTCAGCGCGCAGCCTTATCCGCTGGCATCGCGTCAGCGTCACCCTTACACGCTATCGCTCGTTGTTTATGCCTGCTCAATATGTTTATGTTACCTTTAGCGTCGGAGCGGCAGTTTAATCTGTAGAATTATAAATGAATAGATAGGGCCACCGCAACAACGGCGTTTAATTGCTATTTTCAAGGTCATAATCTAACAGGTTAAGGTTAAGGGAATCCATTGGGATATCTATGAAAAAGCGCCACCAATTTAAAAAAAAATCATATCTTCTTTTACGGATCGTATTTGCAAAAAGTGTCTGTACAATCTCCCAATCATGGTAACAGTGATTATCAGGACCCACGATCAAGAACATTTCGCACCCTTAATCCAATACTGGCACTAAGCGAAAAATGTAGGCAAATTGTGCAGGAGAAGCTATTAAACATTTTCAATGTGTAGAAATGTACATAGTTCTGTATTATGCTTCGTTTTCCATCTACAGTTTTAAATAGGAATTTAAGTGAACTAGTCAGCGTTTAGTGTTACTTTGTAATATTTGCAATAGATGGCATTAAAACCAGACATTTAGAGATTTTTGTTTAGTGACGTTATTGTATTAAGGGTGCGATATGATCACGAACCTGGGACTAGATAGCGTTTAATATGTCAGAAACGGCCGTTTGTGGCGTTAGTGCTATCTCATCCTAGGTTTTGTGCCTTAGGTTCATGGCCAGGGGACCTAAGATCACTTTTAACGTGATCGAGAGATTTTTCAGACACTTTTTGCAAATTCGATCTGTAAAAAAGATATGATTCGTTTTCCTCGGTGGTATTACACTCTGGAGCCCTTTAAGAACGGGTAAGGGCTTTTCTTCTTTTCGGCTCTGTAACTTTTAGGAGGGTTTCGTGATTGATGCCCTTTCTCAATTAAAAAAAAATCCACTTCTGGCGGTGCTCCAGTTAAGGCAAGCAGGGTAAAAAAAATTTAGAAAATGGGTGCGCATACTTTATTTTTGCTCAATCAACATTCATTAGCCGTTGCATGCATGCACGTCAGTTTCGGGTACTTTTTTCATCCTTCGCCAACACATAATTAGTCAAAGTATCCACTCACCTACCTTCGCTCGACATATTTCTTTCGTCAATCTTTCTGATGATGAAGAGAAGGAGGTTTGTTAGGACCGTGGCAAGAAGCAAGCCCTGGTCTCTTCCCACTCTGGGACACAGGCGTGACTTATGTTATGTTATTTGTTGTGTTCCAAAAAATTTGGGAATATCTTTTTCTTTTATATTATACCACAGGACAGGACCTCTGTTGGGTCAGATAAAAAAAACTTTGCCCTTCGCATCTACGTAATGAGATGATTCATATAGCGTCTAATAGCACCTTCACTCACACCAGATGGGTGGCCACTGGGACGCTGCAGTACCTGGGATATTATTTTTTAGATGGACTAGGCTTATCTAGCACCTTTACCGGCCTAGTGTGGGCTAGGAAAGACGAGTCAATACGTGCGGAGCCAACCAAGCCGGGGGTTTCCTCACGATGTTGCTTTTCAACAAACAACCGACGTATTTATTAACAAAACGATTCGATAAAATAGCCAGAGAGGGGCGGTTAGGTGGCACGGTCATTAATCAATCGATTGATACGCCCCAAAATAACTCCGCGGCGAAATTGTTGATTAATCTAGAAAAGGTAGCGAGGTGCCTCGGGAACTCGAAATATACTGACAGAAGAACTAACTGTCTCTTTGTAAGTACCTGCAGTAAGACACAAGTAGACTGACAGTATAATCAATAAAAAAACTTATTACCTATTACTTAACTTGGCCTTTGCAACTACGTAGTAGGATGATTTATGCAGCGCCCGGTGGCACCTTCACTCACACTAGATAGGTGAAGGGACCACTCGGACGCTGCAGTGCCTGGGACAATGTTTTTTAAAGGAGAAGTACCTGTACCCTCCTGAAAGCTTAGACGGCCGGTGTTAGCGGTGGTAGTCCAGTGGGTAGAGCAATGGCCTCGGACGCGAGAGACCCAGGTTCGATTCCTAGTGCGGACATGTTTCTATTAATTTGTTTATTTTCAAAGTTACACACATGTGCGAATTTGTAACCGTGAAGGAAAACATCGTGAGGAAACCCGCGGCTTGGTTGGCTCCGCACGTATCGACTTACCTATTCAAACTTTCCTATGATGCAGTTGCATTATAACTAGGATACTCTGTGCTATACTAACCTGGAAAGGAAATCACATTTATAGAAATGTACGGCCGTCCCCAATGGGAATCGAAACCCTGACCTCTGGAATGGTAATCAGACGTGATACCGCTAGACCAACGAGGCAGTCAATTCTAGTCACTACGTCTTATTTCAGTCCACAAGGTGCTTTTATATTTATGTATTTATTAATAAAGTTCTTGTAACTTAACAGTAAACACCAAGTCATTACAGCACAAGACAACTCTCACAGAGATATCTCTAGCATTATGATATATGAAAAGATTATATTTTTTGCTGCTATAATCCGTGCTAAGGACAATTTTTAAAAACCTATTTAGAGTCTAAAATTCTACCCATGCCGAGACTTGAACCGGTCACCTCTGGTTAACCGCGCCAGCACTCTCCCAACTGAGCTAATGGACAAGTGCAGGCATCGGCGAAATTTCGAACCTCTACAAAATTCTCTGTATTATGTACAGGCAGCGACATCTGGCTGAAGTAATTTACATCACTTACAGCCCCGAGTGCCCACTTTTTATGCAGTTAGGTTTTACATCGGAATTATATCGCTGTACACACATGATTGATGGTGAAATTTTAGCCTCTAAATAGGTTTTTAAGTATATGAAAAGACTTTTGTAGTTTCCATCCCATTTTTTCTTCAAAATCATCTAGATTTTTAAATTGACACCTTGTTTTACTTGTCGCGTTCATTAAATCACATTTTCCGTGTTATTTTAAATAAAAAAACTTTGATTTTGATTTGCATAATATATAGAGCTGCTAATAGAGTGGTGGTACCCTAGTGGGTAGAACATTGGACTCGGAAGCGAGGGACCTAGGTTTGGTTCCCAGTGCGGGCACGTACCTTTGACTTTGTCTTCTAGGTTATGTACATTTGTAAAGTTATAGTAGCAATACCTAATGATGTCGCTAATTGTGAAGGAAAACATCGTGAGCAAACCTGAGTGTCTGAGCTATTCACATACCTCAGCGCTTAAAATCGCCAATCCGCGGTGGGCACGCGTGGTGATTAAGCCCATACTCTCTCCCTGAGAGAAGGCATGTGCCCTACAGTGGGACGTATATAAGCTGCTTATAAAAATATAGTAAAATGTAGGTCGGTTTTCACTACTACTAAAGCCTTTATAACCGAGTTTATTTAGAACGCAGAACGGTTGATCCTTCTGCAATATAGTACCTGCCGGCCGTCAGTGAAGTGCCATAACTCAATTAGGGCGAGCTTTAGTCCAATTTTATATCGACTGGAGTCCCCGAACTGCCAAATTGAATTATAATCGGGTTACTGGGTCTATGGAACAGCTGGATTGGACTTCATTTCCTTAAAGTTACACCATGGGGAAAAAAACCGGCGAAGTGCGAGTCGAAAACTTCTTCGTATTAAATGTAAACATAACATGACATAAACTCACGCCTGCATCCCAGAGGGGTAGGCGGAGACCGGGGTCTGCCACTTGCCACGATCCTGACAGATCTCTTTCGCTTCAACAACATTCATTAGTCGTTGTGCGCACGCGCGACGGTTTCGGGTACTTTTGTATTTTGCCGGTGGCTAATACATCTCCTATTTGTGAAAAAAAGAAGTGATCTTATCGTAGTCAGGAATTGGAATCACACTTGATTGATTTCTTTGGGTTTCGTAGCCAACAAGGAACTACTTAGTAGTATTCCAAATTTCTGAGTTTTTTGTTTACATTATGAAACTCATTATGCAGGTAAAAAACGCCTCTTTCTCCATTTTAGTGTTAGTTTTAGCTTTTATGTCACAATAACTTTCGATTTATTCCCGTTGTCGTAAAACAGATCGACATTGACTGTCGTAAAGATACAGAAAAATTGCTCTAAGATAAGATTATCTTTCAGAACAGCCTTAAAATGACTTGGCCGATTTTAATGTTATGACGGAGAAGTAGCGTAGGCATAACCATAATCCCAGTAGAACGTGTCGAGGGAAAGATAAATAAAGTTTACATTATTTCTACTCACAACATTCCCGTGGAATATTTCCTTTATTAACTTTATGTTTATCTTGCGTCCGAGTGGTCCCCTCACCCATTTAGTGTGAGTGAATGTGCCACCAGACGCTGTATAAAGCATCTCATTGCGCGGATGCAAAGGTCTATGTTTTTTTTAGAGCAAAATCTCAATGAGCTATTTTCATAGAAAAAATTGCAGCAATTGAAACTGTTAAATAAAAAGAAGCGAATACGAAATATGAAGTTTCATTTTAATTTAAATAAAAACGCTAAGTGTGTGCCATCTTCATATTTGAGAGGTCGTGGATTTTAATCTCAGTATGTACCAATGTCGTACATGCTCGCACTGTCGCTGTATAATAATAATAACTTCCGCACAACACAATCACTTGACCTGGTCCCAAACTAGGACACCCTCTGCTACGGTAACTAGGAAGCTTGAAAAACCATGAGGGAGGCCTATGTACTGCAGCGAGCGTCATATGTCTGATGATGATGATGCGCCAACAACTTCGTTTTCTATGTTACGTAAATTTGCGAATTTTCAGCAAAAAATTACAAAAAGAATCACGTATGTTCTCTATTCGAACTCAAGACCTCGGATTTGGCAGTAACTCGTGTTAACCGCTAGCCTAACGGGGCAATCTTTACCTTTATTTATATACATTAGCAGTTAAAATCACCAATTTTCTGTTGGGACGCGTGGTAATCAATCCTATACTTTCTCTTAGAAACCTTGTGCCATTTAGTGAAGTATGTATTGTATAAGCTGCGGCTTTTTATATACAATCAAGTGATCTCTATCTATTTATGTTATGTATGTAAATAATCGATACATTCAACGATTTATGATTGCATGGAGAGTTCAAGTAACTGTCCAATAGCTCAAGCCGTATACAGCTCAACAGCAGGCTTACCTGGCGACGGATTGAACATGCTCATCTTTCTTGAACCTACTCACTAAGTCAATGATCCCCACGCCCATTAGCTTAAACTAAACGCAAAACGAGAGCGACTTAACGCAATCCGAAAGTAACAATAAAACGCAATTCCATCTTCGAAGCGTCTCGAATAGTCTCGATATTGCTTCGGTGAAAAAATAAAATAAAACGCCTCCCTCCGCTTGCCAGCAGTAGAAGCCCACGGTCACAGAAGTATTTATCCATGGGCAAGTCCAAAATACATGCTGAAATCTGGGTGGAATGAAAGCCGCGGTTATATAATTATTAATCTATAGAATTCTAAAAGACCCGATCGGGCCACCATAATAGTGGTTTTTAATTGTTATTTTCTGTTCGGTTCAGCGAGCTGTAACCGCCATGATTAGAGATGGGTCGCGGAAAAATTCCAATGAAGAGATTCCGGGGAATTATTCCACAATGGAAACATTCCGGGGGAAAAACCCAAAAGGGTTTCTAAGTATGTGAGAAAAACGTTAGTGCTAAAACGAGTTGTTTCATTTAAGGAACACAGTAAGAGTAATTTTTTCCAACAGAATAACTTTTTGGTAAGATTCCCGGAATTATTCTGCATTTCTTCCCAAAATAGGTTTCAAAATAAACCCACCATCAGCTATGATATATTTCATATGAAAGTCGCGACTTTCGCACTAAATCGCGTTTTGTTTCGCGATTTTTCGCGTAATTTCGCGCAAAATCGCACCTTAACTGTGAAATTCTAAAATTTTAGCGCCACAAAACGCGTGACTCGTGCCATCATACTACCCATGATGATTGTTTGAATAATATTATTATAATATTATTTGCATCACCAACAGATAGGTACTTACATGGATATCCTTAAAGCTCAGCTTTTGTTCTACACACTCGTGGCCCGTAGTAAAATATTGTGCACAATACAGTGGGGCCCCTAATCCGGGGGGCGCGGGCGGGGGGGGCCGATGCCTAAGATTGTGTATTCAATTTCCCGCGATGGAGACACCGCCATATTTGTATTTGCTGTACGGAGCTAGTCACGTTTTGTGCGGCACCTTTGGAGCGATGGTGGAAACTACTTGGTGGAAATGTTTGGGCCTTCAACTAAATTGAATTCAATTCAAATATTTTTATTATAAAAACAAAATGTTTACGTCAAAGTTGTAAGTTTCACAATAAAGACATTGTGTGGAGAAGAAACAACGAGAAACTTCACATTTATTCTTTCAAAAAAGGTTTCCACTTAATTATCAGAGTTTTCAGCTTAAAAAATATTACTCATGAATGTGTTGAACACTGGACACAGCGCAACGCCAGCTTAAATTTTTGTCAATGACGCATTATAATAATAATTTTATTTGCTTCGAACAACAAGATTCATATTTGGTTAGTACGTTTTAAACTTATGTTAGTAGCATCTATGGCTCGAGCGATGAAAAGAAAATATATACATAATTATATATTTACCTACATCAAGGCATGTTGCGTGTGACCTTGAGGTCTGAGGCCTACAGCAGTGGTTGATGTATGCGGAGTCGACCCGTACCGGATCATTGCTAGGACGCTGTTGGCGCTGCCCTGCACCCTGCTCACCAGTGACGCGCCACGCTTACGCATGATCGTGTAGAAATAATCTATTCGCGCGTCGGCGAACGTGCCAGAGGCGCTGCAGTGGCGAGGCAGCCCCATCAGCGCCCTGAACCCTGATTACTTATCTAATCTGGCTGGTTTGAATAAACCGGAAAGAGGTTTCTCATAGTTAGCCCGGTAGGGGATGATTTTTCACTGGGCCTATATCACCTAGAGGGTCTAGCCTAAAGATATAATTATAGATTGAAAAAAGTTGCCGAATAAACACACAGAAATCAGAAATAATTTATTTCAACGTAAAGAATTTACGTTCTGTTTGCTAAATGTCAATGTATTATGTTACTATGTTAGCCGCTGCCTTCGGGCTGTATTTTTAGTGGAGAAAAAGTCAGAGGAAAAAAAAAACTCCACTCTGACCATATTTCCTCAAATCACCTTTAACTTAATACATCAAAGCCTATATGATATTATTCCGTGATTTCCATCAATAACTTTCCAATAACAGCCAAAAACAAACTTACAAAGTAGGAAAAACATGAATGCTGCGGCCAGACACATGAACAGCACCCGTTCACGAGCATCACGCTAGCCATCACCAGTCTCAACCATTTTAGAGGGAGATAGGTGACCCGGCCACCACGCCACCATTCGAATGACCTTTAGATTTGATTCGACTTTTAGCAAACCTGCAGATTGAGTTTTTGTCAGCTATCATCATCATTCAGCCACAAGAAGTCCACTGCTGGTCATAGGCCTCCTCCATGGATTTCCAAAAAGACCGGTTGGAAGCGGCCTGCATCCAGAGCCTTCCTGCTTCGGCCCCATCGGCCATCAGTTCTGCGTGCTATGTGCCCCGCCCACTGCCTCTTCAATTTACTAATCCACTGGGCTATGTCGACTACTTTCGTTCGTCTATGGATCTCATCATTTCTGATTCGATCTCGTAGAGAAATTCCGAGCATAGCCCGTTCCATAGCTCGTTGCGTGACCTTGAGCCTTCTTATGAGGCCCATCGTGAGAGACCACGTTTCAGTGCCGTAAGTCATCATTGGTAACACATACTGGTTGTATAATTTTGTCTTGAGCGATTGAGGTATATTAGACGAAAAGACTTTTCTAAGTTTGTCAGCTGTTAAATGTGTGAAATAGTTATTAATATGCAATCACGTCGTCACTACACTTTTTTAAAACTAAATAAATTATAGTTTTAATAATGAAATCACAGTGGAATTGGTTTAATACCAAGGGCTTACATCGTTCATAAACTCGTCTATTCTATAGTAGGCTCTTCTACATAGCGACTTTTAATAAATGTTTTAAATTTATTTTCAGACAAGGATAGAACATGTTCTGAAATTCTGTTGTTAAAACGAACGCAATAGCCTACAAACGATGTATTTACCTTGACTAAACGAAATTCAGAATAAACAAGCTTATTTCTATTTCTAGTACCTACTTACGTAAGTAACGTTATGGACGTCCCCATTTATTCTGAACCTTGTTATATTTTTACGGACATACATTATATTATTGAATATATATTGACAAGCCAGTGTAAGAATTCTTATTTATTTGAAACGCTCCCTTAGTGATTCCCTACTGCTTAAGCTGTAAATAGCTATTACTGCTCATGTTTTCGGAATAAATATTGTTTCTATATCTGCTGCCCGTCCCCATAGTAACAACCCATATGACATGTATAAGCAGCCTATATACGTCCCACTGTAGGGCACAGGCCTTCTCTCAGAGAGAGTGTATGGGCTTAATCACCACGCGTGCCCACCGCGAATTGGCGATTTCAAGCGCTGAGGTATGTGAATAGCTCAGACACCCAGGTTTCCTCACGATGTTTTCCTCCACCGTTAGCGAGTGTTATTGCTACTATAACTTCACAAATGTACATAACTTAGAAAGAAAAGTCATAGGTACATGTCCGCACTGGGAATCGAACCTGGGTCTCCCGCTTCCGAGTCCAATGTTCTACCCACTAGGCTACCACCGCTTAGTATGACATGATACTGTGAAAATAACTAAAATTGACCAGCCTCGTCAATATGCCTCTAAATTGCAAAATTTTTCTAACTGCAAATGCAGCTGAACTCAACCTACTCGATATTTTTTCAATATGCGGCCCCCATTGCAGTTTTGAGTCTATCTTTATGCCTAAAAATAGTTTCGACTCTAGCAGCTCTAATTTCTCATCAGATATTTTTACACACACACATAAACATACACATACACATACACATAAACATACACACACACGCGCACACACACACACACACACACACACACACACACACACACACACATACACATACACACACACACACACACACACACACACACACACACACACACACACACACACACACACACACAAAGACAAAATGCATGTTACTCTGAATTAATATTAAGCACACTTTATTTCAATTCTTGTAACACCTCGAGTTATGTCACCATTGTTTAATTAAACTTTCTCGTAAGCGGAACAGGCCTGCTGCTATTAATACAGGCTACACCTACCAGTTTCGTTCACGTTTTTCTATTTTATTTTAAACAGTGGAAAGTGCATGAAATTTTTAATTTTGGAATCAAATTTTCTCAGCAAAAACTTCGTACAGAATAAGAAAAATATGCCTTGAATATCCGCAATTTAATTATCCATCAAACTCTCGGACCACATTCATAAAAAATATACTCATTTTATTACAATGACTAAAAATTTTAAATTGTGCAAGCGAGACAGCGTGCTCCATGTAAGAAGAGTCTTAAGTACCACTTGGAAAATTAGAGAGACATGTAGATTGTATAGAAAGTGTATTCATCCAAACTACGCAAAAATATCATCATCAGCCATTTGACGCCCACTGCTGGACATAGGCCTCCCTCACGGTTTTCCTAACCATGAGGGGTTTTGCCATAATCGCCACGCTTGGCAGGCGGGTTGGCGATCGCAGTATGCGGTTGGAATCTCAGGAAGACGCTGCTGCCCGTCTCGTGGTAATTGATTTCCTTAGTCGCCTTCTACGACATCCACGGAAGGAAATGGAGTGACGCTATTCTTAATCTGGCGCCACACACAAAAATATAATGCTATGTTAAGCAGCGTTCAAATAAAAAAACATCAGCTATGAATATCAATTAATTTATGAAAAAACATTTATATTACAAAAGTGGACCCCTCTCACTGGCTGCGCGTTCTCTGCAGCGATATTTTTGTTTAACTGTTATGAGATCGGATGTGAAGATTCCTTTGCGGTACTTTTAACGAGCTCTTAAGACATGAATCGGAGAAAATACACAAATAATTTGTGAAAAGCGGGCCTGTTCACGTATATGCTAACTGCTAGAGGCAATTCTGCATGCGAGTCACATGTTTGCACAGTATACCAAATACATTTGAATGAAAATCCCTACCAAATATTGTAAATGTGAAAAGAGCGTTTGTTGGTTTGTGATTTCAAGCAGCAATACAGCATCGACGTGGTTCGTTGTAAAGAAATCGGAGATTTTTATAAAAAAACGATTCCTTAAAACACTCCATAAACGCCGTGTAAATAGTGTGGTAGAGATTTTAGTACTAGTTCTAGTTAGACCTGAGATTTATCTCAGACAACCTGATCAACAACCTGACCTATTGACCATTGTTTGACCTGGTTACTATAGCACAGGGTATCCTAGTTTGGGACCAGGTCGAGTGATTGTATTGTATGGAATTATTATTTATTTATTTATTTATTATTTCCGCACTTAGCCTCACAGTTGGGCCATTGTACGCAGCAAGCGCTAAGGTATGTAAAAACCTAAGACACCTAGGTTTCCTCACGATGTTTTCCTTCATAGACTTTTTTTATTTATTTATTGTTTATTGGAAAACCAACAGCTTATTATACGAGAGGCATATTTATAACTTTGAGACAGTTAAATTCAGAGCCAATAACAGGTTTTCACTGATAATCAGAACTAAATTTGGAATTATGATAAGATATTAATTTATACAGTATTTTAGGTTGTACGTGCATTTTTAGATTTAGTTGTAACACCTTTATATGGAAAATCATTCATTAATATAAGTGATTTCATTATTATTTTCACACTAACCTAAGTTTAAATAAAGTATAAATCGAGTAATAAAGTATTTGACTCACTTTATCTTGTATTTCTGTAACAATATCCAGCGTGAACGGTTATGGAGATAAATACATAAAAAAACTTTTGACTTTTTTTTACGAAGCCTATATACTGTGTGCACTGCAGGGCACACGCTTTCTCTCAGAGAGAGAGAGAGAGTATGGGCTTAATTGCTAAGCGTGCCCACCACGTATTGGCAATTGCAAGCGCCAAGGTATGTGAACACCTCAGACACTCAGGTTTCCCCACAATGATTTCCTTCACAGTTTGCGGGTGGTATTGCTGCTCCAAGTTCGTAAATGTACGTAGCTTACAAAACAAAGTCATTGGTACAAGTGCCGGGATTTGAAACCACTGTTAGATCCCGAAATTATATTTTTATTGTTTTCCTTTTCTTAGTTTTTCTGTCGTGTATGGTACAAAAACAATGTTATTCCAATCTAAGTCACGCACGATCCCCATTGTTTCTAAATGCAATGAGATATAGTTTCTTGACTGTCCCAAGTGGTTCCACTTTATAATTACATATTATTATGTTCATATTGATGAAGGTTCATGCCAGGATTCAAACCCACGACCTCCCAAATATGTTCTACCGCCTGGCTACTACCGCTTGTTTGTCACTTTCTGTATCTACAGATCCTTACTTGTGAACTATTTTACTAAGCCAAGCCAATAACCTGCTTCTTAAGAGCTGTCATCATCAGCCATTTGACGCCCACTGCAGGACATAGGCCTCTTCCATGGTTTTCCTAACCATGAAGGGTTTTGCCATAATCGCCACGCTTGGCAGGCGGGTTGGCGATCTCAGGAAGACGCTGCTGCCCGTCTCCTGGTAATGTATTTCCTTCTACGACATCCACGGAAGGAAATGGAGCTATACATTTTTATAATCTGTCTAATCAGCCCATAAACGGAGCCCACTGTTGGGCATACATAATAAGACACTACCTCTTTTTCTAGCGTTCCCGTAACAATATCCAGCGCAACTGGGCGAGACGAAGGCCAGCTCTGGTGTACTGTGCAGCGCGAGACAAAGCCGTAATTCGCGTGCGCAAATTGGCCCGGCGACAATTTGCTAGCAATTTGCAGTTACTAGGGTACCGTCTTGTGTCACAGTAAATTCTCTAGGGGTGCGGTCACAGAGAGGATGGCGAGCCGGGAGGATGTAAGATTGAGTAGGCAAAATTACTTAGAATCAAGTTAGAAATTACTGACGAGCCTGTGAAAGTAGCAAGTTGAAGGGCTGCGGGCTGATCACAAATGCCGAAGAACCATCCAGAAGTTTCCTGGAACGACGATCTGAGGCACATTACTGGCAGCGGCTAGATGACGATGGTCGAGGACACAAAGAAGTGGTATGCCCTAGGGGTGGCTTATATCTAGCCGTGGACGAATCAATTGATTGATAAGAAATTATTCTTACAAATATCGGGACATTGGTTTCAAGTAATTCGCTTCCTTAGGTTACAAATCTAAGAAACGTGTTCCGGCGTCTACATGGTGTTAAAACACTAATGACCGGCCTGAAAGCTACGCACACTAGACGAAAAGTTGAATTTCTCTAAGTATAAATTTTTTTTATCTAAAATCAATTGAAAATTCGAGTTACATACTAAAATATCGGAAATGTGAGCGCGCAATGGATGAGTAACTTTTAGTTTTCTTATAGCACGGAAAGTATAATGTATGAAAATGAAGCAGCGCTACGTTTTAAATTCGAAAGCTTGGACATTTCAATAAGGTTCCTCGAAAAGAAATGTTTAGATACATTTTTGAAAAAAATATCTGAAAAAGTACAACATCAAATCTCAATATCTCCTAAGGCGTGTATTTCCCTGGCTTGGTTTCTGTGCTGAAAAATAAATAATCGTTATGATGCAGAGAATGCTTGGTTTTCGGGCAGGACTTCAGTTGCCATCCGGTTTCTGATACCGCTGCACCTAACAGGCAAGCACGCTGCAGAAATAAGCCCCAAGCCCGAACCTTTCACTCTCAAATCCGGCGATATAATGACAATTACTTACCATCGCATAGTGCTTTACAAATTAATACAAACAGCACATCACTACACGAAGTAGGATCTGAGCCGTTCAAACAAGCTCACGTGGGCATACCTATCTGTTATGTTCTAAAGCCAACATTATTAAGTGCGAAGGGACTGCCAGCCCTCAGCCTCGTCGCTGTTGAAAAGCCACTCGGTGCGAGGGTGTCTGTATGCACTCGTACTCAGACTGAACAAACAATCGCGTTTGCCGCCGCTTGGTGCGCTGGCAGCGCTAGAAATTGGCGGGATATCGCCAGATTTTTGGACTCAAATGTCATGAGGAATAATCATTATAATTAACAAATCATTTATGGTAACCATCCATGAATCACTGCCACTACAAAGCAGGAAAACAACATGCCAAATAAAATGCATAACCCTAGAGAAATGGACAGAGCCCATGGTTTGGCAATAATTCATTTAATCTACCTAAAATATTTATTGGTATATTACGTTTAATATTTAATTAAGTAATTGACTGACTTAGCTCACAGGCTAAGCAAGCCTAGCATAGGTTAAAGATTCAGGACTGGATTCTGAAAATAAAATTGCCTTAGGCACTACTGTATTTGAGAGGTCACTTCACTTCGTCTATCTTTGTAAATGAATGATTAGATAAATAGATAGATAACTTATTTATTTCCTCAGCACGGGTTAGTGTAACAAAAAAAGAATATAAAGCATTACATATTGAGTGCTAATCGTAGAAATATTTTTCAACTGTAGGTATTGTAGGAATTTGTTGCTAAGAAAGTTATTTATATTATACTGGTTGTAACCTGATATCTATCCTAAATCGGGGCGTGCTTATCGATTATTTTATGTTGATGAAGCGAAAGCGATCAGTCAGGATCGTGGCAAGTGGCAGTCCCTGGTCTCTGCCTACCCGTGTGGGATACAGCATGTGTTTATGTTATGTTTATGTTACGTTTATGTTATGTTTATGTTATGTTTGTGTTATGTTTATGTTATGTTTATGTTATGTTTATGTTATGTTTATGTTATGTTTATATTACATTTATGTTACGTTTATGTTATGTTTATGCTATGTTTATGTTATGTTTATGTTATGTTTATGTTATGTTTATATTATGTTCTATTTATGTTATGTTTATGTTATGTTATTGTATTAATAAGAAAAACTTTCTCTCTCTAAGAGATGGCCTGTGTACTGCAGTGGTACGTTTATAGGCTGCATTATAAAATTAGACGGGCCTTAATTATTTATTTTATTCTGTTTTTAGTATTTGTTGTTATAGCGGCAATAGAAATACATCATCTGTGAAAATTTTAACTGTCTAACTAACACGGTTCATGAGATACAGCCTGGTGACAGACGGACGGACGGACGGACGGACAGCGGAGTCTTAGTAATAGTGGTAATAGGGTCCCTTACCCTTTGGGTTCGGTACCCTAAAACATCCTTTGGTCGTCACAGAAGAGCACTAAACTAACCCAACCCTTACACTATTCTAACCTTTCGCGTTATAACAATAACCACAGGCGTCCAAGTTCGACCAAAAGCTTTAATCCCACGACAAGTCGCGCTCAAATCCGCTGTTTGGTCAGCACCAAGCGCTCGCCACACCAATATACGTATCAAACGGTTATTGTTTATCGCCTCGTGGCTGAATGTACTTGCCTTCTCATTGCAGCTGGGGCGCCATTCGATACCCACTTTACTGCCAGTATATTGTGGAGTGCAGGGTTAAACGTTTAAGGTTATTATTTAATGGCGGGAGCACAATATTCTGTGTTGACCAGGGGCTAGTTTATTAGACGCGCGTTGCCGCCGGGTTTATTCAGCGTTCAGTACGGGGTCCCCACTAGAACTTGAGGGTGTTATTCTGCTCAGTAATATCAATAATAATAATAATAACTTCCACACAACGCAATCACTTGTCCTGGTCTCAAACTAGGATACCCTGTGTTACGGTAACTAGTAATATCAATCTCCCCCAAGGCACGTCACTTCCTTCCGTCCTTGGCCATCTTGAAAATATGATAGCTATTCAGTCCCTTTTTAGGGTTCAGTAGTCGACAAAGAGTTTCGCCATGTTCGTCCGTCGTCCGCCTGTCTGTCTGTATGTCCGCGGCCTAGCTCAGAGACGACTAGTACAAGAAAGCTGAAATTTGGCATTAACATACATATTAATTATGCCGACAAAATAGTAGAATAAAATCTTAAAAGATTTTTTAGGGTACCCTCCCTATGGATGCAATTTTTATTTCTCGTTAAATCGTAGTGTGGATTGTTTTGAAATGGATGGTATTTTTGGACTGGTCGTTTAAAAATATTGTGGGTGTAAAAGATCATTTGTTGATTAAGGGTTCCGTTTGCGAAATATTAAGCTTTAAAGCGCACATTTTTATCTCAGTAGCGCGCCCCCGTGGTGGAGTATGGCCTATACCTTCCTCAGGGAAGAGACCTGTGCCCCTCGGTGGGGACATAATGGGTTGATGATGATGAGGCGACCAACTTATCAAAGGAATGCTTCGCATAAAATCCATTGAAAATTACATGAATGAAGTTATTAGTCCTATAAAGCAGATAAAACCCCCTTTTTCTACGGAACACTACACTGCGCGTAGCCCGACACGCACTTGGCTGGTTTTCATACTGACAGTGCTATAATACAGCTACCCAATAATACCCAATAGATTGCGTAGCTCCTGCAATAAGTTGTTTTTTATTGCTGAGTAGAATAATCCCTCAAATAACAAAAATAATTAATATTACAAAGTGTTACAAAGAGCAAAGCTCTAAGTCGTCGAATAATGTTCAACTTCGTGTTATTTGGAATTAACTTCCACGCCAAGGATTTACGTCACGTTCATGAAATTAATGAAAAACCTTTAAGGCTGGTAGAGGAATAAAGCCAACCTGTCCCAAATAGCCCAGCGGTTTTATTCGATAAATCTGCCGTAAACAAACATGGCAAAGAAAAAAATAAAAATTCTTTCAGTCTTGAGACTGGCGATAATATTTTTGGGAATAATGCAATAAATCGCAAATATCTGAATTCTAATAGCTAAGTATCATAAAAAGCCCAGCGGATTAGTAAGTTGAAGTGGCAGTGGGCGGGGCACATAGCACGCAGAACTGATGTCCGATGAGGCCGAAAAGTTCTCAAATGGAGACCACATATCGGCAAGCGCAGCGTAGGACGACCAGCCACAATATGGACAGATGACCCCAACCAAGTGGCAGGAAGATGCAAGCCGCTTCCAACCGGTCTTTTTGGAAATCCATGGAGGAGGCCTATGTCCAGCAGTGGACTTCTTGTGGCTGAATGTTAATGATGATGATCATAAAAAAGCGATATTAATGAGATTTTTGAAATTAATAATATAATTACATTATATAAAAAATGCCTCTTCCTCCATGATTTTGTAAGTTGACTATTTACTTAAAGTTCATTAATTAAACATTTTATTTTCATAATAAATAAGATATTTGAATATTGAATTGATGATATAATAAATGATGAATTGATAATGATATGACTATGATTAATGCTATTTAAATTGCTATTTATTCGCACTGTCGTCGTGAAAAGGCTCAGTATGATCTTTTTATGTTTCTTTTTAACTTATATTTTATTTTATCTATCACAAAGTGACCGAAAAATTTCTCCAGATAATTAGTATACGATTGGTAATTAATTTGTCTAACGATGAAATCTTGATATATCTTTTTCAGAAAATCTCGTAATTCCTAATGGCGTAAAAAGGTTCATTCAATAATACTCGTAAGGACTTCAAAAACACCATACGTATAATTTCATTGTCATTCCGAATTCCCATGCTTACTATAAAACCTGGAACGTGAATCTAAATCACTGTTATTTTGCAACGAAAACAAGATAACAACTTTTAAATTGTTTAATTGTAACTTAAATTTCACAGGAAACGTCCGCAGCTTTGTTAGCATTCCTGGAGAGCTTAAACACTATTTCAATTTATCTTTCCGACGGAGGTTTTCTTCGGAAAAGTTGTTGAATTAATAGAATCCTCCGCTGGAAAACAAATCCAGGTGCGAGGGGTAACTTTTAAGGCTATTTTTTGCTCTGAACTTGTCGGATTTCCGATTCAAACCGTTTGAAAGTCGACTTACGGGCGACCGGGGCAAATCCCGGCTTTGTTATGCAAAATATAGAAATATCACGGGTACACGGTCGAGAGATTTGCCGTGAAGCGACTTGTCGCCTTACGGCCGACTTACGTTGCACTTGTACGTGTTGCGGAATTATTTATGCAAATTCTTGGAGCTGCTCGCTGTAGGCTGATAGTAAAAGATGACATTATTGTGTAGTAATGTTGGACGTTTCCACGAACACTAGGTATACTCGTAAGAGTCATTGGCCACGACGACATTTTGTACGCGCTTCTTAGAGCGTTTTGTGACACTTTTGACAAGCAATGCAAACGCGCTGCTGCAAAGCACTGTAGCGCAAAAAGTCTAATTATTTATTACATAATTTTTACTAACATGGTGTTTAAGTCACCGTTGAAAAGAATTATTCAAAGAATAATTAAAATTTTTATTTATTTATTTATGTTTTACTTCCATTTTTACAAAAGCGACGCACGCGCCCGTGCAGGGGCGGCGCGATCGAATCGCGTTTGTGGCCGTGGACGAAGATTAATGAAATACTTTTTATTTGGATGTCATTTCCGGTTTGTTGGCTTGAACTATCCATCCCTACATGAGATTTAATGCCCGGGAGATAACTTGAACAAAAACTAGCGCAGGTGGAATAAGTTGGCGAGGGACACGTAAGGCCATTTCTTTTTATTAATTCTACGTCACATCCTGCGTCCCCCGCCAATCTTACCCGAAATATGTCCATACGAATTCGAACTCATTTGGTCAAGTTAGTTGTCGGGCATTATACTACAGTTTGCGTGCCGACGCCAAAGCTCAAACCTGCAATCGTTTCGAGCAGCGTATTTTTCATGTAAGTTTTTGTTTTAATTATAAAGACTTAAAAACACAAAAAAAAAGGATTTCAGTCATCAATGCATATTTTGCCTAGTCCTAAGTACCTACTTCCTATGATATTAAGATTCCCGTACTAAGATAGGAAATCTTTATATCATAAATAAGAAGCACAATACACAATGTAAGTAAGGTCCAAAATTAAAATGGCATGGTGACACTAATTACGTCACTGGAAATTATATAAACAAACAACAAAACAACGGTTTTTGGAAGTAATACATAGTGTAAGCATTCATTACCTGAAACATCATCGACACACTCCATTTCCTTGAATGAAAACACTTTGCACTACCGCAAACACTATTGTAAGCACTCTTTTAGCTAAAACGAACCGAAAATACTGTAAATTATCGAATGTTAGCACTTGTCATGACGACAAAATATCTTCGCAGTTGAACTAGAAATAGGTATATCTGTCAAAAATGTCTCCCGGATATTCACTATTTTTCTTAAGTCGGTATCACTGCGATTTGTATGTTGTATCATGAAAAATGCTATTATTAATCTATTTTGTATCATGCCCAATGTCAACATCCGGATTGTTGCCTCCGTGGTGGGGCTTAAAGTATAAAAGCCAGTGTATTGTGATTTTGCATTCATTACTGTGCGATCTACGGAGAAGCACGAATAAAGAACTTGTGAAGTATCTTCACAATAGATAATAGACAGATAAACAGATCGATCATCTTAATATCATATATATGAGACGCAATACACCATGATCCGTTTCAGATCTTAATCACACAGTGACAATGTAATAAAGATCTAAATTGGATATACTAATTGTAATGACATAGTAACACTATTATGCCACTAGAAAATTATACAAACAACAAAACAACTGTTTTGAAACCGATACATACGTGAGACATAGGTAAACTTAGACCCAGTAACATGCTTACAATATTCATGAGAAGTAAGGCTCGCAGCCACCAAGCTGGCTCTCAGTTAAGGCCTTTCTCGGGTAGCAAGTAATAGGAATCGGTGAAATGAATTCCCCGATACAGCAATAATGGAACACGGTCGGTCCACACCTGGTGACCGGACGGGACGTGACCAATCTGCTGAGACCTTTACCTGGGTCTACTCGCAGCTTAAAGACTTATCTAGTCCGATGGTAAGAAACACTGCAGTGTGTCTCACTATAGACTGCTAACAAGTAAGAGACAACGCTAGGAAATACTTTCGTGAGGTCGATACGACGCTTTGAATCAGTGGTCGATGTGGCCTAGGTTTTGTTTTCGTAACAGGCACCCATTTGCCAATGTTATGGCCGGAACATGTATAGTATCGTTGATGAATCAAATTAGAATAACTTTGGATAAGTTTAGATTGCGATTTTACCCAGGTAAATTGTTTGTGTTGGACTTTTGCAGACCAGGGGCGCTACTACGCAAGTCCTCCACTATATGGAGTAGTTCGATTTAATCTACACGGAACAATCAAATACATACACATTTTGACACTTTGGAGTCGTCAAAATGATTTACGATAGAATGGACAGTTACGTGATATAAGGGCTGATATATTTAGGTACTCTCTTTGGTGTTTGGATAAAAATAAGGCGCATTTTCGGGAAGCTATGATTGTGTACAACTGCTAAGGAAAGCCTCTTTAAACTTCCATTCCTCCTTGTCTAACTCTTACTACCCAGGTAAACATTTGGTCAAGTCATCACACCGTCTCCGCGTCCGTCTGCCACCCCAAAGCAAGTTTTTTTATGTAGCTTATATACGTCCTACTGCTAGGCGTGTCCACCACCTCGTACCACACCTCACCTCAGACACTCAGGTTTCCTCACGATGTTTTCCTTCAGAGTTAGCGGTTGGTATTGCTACTAAAACTTCACGAATGTACGTTACTTAGTCATTGGTACATGCCGGAATTCGAACCCACGACCTCCCGAATGAGAACCCGGCCTTAAGCACGTTTATGAACGTAAAATCTTAAGAGACAAGTATAGTTTCATCTGGTAGTAAAATGGTAATTTTACGTTCGCCAAATGAACCTCAACCGTTTTTTCGACATTTATACAATTAAACTACTTCTAATGACATGTGTGAGCAAAAGTTTGAAATTCTTATTTTAGTCTTCATATTGATCGTGTCAAGTTTCAAAATTATATGAAAGATAAAATTAATACTAAGCCATAAAATGAAAAAAAAAAGTTGGAAGAGGAATCTGATCTAAAAGTTTGTCAGCTTTACTTATTTTTTTTATAAAAGCTAGGTATATCATATATTTACTGTACTGCCATTATATTTGGTTATTGGTAGCTATCACGGAATCATATCATATAGGCTGTGATGTATAATTTTGAAGAAGAAGAAGAAAGACATTTATTATACCAACAAGATACATCACAGAAACAGAACAAGCACGTAAGCAACATAATATGCACCACAACAGAAAGAAAACTAAATATACAACAGACAAAACGAATAAATAAAACAGGACCGTAGATGTAGCCTGTGGTGTATTTACGTTGCCACAAAAGGCAGCTCACTCGCGTTGTGCTGAGGAAGTGATCCCTCAGCGCTGATTTTCAGTCAGTGCCTACGGTAACCCATAAGATGATTTGAGAAAAGATGGTCAGAGTGGAGTTTTTTTTTTCCCGCTGCCTTTTTCTCCACTACAAATACGGCCCGAAGGCAGCGGTTAACATAGTAACATAGTACATTGACATTCAGCAAACCGAATGTAAATTCTTTACGTTGAAATAAGTTATTGATTTCTGATTTCTCCATTTCCTTCAGTGGATGTCGTAGAAGGCGACTAAGGAATTACATTACCAGGAGTTGGGCAGCAGCGTCTTCCTGAGATTCCAACCGCTTACTGCGATCGCCAACCCGCCTGCCAAGCGTGGCGATTATGGCAAAACCCTTCATGGTTATGAAAACCATGGAGGAGGCCTGTGTCCTGCAGTGGGCGTCAAATGGCTGATGATGATTATTTATGATTTCTGACAGTTGATATTTTTATCGTGGCCTTAAAGTTGCAATCATAATTAAAAAAATCATATACAAAACATGACATAAACTCACGGTATCTCACTTTAGATA
This sequence comes from Yponomeuta malinellus, assembly GCA_947308005.1. Lineage (NCBI taxonomy): Eukaryota > Metazoa > Arthropoda > Insecta > Lepidoptera > Yponomeutidae > Yponomeuta > Yponomeuta malinellus. The sequence continues at coordinate 649,176 of OX371007.1, read as the reverse complement.
CCTTGGAAGTGAGAACAGAAATAACAATGGTCTGGATACCGAGATCCCTGTGCGCATCGCCAGAGCTGCTTCCGCTTTGGCAAATTGAACCAACGTGTGTGGAAATTGCATGATCTTGAACTAAAAACTAAGATGGCCGTCTATAAGTCAATGAAGTCAATTATCCTCCTCATATTACTGTACACCTCCAAAACTTAGTGCCTTTATAAGAGAGATGCAAAGAAACCAGACGTCTTTCACATGAAGTAGCCATCTTGAGGATAACCTGAAACACCAAAGTTTTATGACGGACACAAATACGGGCATGGAAGCAATGCCGTTTTCTATTCCCAGCTGTCTAACGGTGCACGTAAAGTCGGCGGACAGCACCTGCGCTACAAGGACGTTCTTAAAAGGCATCTAACCGCTACAGGCATTCCTTGCGATAGCTGGGTAAAAGCCACCCATAGACGCAGCCGGCGCTCCACCATCCACAAGAAAGTGAGGGATTTCGAAGATGCCCGGCTCGAGACTCTCGACTCCACAGCGAAAAACCCTTCCAAAGCCCACTTATACGTACAATGAGCGCGGTGAACTTCACTGCGGCCAATGTAACCGAACTTTCAAAAGTAAACTGGGCTTCGCACGTCACTTTCGAGCCCACCGCCGCAGAAGTCCTACAAATACTTGAGGTCACCGTTGTCGGACTACTTGGTCTCTGCTATCCCGGAGGCGTAGCAGAAACCAAGTTTCGCCTAATTTTCAAATTAATCAAATTGCGGCAATTGTTCCAATGGTCATTGATCAGTAAAATAATTCCCTTATTCCACAGGACATTTGTGACACAAGTTTATGGAATCAAACAATCACTAGTTAGATTCACGTAGCAACTTAACCCGTAACCCATTTTCCACGAAGCGTGCGTAAATCACCGTACTGACAATATTTGCCTCAAATCTGACGGGCGGCGGCTGCAGCGCATATTTTAACCGTTAAACAGCGATAGCATACTAATTACACGCGGCACCAGGTAGTGTGCGAACGCGTAGAAGGGTCATTTGGACCACTCCTTCATCAACACGTACATATATGTAATTATAAAGTGGAAACATTTGAGACCGTTACAAAACCATATCTCAAAGATTTTAGTGACAATAGGGATCTGGCGTCAAGCAAAGATTTTAATGGCATGTTTTTCATACCATAGAAGACATAGAAAAACTTAGAAAAAAAAAACTGTTTCGGGATTTCGCAGTGGGTTCAAATCCCGGTACCTGTACCAATGAGTTTGTTTTCTGAGTTACGTACATTTTGTGGAGTTGCAGTAGCAATACCATTCGCTAAATGTGAAGGAAAACATCGTGATGAAACCTGGGTCTCTGAGGTGCTTACACACCTCAGCGCTAGAAATTGCCAATCCGCGGTGGGCACGCGTGGTAATTAAGCCCATTCTGTCTCTCTGAGAGAAGGCCGGTGCCCTGCAGTGAGACGTGTATAGGCTACATAAAAAAGCAATAATGTCGTTCCTGTAATGAATAAAAATATTTAAATAAAAAAAAAGGAATTGAATAAATAATAATTCCGTTTGTACCGAACAATTCTTCTCGACGTACCTGTTCCAGTGCGCTGGCCCATCAGACCCTGTTATTACCGCAATGCGAAATTAGAGCGGTGCCGATTGGAGCGGTATCGCCCGGTAACCCGTAAATGAAAATTTGCTTGCTTACCGGATTGAACTGGATTGGGCTGGATCCCGCCAGATCGAACCGGAACGGATCCGTGCCTCGCAGCTCAGTTGGTTTTAGTTAATGGAAACCGGCGACCTAGTTCTCCCTAGATCCACTCCTGGATTACCTGCCTCGATAACTTTTACTTCAATTAAGCTATGTTCCATGTATTGTATTTTGATACGAATAAATTTATTCGAAACTTTATATTGACTAGGGACACAATGCATGTGCCCCTTTCTTCAAAGCGACAGATTGCCAAATTGTTCGCAGATGTCATGGGTACAGTTATTATCTTCCAGACAGTACATTGACTATACCTAACATTGCTGCTTTTAGGGTCTGGTAAGCGAAGTTTGTAACAAAGTGTGGAGAACGGGTAGAAAGTCTGGCCAGTGGCCCCGAGACTGGACGGAATCATTGGTGATCCCACTGCACAAGAAAGGATCACCGCTAAAATGTGACAACTATCGGACGCTATCCATCATCTAACATGCCAGCAAGGTGATCCTGTAGATCATAAGCTCATTGCGGCAGATGAAAGCGAACTGGAAAAGTTGTTCAAGCTCATCGAAGCAGAAAGTCTTCGTTTGAGGTTACGGATAAATCAGAGCAAAACCAAATTGATTTTCGTCAACCAAGACCAAACTGTAACGCGAAGCCTAGAGCTACAAGATCTCGAATGTGTTGCAACGATGGCAACTGCGACAAGGAAATCATCCGCAGGATAGACTTCTCAAAGGGAGCAATGAGTCGCCTAGAAAAAATATGGAAGTATAGATCTATCCAGAGGAAGACCAACGTAAGATTGGTACAGGCATTAGTTTTCTCCGTCTTCCTGTATGGCTCAGAAACCTGGACAATCAAGGCAAAAATACAAAGCAGGAAAGATGCATTTGAGATATGGTGCTGGCGCCACCTACTGCGGATTCCCTGGACTGATATGAGAACCAACACCTCTATACTTAAGAAGCTCAAGATCCGAAAACGTCTATCGATTATATGCTAGCAACGTATTCTCTCTCTCTTTGGGCTCATCGCATGTCGACCTGATAGCCTCGAATATAATATAAAGCTTGGAAAAGTCAAGAGCGTGAGGCAGATCACCCGCTAAATGGAGTGACCAGATCACCATGGAAACAATACTTAAGAGATCACTTTACACTCATTCTCGTCACAGCAGCCACGATTCTCTGCATTGAGTGCACAAATAAGTGCTTTTTACCGAGTCTTATGCACACTTAGCTGGTTTATATTATCTATTTTGGAATTGTCTTTTAGTCACTGGTATCTATCCATAAACGACAGAGGTATTCACCATGAAAATATTTTAGAAGCAATTTAGAGGAAGTTGATATTTAATTCCTTTCAGAGAAAGTCACGAGCAACAGTCAGCACACGCCATATGCCAAAACGTTTAGAGGTCATAAAGTTTCGGATTTTAGTCAATTCGTTTCGGTAAAGCGTATTATTCCGCTATCGGATTAAACATTCGGGATTCCACTGAAGCATCGCAGGTATCGACAAAACAATATGACCGATAAGGCGAATTATGAGCCATAAAATAAGCGAGCGCGGCCACTGGCTCTAAATATTAGATAGCCGCAGTAGCGCATCAAATTAGCATAATCTATTAGCATTTAGTTTATCTGTTGAGGGTGATAGCGGGGTTCCTACTAATGAGTAGGGACAGAAAGTTCTCTGAACCTACATTGGACATAGCTGTCCAGTTTAGGTCTCTCTCCAGGGTAGCTTAGAGTTTGGTTAACTAGCGGGGGATATGACTGGGCCCTGAACCTTACGGTCTAAGCCTTCTGTCAATTTTTGGAGAGAGAAGTGAAGTGAGTTATAAAAAAATGCTTATCCCTAAAATTTAATAGGTACTTTATTCAGATACTCAAATTTACATGTGACAATGTTGTGTGTGCATGCTTTAGACCACAACTTAGTACTCATGTCATATTATTACTTTTATATCGTGTAATGGTTGTGATCTGTTTTGTACACCAAATAAAATGAAGTTGTTCGCTTCAATATCCTCCATGGCCACACGGCGCTCTAGAACATTCAGGGCTATCGGCGGTGACTGAAAATCAGTATAGTACTGAAAGTCCATACCCTCAGCACTATGCTGAGTCAGCCGCCATTTACAGCAGTACAGACACACCGTGACAAAGTTTAATGTTTAATAAGAATTTAACAAAATCCGTAACACAACACTGCGCTCCAGATCCAAAATTGTCGATGTTGGAGCTGCAACCGATAAGCTGAAGTGGAATTGGGCGGGTCACGTAAGCCGTATGGGCCCAGACAGGTGAGCAAAAATTGTCAATGACTGGGTTCCACGCGACGGTTATCGCAAACGTGGCCGACTCAAGCGGAGATGGCGGGACGACCTCTCGACCTTTCTACCGGGTTGGCAGGAGGCGGCCATGAACAGGAAGGAGTGGAGAGCTAAAAGCTTTGAAGCAACTTTTTGTGCTAGGTCATCCAATTTTCCTACAGCTTTTATGTCTCCCAATTCTGTGCAGCAGCTATCTATCTGATGTCCGTCGCTCCTACTGACCGCTCGTTTGGGGTAAATGCATGTTTACAGGGCCCCCGTGACACGTTATTAAAACGAAAACGCCCGCCATGATTAATTCACTCATTAGCATTTTGGATAATCCGGCCCGCTTTTGTGGGATACGAAGTTACGAGGCTAGTTTTGAAGGTAATCGTTTGATAATACATTCATTCACATACACATTTGCACATATATAAAGATGAACAAAAAGTTAGAATACCCGAAACCGGCGTGCGCGCATGCGACGACTAATGAATGTTGGTGAAGCGAAAGAGATTTATCAGGATCGTGGCAAGTGGTAAACCCTGGTCTTCGCCTACCTTTTCGGAACACCGGTGTGAGTTAATAAACTGACTAAAGTGGACAACAAGAAATGTAGACACAATTAATCAAACATGCATATAATATTATCGTAAGTTGGTACAAGAATATTCAGTATCGTAAATACACCAGGAATTACATTTGAGATTTGAAAAATAATAGAGTACAGTACAATTAGCGCCCTCATTACTAAAAGTAAAGTTTCCAGACAGCCACTGACGGGAAAAATGTAGAGAAGCGAAATAATAATATCGCAAACGTGGCTGACCCAAGCGGAGAAGGCGGGACGACCTCTCGACCTTTCTACCGGGTTGGCAGGAGGTGGCCATGAACAGGAAGGAGTGGTGAGCTAAGAGGCCTTTGCCCAGCAGTGAGATGCAATCGTCGCTACATAAAAAATATATAATAACTAGCTGACTCGGCAAAGGTTGTTTTACCATAGGTATTAATTAGCCTACGACCTATTCTTAGACCTATCAATTATACATCGGTATTCTTCACTGTATTATAAGTGCGAGGAGTATCTCTAAACCTCACACACCGAGTCTTAATCTAAAAAAAAAAAACGATTGCCTATGTTCGCAACTAATCATATCTAGCCTAATTGAAACTAATCTAAATGTTCAAAAAGGTACTGTAACCTAATTAACAGATTGAAACATCCTAGCATACCCTTAGAATAAGATCTTTGTGTATCACGTTTCGGCATATTATTAGTCAAATAATTATTTAGCATATTTTTTTCAAATAAAAAAAAAAAGTCAATTAATCAAATATACACAAAAAAATCATACAAATTCGTGAAGCCGTTTCGGAAGAGTTCGATAACAAACACTGTGACACGATATTTTATATACATATAACATAATAGCTAAGTATTTTTTTGGAGGCGGAAAATTTGTAAGACAATACACGTAATGAGGTACGCCTTTTTTGCCAACAGCTATGATCCCGGATTAACTTCGCCTTTTAATTTACCCGAAGTTATAATTTTGATAAGTGTCTACTCGAAAGCTTTTCGGCCTATTTTGCCGAGCGATTCTTTTTATTTGAGAGCTTTTAATTAATAAACTTTTAAGCACGTCTAATTGTGGTGTCGTTTCCTCTCTGTTACCTTTTAAGGTTCAGGTCAGGACAATTAATATTGGAGAGATTTTCTTCCAGCTAACCTTGGGTTATGTACCAGGAAATAGTGATTGCAAAAAATTACATAAATTCAAAATTACCCAGAAACTGTGACTTATTGAACGAAACTTACATAGTAATATATGAAACGGGTCCAACCGTGATTATTTATTAGTTGTTTTTGGAGATAGCTTGTTGAACTAGGCGGAGCGTGGACTGAATCAATCTCGTTTGATAAATTGCTGCTTTCTTGTTTCTCTTTCTTCATGTAATTATGTTTATATCTAAATGGTGGTTATCACCTGTGAACTGTTTGCGTTTTATCTAATTTATTTCTAATTGTGAAGACTTTTAATTGGCTTAGTGTGTCCTAATTTTTCTATGTATTGTAATAGCTGTTAGTCTTCCTAGAAAATAAAATAAATTGAAATTAAATATTTTACCCGATAAATAATCGCGGTTAGACCCGTTTAATATATTATACTACCTTTGCTAGCCTAATAATATCTTATTAATCTTATAGACCATAATAATAAAATAAATTTCATAGTTATAGCATGATTATCAATAAAACAAACACGTAAGTATTTAGAATATACAAACATAAATACATAGAATATCTAATATATAAAAATCACAGTGTTTGCTTTCGAACTTCTCCGAAACGGCCTCACCGATTTGTATGAAATAAAATTCTTTGTGTATATTTGGTAGGTCTGAGAATAGGTCGTAGGCTAATTGATATGGCAAAACAACGTTTGCCGGATCAACTAGTCTTAATTAATTATTTATTTGCCTCGAACAACAAGATTCATATTTGGTTAGTACATTTCAAAACTTATATTTATGTTAGTAGCATTTTAGCATTTTAAGTAATAAGAAACTAAATTAAAAATATAACCAAACAACCCGGCTGCTTAGCGTTAACTACTAAGCAGGCGGGACCAACCGAGATACCTCGCAACGAGTTACAATGTTAAATTTGGGTCCGGCCTGCTTAGCATTTTTTTTATTTAGTTCCTTATTTTTGTCTTTTAGCGATTTTTTTATTTTTTGTTTGATTTATGCTAACTTCATATAGCCTATGACACTCGCGCAAACATGACGAACCAATTGAGATCTTATTGGTAAAATCTGACCATTGATGTTATGAGGGAAGGAGTCAGGAGTTATGAGGGAACATACATAGATACGTTCGAGCCAAACACATTGCCCTCTGGTTGGGCTCCGCCGCAGTCGCCGCGGACACACGCCGAAGAAGCCATGGTCAATGGAGTGCACTGTTTCTCGAGTGGAGACCACAAACTGGCAGTGGCTGGATGAGGATGGCCGAGAATGGTCGAGGACAAAAGGAAGTGGCATACTTTATTGACTTTAGGCCTATGTCTGCTGTGGACGAGTACGGCCTGATTGGTCGATTTTTCTCTGCTATTATCTTTTATATTGGTTTGAAAAATAACGAGCAAGTTCATCATTAGCAGCCTATATACGTCCCACTGCAGGGCACAGGCCTTTTCTCAGAGAGAGAATATGGGCTTAATCACCACGCGTGCCTACCGCGGATTGGCGATTTCAAGCGCTGAGGTATGTGAATAGCTCAGACACCCAGGTTTTCTCACGATGTTTTCCTTCACAGTTAGCGAGTGGTATTACTACTATAACTTCACAAATGTACATAATTAGAAAACAAAGTTATAGGTATATGCCCGCACTAGGAATCGAACCTGGGTCTCCCGCTTCCGAGTTCAATGTTCTTCCCACTAGGCTACCACCGCTTCTTTCAAATTCAACAAGCAAGTTGCCTTGCTGTGTTTTCTACATTAAAATTTTAAAGGCGCGTTTACGGGGGGAAAAAAACAAGTAAATAGGTAAACAAGTCGAAAAAAGAATGATTTACGAAGACCGCTCGCAAACAACGAATGATCTGAATAACAAACAGTGGCAAAGGGTTACCAGTGTGACCGTAAATTAAATGGCACACAGGTTGGTGGTCGTCACATTGCATTTCTTCACAAGTGACTCCAATAGAAAACGACCAAGTCACCGCTCAATAGTTTGCGTTTTATTAAGTAAACCAGTCTTTTCGTCATCGTTCCATACATAAACTTACCCAAAATTATCAAGACCAATTTTGATTTTAACGGCTTTAAAAATAGGTGAAGACCAAAAGTACTTTTTTTTAAACCTCAACTGGACAACAAGACACATAAATGGCAAATAATCCATAAATAAATGGTAAAAATATTGAAGGGTAGGTGTAAAAGGAAACGGAAACCCAAGGGGGTTTGAAAATGGCTTCATTTTTGGCACGCTAGCGGCGGGAGGCCATTGCATTCCCGGATATGGTGCCGATCGGATCTCCCGAGCAGACATCATTATATATTTTATATAACACCTGCTCGTCAATGGCATATTATGTGTCATGCAAACTCAACTTAAAGCAAGTCATTTGTGTCCTATGGTCTAGCCGGGTCATTATAAATGTACTGAATTTCATAATCCCCTAGGGAATTATGACATTTGAATTTGGAATGCAAATCAACATTGAATATACGAGCTCCTTGCAATCCATGACCAAACGTCAAAATTAGAATATAAACTTTTCATAGAGCCCTACACCAAGAAGAATTTATTCAAAATTAGAATGAAAACTTTTCATAGAGCCCTAAATCAAGGAGAATTCTTTTTAATTGTATTATGTTTTATTGCCTCGCAGTGTTTATATAAAGTAGAGTATGCATTTTGGGGATAAAGCAGTTTATTTGTCTCGGGCGTTTTTGAACCCCTCGGCCTCGGGATTCTAGCTTCGCTCGTGAGTTAACCCTAGGATCCCTCGTCTTTGGGGTTCAAAATATCGCCCGAGACATCATACACTGCTTTATCTCCTTAACCACTCGTCTGCCGCGACACAGATCTGTGTCCAACTTAGTATGGGCCACCTATACGTTGCGTTCCGCGAGGGCAGTTCAGGAGTTAATGCATAATCTACTATTGTTTATCAGTTTATATTGTTTTAGTAGTAGTTTCTGCCTTGAGCCAGAGTTTGAGTTTTCTTTCTTAAGGAGCTGCAGCAACACTAGCGCCAACGAGGAAACAAATACACATCTTTTTTACAAATCGAATTTGCAAAAAGTGTCTGTACAATCTCTCAATCATGTTAATAGTGATTCTCAGGACCCATGGCCAAAAAACCGAGGACTAGATCGCATTAACGTTAAAAGCAGCGTAGGCTCTCTCAATCATGTCAAGTGAGTTTTAGACCGTGGGTTCTGAAAGTCACTGTTAACATGTTTGAGAGATTGTACAGACACTTTTTGCTAATTCGATCTGTAAAAAAAGATTTTTTCTTTCATTGGTAGCGCTAGTTAGCCCACTGGATACCCTTAAGGGGTGACCTGTCGCTGACTAGCGCCACTATCTTATATATAAAAATGAATTGCTGTTCGTTAGTCTCACTAAAACTCGAGAACGGCTGGGCCGATTTGGCTAATTGTTGTTTTTATATATTTGTGGAAGTCCAGGGAAGGTTTAAACGGTGAGAAGAAAAAAACGGTTGACGTCGGTGATACGAAGTTCACGGGGTCATCTAGTTGGAAATAAATCCTTTCGAGTCCTAGATTTTTTGCCCTGTATTCTAGGCTGTAGGTCTTAAAAATACTTCAATAGTTTAACTTAATTCCGGAATCACTTACTTGATTTTTTGCCGGAAGAGTCCGACCAGTCAATTACCAGGAGACGGGCAGCAGCGTCTTCCTGAGATTCCAACCGCATACTGCGATCGCCAACACGCCTGCCAAGCGTGGCGATTATGGCAAAACCCCTCATGGTTATGTAAACCACGAAGGAGGCCTGTGTCCTGCAGTGGGCTTTAAATGGCTGACGATGAATGTTCACTTATTGCAAAAACGTACTACAACAGAAGATTTGTTTTCATAAGTAACACTAGTTGCCACCGGGTAGTCCCTTAACTGAAAAAGTTTAGCACCGTTAGCTAAGGGTTGTGCGAGTCGGACTCGCCCACCGAAGGTTTCATTGCATTATCTATTCAACATTTCAATATTTCAAGCGTGTACCTGTTGGCGTTATTAATATCGAGCAAACATCGGGAAAAAATCACGTTTGTTGCATGGGAGCCCCAGATAAATATTTATTTTATTCGGTTTTGCCATAATCGCCACGCTTGGCAGGCAGGTCGGCGATCGCAGTATGCGGTTGGAATCTCAGGAAGTCGCCTTCTACGACATCCACGGAAACAAATAGAGTGACGCTATTCTTAATCCGGCGCCACACGGGAGCCACTCAGTAGGCCACTAATTTTTTAAATCAAGGAACATTCTTTTACATCACCGGTTATTTTTAGGCTCACTCTGTAACTTACTTAGTAAGAAACAAATAAATGAATAAAGTATTATTAAGTATTATTCGAGCTACGTGACGGACAAGAAAAGATAAGATAGGAATATTTTTTATTGTACACAACACACCAGAAAACAATTAAAGAGACAACAGTTACAAAAGAACAGTACGTAACTGTATACAAGTATCGAACTTCACTACACTAAAACATACAATTATGATACAAAATCGTTTGAAGTTGACAAATGCTATAGCAAAAATATAAACTTCTGTTTCTTTTTCACCTTGTCTTATCGTACGTGGGCCTCATTTCAGTTACGAACCCACGAAACCTTTTTGTGCACAAGGTAAATACACAAAAATTCCCAGCGAAGTTTGCTAAAATCTTGTCAAGTCGCCTTGTTACCTTTAGGAATTTAAGCTGAAAATGAACTAAAGAAAAGTGGCGCCCTCGTCTGCATTAGCATAGTACGAGTAGCGAAAGCAGGCTTTTATAACGTGTCATTCAAATGGACATACATACTACCTTCTTTATTAAACCCACTTCCGCGATAAACACATGAACACCACATATGTAAACCTATAATGAAAAACCATTTTATAGATTTGTGTAACAACTAATCTCTTATACAATGTGACATTACATTATAAATAGATCGATTCAGTTTTAATTTATATAGACTGTCAAATAGCGATTCACAACCGAATTTAAACCTCTTTAGGTGTTAGGATAAGATAAGAAACTTTTCATTGTACACCAGAGCACATGACATAAAAAACATGTAAAGATACAAAGACAAAAAAAATCCAGATAAAAATAAATATTCAAAGTATCACAGAAACAGTGACTTATCGAACATTACAAGAAAAATTTAGGTGGCCGTTTCAAAATCTAGATCATTTTGGAGAAAAACGGACAAAAAACTCGAAACTTAGTGTTCCTTAATTAAGAGAGTTTACATATTTTAATAATAATACTTTATTCATTTATTTGCTTCTTACTAAGTAAGTTACAGAGTGAGCCTAAAAGTAACCGGTAATATAAAAGAATGTTCTTTGATTTAAAAAAATAGTGGCCTACTGAGTGGCTCCCGTGTGTCACTCCATTTCCTTCCGTGGATGTCGTAGAAGGCGAGTAAGGAAATCAATTACCAGGAGACGGGCAGCAGCGTCTTCCTGAGATTCCAACCGTGTTCAGCGATCGCCAACCCGCCTACCAAGCGTTGCGATTATGGCAAAACCCTTCATGGTTAAAAACCATGAGGGAGGCCTATGCCCTGCAGTGGGCGTCAAGTGGCTGATGATGACATATTTTAATCTTCAAATCCTAGTACTAATGCAATAAGGCTTTAATTCCAGACATCTATGTACATTCCAGAGTACAGCTGCGGCCTTATTGCAAAAAGAAATAAGTTGTTGTAATACCTAAATACACCTATTACAACCTAACCGTGTATTTCTTTTTGTACCGAATTTAATTGAAAAATAAAACGCAATATCCTAAAGCCAACCGCAGTGGTAGCCTAGTGGGTAGAACATCGCACTCGGCAGCGAGAGAGCTAGGTTCGATCCCAAGTGCGGGCATGTACCTATGACTTGGTTTTCTAAGTTATGTACATTTGTGAAATTTCACATTAGTAGCAATACCACTCGCTAACGGGGAAGGAAAACATCGTGAGGAAACCTGAGTGCCTGAGCTATTCACATACCTCAGCGCTTGAAATCGCCAATCCGCGGTGGGCACGCGTGGTGATTAAGCCCATACTCTCTCCCTGAGAGAAGGCCTGTGCCCTACAGTGGGACTTATATAACCTGCTTATGTTATATTCTAAAGCCATTACTTCATCGTCGCTAATTAAACAAAATAAACAAAAACTTCATTTACCTATTTTATTTTTCATACAAATTCTGGTCTCTTTGTATTTTATTAATCTTTTAAGAATAAGCGCGAGGTTTTGATATAGGTCCAGTCTTCCGCCCACAGAACTCATTAACTTAGTAATCTTAGTAGGTAATTCTTGAGGCGTTTCGGTATTCGCTTCCAAGAAATAAGAAACCCTGAGAGATTGCCACGTTACTTCGTAGAAAAATCCATCTATATGTCTGTCTGTCCGCGACTTAGCTCAGAGACGATTAGTTTTGGAAAGTCGGAATTTGGCATAAATATACATATTAATCGCGCAAATAAAATGGAAGCATAAAATCTTTAAAAATTATTTGAAGATTTTGTACCTACATCATCCCGATCTCAATTTATCTCATCAGGGATGATTTCTTTTCTCGTCTGCCTCATAGCGTAACACACTAGCAATTTGCATGTGATTTGAAACGCCACGACAACGCTCGCCGTTGCAGCGAGCTCGCAGCGTGCGATGCGCGTTTTGGACACAGTGGCAGAATGGATTGGTCTAAAGAGGAAACACTATTTCTGGCTTTGTGACTTCGAAGACGCAGGAAACGAAAGCAGATACAAGTCAACGACAAATCAAGGAGGATTCATTATCAAGTAATCGACTAGGAGAAATTTCAATTCGACAGCGCTTTCGCATAGATTCAAACGCTGGTAATCATTGCGCAGTTGATACCAATATTTATGTCTTAAATAAAAAGAAACTACGTATTTCGTTGTATCTGATTCATTGCAACTAATAAATCAGATGCAAGAATCCTTGCAGCCGCTGTATCTGTAACTGTCTTTGATAAAATTATTTACCTCGACAAATTGAGAAATTAGCAATCTGCTCGCCGCGACGTTGCAGCGCAGAGCTCAAGTTGTCGCCGCGTAAGCTCCGCAATTAGTGCCGGTTTTTACTTAACTTGCTCCCGACTAATTTGGCGTCGGTCGCCTTAGAAGCGACTCGCCCGAGATTCCAACAGTTCTTGGTGGTATTCAGAGCTAACAGTCAAGTTTTTAAATAAATCAGTGTAAAGAAACGTAATTTTCTTTCCGGTTTCTGGTTCGATAAATTCAAATTTTTGAGAGCTGAAGCTACATTCGTCCGTATGTTTACCCAATTACTCTACATCATACTACATCGACCTGGTTACGGTGGCGGGGAGTCGCTGGATGCAGGTGGCACAAGACCGGGAAGCTCGGAAAACCATGAGGGAGGCCTATGTCCTGCAGTGGGTGTCAAATGGCTGATGATGATACAAAGTCGTAGGCGGCGATAAATAAGTAACCTTTCTAGTGGAGTGGTGGGCTCATCTAGTAACCAGACAAGGATACGCCGTCAAGCGATTTGTGGCAGTGTGACGTGATATTTCGTGACGCTATATGTGAACAATTAAGAATTCATACCGTAGCATAAGGCCCTCGTCCCCATACTACGAATATAGGAGAAACTAGCAACCAGACGTCTCGATGTATCTTAGACCTCGTCTTAGGTAAAGATCAGAATAAATGTACGGTAGTGTTGTCCACGTGTAAGTTTATATTTTTCCAATTGTCTGTAGGTGCAATTAAAAAAATAAAAATGTAATCTATAGATAAAAATAAAATGAACAAATTAATTGAATCTGTGTCGAGTTTTGAGTACTTCTGAGAACGAAATAAATAATTCTAACACTCTCGATCACTCATACACTCGCTTGTTTGCTCATTTACTCACTCATTCACTCACTCACTTATTCACACACTGGTCTTAGAAAGTGGACAGAAATATTGTGGTGTGGACAGTACGAGTATTAATTTGTCAGTCTTTTCTCTCAGACCCGACATGCGCTTAATAGTGGAATATTTACCCCCTTGTACATTAACAAACTGTCGACGGTCATTTTGTTTTGTATGTCAAAGAACTACAAACCGGGCGATAGAGCTTAGGTTTATGTATTATGGTCTTATGGTTTACCATCTCATTCCAGATTATCACAATTCTAACCACATAAACTCCTATGAAAATATCAGTGGCCTCTCAAAGACAATAATCCCCAAAGCCAATCCCACATTTAATACCCTGCCTCTATAAATCAAGGCAAAGACATAAAAATGTCGATGAGCGGACCATTTCCATTAAAGTTACATAATTCGAGCTCGCCCGATGACGTCAGGGGCGCCCGGTGGTCTCGGAACACGGGGGAGGGCACAGAAATTACATTTCATCTACAGGGTTAATGTACTAAAATTCGATTATTTAAACAAAAAGATGTCACATATAAAATTATAAATTAAAGAAAAACAATCATGCACCAAACAAATATCCACCAAAAGTTTCGCCAAGAGTACAAAACAAATAGTTTCGTACATAATAATATACATTTTTTAACATAAAAAACTTCTAACGAGTGTTATTTCTAATCAAGGCGCACAGAGTGCGCCAGGCCAAGTTCTCGGCCGGCCCGCGCTGTGCATAAATTTACACGAAGAGATTGGAGCACTTTTCGACACCCCCTCTATATTGAAGCCAGTGTTTAGTCATGTGACATACATATGACTAAAAATTCGCGGAGGGGTTAAGATTATCAAATTGAAAGATTATTCTAAGTCACATGCTTACAGCTATGGTGAGTTGACCTTTAAACAGTCTGCATAATGTAGACAATGGATATTATTTTCTTTCATATTTAAAATTGATATTGTTACAATTATGTAAAATTTGACATTATTCTTAACATTTTATATCATTGACATTTTTTGTATTCAATTGAATTTGTATTATTTTTATAGCTATTAATGTAATTATTATCTCTTAATTTGACATGTAATGAATATTACCAATAAATTATGTCTATGTCTATGTCTACAGCTACTCTAGTTAAGAAGTTGTGGGGGTCCAAAAATTGCAATTTTCGGTACTCACTGACTCACTCACTGATGAATCACCAAAATTTTAGGTTACTTGTAATTGAAGTACAGATTGGAAATTTGGAATATAAGCTGTTTTCAATGAGTTAGTAACGGAAAAAATTGAAAATTATGAAAAATATACAAGGTCACCGTGTTATACAGGGTCGTAATTTGAGGGGAACTACCTAATCCGTTGTAGATAGAGAAAAAGTTTTTTAAAGACCAATGATAATTAATAAATTTATCTATAATTGTACTTACAGATTTTGAAAAAGTTGTACTGTTAGCAAAAAAAATCAAGATAACACTTTTTACTTTCATAGCGACCAGATAATGTGCCAATAAGTTTATAAATAAGCATTAGTCGTGTGTATCTTTAAAAAAGTAACAAAAATAGTTTGACATTTACAGGGTGACCAGGTTATACAGGGTCATAATTTGAGACGCTGTTGTGCCTTATCCGTAGGGCAATGATTTATGAAGGCTGCGATACTGGCAGAGCGCGTAAAGTGCGAATTTTGTTAAATTACTAGCTGACGCGCCAGATGTTGTTTTGCCATATTAATTAGCCTACCTACCAAATTTAAACAAAAAAATTCAAAACAATTGATGAAGCCGTTCCAGAGGAGTTTGACAACAAACACTGTGACACGAGATGTCTATAAAGATGTAAGCCCAAAAAAAACTGTCGTTTTTTACGCATACCCTCATATTTCATTCCTTCTACATCCTATGCACACCTACTGGTGTTACAAATATTACTTAAGTTCTTTTTTTGGGACACCCTATTCTAGAAAAAACTCATTGAACAAATAATCTAAAACACAAAGTCAAAACGGGGTGTTTCAGGAATTACGTATTTTAAAAATAACTCTCTATATCACCAGCTAAGTAACCTACGTACTGGGAGTAGGAAGATTTTTCTGCAATTTTAATTAGTGCTCATTTCTTTAAAACAATGTCGGGTAATGTAGGGACTTAGTATAGGTATTGATTTTATTACCTGGAAATTGACAGGGCTCGCGATTATGAAGCAACTGGTATATGTACTGCGCTATCATGCCACTGTTTCTTGACATATATTAAGAAATATAAATAACAGAAAATATGTTACTCTTGGGTAACATATTGGGGTAACAGCCTAGTAGGTAGAACATAGGACTCGGAAGCGAGAGACCCAGGTTCGATCCCCAGTGCGGCCATGTACCTATGACTTACTTTGTTTTCTAAGTTATGTATATTTGTGAACTTATAGTAGCAATACCACTCGCCAACTGTGAAGGAAAACATCGTGAGGATACCTGAGTGTCTGAGCTATTCACATGCCTCAGCGCTTGAAATCGCCAATCCGCGGTGGGCACGCGTGGTGATTAAGCCCATACTCTCTCTGAGAGAAGGCCTATGCCCTACAGTGGGACGTATATAGGCTACTTATGATGTTACTCTTGGAGGTAGAATTATTTAAATAAAATATTTTTTCTTCTTAGGAAAAAAACTGAAAAATCCGAGAAAAAATAAATGAGTCGCAATATTGAATTAAGTTACCAAACGTTTAGTTTCATAATGTTTTATGTTTTTCATTTTGTATCTGTATAGTTGCTTTGCTTTTTTTTTGCTAATAAATAAATAAATCAATGCTCAGCAGTCACTTCGACCGTTTTCCCCAACCTCCTTCACCACTGTGAACCTCATAGTGGCCCCCCTCTTTGCGATCATTTACCCAACCTCCTTCGCCACTGTAAACATCATAATGCCCCTCTGTGCGGCCATTTACCCAACCTCCATCACCACTCCGAACCTCATAATGCCCCTCTTTGCGATCATTTACCCAACCTCGATCACCACTCCGAACTTTATAGTGCCCCTCTTTGCGGTCATTTACCCAACCTCGATCACAACTCTGAACTTCATTGTGCCCCTCTTTGCCATCATTTACCCAACCTCGATCGCCACTCTCAACTTCACAGTGCCCCTTATTGCGGTTCATGTCAAGGAGTCTATCAGAGAAGAAAATGCTGGCAATAATTTATTCATTTACTATGTGAGAGCTCCAGCCATGGCTTTTCACCATACATATACCGTTATTATGGCCAAATAATTCACTAGCTAATATTCTATGTCAACAAACAGACGTTTGCGACCGCCTTGACCTTTATACCCAACTCGTAAGACCCACATTTCATTGGTCGTAACGACGGAGTAATTTGGCACAGCCTTACAGTCAGCAGAAAGAGCTTTTATGTCAATTTTATGGGGAAACGTTTATCGCTCGCGCGAATTGCTCCAGGATAGAATAGCCATTTCCATACAGCGGCTTTACATTAAGGATGGGCAAATGAAAAAATATATATATATCGATATTTAAAAATCTAGCTCAAAAATATTAATATTTGAACAGATATTCACACAAAATAGATATTAAATCAATAGCCAAAAAATATAAATTCCGTTGTCCTTAAATATTGTAAATTTTCTGAAAAAAAAAAGTGATCAAAAGTGATGTCAGGATCGTGGCAAGTGGCAGTTCCTGCCTACCCCTCTGAGATACAGGCGTGAGTTTATGTATATATGTATGTGATATAAGTATCGATATATGTAATCCAAACCTACTTTACATGTACATGTGCCGTAACAAATGTAGCGGAAACGTCGGACAAGGATTCTCCGGGACTGGAAAATGTAGGTCAGTGAACCCGGATCCTGTCAGATTCACAGGTACAATGTTATCTTGGCAGTTGACATACAGTCCATCTTCAACCAGTTGGCGTGCGTCAGAGCAGTCACTGGTGTTGCAAGCGACGTAGCGCATGGCACCATTATTGGTTTTAGCAGCAACACCATCCGTGAGGAAACCTGAGGGTCTAAAGTGTTCACATACTTGAGCGCTTCAAATTGCTGACCCGTGGAGGGCGCGAATAGTAATTAAGATAGAAGTTTGCGTTCAGCGGTGCGCACTACAAATCTTCTTAGGTAGGGTAACAAAAATTAAAACAATGTTCTTGCATTGAAACATCATAAACAGCCTATATTAAGTCCCACTGTAGGGCACAGGCCTTCTTTCAGAGAGAGAGAGAGTGAGAGTATGGGCTTAATCACCACGCGTGCTCACCGCGTATAGGCGATTTTACGCTCTGAGGTATGCGAATAGCTCCGACACTACCATTGCTTTACGCAACCTAACCAACGAGAAGCTTCTCAGAATTCTCAGGTAGTCGAAAGGTTCCAAGAAATTATTAGAAGCATTCCGCAAAGAAAACTCTCAAAGCCTCGTGTCAACAAGACGTCACATTGCTTGACGAGCTCAGCTGAAAAATCTGGCCAAGTGCGAGTCGGATCCGCGCACCGATGGTTCCGTACCACCACATGATACAGGTTAATAAAATATTGACGCACAATCAGCATATCGCATAAGTGAGTCACACTTAGTTTGCTATAGGAACTACACTATCATACCAAGAGAGACGGATAAACATCGTGGTTATATCAATAGGATCCCGTTTGATACCATTCGGGTACGGAACCCTACAAAGGGAAACAAATCCGCGGCTGACGGAGGAACAAAGTTTATTCTCATTTGGCAAAAACAACGCCGGCCAGCGATCCATCTGGCGGGATTAGCGCCCGGCTTTTCCGTCACTGAGTCGGGATGTCTAGAAGTTCCAATGAGAAAAAACAGAATTATGAAATTTATCTAATAACAATGATAATGACAATGAGATGGTGATGGTGCGATGACCATGACGTGGATAATAATGACATCTACACAACATATAAGCACTTATCCTGGTCCCAAATTATGATTCCCTGTGCTATGGTAACCAGGCAAGGGCATCAAACACATAGAAATACGCCCAAACTGAGGCCTTTTGTACCAACTGCCATCAACTGCATATGATTACATTAAAATTGAGCTAAGGTTTTTACCGCTTACTTCAACAACACTAATGTTGTCAACATCTGACTTATTCCAGGCGCCCGCTCAGAGCTATACTCATACTGTTCGGCAATTAAAAAAAACCGGCCAAGTGTGAGTCGGACTCGTGCACGAAGGGTTTCCTACCATTATCTATACAACATTAGACACAAAGATCGAGAAAAAACGGCAAAGAATCACGTTTTTTGTATGGGAGCCAACCTTAAATATTTATTTTGGTTTTTGTATTTGTTGTCATAGCGGCAACAGAAATACATCATATGTGAAAATGTCGACTGCCCAGATATCACGGTTCATGAGATACAGCCTGGTGACAGACAGGCAGACAGACAGACGGAGAGTGAAGTTTTAGTAATAGGGTCCCGTTTGGCACCCTTCGGGTACGGAACCCTAAAAACATTTGTTCGTCTCTTTTTACTATTCATGCGAATAATGCGAGATTCGTTCATCTCTCTTCCGCACGTGCCAAATCTTATTACAGCCTTCTCATTTCTACTGAATCAATGTTTTTCTCTGAGTTGTTATAAATTTTTAGCGTATGTTCCATTCGCAATTGCAATACCTATTCGCCGACTACATAAAAACATAAGCAGCCTATATACGTCCCACTGTAGGGCACAGGCCTTCTCTCAGAGAGAGAGAGAGAGAGAGAGTATGGGCTTAATCACCACGCGTGCCCACCGCGGATTGGCGATTTCAAGCGCTGAGGTATGTGAATAGCTCAGACACTCAGGTTTCTTCACGATGATTTCCTTCACCGTTAGCGAGTGGTATTGCTACTATAACTTCACAAATGTACACAACTTATAAAACCAAGTTATAGGTACTCGTACATGCCCGCACCGGAGATCGAACCTGGTTCTCTCGCTTCCGAGTCCGATGTTCTACGATGTCGGTTATCGCTGACTTTATTTTGAAGTTATATTGATGCTCTTAATAAATAAAAATGGCTTATTTAATAAAAAAATATTTTAGTATATATTATCAAAATTCTCGGGGTCTGAGAACTAAAACAACATCATGTTATCGCAACATTTGTACCAGTAACTTTGACATAATTTATAATAACGGAAACATAGCTTTTAGATGGAGTACTTGACTCGCAGTTATCTAACGTAGTAGATATTATGTTGTTCTTATCGCAACTCGAAGACAGTAAGCTATTTGTCTACAGCCTACGTACACTTCGAGTTCCGAGGATTTATGGGTAAAGTATGATAGTTAGCGATGGCGCCTCCAGGAAACTCAGTGAATTAAATATTAGTGTTCTATACGTATGCAAACAAAATCTTGGCAATCCACTCTCGACACAGCTATCATGCTATCTAACCAAAATTGTCAAGTCAAAGTCAAAGTCAAAAATTTTTATTCACTATTAAAACAAAATGTTTACTTAATGAACGTCAAAGCTGTTAGTTTCACAATTAATAGATTATGCGGAGAAGAAGCTAACAAAGAAACTCCACATTTATTCTTTTGTAAAGATATCTTTGTCCAATCCCAATGATAAGAATTTCGTAGTGGGAGACTTTAATCTTAGCGAAATTGCTTGGTTTAGAGTCGATGATTATTATGAACCTAATTTCATTTCGAATTTCAACCCCAATTCTATAGACTGAACTCTTTTAATTGATGAATTTTACTTGCTTAGTTTTAAAAAACTATTTAGAGGCTAAAATTTCCACCCATGCCGGGTCTTGAACCCGCGACCTCTGGCTAACCGTGCCAGCGCTCTCAAAACTGAGCTAATGGGTAAGTGCAGGCATCGGCGAAATTTTGAGCCTCTTTACAAACTTCTCTGTATCACGTACAGGCGGCGACATCTGGCCGAAGTAATTTACATCACCAGAGGTCGCGGGTTCAAGTCCCGACGTGGGTATATTGTCCTCAGCACGGGTTAGTGCAACAAAAAAGAATATAAACATTACTAATACGACAAAAAAACTGAATTAAAAAATAACCAGTAGCCCATCAACTGAGCATTAACTAAGCATTAACCACCTACTAAGCAGGCGGGTCCCAAATTCAAAATGCGATTAAAGTCCCGCTTGTTTAATACTTAATTCTCAGCAGTCCGATTGTTGGTTATTTTTTATTCAGTTTTTTCATTCCTTTTCTCCTCCGCGAAGTACATATACATAAGACCTTCCTCATCTATCTATCCAAGCAAGTGATGGCTGCTCTCCCCATTAACAACAGAAATTAAATTGACCTAAGTCCTGGCAGTCATTTTGAGAAAATAAATCTAAGGATTAGGCTAAGGCATATGATCCCAAAATTCAGTCTAGAAGGTAAAATTATACAGGTATTAAATAAAACCGCGTGAAAGAATGCTTTGCCTGCCGCCAATATTAAAATTGGTCTGGATAATTGTATAACCAGATAAACATCAGTTTGGACATCTATCCTGTGCTAAAATTTGAGTGCAACAAGGCAGTGACTGAATGGCTGCTAAACCAGAACTATAAGGAAATGGAATATCTGCTACTATATGTCACATAACTATAATAATTATAAATAAACATGAATAAATATAAAACACACACATACACATACACACACACACACACACACACACACACACACACACACACACACACACACACACACACACACACACACACACACACACACACACTACACAAGTGTATAATTTGACTAATCATAATTATAATTTAACTCAAATTTGGAACCTCTATTGAAAAGAAATTCTTTTGTATAATGTATATGCGTTATATAGAACATGAGATTAAGCTCTCACTTAAAAAAAGAACACTATAAGTTAGTTTAGCTGTCCAACTTTTGCAAGTTAAGGAAGAGCGGGTTTCCCTGTCACAGGTATTTCATATTTAAAAGGGAATCCTATCAAAAGTATATTTTAGCAATAGCAATGGTTGTATGAATAAATATTTTATATTTTTCATATTTTCGACTACTAACGTCACCATAGGACAAAATCAAGGCGAAGAAGTACGTGGCTGGGGTGATTATTGTTTTTCGCGTGCCACCAAGTGACTCTTCTGTACTCAGCAACGTCGGATCGTTTTTGTGTAAATGTCTTTGCAAATAGCACCCCGTGACAGTTTAAAGCCCCCGCGTCGCGCGGATTACGCGCGCTCCTGATAATTAGCCCCGCATTAGAAATTAGCGGAGGGAGGCCCAGATTTTCTCGGGACAGGATTGATCGTGTGGGGCCATTCCATTTGGTGACTTTTATTTCACGACTGTCTAAAACGACATACCGTTAGGGATTCCCCTAGTAAAGTGTAACACACACTGAGACGGTGCAGTAGCAGTGTCCGTTGTCCGTTTCGGTGCCATCATCAGACCCTTGTCACCAAGTTTCACCAAGGATATTGTTAGTACTACAAATTAATAATACAAATTAAATATATTTGCTGTCAATTTGGGATATATACTGAATGGAACGGATATTATCAGTAACATCACTCAGGAGGATAAAAATAAAATAAATAACGTAGCCTATACACGTCCCAGAGCACATGCCTTGTCTCAGTGAGAGTATATGGGCTTAATCACCACCCGTGCCCACCGCGGATTGGCAATTTCAAGCGCTGATGTAAGTGAACACTTCAGACACTCAGGTTTCCTCACGATGCTCCTCAGGAGGATAAATACAGAATAGGAATCCCACTCTAGGCTGCGACTTTGACTCTACTACTTACCGCCTCAGTGTGTATTACTCTAAAAAGAGCATAAAAGGTACCTGCCCATTTCACCCGCTTCCATTTCTCAGTCTCCGCTGCGCTCACGCAGGAAACGCAGTCAGGCGGTACCTCTGTATCATAGTTTCTTGCCCTCCGTCATCAGCCATTTTTTTCTGTATTTTTCAAATTTTAATTCGTTAGTTTCGGTTCCATTGCGTGTTATTTTTGTGTGAGTTAATGATAAAAAGTGCTTAGTTTAAATCCTAAAATATCCTGTTATTCAAAGTAAAAACACTCAAACTTTTCAAGGACCTACGTAAAATAATAATATTTTTGGGAATCAGGCGTGAAAATGATAAAAATTAATGTAATTTTTTGAAAATTATCCGACCGTTAGAATTTCTGAGCTACTAGCTTTAGGTCAATTCTGTTGTGGAGATAAATGCAGCGAAGAATCTTATTACAATGTTTAAAGGACTTAGCACAATAACACAAACTAACCAGAGCGATATTAAACGATTGACCAAACTATTTAAAAAGAACCCAAATGAAAAGTAATTGCCAAGAAAACAGAATTCCCAAGTAACGAAAATATAACCTCACCATACTGGTGACAAACCACAGCGAACCGTTTCTTCAGCCTCGCTGATGCAGCGAGTACGTGCCAGCGCCAACAGCAACCTAAGTGCATTTGCCGATAATCACGTTTGTTGTATAGGAGCCCCCTTAAATATTTATTCTATTCTATTTTTAGTATTTGTTGCCATAGCGGCAACAGAAATACATCGTCTGTTAAAATTTCAACTGTCTAGCTATCACGGTTCATGAGATACAGCCTGGTGACAGACAGACAGACAGACGGACAGTAAAGTCTTAGTGATAGGGTCCCATTTGCCACCCTACAAAAGATACACCATGGACCACCTTTACTATATTGCTCAATGAATGGCGGTAGGTGGGGAAATTGTTAACACCTACTAAATATAAGTCCCGAGTATTTATTTAATTTAAATATATCTTAAAGTACTTCTATATTGCAAGTGATCAATTGTCAATGAGAAGCAACTGACCTGTGCCTGCTGACATTCTTTTCTCTTACCAATTCTCTTCACTTCAATATATCAGTTTCACACCAAGTGGAGTAATATAACACTGCACTATGGACACCTTTACTGAACTGAACAAGAAACTGGAGTCCCTCTCTGAGGTATTTCACTCCCGTATGCAACACTTTGAGCAAAAAGAGTCCAATAAGAATGCTGCTGCCTCCACGTCGGCCAGTCATAAGGTGAGCGAAGACTACTTGGCCTTCAAGGAGTACGTGGTGGCAACACTGTCAGCTCTCAAACTGCAGATAGAGCTGCTTGCAATGACTCAAGATCGACAAGAGACCCATGCCCGTAGAAAGGTGCTCCTGCTCCATGGTTTGCAAGAAGAGCTTAATGAGGATGTTCGCACTAAGGTTCTTGAAATTATGAGCAAGAAAATGGAATTGCCTATCACTGATGTAACTGTTCTGGAAGCCTGCCATCGTTTAGGTCCTAAAAAGGGTGGAGATAATAACCGCAGTCGGCCTGTGCTTTTGCGCTTCGCAGCACGTAGTGTACGTGAGCAGGTTTGGAATGCGAAGACTTCTTTGAAGGGTTCGTCGCTGTCAGTCTCAGAGTTCCTGACCCTGCCTAGACAGGAGGTCTACACTGCCAGTAGAAAACACTTCGGAATGACTCGGTGTTGGTCAAGGGATGGAGTGGTGGTGGTGTTATGTCCCGACAAGAGCCGCAGGAAACTTATCTCCATGGCGGAGTTGCAGCCTCTCATTCAAAAGTTTCCTTTATCATCCGTCGCTGAGGCGCAGAAGAAGTATAAACCCGCCCCTAAAGATAAGCCCGCTCCAAGAACAAGAAAAGCGGCTGCCGCCGCAGCAAAATCTTAAACTGTGGCTTGTTGTTGTTTTTTTTTGGATGGACTCACTGCAGCGGTACTCGTAATTTATTTTTATTTGTTTTTTTTCTCCTACTTGGTTATGTTCGCAGTTGACAGCTACAAAAAATGTTGCACGCACATCTGACATTTAGCACAGAACATTTCATAAGTTGCGTTCGTAAACCAATATTTTTTTAAGGCCATAGAGGTATTAAGGCTCTCGGAATAAATTACTATTGGTTTTTTTTTTTGTTTGTGTGTCAGCTGCATATCCTAACTTTTGCCTTTTAAAATGGAACTGATGTTAATTTGTCTACCATGTATAAAATGATGTCAGCCGGCCAGCCGTTGGTTAGATAGGTACTTGTTTTCTTTATAAGCCTGTGTTTGTAAAGAGGGCAGTTGTTTTTTGTTGATTAAGTTGTTTATTTGTCTTTATAATTTTACTATATATACCTAGTTACATACCCTATATATTATAACCTATATATTATACCCCTATATTTTATTATATCATAAACATACAATGTCTGATAATATTCCTCTTGGTCACGACTTTTTCTCATGCTCTTCTTCCGATGGCTTTGAAAGCGCAGTCAGTGATGATGACTCTGTCCTGATCGATGACAGCCCGCTCCACTCTAGGCTTAAGTCTGTGTTCTCAACTAAATCCCCCAACCTCAATTTAGTACACATCAATGCTCAGAGCATTCATGCTCATTACACGGATTTCCTTACTGCGTTTAGCAATCAGGAGATAGATGGAATTCTTGTGTCAGAAACTTGGCTCTCTCCCTCGCTTCCCTCCACACTCTATCCACTTCATGGTTTCAGAGTATACCGCAACGATAGAACTGGTACGTCTGGTGGTGGGGTATGTCTCTATCTTCGCAGCAACATTCCCTGTGAGGTTGTTAGTCAGAGTGACAGCCCCGTACCTTATAAAAGCTCTTTCGAATACATTTTCTTTAAAATTACGTTGCATCACAACAAAATTCTTCTTGGCGTCAGCTACAGCCCCTCTTGCAATGTTAACTTTTTCCCTACTTTTGAATCCGAATTAAATAACCTCAGGCCAGATTACGACCACATTATTATAATGGGAGACTTTAATACGAATCTGTTAGCTGGTGACTCTCGGAGTAAGGCCTTTCAATCTCTTTTATTTTCCCTCGATCTTCACATTCTTCCTCTCTCGGCTACGCACCATCCTCCCAATAGTTCTCCTACTTTGTTAGATTTTATCATTGTCTCCAAGCCCCAGGCCGTCTGTTCTCATGGGCAACTCACAGCTCCTTTCTCGTACCATGATCTAGTTTACCTTGCCTACAAATGTCGTCCCCCTAAGCGACGGAGCAAAGTCATCCTGCAGCGAAACTTTAAGGATATGGACGTTGATCGCCTTAAGCAGGACCTAAAGGAACTGGACTGGTCTATTATTTTTGATTCTGAGACTGTTGATGAGAAGGTTGAGCTTTTTGTGGTTTCTCTTACTAACATATATGACATTCACGCTCCCTTCAGACAGATCAGAGTCAAACATTTTCCGGCTCCATGGCTTACTGCGCAGATTAAGAACCTTATGGCTAGGCGCGATCGGGCTAAGCTGAAACTCAAAAAGTATCGTACTTCTGACAACATGGTTTTGTACAAAACTCTTCGGAACCGCTGCAACAAACTTTGTAGAGATGCAAAGCGGCGGCATATTCATTCGTCCATTGATCAACTCTCTCCCCCGCAGGTGTGGAAGTTTCTGCGATCGCTGGGTGTTGGGAAGTGTCCTGAACCTCTACAAAATACTCTCGACCTTAATGACTTGAACACTCACTTTTCCACTCCGCCAATCTTACTTGACTTCTTGACCAAGTCTTCCTCTCTCAACAAATTGGCACAAAAGGAACTTCCCGACTGTGACTCCTTTGTGTTCCACAACATCACTGAGGGTTGTGTTAAAAAAAGGATATTGTCCATTACTACAAAAGCTGTGGGTAGCGATGGTCTCAGCCGTGACATGCTTCTCCCAATTATTGATGAATTAGTACCGGTGATCACGCACATCTGTAACTTTTCTCTCAGCACCAATGTCTTTCCCTCTGCCTGGAAAAAGGCACAGGTTATACCCCTACCCAAAATCTCCAACCCCACATCTTTTTCTGAATTCCGTCCCATCTCGATCCTACCTATCCTTTCTAAAATTATTGAACATGAGGTGCAAACTCAATTATATTCCTTTCTTTTTAAAAACAATCTCCTTAGTCCATTTCAATCAGGTTTCCGGCCCTTTCACAGTACAGTTAGCGCTCTTCTTAAGGTCACCGACGACATCCGACTTGCTATGGACAAAAAAAAACTTACGTTAGCAGTCTTACTTGACTTTAGCAGTGCGTTTAACTCCGTTGACTTCGACATTCTTCTCGGCATCCTCCGATCTTGTAACATCTCCGCATCTGCGGTTGAGTGGTTCGCTTCATACCTCGGTGGACGTGTGCAGAGTGTGTGTATCGATGAAGCGTCGTCGACCTGGTGTGAGTTAAAAGCGGGTGTTCCTCAAGGAGGAGTGCTTTCTCCTCTACTTTTCTCCATTTTTATAAATGAGATCACCCGTGCGCTTTCATCGAACTACCACCTCTATGCCGACGACCTTCAGATATACACACACTTTGATGCTGGTTCCGTCCCAAACGATCAGTCTGCTAGGCTCACAAATGCAGCTGCAGCATTTGCCTCCATTAATGGAGACCTGCTGGCTATTCGAGGATGGGCACGTGAATTTGGTCTGCTCGTGAATCCCTTGAAATCGCAGGCTATTATTTTTGGGAGCAGACCTCTGAGAGATAGCCTGTCTCTTGAACATCTTCCGCCCATCTGTTACGACAA
Source organism: Yponomeuta malinellus (assembly GCA_947308005.1). Taxonomy (NCBI): domain Eukaryota; kingdom Metazoa; phylum Arthropoda; class Insecta; order Lepidoptera; family Yponomeutidae; genus Yponomeuta; species Yponomeuta malinellus. The sequence continues at coordinate 621,914 of OX371007.1, read as the reverse complement.
TGTCCCCATTGCTTTTTCTGATGGGGTTAAGAACCTTGGCCTTATCATGGACTGCAACTTGTCGTGGCATGCTCATGTGAACGACGTCAGTAGGCGAATGCATTTTTCTTTTCAGTCACTCAGAAGACTTCAAAATTTTCTGCCATTCAAAACTAAGGTTCTCTTGGCACAGACACTGCTGTTGCCGCTCCTGGACTATGCTGACGTCTGCTTTATGGATGCGACTGAGGCTCTTGTAAATAAGCTTGAGCGCCTCCAAAATCTCGCGATTAGATTTATATTCGGATTAAAAAAATATGATCATGTATCCGAATTCAGACGGCAGCTAAAGTGGCTCCCTATACGCATGCGGCGCAATGTTCACATGCTTTCCCTCTTATATAATTTGCTGAGAAATCCCAGTGCCCCACAGTACTTGCGGGAAAGATTCTCGCTGCTGCCTCCACGTGCCAGGCCACAGAGGACTTGTGATGTTAGGACCTTACAAGTTCCTTCCTGCAACTCACAGTTTTACTTTAAGTCATTTTCTGTGCGTGCTGCTCGTATGTGGAACGGTCTACCTAAGTCTATCAGGGAGAGTCCATCTGTTGCTGTCTTCAAGGCCAAACTGAAAGAGCACTTCCTTTTTTCATTATCGCAATAGGTTTATTTAGTTTATTTATTTAGTTTGTTTATTTACTTAGGTATTTATTTATTTATTTACGTATTCTAGTTATTTCTCATCTTATAAGTAAGTTTATGTAACTTTTTAACTTTATAGCCATATATATATATATATATATATATAAATAAATATATATTACATATGTATGATTGTACTGGGTTGTAATATAGTACGTAATAATTATTGTACACTTTCCTCCCTTGTTTATAATGTTCGTATCACCACATCAAGGGTTGGCTGGAAGAGATTTCTGCTGAAATAAGCTCGCCATGTACACTTTTTAATTCTGTAAATGTTTTGTTTTATTCGTGTAATTTTATGTGTGCAATAAAGTATAAAGTAATGTCGTTGAAAACATTAATTAACCTGGAACTCATGCATTGAACTGGCTTTAATTCCCGACAACATCGTCATCTAAGTAATCTTTAATGTTATAGTAGCTTTTGTGGCACAAAGTGTGCTTTACACAAATGTTTCTGTGTACTGGCAAGCTTATTATATCCTGAGGGATCTTATTGTAGAAACGTGTACAATGCCCCATAATGGATTTATAAATCATTGCCAGCCTTAATTTTGGGAACGAAAGTTTATGTCTATTTCTAGTATTTACACTATGTTGGCTACCTACACTTTTAAAGTTACTGATATTTTTCCTAACGCACATAATATTTTCATAGATATACTGACTAGCAACTGTTAGGACATCCTTTAAAGAAATCTCTTAACGAATCTCTACTGCCTAGCCTATATATGAATCTGATCGCTCTCAACTGCAGGATGTAGATGGTCTCAATGTCTGCTGCCCGACCCCACAGTAGTATATAACCATAGGACATAATACTATGGAAGTAACAAAAAATAAACAAGCCTAGTAGTTGCGACCTCAGTTAGGTCCTGGATTTTTTTAACTGCGTATGCTGCAGAACTGAGCCCCTTTGCCAATTTTTCTATATGAGGACCCCAATGAAGCTTTGAATCAATTGTGATGCCTAGAAATACAGTTTCTTCTACAAGGTATACTTTATCATTCCCCAATATAACATTGCTGTCAACCATTTTCACATCTGGTAGTGTGCAAGCAACCTACATTTTACTATCTTTTATATAAATTTTTTGCTGACATCTGTCATTTTTTATACGTATCGTATAATACCGTGTACCTTGCGCTGGTGACGCGTCGAATATGATACCAATCTTTTTGTAGTACGGGAGGCCTGGAAACCTAAGATACAGATCTTTTGATCTAGTTTAGGCACCAGACTTTCCACAAATAGTACGTTATTTTACTGTGTATCATTTATTCATTGTTAAAGTATTTTGTGGACAGAAAATAAAGAAATATCGTATTTTATCTTATATAGCATTTTTTTTATTTGATTCCATCAAGCAGTAAGCAAGCAAAGAAACAAAATCATTATTAAAAAGAAAAAGATTCTTATACGTAACATATACAAAGCATCGCACATCGAATCACAAGGAAACACATAGTAAACATAGACACGAACGAAGCTTTAATAAATAACAGCATCAATGGCAATTGACTTTTTGTCTTCGAGAAATCACTTGTTTTATTTGCTGGCGCTGTGATTAGAAGAGAGTTTCTGTTGAGTGCTTTTCCTATTTTAGTTGACGGAAATTAACATTGTCGTTCCTTTCAAAGCTTTTAGAAGCCTTATCTTGGGATAAGCTTTTTGTATCCGTTTGCTTAGGCTCGTTCCCAAAGAGAAGTTAGTCTTTAATTTGTTAAAAGTTAAGATGAATAAATGTAATCAAAAATATTGTTTAAAAGCGTAAACAGTATATGTATACAGGTGTAAGAACGTGTGTGTGTTTAGGATGACAACTTTTTTGGGATTTGGTTTATTTTTTGTTTATTAGTAATTCGTATTGACAATTGAGAGCCCAGTGGCACAAGTGGCCGCTTTTCATGAAACTACAATTCAAATTTTATTATAACAATTCGATGTACCTACATTGCGTAGCCGCGTCTTTCTACTTCTTAATCTGTGGCCTAACCTACTTTGTAATGTACATCGAATTTTCATAGTAATCTTAGAATTGTAGTTCTATGAAACAAGTCCCAGGAACTCCTACATATGGATTATTTGTTACCCTCTGTATACTCAGGGCGTAGAAATTATTTCAGGTGAGATATACCGGGTTAAATACCAAGCGTGCCCATTACCCACCGATTTCAATCGCTAAGGATACAATAGAATTTAGATAAGAAATAATGTACACTATATTAACAAAGTCTTTCCGCGTCCACCAGTTTCTTTTAATATTACCACAGCGGCCTTTCATTAGCAGCAAAATTAGTCAACGCGATATTTAAAACTGAAATTGTTAGTTTTATTCAGCGCTAAATGTGTCTAGCATTAATTTTCGGGACCCAATTAGTACAGTTACGGTCCCTGTAATAATTACTTAGCGGAATTAATTTGTTGAAGCTAATTAAATGGATGTTGTAAACGAGTCTCTGTGTAGACATAAACACACATTGTTTATTTACGGCAGCTTCACTACAGCAATAATAAACAGGGAATACGATATTGTTTCTTCGCCATTCAATAATGAATAAGAGGTCTAGATTCGCAGTGGCCCATATTGTTGATTATATTAAGCCCATACTTTCGCTATCATTGTACATTTCAAAGTTGATTAACCTACACTTTAACAATTAAAAAGACTGCTACGAAATGTATATTGAGTTATTTTAGTATTATGAAATATTGAGTTTTATGAAACGCGGCCCAGTCGATCCTGTCAAACGATCTTTACATAATTGGCTTAATGGATAATAAAAATCTATGTACCCCTACATCTCACATTCGATTACGTGCCGTTTACTTGCCGAGACAGACGACACACTGACAGCTGGATCCAAATTAATAATTGTCTCCTAAAGAGTTCGTTGAATGATTCTCCGGGAACAAACAGTTCCCCTCAGTGCCAAGTTGAATAGAACTCAATATATGGCGCGCTACAGCCTTGACGAGCCGCGATGCTGCGGTTCCGACCTAGAAATGGAATCAGAAGAACGTTCACACGAGCATTCGAACATTCTCTGTTACGTAACACTTGCTTATAATGCTTTTTCCGGTACTGATAACGTAGTAGCTAATGCAAATTATTCGGCGACGTACGGGCGCAGCGTTTCAAACTAAAATAAACCTTAAATACTTTTAAGGTATTTAAGACTAGAATACTAACGCAAATAAAAAACTGAAATAAAAAATAGCCCACAGCCCGACTGCTTGATAAATATTAACTACTAATCAGCCAGGACTAATTTGAATACCTTGGAACGAGTCACAATGTTGAATTTGGGTCCCGCCTGCTTATTAGTTAATGTTCAGCAGTCAAGTTGTTGGTTATTTTTTATTTTTGAATTTTAAGTGATTTTTAACCGCAGTCAGGTAAAGAGCCCGGTCACTTGCGACCGTAGAACACTACACGGGAACGGCCTATTTCGCTCTTGTAGTCACTAACTTTGTAAATATTTAAAGATTATTGTAAATTGAAATCTTGGCGCCCGTCCGGACGCGCGCCGCCCGGCCCGTTGTAACCTTAACAGCTGATAAAACCCCCTTATTTCATCGCAAGCTTTTCTGTAGTTCCCATGCAACGCGTTCACTATAGGGTTGAACAAGATGGCTCAATTACCATAGCTCGGTCGTTGAAGCTTGTCAAACCAAACCTACACTACGATTTTTTGGGATGTTCGATGTTCGTTCAAGTAGTTTCGAGATTTTACTGTCATGTGAGGTGGCTAATAGAAGCAGATAGAAATCCAACAGCTGATAAACTGCTAATGTTTATTAATTCAATAACTGTCTGTCTATATCGGAGCTGTGGATTTGGGCGGGCCATGTAAGCCGTGTACGCCCAGACAGTAGGGAAAAAAATCACCATTAACTGGGTTTCATGCGACGGGTAACGCAAACGTGGTTGACCAAGGCGGTGATGTGGACAGCCTCACAAACTTTGTACCGGTATGGCGGAGTGGAGACTTAAAGGGGAAGTCATGGCCCAGCAATGGGATACATTTGGGATAAAAGTGGTCTTCTTGTGTCGGAGACCAAGACCTACTTCGGGTTGCTGAACATACAGAACATACAGGGTGTATAAAAAAGCAGCAATATCTATTTAGATAAGCATAAGTCTCCATAACATGTTCCAGACATTGCAACGGGTAACTACTTCTTTACAGAGTGCACATACAACGCTGCCATAAGCACCCATCAAGCATTTACCGCGGTGGCAGTGAAACGATAAGCGTAAATTTTATACATTTTTATCCTATTGTTTTATCAGCGTGATTAATATGTATTACCTATATCTATGCCAAATTGCAGCTTTCTAGTACTGGTCGTCTCTGTGCTAAGCCGTAGATAGACAGACGGACAGACAGACAGACAGACTGACAGACATGGCTCTAACGGTTCCTTGTTGACTATGGAACCCTAAAACTCGTGAGTAAACCCGGGAGGTGTTCACATACCTTAGTGCTTGAAATCGCCAATCCACTATGGACACACATTGTCATTAAGCCCATACTCTCTCTCTCTGAAAGAAGGCCATAAAGATGTCCTGCATACAGGCTGCTCAATTTCTGTAAATAGCTGTGTAATTTTAAATACATATTATTTACTTACTCACTCACTCACTCATTCACTCACTCACTTGCAAACTTACTTTCTTATGCTTCAGCTATGTGGGTTTAAAGGCCTAATTGCTGAAAATGAGTCAGGTCCTCTGTATGTCACACAATGGCGAGGTTGAGTCTGAAACTTAGGCAATAAAATTGATGGGTGTGGGAGGAGCGGAGAATTTAAATACCTTCATTAATTATTAGGCCTATACTTTTTCTCTCTCTGAGAGAAAACCTGTAGCCTGCAGTAGGACGTAGATAAGCTTTTCAATTTCTATAAATGTACTTTTAAACAAATAATCACTACTTACTCACTCACTCACTCTCACTCTCACTCATTCATTCACTCACTCCCTCATTCACTCACTTGTTTACTTACAAACTTAGTTTGGTTATGTCTATTTTATAATTGCTGAAAATGGGTCAGGTCCTCTGTATGTCCCACAATATGGCAAGTTTGAGTCTGAAACTTAGGCAATAAAATAGATGGGCGCGGGAGTAGCGGTGACTTTAGAATTTTAATGCCTTTATTGGGCCTCGCGAGTCAGTTCGCCCCCGCCAGCCGTTAAGGGGTTAATAATAACACTTTGCATTATTATTTTATTTCACTTGGAGGAGAATTGGCTAATTTATGAAATGGCCCTATTATTTGTTATTGGAATGCGTTCGGTACCAGTCACGTCCGCTTTGATTGTTGTCGTTCGCATAATGTACGCAGGACTCTGAATTCAAATGGATATTACCAACGGTCGGCCCGAAGCCCGGAGGAACCTTAACTTAGTTTGACTGGATTGTACTTTGACGATCCGGTTTGTTAGTTTATCCACTTTGGGCGATACTTTGAAAGCTTTTATGACGCTGTTCAAATGTTAGGGTCTTAGTTACTGTTTGGAATTATGTGTATTTGCTTATCTTCGTGGATAAAGTGGATTTTCGTGAATATCGCTTGGAGTTACTTATGAGTGTAAAAGTTTGTTTTGTTCGGATTGTCATGTTCAAGCTGTTCAACTAATTTTGATGAAAATTGGCATAAACATAGATCTTATGTGAGATTATAAATTTTATTGAAATACCACACAAACGAAAAAAAATATCCTGAAGCATGGGTTATTGGAAACATTGTTTAAATAAAACTTAAAGCATTTGTTTTGTGGAGTTGACGTTTGTTTCCTTACTGACCAGTGACGTCGCTGATTTTTGTGTGACGCCATATTGCCCAAGATAGCGTTTTGGTGGCTTATTTTAAAAGTAAATTTTTATTTGCTCTTTTTAGAAGAAATACACTAAATACCACTTTCTGACTCAATGAAAACCAACAAAAATCTGAGATGGTTTTACAGAAACCTGTCAAATAGCCTATTGTAAATTTTACTTTTATGCAATAAACGTATTAATAATCATCATCATCACATAATCGTTACTTAATGTTATGCACCAGGTTCATAGGGCTCTCAAAATAGATTTCCATAGCGGTCGATTCGTCCTGATATTGGTGGCTACCTGCGCCATAGGAAGTAAGAAGTAAGTATTGGTTGCTACTGGACTAAGCATCATTAGATGGTTTTAGGACATCGTTCCTTTTTCGTGTTAATAATAATAATTTGTATACCATTGATTGCTGCTAGACGCCTGTTATAATTTTATACTTAAAACTTCGTGTTTGCTGAGAAGCATATGAATTGAATATATTTTATTTTGCTTATTAGGCACGTAAAAAACATGAATTTAAATCATTCACATAAAAACGCATCACTAAAAACGTACTAAATTATTTTAGGCCTCATTTAACTGACAATACGGGCGTGAATAGCCCTACCAGCAAGAGCCCTGAAGCTTCACAGCCGAATGGCCCCGTTAGTGTTATCAGTGGTTCGAGGACAACTGGAGTCAGCTGGACCGCAAGACGAATCGACGACCGGCGACCCCCGCTCTCGAGAACCCTGAGAGGTCGGCCCTAAAGATGACTTGGAATGAATTTACTCTGAGCTGGAACTAGATAACACGTATACAATTATACTAGAACATTGTAATAGCCTAAATTATATGGTTTTATAACATATTTATTGATTGTGTGTGTGTGTGTGTATGTGTGTGTGTTGTGTGTGTGTGTGTGTGTGTGTGGTGTGTGTGTGTGTGTGTGTGTGTGTGTGTGTGTGTGTGTGTGTGCGTGTGTGTGTGTGTGTGCGTGCGTGTGCGTGTGTGGTGTGTGCGCGTGTGTGTGATTACCATTGTGAATTCAGATTACAAAACGCATAGAGTGAATCTGTTGCAAATCTACGTGGTATAAAAAACATGACCTTAAGCAGAGCACGTCGTGCCCTCTCAGCCGCATAATTGCTCTAATTGCATGAATATAGGTACAATGATAGGAATTTCTCGTAATCAGCGATCCCAGCGAATTAATAAAAAATACAGTCCACTTTACATTAATGACGCACAAAAAGCCCTCGGTCTAGATTAAATTGGGTAAGTTTTGGCCACATCAGCCAAACCACTATCACCATTAACCACTAAGCAGGCGGGACCAACCTCGTAAGGAGTTACAATGCTGAATTTCGGTCCCACCTGCTTAGTAGTTTGTACTTAGCAATCGGATTGTTGGTTATTTTTTTATTTAGTGTTTTTTTGCGAGCGGTGGTAGCCCAGTGGGTAGAACATTGGACTCGGAGGCGAGAGACACAAGTTTGATTCCCAGTGCGGGCATGTACCTATGACTTTGTTTTCTAAGTTATGTACTTTTTGAAGTTATAGTAGCAATACCACTCCCTAACGGTGAAGGAAAACATCTTGAGGAAACCTGAGTGTCTGAGCTATTCACATACCTCAGCGCTTGAAATCGCCAATCCGCGGTGGGCTCGCGTGGTGATTAAGCCCATACTCTCTCTCTGAGAGAAGGTATGTGCCCTACAGTGGGACGTATGTAGGCTGCTTATGTATGTTTGTTTTTAGTGATTTTTTGTTTCATTTATGCTAATTTCATATAGCCTACGACACTCGCGCAAACATGACGAACCGATTGAGATATTACTTATCAAAATCTGACCCTTGGTGAGCTAGTTAGGGAGAATATAGAATCGGACATACGTATATACGTACAGACGAGCCAAACACATTGCCCTCCTTTTTGTCGGGTAAAAAGTTATAAATTCAAGGGTCCTGGGTTCCATTAATCATAATCATAAACATTTATTCATTGCATGTCATGGTAATAATACATGTGGTAATAATATATTTACAAACATAATTGATGCTCTACATGACACCCTGTAAAGGCACTACCACTGGGAGCCGGTTAAATAACAGTAAATTAGTCACAAGGCCTCAGTTTGGGTATAATTCCATGTTTGTCCATGTATCCTAGTTTGGGCCCAGGACGGTGATTTTGTTCTGTCGAAGTTATTATTATCAAACTCTTAGCGGCGGGTGAGGTTTCGGTAATTACGCATTTTATAAATTACCCTACAAAGAAGGCCAACCCTATAGTGAAAGTGAAAATATTCATTTACCATAAAATCTATTTTTACATCATGCAAATCAATAAATATGTATTATTTTTATGGTAAAAGGGAAGGGGCTCAACTTATTGCTATGACTGCATGCGTGGTCAGTAGCGCTGGATTTCAGCCCGTCCCCTTTATTCGCATTTTCCTTTATTCGAAATCTCTTATTGCACAAAATAATTTAAAAATGCTGAATAGAGTCCAATGCACCAACCATTTTATAAAAATTATGACATGTATTACAAAATAGTGGGACCTTCAAAGACGGAAATGCTTAGCAGAGGCTCGATGAATCAACGGCGCGGGAGCGGAGTGAGGTGGACGGTGGATGCGAAGGGCGCCACGACACGGCGCGTGCATTAGAGCTCTTGCCTCGAGAGTCAGTGCTGCCTATGGGGGGTTCCTGCTCCACCCTGTAGCCTTTGCATCCCATGACAAATGTATTATTGATAGAGCTAGGCCTTCATGAGTAAGTAGCTGGATGGATATTGGACGCGCCTCGGAACAGAGTAGAAACATGTAAGGTGTCTGAATTGAGAATGTCAACAATCACTTTTACTGGTCTCAACTAGGATGGCGGTAGGTACTTAAAATTTGGAACATATTTGTTTAACAAGGTTTGCCATTTATCAAAATTATTTACTCAAGCTTATTTACAGAGTTGCATGTTTGGTATTTTACTAGTCATAAGTAAAATCTCTAATGTTAAATAAAATGTCGCCCACGATACGGGGTCTCCTAGTAGGGGTGCCGGCAGAAAACGTAAACTTGGATTAAGTTACTCAGATTAAAAATTTTTTTGGTTATCTTTATCTATTTGTTCAAGTTATTTGTCGGGTATTATGTTACAATGGCGAGTGATATTGCCACTACAAATTCACTAACATACGTTACTTAGAGGACCAAGTCATTTTACATGTCGAATTCTAACCTCCCGTGTAACAAAACGCATCGTGCCGTGCAGTTGGTTTCATTTCCGTCTGCTTCAGAATCGGTATGGAAATGGCTGGCTGGAGTACCACTACCAATACTCTAGGCCTGCACCTGCAATTCTATATTGCAACACACAGAAGGTACAGTCTGGTTGCGCATGGCTGTGTCTGAATGTTCTACTCAGCCTAGAAACGGCGACAATACTCCTGTCGCCTTAAGTAAAAGTTAAACTTGGGTTAAACCGAAATCTCTGTCAAGTAGTCCAGGTTAAACTTGGGTTAAACCAAAATCTCTGTCAAGTAGTCCAGTGACACTGGGTGTAAGTTAATTCCCCTTGGACTTTTTTCCATAAATTCAAATTAAATCAAATGCAACTTTTCTCTTTTTCATATTGAAAATTGTCTATTCCTTCTCAATCAATCAATCAGCCCGTACTCGCCCACGTCGTCAATTCAGCGAGCTGGTTGTCTTCCTACGCTGCGTTTGCCAACACATATACAGGGTTTGCCACTTGCCACGAACCCGACAAATATCTTTAGGATGATAGGTACACGTCAACGCGGTAACAGTGGCCGTGGCGGTGGTGGTCCATACATACTTCATCTACTGCAGCAGTATTATATGGACCACCGCCACTGCGTTGGTGTGTTTTGTCCTTTTCACTTCATCAACATTACTTAATTATTCGTTGCATGCACGCACGCCAGTTTGCGGTACTTTTTATCTGGTCCTTTGCTTACACATCTGGTCTTTTGCTAATAAATAGGGGTATTTGGTCGAATGTGTCCGTCTGGGACGTCCCTTACCAGCTTTTTCACACACAATCAATATCTAAAAAGACCCTAATCAATATCTAAATAACGGAGCTTCTGTTTATCCCCAAACTGCACCATATAAACCCACACACACTCAGTCACTCGCCGCGTACTAATGGACTTTGCCTGTCAATCGACTCTTCAGCCTCAGATATCCAGTGCGGCAAGAAGATGACACTTCTGCAGTGCACAGTGTTTGAAGCCGAGGTTTGATGGTGCCATATAGAGCAATCGCCCATGAACATTTATAAAAGCGATTCGAACGCGCCGCAACCGCGCGCACAGCGCTTCCGTAAAAAAATAAACAAAACATATGCAATGCTGGAGCGCGTTTGCATCGCTTCTCAAAAATGTCACAAAAAGCGATAAGAAGCGCGTATAAAAGTCGTCGTGGGCGATGGCTCTTAGGGTGGTGGATGGTCATTGTATACAGCTGTGTAAGTTCCAATTATATTCATTCATTTATGTTTATTGTAGTAATGTTGCACATTATATTACATTAATTAATTGGATCATACATGAGGACTTCTACGGCATGGCAATATGAAGACGATATAAGGGGTATTAAGTACTACGTCTCACTGTAGAACACAAACCTTCTCTCATACACAGAGAAAGAGAGAGTATTGACTTAACAGGGTTCCTCACGACTCGATTCCTATTCAAACTTAGTTTGGTTTCAATTTACAAACGACTTGCCGGGTCGAAATGAAACTTTGCCAATATTTTGAGAGGACTCAAATAAAGGTTTTGTCACGAGCTTGATGATGAGTAGGCGTGGGCGTTATTTCACGTGACTATTTACAGAACTATCCACGTGGCATGTAACCGATTCACTAATTTCAAGTCGAACGGCAAACTAGTGTTTTTTCATACCAGTTACTTGTGTGAGCATACGATTGTTGTCTTTATGCGCATAGCATTAAACGTACTAAAATAGTTCCAAATAACACTAGTTCCTAGAATCACTTGTTTTGATAACTGGTGATCTAGGTTTCTGGTTACGTTACTTTTCGCTAATATCACATAATTATCCACGGTTAGCATAGGCGTATAAGGCTCTAATTTACCATCGATATGTCGTGTGTAAATAAAAACCAAACTATGTATGTAAAGTATATTTGCGAAGTTAAAAACCTAACTTAATATGCATTCTTTGAAATAATTTATCACAATTAGTAGGAAGAGAAGTTGTCAAAATGCTGATTACACTGTTTATGCTTTAACTTTAACGAGTTTTTTAAAATGCAAACACTTCATTCCATCAACTTTGTCTAGTCGAGCTACTGGCTTACAGAGCCAGCATGGAAAGAGTAAATTATTTCAGAGCAGTCTAAAAACACTGTCCACTAGCGTAATAAATTGTCCCCGTAAAGAAGGCACTTGGTCGAGACCTTAAAAAACTCCCGAATAAAATTTGTTACAAAAACAGTAAACCCGTTCTTAAAAATGTGTTGAACTGACATATGATGATCTTGGGTCGTTGGTCTCAAGGTGTTGCTTGAGGTAAGATGCAGGCTTTAAGTTACATGTTTATTTGTTAACCTCCGAATATGAAGTGAACTTAAGCTTCATGTGCCTGACAGGTAGGATTGTACAAGATTATTCTTCTTCAGGTAGCAGTGCACGGTACCACTGGCTACTGCGCGTGCGCACCAACCTTCTTCTTGCTTCAGTTCATGCCCGTCGTGCGCTCGCGGCAGCTCCTCATTGTGATTTGTCAATGGATGAGATAGGATGGTGTGATAAATTCATCATCATCGTCATTCAGCCACAAGTAGTCCACTGCTGGATGTAGGCCTCCTCCATGGATTTCCAAAAAGCCCGGTTGGAAGCGGCTTGCACCCAGCGTCTTCGCACAAGTGGCAGCACTTGTGATGAATTAATGTAAGACAATGCTGTGCAATACTATTTGTGAGAGGTTTTCCGAGTTCTGTAGCAATTTGGTATTAATCTTATGTTACAAAAACTTGTATAAACAAACAAATAGGCAACCGTGAAAGATAATATCTTTGCTTTCAGAGTCGGTTTCAATTTGCCCGTAAAATATCACTGAGACGTATTCTCACAGTACCTTCACGCCAAAGGCGTATTATTTCTAAAGCACTGACTCTTTATTAGCATTACATTTCATTTTAGTAGAGCGTAGTAACCGTATGTCACTCTACTAAGACGTCATGAAATGCTTCTAAGAAGTCATTGCTTTAGTCGTGTAAACCAGGCGTTAGAGCAATTTCCTATGTTAACATTGACAGACGGCGTCCCGTTCACTTCCTCATCAGTTTTTTGCTGAACCGACACAACAGAAATTGCAAAAACGAATGCTTTAACTCGATTACCGTCGAGCATCGCCCCTCGGGACCGGCAACATTACGGAGCGCCATTTTGAATCGTCAAAACGGAATAATTTAATAGACAAACCGACCAAGTTCATTTAACAGCGGTTGTCGCGCTAGTTGGGCCCTAACTTAGCGCGAAAAGAGTTATTTTAGCCTGACGAGCCAGTATTGTTGGCCCGGTCGGTGTGTTACGTCGAGCCGACACAGCTTTTTCAGTTCTTTTGATATTAAAAATTCTATTTTCCGGTAATTTATCGCGGAGTAGGCGAACGTGGTATGTTGGCTCACCTATTTGATTTACGACGTGTGGGAAAGTTACGCTTTCAAACGTCCCAGTGGTTCCTACGTAGCTAATTATATCGATTTACTCCACAGGGTTGCAGTGTGGAACCTTCACCAAATTTCAATATGATGGTTAAGAGGTCAAGTAAAACAGATGAACAGTATAATTATGAAAAAATAATACTTTTATTTTTTAATCCGCAGAAGGCGTGGTGATTAAGCCCTATCTCTCTATGAGAGAAGGTACTAATGCTGATTAAATACGCAGGGGTCCACTTTCTGAATTGAGAATTTCGCTAAGTAAATAGTTAACTATCGTGATATCTCTTCAAATTTCTCAGAAAAGGGCATGACAGAACGTTACTTAAGTATTTACTTAGTGAAATTCTCACTTCAGAAACCGGCCCAGGGAATCTTAGTTCGGGATCAGGATAACTCATTGTTTTCATCATCATCGTCATCGTCATCAGCCATTCGACGCCCACTGCAGGACATAGGCCTCCTTCGTGGTTTTCATAACCATGAGGGGTTTTGCTATAATCGCCACGCTTGGCACATTGTTTTGTTCGGAATTTATTGTTACTTTTATTCAGCCTAAACGATATCGACCCTTTGAGGATGAAATGTCTAATGGTACTAATAAGTTGGGTTGAAGCCAATAAAATAATTGCAGTATAAGCCATAAGAAAATCTATTACAATGTACATACTACAAAAATTAAGCAACGCAAGCACAAGCACCGCAAAGTAACGCCTGATTCCATACTAGCTTCACATTTTTTAAAATATGCTGTAAAAGACACTGATTCTGCTTAATATTTGTAGTATGTACATTGTAATAGGTTTTCTCATGGCTTATACTGTAATTATTTTATTGGCTTCAACACAAATTATTAGTACCATTAGACATTAACCTAATTAATATTGACGTTAATGAATGATTATCGAATTAATGCTAATGTAGGTACCCTTTTTCTATATAATGGTGTTACGACTCAATTTAAAAATGCACTCATAACTTAAGATATTGTGTGAATATGTTATCATAATTCCAAATTTAGTCCTGATTACGAGTATCAGTGAAAACCTGTTATTGGCTTTGATATTAATCGTCTCAATGTTGTAAATATGCTTCTTGTTTAAACTGTTGGTTTTCAAACATTATAAATGTGAAAGTTTGTGAAGATAGGGTGTTTGGATGTTTGTTACTCATTCACGCAATATGGGCTGAACGGAATCAGATAAAATTTGTTAAAATATAGCTATTTTAAATTAAAACAATAAAATAAAATTAATTGTCTGGCAATCTTAATTAACTTAATAACCAGTATATGTTTTCTTCTTCTTTTTCTTCTTGAAAGGGTGCTTCTACTTTTTTGAGGGCGGTTGACCAATGTGTTTGACTTGCAATTTTTTTTTTTATATTGGCCCGTATTAACTGAGCACTCTTACTTGTAAGATTTAGCTTGAAAGACAATTTGCCTTTTCAAAAATCTTCTAGGCGATTGCCATCTACTGATTACTACTGACGGCTTCACGCAAAAAATGTTGTTTTGTTTGTTTTTTAACATGTCCTATGTTTTTCAAACAATTCTCGTTCCTTTTCTATAAAGTGCTTTGTTAAATGTTCAAATGTTACATTTCACATTTGACATTTCACGAGTACCTTATCATGAAATACATAAATTCGACTAAAACTACAAAGTAATGCCCATTTTTGCTTTGCTTTATTTTATTGAGGAAAAATAAAGGCAGGATTTTCCTCAATCACTTTCCCGTTGAATCGAGTACCTACGGAACGTTATTCGCTGAAATGGGGAATAATGACAATAACTCTTTAACCGTCAGTTGTTTTTATGGCTAAAGGAAGCTGGGAGGCGTTTGCTTTGTTCGAAAATGTTATAATTTTCCACGGACCGTTATCTTCGCAAGGTACTGTGGCATTTGACAAACAGATGAAAACAAAAGCTGCAATTTGTCGCTGTCCAAATAAAGAATAATAAAGGAAACACATTTTAACAAGACATATCACAGAAACAAAATAAACAGATTATTAACGTAATATAAATAGCAGACAAAACAGACAAAACAAAAAAAAAACCGGCCAAGTGCGAGTCGGACTCGCGCACCGAGGGTTCCGTACAAACCTGCAATGTCAACAACATTTTTTCACGGGTTAAAGGCAATTAGATCTAAGTATTTGATATGAATTTCAACTTGATAGCTCTACGCGTTCATGAGGAAAAAAGTAATAAGTTTATATTTATTAAAAAATATATATTTTGTAATGTAACTAAAAATTTAAGGTTTTCGGAATTTTTCCTTTATGTGTGCTATAAAACGTTGCTTCATGCCAAATTTCAAGATTCTAGGTCGACTGGAAGTACCCTTTAGGTTTTGATTCCCTTGCGAGTACTTGCGAGTTTCAAAATATGCAGCTTAAATTGCTGTTTCTTTTGATTGCGTTGACATAGAAGTTAGATTTTGTTACAGCTTAAAGGTATTATAGACTTGAGTATTTGGTATGAATTTCAATTTAATACCTCTACGCGTTTATGAGGAAATGGGTAGTAAGTTTAAAATTATTAAAAAAATATATATTATGTGATGTAACTAAAAATTTATGGTTTTCGTAATTTTTCCTTTATCTATGCTATAAGACGTTGCTTCGTACCAAATTTCAAGATTCTGAGTTCACGGGAAGCACCCTGTAGGTTTTGATTCCCTTGCAAGTGTCGAAAATTTGCGGCATAAACGGCTGTATCTTTTGATTGCGTTGGCTTAGAAGTTTGATTTTTTCACAGCTTCAAGGGACAGTAGACTTGAGTAATTGATATAAATTTCAGCTTCATACCTCCACGCGTTCCTGAGAAAAAGGGTCTTGACAGACGGACGGACGGACGGACAGACGGACAACAAAGTGATCCTATAAGGGTTCCGTTTTTTCCTTTTGAGGTACGGAACCCTAAAAACCGGCTAAGTGCGAGTCGAACTCGCGCACGAAGGGTTCGTACCATTATCTATACAACATTGGAATTTTTCAAGCGTCTACCTGTTGCCCTTATTAATATCGATCAAAGAAACGGCAAATAAATCACGTTTGTTGTATCGGAGCCCCCCTTAAATAATTATTTTATTCTGTTTTTAGTACTTATTGTTACATCGGAAACAGAAATACGTGATTCGTGAAAATTTCAACTGTCTACCTATCACGGTTCATGAGATACAGCCTGGTGACAATTAGACAGACAGACAGACGGACAGTGGAGTGGGAATTTTGTGTATAGGAACAACAATTGAAACGCGCCCTCAAGTTAATAGCCTATTATGTGTAATAATTTATTAATAAACTTATGGTTTCTGTAATCTTGAACCGATAATAAATACGTTTTCATTTTTTTTTTTTTTAGTTGAACATTTAGAGACTGCTCCGCTAGGCTGACCTCTGCATTGGTCTACCTAAATCGGTAAATACAAAACTATTCTTAAGTCGCTGCTTTCACGCAATTCAATTCAAGTTAATTTTTGTAAGAAGCCATTTGAGAATTGAGAGGCCTGCTGTCTTATTTTCTTCCAAGATGGTCTTGCAAGCCTTCCCTGTCTAGGCAAAGGTAGTCCTCATCGCCGGACCATAACAATATCTCGTTGCGAGTGACAAATGACAGGCAGATAAATGGTCCGCCGTTTGTTACCGGAAATAGCCCGCCTTATCCAGGAAGTGACGTCACGGGCAACTGTGTTTGTTTCGCGCTAACGGATGCTTAGCCGGTCGCCATTGTTGAGATAAAAACCTATTCCTTAGGCTTAGCTTACATTTGCTTTAGTTTCGTGCCTTTTGGTAGAACATTTATATTATAATACACACTTATTTTTCCTGGTTTTTTACTTACCTTTTTCTTACATGATGTTTTCGTCACAATTATTTGAAAAATGTTTAGTGTCTCGTAGTCGACAAAGATTATTGTTTCGCCATGTCCGTCCGTCTGTTTGTCTGTCCGTCCGCGGCCTAGCTCAGAGACGATTAGCTACAATTTGGCATAGACGTACATATTAATCACGCCGACAAAACGGTACAATAAAATCTACTTTTTTCAGGCTAAGAAGCCTAAATTAGGGATGCATTTTTTTTCTCGCCTACACCATAGTGTGGGATATCCTTGGATTGGTCGTTTAAATATATTTGGATATAGCGAGATCATTTCTTGATTCGGGGTTCTGTTCGTGAAATATGAAGCTTTAAAGAGCAAATTTTGCCCAAGTAGTCCTACTTAGGGACCCTGTTGTTATGTTGTAATTTAACATTGTTCACTATATCTGGTGTTATGGTTAGTAAAAAAATCATTTCTTCCTCTTACTCTTAATATCAGATAGGCGTAGTTGCCTCCTTAAATGTGGCATATTTGTAGCATATAGGCGGTCTTGTACGTAACTTTCAAGGACCTTTTATTATCACTTTCTTAGAATTACCTAAATACATTTTGTCTAAAATTCAAAACGATCAACTGTACTTACAACGAAACAAAAATAAACATAACTTCTCAAAAAATTGTAACTTGAAACTGAATGCGGTATTTGCCATATGAATAAATGGCATCACTTCTTTGTGATATGTGAGGTGCTGCTAACGTCTTTCATACAATTTTTGTAAAGTATTAATATGCATTATTAAAGTTTTGGGCGTCGCGGCAAAATCTTTGATTCCTCATCAAAATCCAACTTGTACCAAATTGTCCCACCAGGCTTGTGTAATAGTACACTGATGTCAGCTTCGCCAAATAACTTAGGTGACTGCCTAAGCCTATAAGATTAGCAGTGGGTTGGTCACATAATAATGCCGAAGAACCCAAGTCGATGGGGTGCAAAGGTTCTCAAGTAGAGACTACGGCAAACACCGACTCGCTGGACCGACAATCTGAGGCAGACTGCTGGCCGCGGCTGGATGAGGATGGCGGAAGGCAGAAAGATGTGGCGTGTCTTGGAGAGGCCTATGTCCAGCAGTGGACGAATATGGGTTGATTGATTGATTGATGTCAGTTACTGAATTATTGAGTCAGCAATAGTTCATCCAAAGCCTTATGAATTCATATATTTTCACCAACTTTCCGAAACTACAGGATCAAAAGTACAAGTCCATAAGTCCTGATAAAAAGCAGGCGTAGTGGATCGCCTGGATCGATCGGAAATTTGGTGAAATATAAGGCTTTGGATGAACTATTGCTGCCTTAGTTAGGGCACAGTACTGACTAGACAAATGGATAGGTTTCTTGACCTTTGAGTTTCAACTCTAAGGTATTGATGAAATGTGTCACACTTCATTTACGTGTGGTTTTTGACCAAAAACCTGGACATTATTCTCCATTGCTATTCTGAGTAACGCATTACTAAGATAGCTATTTCAGAATACTTTGTTACTGGCACTTTCTGCATGTTTAGTAGATGTTTTCTACAATGCAAAAGGCGAAGAAAGATGCTTTAACACCACCATTGTTTTCGCGTAACCAGTAGCATCTCGCTTCATAGTTGGCCAGGTTTTATGAAGTTGAAATTTATATTTACTTAAAAAGAGGCTTCTGCAGTGTTATCTACGTGCATGTTTTGTTGGAATAATTTAATTTAATTTTAATTTAATTTCAAAATTATGGACAAATAAATTGATTTTGATATATAAAGCACACGCTTGAAGACTGGGAGCCATTTTTACAGTTCTCTTTTAAAAATAATTACCAAAATGCACGCCTCAAAAATACAATGGCAAGTGTGCAGATTGGCGGAAAACGTGCGTTACGATTCTCTATCATTGAGGTTCAAAAAGTTTATAACGCTAAAAATACATATTCGCGGTGTTTAAATATAGGTACGTTCAGCGATATCATGTTTTGTATTTTAGATGTAAAATTCGTAAAATTTGCAGCTTGCCTCAATTCCACCGCTGTTTTTATTTATTTATGTTATGCATAAATTACAATCAAATATGACAATCAGCCAGGGCCTAGATTCTGTTAATGCATTGTAGTATTATGAAAACTGCATGAACATGGCGATTTCATTTCATGGCTGCTTTAAGTCTACGCGGGCACGCGTATCAAACCTTCTAGGCGTCGATGGTATGAAAAAACACGTCTCGTGACCCGACAGTGTATCTGTCATTATACTACAATACACTAACAGAATCGAGGCCCAGATATCACCTGCACCACACTTATTAATAAGATTGCATGAAAGAGCTGATGAGTTTTTTTGCAATTTCGGTCGTTTCTATAATAAAATTGATTAATCAATACAGTTTAGTAGAATAGCCTATTTTAGTTCTATCGGATTTTTTTTTCAGCAAGATTTTAAATACTATACCAAGGTACTACTTGCAACGTCCTTGTTGTAAACTAGGTTTAAACTTGTAGTTATCCTAGGTTTTTACAAGGCTAAGCGGTAATTAAGCCCATACTCTCTCTCCGAGAGGCCTGTGCCCTGCAGTGGAACGTATATAGGCAACATACAACAGTGTTTGTCGCGTCCATGTTTTTCATTAATGGGTAAAACAACCTCTTCAATTTCCACCGGAATTTGTATGCAGCACCATGTAGATGGGAAACATTCTATGTCGGCAATATGACCGCTTACCCTTGAAGTTTTATACAAAGGTACGCAGTTGTAGCGCCTATTTGTTTGTTTGATGAGTAGAATAACTGTCTGTTCTTATTCTACCGGAATTTTCTGCAACACCATGTAGATGGTAAGCATAACATCTAGACGCTACTAACCTTACCCTTGTAATAAAGCCCCACAAAATCTATAACATCTCTCTGCGGGGCATAGGGAGAGCACAAAAAATTTACACGCGGGGAGCGGGGCCTTAAGTTACACGCGGGGAGCGGGGCCTTAAGCCGGGAGGTCGGGAGCAGGTGGCAATGGCGCGATAAAACAGAGTTTTATCGCGTTGTCAAATCCAGCGAATCTAAATCCTTGACGCTTTTGTCACTAGTTTAAATTGTGACGCAAATTAAGATGATTTCTAACGTTATTATAAGCATAGTCATGGTCAGCCTATAATTTTTTTTTTATTTATTGACTTACGTTTGTATGGCAGAGTTTTAAATTTTATAAATTATTCGCCAAACTGCGTGGCAGTTTGTTGGCGAATTAATCGCACTCTTTTAACATTTTTTCACTTGCTTAGTAGAGTACGAAATAACGTCAAATAACAGCCATTTTCTTACTAATATCAGTCTATTAAACAACTATGTGCGTATTAGGCCAGGGCCTTGGTTTATATCTACTGATGACCATGTTAGCAGAATCTTTCCAACGTTCGCCAAAGACTTTTGCGCCCGTCGATCAAGATAACCGCCGACCCGCCGACGTGCTGTATTCCAGACGCCAATAGCTAAACTGTCACACTTTTATCGCTGAAAAAGCTTTTCTACGCCTCTTGTTACAAATCTAGTAAAATAGGGTACTCACAGTACTTGAGTAGACTATATATGACCAACTCGTGAAATTTACCAACCTAAAGAACTATCTGTCTATCCAGAATATAAACAGAGCTCTCTGTTGGGCACAGCCCTCTTATTTTTCACGCGAACCTCTCTAGTCTATTGCTGGTGAGCCATTCATAATGTCGAACAACTAACTCTAAAAACCGGCCAAGTGCGAGTCGGACTTAAGCATCAGCAGCCTATATACGTCCCACTGTAGGGCACAGGCCTCGCAGGGAGAGAGTATGGGCTTAATCACCACGCGTGCCCACCGCGGATTGGCGATTTCAAGCGCTGAGGTATATGAATAGCTTAGACACTCAGGTTTCCTCACGATGTTTTCCTTCACCGTTAGCGAGTGGTATTGCTACTATAACTTTACAAATGTACATAACTTAGAAAACAAAGTCATAGGTACATGCTCGCACTGGGAATCGAACCTGGGTCTCCCGCTTCCGACTCCATTGTTCTACCCACTACCACCGCGTGTCGTAAGAGTCAGACTTATCATTATCTATACAACATTTTAATATTTCAAGCGTCTACCTGTTGCCGTTATTAATATCGAGCAAAAAACGGCGAAACAATCACGTTTCTTGTACGGGAGCCCCCCTTGAATATTTATTTTATTCTATACTATTTGTTGTTATAGCGGCAACGGAAATTCGTTATCAGTGAAAATTTCAACTTTCTAACTATCACGGTTCATGAGATAAGGCCTGGTGACAGCCGGACGGACGGACGGACAGCACAGTCTTAGTAGTAGGGTCCCTTACCCTTTGAGTATGGAGCCCTAAAAAACCAGCCAAGTGCGTGTCGGGCCACGCGCAGTGTAGGGTTCCGTAGAAAGAGGGATGATTTATCTGCTTTACAGAACAAACAACATCATCAATTAACTTTCAATGGATTTTGTACGAAGCTTTTCTTTTATAAGGTGGTCGCCTATTACTCGTTGACTTGTAAAGCCTAGTTAGCCGTGATAGTTTTCCTATTAACATGTTAGATTATGACCTTGAAAAGAACAATCAAAAACTATTGTTTAGGTGGACCGATCGGGTCATTAAGAATTCTACAGATTAAGGTCATTATATGTGCTACTACCCTGAATTTTTTCACATTTCTGCGATCAACCGTTTGGCTAGAGAGGGGGCACACTCTACCACGACATCTGCCGCGACACAAATCTGTGCCCAACTTAGTATAGGCCACCTATACGTTCCATTCCGCAAGGGCAGTTCGGGGGTTAAAGCTTAATATTTCGCAAGCGGAACTCTGAATATGAAAATTATCTTCGCAATCCAAAATGTTTTTAAACGAACAATCCAACGATACTCCAAGCGATACCCAAACTATAGTGTAGGCGAGAAAAGTAGGTGTCAGTACCCTAAATAATTTTTTTTTGAGATTTTATTCGTTTTATCGGCGTAATAAATATGAATATCTGGCAACTTTCAGCTCTCTAGTACTTACCGTCTCTGTGCTAAGCCGCGGACAAACAGAAAGACGGTCGGACATGGCGAAACTATAAGGGTTCCTTGTTGACTACGAAATCCTAAAAAAATAACTTTTTTAATTAGTTTCTAGTCTGATAATTATAAAAGATAATGAGGCTTTAATCTTGTTTGCAGATTTGAACATTCTTAATAATTTTAAAAGATGAAATGTGCGAGAGAGAGAGAGAGCGGACAGGCCGCAGTAGAAACGCCCCTAAAGGCTTATTATTTAATAGATAATATGACAGCTGACATCCACATTTTGGACATTTTCATAATGTCTTATCTACAATACCTCAGACATTAGTCGTCATACCTTAAATATTTGATCCAACCTTTACTTTGACAACTCTTTTGTCAACAGCTCCCCCTCCTATTTAGACATGCCCTCTAGGTATGTATAAAGTAACATATTATAAATTTATTTTGCTTTAGGAAAGGGGGGTATAAAATACTGCAACTACATATTACATAAACCCACGCCTATATCCCGGAGGGGTAGGTAGAGATCATAGTTTGCCACTTGCCATGATCAAGACAACGATTCAACAACATTCATTAGCTCGTTGTTTGCACGCACTTTGCGGGTATTTTTTATCTTGCCTTTTGCTAATGCATCCTTTTGCTAATGCATTAAGTCGAAGTATGTTCACCTGGGATCTCCCATACCGACATTCTACCCACATTAGCTCGATATATTTCTTTCGTCAGCCTTCCTTCCTTCATCCTCTCTATATGACCACTGTGTGGCCTGTGACTCTCGAGTTCTAATTAAATGATTGAGTGCCAATACCGTATTGCGACACCAAATCATCTTGTTAACCTGCTAAAGCCCTCGGAAGCCATAAACATGACGTGGCGCTCGGTTTTATGGCGTCACATGCCTCGCAAATCCTACGCGACGTCATTTAGCACTAGCGCGCTGTACGGCCTGTTTATTCGAAAGCGATAAAACATCCGAAAAACATCGTATTTGCAACAATTTATGTGCGCATTTGCGATTTACAGCGATGAGTTATGAGCGCGCGAGTTACGGGTGCGATACGTCGGGAGTGCGGGACGTATGGCGTGGTATTTGTGACATGGTGTTAACATTTGTTTCCTGATTTTAAGTGATTAATTCGACATTATATCTATTATAATAATATATAAACCCCCCTCTGTATGGCACAGGCCTTCTCTCAGAGAGAGAGAGAGAGAGAGAGAGAGAGAGAGTATGAGCTTAATCACCACGCGTGCCCACCGCGGATTGGCGATTTCAAGCGAGGTATGCGCATAGCTTAGATAGGTACTCAGGTTTCCTCACGATTTTTTCTGTCACAGTTAGTGAGTGGTGTTGCTACTATAACTTCACAAACGTACATAACTTAAAAAACAAAATCATAGTACATGCCCGCACTGGGAATCGAACCTGGGCCGAGTCCAATGTACTACCCAGTAAGCTACCACCGCTCTCTATTAGATATTAATATTATTTATTGTATAGGTACTAAAGAAAATTACATAAAAATACAGTAATTAACAAGCAAAAGTTTAAAAACTATAGCCCGATTAATAATAGATAACGCTACTAGTAGGTATTTATGAAATATGAACACTGAAGTATGATATAACTGCTTTTCCATTGCTTATTTTATATCCCTTTAGTAACGATAACAAAATATTTAAGCAGCCCACTTTTTGGTATCATTTGGTATATTATTTGTGTAAAATAAAGCTTAAGTCACCCGAATTAAACTAACAAATTGACACACCTCATTCAATAAAATCGGATGGCTAGGTTGAGCGCTACGAAAAATAAACAAATAAACTAAAATAAGGTCGCCTTTGTTCATGCTTTCTTATGTAATGTCCTGTTCAATATTTCGTGTGCAATAAAGTATATTATAATTTTTCATTTTTTATTTTTTATTTAAACATTTACATATAGGCACATACATTGCTTCTGGCCCCACACTAGGATACCCTGTGTCGTGGGAACCAGAAAAAACGACATCACAAACATGTAGACATCCAAGACCTGGGGTTTTTTTTTGTCCCCAGCCGGGATTCGAACCCGGGACCTCTCGCATGGTATGCAGATGTACTACCGCTACGCCACGAGGTCGTCAAGTCAAATAATTAATGTATTCAACAACATTCATTGAGCAATCGCTCGTAGCCCCGGCTGCCTGAGTGATCTTAAACGATCACGAAGGTTAAGCAACACAGGGCGCGTTGAGTGCATGGATGGGTCGCCGTCTATGCCTAACGCTAGTGGCATTTTTCCGAGCGGTTCCGTGCTTCGCAAGGCACGTTAAGCTGTTGGTGCCGGCTGCCGTCGATAGATGGCAGTCGTTAAGCCAAGTCAGAGGCCTTAGGGCGGCTTGACAACTTCTGACAGTAGACGAGCCACTAGTCTACAAGCCTGGAGTTGACCCCCGAGGTGGAGTATGGCCTATACCTTCCTCAGGGAAGAGACCCGTGCCCCTCGGTGGGGACATAATGGGTTGATGATGATGAATGTATTCAACAACATTCATTGAGCAATGTAGTATAGATGGTCTATGGTGTATCTTTTTTAGGGTTCCGTACCCAAGGATGCCAAACGGGAGCCTATTACTAAGACTTCACTGTCCGTCGGTCTAGCTGTCTGTCACCAGACTGTATCTCATTAACCGTGATAGCTAGGCAGTTGAAATTTTCAAAGATGATGTATTTATGTAGCCGCTATAAGAAAAAATACAAAAAACTGGATAAAATTGGTATTTAATGAGGGCTCCCATACAACAAACGTTGTCTAAAGACAGCGCTCGCCATGTAACCTTCACTGCACCAATGTCACGTCGTTAAATGTCAATGTTAAACGCTTCTTGTTGGTTTCTATAGATGGCGCTGTTCTCAAATTCGATCTTTGTCTAATGTTGTATATTGGTACGGAATGAGTCCGACTCACACTTGGCTGTGTTTTTTAACATATTTTTAATTGAGTAGACGATTTATTCTTCACACCAAACCGCAGTCCGTGTGTCCCACAAGCGATACAGTGCATGACACGTATTGTACGTAAGCGCGTTCACGTCAAATTGTCCGGGCGTCGATTCACGAACGATCGCCGCCGATCGATGGCGTTCGCACGTCAAAATATCTATATTCGTGCTCGAAATACTTACCCGGATGTTTTCATGAATAATACATGATGTTTGGTCGTGTTGCTAGATGGCTTCGTATGTAATATTAATAACTTTGACACAATACAATCACTTGTCCTCGTCCCGAATTAGAGTGCCCTGCGATATGGTAACTGGACATTGACATCATAAACTTGGAAATACGCACAGACTGAGGCTATTTGTGCAAATCTAGTGCGGTAACCTCCATTGGAAATCGAACCTAAGTTAAATGACCTCTGTTTTGGCTGACTTTGACTTTGACCTACATTGCGCGTGGCCGGTTTTTTTTTTGCTCATTTAGACTGTTTCCCAGAAAATTTTGGTGAAGAGCAGGAAGAACACTTCCATAAAGAAATTCGCATAATGGAAGAAATATGTCAAGGTTGTTGAAATACTAATACGATGGCTGATTATTGCTGGTACATAACTACATACAGAGATTAGATTAAATTAGACTAATACTCTTTATTGCACACCATACATTACAAAGATACATGAAAAATCTTAAATATCTAAGTTACATACTATACAACTGGCGGTCTACAGAGAGGCATATTTTTAAAATTGGTCCGTTAAGAAAATCTCATGAAAGAATTTTATTTTCGTGTTATTTTAGTTTCGAAATTCATGTACTTTTGATGAAATCTCCTACCATCGGTATCTTGAGAAGTAGAGACGCTATTGAAAAACGGACTTAAGATTTGTACTCAGCTCAGCAAAATAATTTGAAATCAGCTACGAAACTTCATAAAACAAACCTCTCTTCCCAAGTGTTATAGTGATACTGCTTAGATCGTATTATAGTAGTGTGTAATTTACGTACATACGTAAATTTATGCCATTATTTCGGAGGGGTAAGCCTCTGCTTACCGGGGTTTGCTACTTGCCACCATCCTGACCCTTTCGCTTCATAAAAAATCATGAGTCGCCGCACGCACACACCGGTTTTGGATGCAGTGCTAGTCCCACGTGGCTGCTCCCAACACGTGTGTCGTAGCGAGACTGAAGTATATCAGAAGAATCCAGAAAGTAGGATTATGCAATAGAAATAAGTTCCTTGAAAATATGTGAAGTGTTACTATAAATGATAATAAGATATGCAATATTGTGATTAGAGATCGTTGTAAACTGAGATTAATGTAGTGACTAGAATTGAGAAAGGCATAATGCGTTAGTTCAGACATATGGCGAAGATAAAAAGGTAATATTTTCAAACGAAATACAGGTACTGAGCTGATTTGGCTAAGGAAAGCCGCTAAGAGACGTCCCAGGCCTTCGTTTGTTTTCCTCCAAATCGCCAAGGTTTCCCATCACCAAAATACAACATAACATAAACTCATGCCTGTATCACGAAGGGGCTGCGATCCTGATAGATCTGTTTGGCTTCATAAACACTACTCAGTCCCAATTTTATTTTTTTCAAATTTTACGTGAGTCCATTTCTACCTATATACCTCAGTGACAGTAATCAAACGCGTTACAACTCGACCAAGGAGACAGTCAAATTGCAACAATTATTCCACGAGACCCATTCAATAAAACAAGAAAAACAACAATTTCATTTTAATTTTACAGCTCTTTAAAAATAAATAACGATACTTCGACTTAAGCCATATTATAGTTTGCTGTATGCATGTTTAACATTTATTTTATTACTGTACAAATACTATGTTGTGATATATTTAAGTTCACCCTGAATGGACCACTGTGCCCCAAGATACAATTTAGTTTGGGGCTCAGAGTTACTTTATATGTTGTTAATTTTTGTTCAGCTCAACATTTTTGTTCATTTGTGCATTTGTTTGTGAAAAAATGTAACACTTCTTAAATCTCATATCTTGATAGCTCAGTGGTATTTTGTCAGGATCCTGACACATAAGATCTGACTTCGGTCTCCAACCATAAATTTTAAAAGTAACAACATTTTTTAAGAGTTAATAGTAGTAATTCCAAAGACGACTCGTGTTTAGTAAGTATCCATAAAATTATAACGCAAACCATTTTATATTAAAGATCATAAGTATCATAGCGGTGGTAGCCTAGTGGGTAGAACATCGGACTCGGAAGCGAGATACCCAGATTCGATCCCCAGTGCGGGCATGTACCTATGACTCGGTTTTCTAAGTTATGTACATTTGTGAAGTTATAGTAGCAATACCACTCGCGAACAGTAAAGGAAAACATCGTGAGCAAACCTGAGTGTCTGACCTATTCACATACCTCAGCGCTTGAAATCGCCAATCCACGGTAGGCACGCGTGGTGATTAAGCCCATACTCTCTCCCTGAGAGAAGGCCTGTGCCCTACAGTGGGACGTATATACGTCTATATAGGCTGCTTATGTAAGTATCATAGCTGGAAATCTCTATTTTAGAGTACGTTCAAACATACCCCATATTCAATTACTCTGATCGAGAATCGACCGCCAGTTGATCCGGCGCTGATGTTTGACCGATGCAGCGCGCCGCATTCAGTCCGCCGCAGCGTCGTCTAAGCAATAAATTGCGTGCAACGTATTTATTCACACCCGCTGGTGAACCGCTTTGTCATTGAATAAATAAACTGTAGAAGTCTGGACTTGACCATAAACTTGAGGATTTAGGTATATACCCACTAGAGCCCCATTTTATAGAACTATAATTCATGGTTTACTATGACAGATTGGTGAACATTGCGTTGCCGATTAATTCACAAACGTACATCGAATTATCATTCGATTAATTCACAAATGTACATCGAATTGATCACAAATGTACATTTGTGATCAATTCAATGTACATTTGTGAATTAATCGGCGAATCGAATTATATGTAAATGTAACTATAATCGTAATTGTATTTGTACTTCCTTTTATTAAATATGTAATTCTGACGTAATTTATCGTGCATACGCACATGTTTTGGTGTTATGGTCTGATTTGAGCGTTTTCATGTCATTTAATGTTTGTAATTTATGTCCGTAACACTGTTTTGTGTATCTCATAAATAAATTAAAAAAAAAACTATGATTTCTATAAAATGCAGCCCAGCATTCTAGACCGATAATAAAAAGCAGATAGATGGTAGTGGCTAGATGAGGACGGCGGAGGTCAGAAAAGTGGAGTGGCCGAATACAGGCTGGCTGTTTAATTATTTGAGGTTGTAATAGATCAACAAGAGATAGCTCTACACTGGAATATCCAAAATCTTATCTAATAATTTCCCTGGCATTCAGCGTCTGAGTACCTTACCTTTCTTCTGTAGGTAAAATCGACACTCCAGATGATGTCACGGATTATTTAAGCAATGTTGTAAATTGAATACGTCTTTTGACGTCTATACAGCCCAATTCGAGAGCGGTACGCTTTACCGCATAGCGGATGTAGAAAATTACAGATTGGGATCAAGATAAAGCCTCCTGTGTCACTTTTTTGTTTTAAAAGCATCAACTTTTCTTCAGACATCCTGTCTTTACAAGCTTGCCACTGCGGTTCCCCTCAGTGATGCTTCTAAGAGATCCGGCTAGCTGCTCTGTGAAGCATTGGGGTAGACATCTTCAGATAGACAGATCCGTCTTTTCAGGTATCCCTGAGATCAACCAACGCCACCGCATGAAAAATACACTTTTTAAGGGTCTACCTATCGTTATTAGTACTGGTGCTACTAAGTACTACGAATACGGAATTAAAGTGTTTTATTTTTTTGGCATTACCATAACGCCTTCTCACTGGTGTAACCTTGAAATTGTTCTATAATTTTTAAGAGACTACAGTCTCTAAGCTTTACGTTCCTTTAAGCTTTACGGCCTCGTGGCGCAGCGGTAGTGCATCTGCATACCATGCGAGAGGTCCCGGGTTCGAATCCCGGCTGGGGACAAAAAAAAAACCCAGGTCTTGGATGTTTACATGTTTGTGATGTCGTTGTTTCTGGTTCCCACGACACAGGGTATCCTAGTGTGGGGCCAGAAGCAATGTATGTAAATGTTTATGTTGGATAAAAAATTGTGCTATGAATTGCTTCGATTTTCACATCTAATAGAAATCTAATTATTATTTTGCAAAGAGCAAATTTAAGCAGTTGAAAGCTTCTGATAGCACTCTGTGTTACTGGTGACCAAAACGAGAGAAATAAACAGCAATTGCGGTCGATTGGTGGATTGTAACTGCGCTATAACAAGCCACAAATTACTCAATGTGTATTATTGATCGCGGCATAAACGTACTACGTAGGCTAAGCTAATGCTGCAATATAATAAAATAAGTGTGGCGACAATTTTGATGCTCCGAAATTCGATTGAAAATTATAAGTAAGTAACTTCCACTTGTCCTGGGCCCAAACTAGGATACCCTGTGCTATGGTAACCAGGCAACCACTTCACAAACATGGAAATACAGCCAGACTGAGGCCATTTGTACAAATGTATGGCGGCCACCACTTGGCATCGAACCCATGAGCATGGCATGGTAATCAGACGTGATACCGCTAGGCCAACGAGGCAGTCTTACATGCCGTATGTCAGTATCCAGCCAATCAAATACTTCTTCAGGTGTAACTCAATCCCCGTACACATCTGAAAATGGGGGGTTTTACTCGTAAATTCTAGCGAAAACTGCGGCTTTTAAATCTACACAAGAGCTTTTTTTTCACGTTTTAAGAGTTTTCCCCAGAATATAAATTGTTCGTATTGACGAATACAAGTTAAGATTTATATAGGCTCTAAGGGGGGTGGTAGCGAAGAGGTAGAACCGGCTTCTCATCCAGGAGCCGTGGGTTCGCGGCTCCCGGCGTGTACCAATGACTTTTTTTTGTAAGATACATTAGTGTAGTTAGCAATACCACTCGCTAACTATGAAGGAAAACATCGTAAGGAAACCTGAATGTCTGAGGTGCTCACCTACGTACCTGAGCGCTTGAAATTGTCAATTCGAGGTGGGCACGCGTGGTGATTATGCCCGTACTCTATCTCTGAGTGAAGGGCTGTGCCCTTCAGTGGGAAGAATGAGGCTGCATAAAAAAGGCTTTTTGTTACATCATTTATAAATAATATGATGCCGATCTGTTGCTCTGTGGCAGCATTTAAAATCATACAAACACACTTTCGCATTCATTATTTTAATAGGATTAGTAGAGGTTTATTTAAAGTCACCAACAGGGTAAATCAGATTGGTTTATTGCTAATCGACTCGTAGAATGTTACGTAAGTCAAAAACCGGCCAAGTCCTTACTGGCCCAAGTGCATTGTAGAGTTCCGTTACTATTTTACCTCTAACAAAAAAAAGCTATTTTACGCCTATCCTAGACAATGTAGTCTAGCGGCAACTGGTACCTACACCATATATCATACACGCACGTCGGCTTTGGGCCCTTTTTTCTTGCCCAACGGTAGTACATCCCCTAAGTAAAATATAATAAGTGGAACAAATTATATATTTATGTCACTATTTTGTTAGTATTTTTAATGACTTGCTCTGTTCATACATAGCGATGTATTAAACGGGTCTAACCGCGATTATTTATTAGGAATCGCTCGTAGCCCCGGCTGCCTGAGTGATCTTAAACGATCACGAAGGTTAAGCAATACAGGGCGCGTTCAGTGCATGGATGGGTCGCCGTCTATGCCTAACGCTAGTGGCATTTCTCCGAGCGGTTCCGTGCTTCGCAAGGCACGTTAAGCTGTTGGTGCCGGCTGCCGTCGATAGATGGCAGTCGTTAAGCCAAGTCAGAGGTCTTAGGGCGGCTTGAAAACTTCTGACAGTAGACGAGCCACTAGTCTACAAGCCTCCACCAATCCGGACTTGGCCCCCGTGGTGAAGTATGGCCTATACCTTCCTCGGGGAAGAGACCCTTTTAATATATTACTAGCAACACTGATTAAAAAATAAAGCGAGTGACAGATTGACGTTTGGTGTTTTGATTTGTGCCTGTTGCCATCCCCAAAACTCGACACTGGCAGAATCCTAGGGATGCCATTAACAAGAATCGACCGCAAATCCCATATGAATATAAAAGTATATATATTTCAGCTGGAAGCCTTAATAAACAGGGCCTAAATAAATTCGTTGATTTTTTAACTACAACAGGCTGACTTATTTATTTAAGCCTCGTCAGACTCTGTGGTAGCTTTTTACTAATATTATGACAGTTGATTTCATTTTTTTTGTTCACTTTTCACCAAATTGTACCGCTAAGAAACATACAGACATCTGCGCAGTCGAGTAAAAACCAAATGATGGTGGCAGTAAATAAGCACCGTCTGTCCGCGCTCGGATGTGTGCGAACAAATTACACGCATGTCCCTGTCAGTACGACTGCTGTTTTTACAGGCGAGATGAGCGGCGCAGCGTACACTGAGCTGTCCACCCGTTTTTGGGCTGTTTTACACTGTACGAGTTCGTGCTACAACTCAGGTCATTATGTATTTTCATCCGTATATTTAAACGTCATTATGTGACCATTAACATCTATGTTAGAGGATTTATGCAGCTTTAGTGGCAGTCTCAATATAACTTAAAACATATACTATATACATTTAGAAGGTTCATTAATGATAGTTTCTGCGCTACGATAATTTTTGATTTGATTGTTCCTTCCGACTGTCATTAGAGCGTCTACATTTAAAAAATACGCTAAACAATCCTTTATAAATGCGTAAATTGTAGATGAAGTAACTTGAAAACGTAATTTTGCGGATTGTTTCGTAAAAAAATCTAATCTAAACCCAACTGCTTTGCAAGACTGACCTCCGGTTTCTCGTACGCTAACAAGCTGTTAATCTACTGTTAACAGCTGTCAGTGGTTTTTTTTGTATGCACTTTGGTCAATTGACAGCTGTTAACAGTAGATTAACAGCATCTTAATGTACGAGAAACTGGGGGTCATTATATTGAATTTGCGTCCCGCCTGCCTAGTAGTTAGTGCTGATCGGACTGAGTTGGATTTATTGTCATATTTTTTTAATTTTGTCCCTTTAGTTTTAGTTTTTTAGAAAACAGGGCGCATCAGCGCATTCGTCAGTCTCCCGTGAAGTCACTATTTAACTGCAAGGAAATCTCGTTTCAATTATATTTACGTGCCCTCTGCACACCGCGCCCCACAAGATATCCCCCGCGCGCGCCTGTGGACTCGCTGCACGCGGCTAACTAAATTCTGGGTCTGTGATTGGCTGATTATTCTCTTATTTCTATTGGTGCATATATGGTAAATTATTTATTTATGATTGGTTAACGAGTTTCTAAGTTTGGTATAAATATTCCGCCTCTAACACTTGATAAGTATTAATTATTATTTATGTCCACGCGGAACCCCATGCTATCGCTAAACATGCTTTAGAACACAAAAAACAGCGCTAAGAACGGGTAGCTTGTGCAGCCTTCAAAATGAACACGTTGGGAATTTTATCCTGCGTTTCATCGCTTCATTCCCACTTATGCTTACAATTTCCTTCCACACCAACATTTAGTATTTTTTCGGCGTAAAACAGGCTCAGTGAGCATCGAGCCCCCCAAGGCGAGCTTTACGCATGTTTTGATCATCCATCAACAGGTATTAGGGCGTCGCCCGTGACTGCACGCCGCCGCACCTGTCTCCGCCGCTCCAGCCTCTGATTTCATTAAATATTCGCCATTTTACGTGCAGTTTGACACAGAAAAATTAACTTCGAAACTACCAGGGTACATGTAGTATTCTTTATTCAGTTCACTAGTTCAGGTCTAACACTTACCGTTTTACTCACGCACACTCCTGACACGACGTCCGGCTCCCGGTCCAATGATCGACTGATTGAGACTCACAGCTGACAGCCTGCCAGTGTGCGCACGAGACAGTGTATTAAATATACCCTTATACCACTTCATACTCTTCAGATATCTACCCAAATACACTAAAGTAGGTTGTTACAATTAGTAGGTGTTCAAGGTTATTTCTGCTACTTATATAACTTTTTGTCATATAATACTTATTCAAGGAAGCGTAATGTTCAGATGCTATACACTATACAGTTTGGTATAGCCTTAAAAGTATTTTCTGAGGTTAACACGAGCACTAGACATAATAAAACTGAATTTGAACGGAAATTTACTCGTTTACATTTCCATTTTAAGCCTTAATAGATCGAGTATAAAACTTGTAATCATTATGTTTAACAAGGAATTTCAGTTTCTTGTTCAATTGAACTACAATATAGCCCTGTACAGCGATGATTATCACTTGGCCTAAATCGAATGAATCGTTTTGAATGTATTATATTGATTTACAATAACAGAACATGGTAGAGAAAGAAAGACATTTTTTTTTCCTTTAGTCAAGCGACCGGTGCGATCCCGTTTCTAAATAATGCTACAAAACGCGAATAAAAAGTTTTATTTGCAAGCGTTTTCTGTCTATCTATAACATTGAATAAAATTAAATAAAACTAGGTAACTAGCTGGATGAGGATGGTCGAGGACAGAAGGAAGTGGCGAGCATTGGACGAGTATGGGCTGATTAATTGATGGATGGAAATAACACTATAAATAAAAGTATGTGAATGCGGAACTAAGCTAATAATACTATAAATAAAGTTTCACAAATATCTATTGATATTTATCATTAATTATTAATGATTTTTAACATATTACGTACATACAATAATTAATAACACATTTTTTTTATTTTACTCTGATACAATAACTTACGATTGAAGCTAGATAGCGGCCTAATTATGCACACCAAATTCTGTTGGAACCCTGACGTTTGCGATAGCAATTTGTATGGAATTTGACAGTTAGACGACTGTAATTGTTCAGGTTTTGGTGCGCGCAATATAGGGACTGAATCTCCTTACACCACGCATCTGACGTAACGAAGTGTGGTTCTAGATCTTAGACTTGTGAAGCAACATGATTAGATTTGCAAATGCAAAATGTAGAAATGTCGTGCGTCATCCGTTATTCCTTCTGTGAGTGGTCGTCAACACAGTAACATAATAAATAGGTACGTGCTCCATTAGCGATTCTAGCCTTAAGGCCCTGGCCACACAGACGGGACGTAGGGCGCGGAAAAGACGCGACGCGTTGCACAGAGTTCGTGCCCTCTTCCCGTCTCTGTGTGGGCTTCGTCCCGTCCCTTCAGTACATTTCGTATGAAAGTGAATTGGATAGACGACGCGTCTTTTCCGCGCTCTCGCCCCACGTCCTTTTTTATGTCTCCGGCCTTAGCCGCATCTTCCCAGAATGACTATAAAAGCTTCAAACGGCGATATTCTATCGTAGAACGCTTTGTAGACATTTTGGCCGCTTTAGCATCTTCTATAAACTTAGAGTACAGTCCCGTATTCCGTATTCTGTTCATACAGTTTGAACCTAATAAACACTGCAATTGTTCCAAAAAACTTGGCTTGACAGTCTGTAGGTCTTTATTCACAGCCATTTTGAATTTAAACGTATATGAGCGCGCAGAAAATACGTCTGTTTTGTACAACGGCACAATGCGTATAAAACGTCAAGCGCCGGGACCGAAGGGCAAAGGCGGGTTTACGGGTGGCGGGCAGCTGGAGCGCGCGGTTCGCGGGAGCTAGTCGCTTGTCGACACGTTTATCCAAAAGGGTTTGGTTAAATCTAGTTGTAGCCGGCATAATATCGGCTAGACCTAGCACCAGCCACTAAGGTTTGGTTAGACCTAGTTATAGCCGGATTGATACCGGCTAGACCTAGTTTTGTCCAAAAACAATCGGCTTACACTAGATTTAACGAAGAATATGTGGCTACACCTAGTTCTAAACGGGTAAAATTAGCCGCATTTTGGATTTTAGCCGTAACATACATACAATGAAGAATATTTATCTATCTATATCTATTTAGACTCTATATCTATTCGATTTTTGGTCAGTCAAAAAGGGCAAATCGAACACTGTGCCAAACTTTGATAAACTTAGCGGGTATGTAGTGGACGCTACAGAAATAAGTATTATCCGATGGCACCGACTTATTTACCCCGGAGAGGCTGCGGAGTTTTTCAGCGGCTTACGCGGACTTAGCTAATTTAATTTTTCTTTTTTCCTCGTCCGCGGGTTTTCGAGACCCTCACCATGGTTCCTCGCGATATATTTCTTTGTTTTTCGAGATTTTACTTAAGAAAGCACTAAAGCAGGCATAGGAAGACTACGATGTCACTGTTAACACCTCAGTAAATGAAGATCTTTTATAAAGGCCCTAGGTCCCTATTGAGGGGCCACAGGATAAAAGCAAGATATCGTAGCGTAGCAGATGTCTTAGCCAGGACGAAAAAATAACCGAACATCCCGACGAAGACCACTCAATTCAATTGAACTAATTCTACGTTTGAACATTAGAACCATCGGTTGTACGACAACAGTTCAAGTCTCAGATATTGAGATATCTGTGGTTCAAATAGAGAGGACACGCAAATGAATTCTCAGAGACCTTGAGTCTACTAACAAGATAATAAATTGGCAATTTTTACAGTAGCGACAATTTTCATTTTAGTGATTTTTTTGCTGTATGTTATTTCTCAGTTTACAAAAATGTATGAATTTAATGCAGCAATAACACTGGCTAACTGTAAAGAAATATATGAGGAAACATAAGTGCCTGAGGTCACATGTGTGATGATGTATCAGCGTTTAAAATCATCAATCCGCAGTGGGCTCGCGTAGTCATTAAGGATAAGGATTATTGCCCTGCGCGAGCTAAAGTTGGGGGAAAAGTAGGCATTTTTAGAAATTACATAAATACAAATCCTCATCATCATCATCATCATCATTCAGCCACAAGAAGTCCACTGCTGGACATAGGCCTCCTCCATGGATTTCGAAAAAGACCGGTTGGAAGCGGCCTGCATCCAGCGTCTTCCTGCCACTTGGATGAGGTCATCTGTCCATCTTGTGGCTGGTCGTCCTACGCTGCGCTTGCCGATATGTGGTCTCCATTCGAGAACTTTTCGGCCCCATCGGCCATCAGTTCTGCGTGCTATGTGCCCCGCCCACTGCCACTTCAACTCACTAATCCGCTGGGCTATGTCGACGACTTTCGTTCGTCTACGAATCTCATCATTTCTGATTCGATCTCGTAGAGAAATTCCGAGCATAGCCCTTTCCATAGCTCGTTGCGTGACCTTGAGCTTTCTTATGAGGCCCATAGTTAGAGACCACGTTTCAGTGCCATAAGTCATCACTGGTAACACACACTGATTGTATAATTTTGTCTTGAGCGATTGAGGTATGTTAGACGAAAAGACTTTTCTAAGTTTCCCGAATGCTGCCCAGCCGAGTTGGATTCGACGATTGACCTCTTTCACGAAGTTGGACCGGCCTAGTTGGACTGTTTGTCCTAAGTAGACGTATTCGTCTACAACTTCGAGAGTCGTGTTCCCCAATGTTATTGGGGTGGGCACAACACGGGCGTTCGACATGACCTTCGTTTTGTCCA
This sequence comes from Yponomeuta malinellus, assembly GCA_947308005.1. Lineage (NCBI taxonomy): Eukaryota > Metazoa > Arthropoda > Insecta > Lepidoptera > Yponomeutidae > Yponomeuta > Yponomeuta malinellus. Next base: position 585,211 of record OX371007.1, on the reverse strand, counting down.
TGTTCATTTTAAGGCCCACACGTTGGGAAACTCGACTGAGGTCTTCGAGCATTATGCCGAGGTCTTCCATCGTTTCTGCCATGACTACTACATCGTCGGCAAATCGAAGGTGCGTGATGTACTCGCCATTGATATTGATGCCGCGTCCCTGCCATTCCAGAAGCTTGAAGGCATCTTCCAGTGCGTTCGTGAACAGTTTCGGAGAGATAACGTCTCCCTGTCTCACGCCTCTTCTCAATGGAATTGCCTCCGAATTCTGCTCCTGTACTCGGACCGACATGGTGGCGCTGTTGTACAAGCACTTCAGCACCTCGACATACCGATAGTCAATCCGGCAACGCTGGAGAGACTCGATTACTGCCCATGTCTCGATCGATACAAATCCTATTAATAGGCAAATTGGTCAGCATGGGGCAAAGGAAAACTACAGCCCCTAAGAACAATAGCGGCAGGATGTCCGAAAATTGTCCATCGCCCCTTATTACATTTATGAGGCCTAACATTTAGCAGGCTTTCATAGTTTAGTTCTTTAAAGACGCAGGTAAACCCACATGTGCCAAGGTTTCTCTCTGCCTCAATGTTTCGTGGGAACATCGCTACCCTTATTGTTATAAGTTAGCATTTAGGATAATATTGAAATTACTTTCCGTGAACAATGGAGCGCAGCCAAGCGTCTGCGCCGGCCGGCCAAAGGATGCTGTGCTCCTATTGGTCGACGGCGCAGAATCTTCACCCACGCGTCCTTATGGGCGGGTGTTCGAAGCACTTGCACTCGTGTTCACGCTAAGTAAATTCAGTTCATTCTACGCTCTCTTCAAAATAAGTCTACATCTGTTTAAGTTAATATTTCCCAATAAACGAGGATTTATGTCCCTCTGTTGGATATAAATATTCTGCTGTGGATCTTATTTCTTGGCGCCGTCACCTTCTACCACGTACCGCTTCCACTGTTGCCCGGAAAACTGAGCGAGAGACTCTGTCGCATAAATCCTCTACATCTTATATTACGACTAACAGATGTTACGTAGTACCAATTGGTACTATCAATGTATTATAGTTCCATTAAAGTTATCGAATAGTAAATACAGATTTCAGTTATTGTTGGCTGTTTTGAACAACATTAGAAATCACCAGCAGTATCAAAATCGCCGTACTTTTATCATTCTATTTAATAACATTTAGTGGACTGGAGGCCCGAGTTGCTCGAATGAGCAGGCAAATACACCTACTGAGATGCTATTGTCTAAGCCGAATGTGTTGATCCCTTGTTGCTTTGTTTGTGTTTACATTGTGGGGTCCGCTAGAATGGTTTTGGAAGTGAGGCGCAGAAAGTCGACATGAAATAAACAAAATAAAACGTAGTTTTTTTCATTAGTCTCCATTTTCATGATTTCCATGTCTGTGATATCCTTGTGTATCATCCAAATCACAGAGTATCTTAGTTTGAGATAAATTTATTATCGTAAAGACTTGTTGTGTTGCGTAATTTTCTAATTTATTTCTGCAGATTACGCAAACAAGCTCTTGAGTCTGTCCGTGGTCCCCTTTGATCGGCCTCGGAATCTTTTGACAATTTTCAACAATCTTTTTCTTCGATAGATAGAAGATTTTGGAGTGTTTTCGTCAATTTTTGCTCCAAAAGATACCAAGATAAATATTAATTCTAAATTTTAAAATGGACACCTAGTTTTACTATTAACGTTCATTAAGTCACAGTTTCTGTATTATTCAAAAATAAACACTTTGGTGTTGGTTACAAACCTGCACGCAAAATAGAGCCAGTATCACTGGAGGCAAATACATTAGACTACACCGTTTATTTACGACCACAACTCGATGTAGCGAATCAGCCAGCCGACTGCAAGCGCCAATACAAATGAAGCGCGCTTCACGTGTAAACTGGGTGGTGTAGTCTGTTGATCGAGTTGTCCACTAGCACTCCTCGATGGAGTTACAGTAGTTGGGCCGTGGCCGCCCGCTAGTTTGTATTCCGCACTCGCGCGCTACTATTTATCCTTTAGGCATTCGACGCACGTAATAAATCTACGTTATTTAATCTACTGAGAGATATCTATGGTATTACTCGCTATTTTCTCGTTTTATTATTGGCCGAATGGGGTTTTTATTGTGTCATATTTTGTTTTGATCGTGCGAGTCCCGTTGTTTTATCACTTTAGCCTCTCGCGTCCGTGATAACATCGTTGCAAGAGAAGTTATAACGCCTTACGTAATGCATGAAATATCACTCTTGTGGGCAGCACTAATTATAAAAGCTTGCTGCCCTCTTCAGCGGCGACTTCGAGCTCTGCAGCATGCGGAGATCTTTTATAAAGGTCCTTTGTCCCTGACGAGGGAGAACAGAATATAAGTAATTATAAAATACGATTCGTTTACAACATACATAAACTAACACCTGTATCCCAGAGGGGTAGGCAGAGACCAGGGACTGCCACTTACCACGATCCTGACAGATCACTTTCGCTTTCTTAACATTCATTAGTCGTTTAAAATACTCCTAAAATATAGTAACAATAGTCTAGGGTAAAGGAAAAAATCACCCGCAACATAACGTGAAGGTTTATGTACTGACGACTGTATTACTGAGCGGGGGAGAGCAACGCTATGAATTGCTTTTTTTATATTACACATATATTTTTATTGAGTTCTATTTAGTAAATAAAAAGGAAATTTTATTATAACACTCGATTTTAAAAAGACAATACACATTAAAATACAAACAAAGAAATAATAATAATCGATACAAAATACACCCGCAGGTTTCGTCAGTCAAAATGGTAAATAAAAAAAAAAGAAATAATACAATGTCAAAACAAATTGCTTCAAATTTTTAAAATATACTTTGGTATTACTACAGCTTTCTAGATCAGTTTCATCTAATCATAAGCAGCCTATATACTTCCCACTGTAGGGCACAGACCCTCTCTTAGAGAGAGAGTATGGTCTTCATCACCACGCGTGCCCACCGGGGATTGGCGATTTCAAGCGCTGAGGTATGTGAATAGCTCAGAGTCTCAGGTTTCCTCGCGATGTTTAGCAAGTGGTTTTGCTGCTATAACTTCAAAAATATACATAACTTAGAAAACAATGTCATAGGTACATGCCCGCACTGGGAATCGAACCTGAGTCTCTCCCTTCCGAATCCAATGTTCTACCCACTAGGCTACCACCGCTTATCTAATACACAGTAAAATAATTTATAAAAGACACGACATCTGTAAAGAGAAAACCTTTTAAAATTCAGTCACTTGTGGAAAAGACAATTTTAACTGCATTCGAGGAGTTTGTTAAAGAAATCGTCTTGGTTTTTATTCGGTCAAAGCTGAGGGTCAAAGTATGTTCTGATTTACGTTTTATGTTTACTGATTTATTCGTCTGAACAACTCGAGGCTTATTGAATGTCTAAAGTTTCTTCATGGAAAAACAAAAGTGTGACACGTGCTGGGGAAAATGGCAGAATGATGCGCATAGAATAAACATAAAAAAGTCGTCAAAGGGCAAAGTTCGACCGTTAGAAGGTCATTCTGAGAATAAACACGATCACAACATTACGATACATAAAATTTTTATTTTACGGAGCGGAATAATTTTGACAAATGTAATTGGCTGAATTTCCTAATTCCTATGACCTTAAAATGTTTTAGTATGAAGCTATTGCCAACCCTTCATAATGCTATTTTAATCATGGAAAATCTGGGTTTTATTTTGGATCATCCGAAAAAGTAAATTAATTTCGTACGTTCTAGGTTCTTTTGCTCTTCCAGCTACTGAATTCCCTTGACATGTTTTACACTCTGAATTAAAAAAAGGTATTTATTCAAGAAACTGTTATAAAACTGGAAATCATTTTTGAAACATTTACTTGTGAAAAGCTAAATGTAATCAGCTCGCGAACAACGTTACGATCAAGTTTCTTTTGGAAAAGTATCCAACACAAATTAAATATTTTGCAATTTCTATTCATTCAATTATGAGAAAGTTCTAACGAGCAATCGTTTGGTTTTGTTCGTTTGTTAAAACATAATTGAATCGCTCAAGTTTCAAAGGGAAGTTGTTTCGACTGTCTCATTTACATCAAACCGGTGCCAAATTACGAACAAACAAGTAATTTTTAGAGAAACCTCGACTTTTGTTCTGTCGATAGCAGACAGTCTTATTCTACGTTTACATTCTAACCGATAGCAGATATTCTTATTCTACGTTTACATTCTAACTATATTATGCATTATATGCTTGTTAAACTGTAATCCTACTAATATAATAAATGTGTGTAAAGATGTTTGGACATTTGGAGGTTTGGATGTTTGTTACTCAATAACGGCTAACCGGATTTACATGAAACTTGGCGTACAGATAGACAAAGACCTGAATTGAGACACAGCATACTTGATATCCCGGTAATGCGTTCCCGCGGGATAATATTTTTTTAACTTTAACATTGTGCGAGCTGTTATGGGGTCCGTGCCGCAGGTCTTTTTAAAAAAAACTCTTATTACACACACACAGGTTTATTGGTAAAAGACAAGTTTACAGTACCGCGGCTATGGGCTGACTGACTCACATGGCTTGGAAATACTATATAAATGGAATTGAAAATGCTAGCGTTAGCTAAATCTAAGTAATAAAGTAGTTTATAACAGCTCCCCCAACAAGACGAAGGTTATCGTTAAGATAAACGAAGGGTAGAACTGAAAACAGTATACAATACAAAGTAAGGGGTGGTTATGTGGTAAGTGCTACCGTGTAAGTATACAAAAATAAGAAAACTTAGTACTTATAATAAAACCCAAAAACCCAAAACTTAAAAATTACTAAGATTTCTAGAGGATGACCTCTGAAACGCTATTTTCTTATCACTAGTAGATAGAACCTCTGGAAGGCTCTTGACAGACTTCTTGTCGCATTCTTCATCATCAGTAAAGTCAGTTAATTCAATTGAATTATTAATTTTATTTTGATCCTTTTTCATTTTTTTATTATAACACTGGTTAAAGATCTGAATGCAACAGGAAGTATTACCATTAGTAGTAGCAAAACATTTTTTATAAGTCTTATAAGTGGCATACCCGAAAATAACAGCGAGAATAATATAAGTAGCGGTTGAGTAGTAAGATCCATATTTAACAAGATGAGATTGGCTTTGTGCCTGGTTTATCTGATTTTCCAAGTAATCTAATTTATGGGATACCACATTTAATGACTCTAAATTAACATGAGATAAGTGTATAGGAACTAGCTTATCAATAGTGTTATTAATGATTTTTCGGTTACAGCATTCATCTTCAGTTATATCAAAATCAATAGACAGTTGTTCAGGAAGGGTTGACGTATAAACATGGGTGCCTGAAAGCTGCAAGGTCTGAAAATATGCTATACATTCCTTTTCAAGAGATAATATTCCTGTACCTGATAGTGTATAATCATACATCTTGTTTTGACATTTAACAGTAAGTTTACTAGGTTTTGACTGAACATAAATCCATTTTCCATCATGAAGCTTTTGCCACAAGTTAATACTACCATATAGTAACTTAGAGTTGCATATTTCAGGAAGTGACAAAGTGACTTCAGTTAACAGTTTAGTCTCGCAGGACGGATTATTAATAGTCGATAAAACAGATACAGAGGGACATATTAGATAATCAAAATTAACAGTTTTACATTCATTAACATTATCAAGTAGGGAGTAACTCAATCTGTCATCCGATACGGCAAGGTATGGTTTGGTAGGGTAAATAAGAGCATAAGTCCGAAAGCTTGTATCGTGAGGGGTAGGTAGAGCTACCATTTTATAGACATTAAATTTCAAAAGTTTAATTAAAGGTATTTGCAGTACAAAAATCAACTTCATATTATAGTAATAAGATGTCAACTTGGAAAGATCAATAATATTGTGAATGTTATCTTGAGTCAAGGGGGTTGGAAAATCTACATTTTTCCGTATCGATTTGCTGTTACTGGATAGTTCTCTGAATAACCTAGTGGGGGTGAGAACATAAGGGTGTAAAATATTTGCCTTAGAGAATAAGATAGCATTCAAAATTGTATCTAAGATGTTAGAAATAGCTAGCAACGAGCTTTCCATAACATTAACTAATCCATTAATTTTAGCAACATTTATAAAATTATTACTGACCTGATTGTTTTCGGTCAAGACTGAGTAAAGTTTATCTATCTGTTTATTAATCCTATTTTCATTATCGTTAAGTTTACGAATAGAACTATTAAAATTATTAATCGTCGATTGGACAACGTGGATGTTGTCCTTCATCAAAGAAAACATTTCATTTTCATTCTGTTGGCAAGCTGAAATAGCAGCTTCATACTTGCGGGCATCATCTGCATCTAGGGTTCCGAAAAAGAATTTCAAAATTTCACCGCCGAACTCTAGGGATCTTTTAAAACGAGTCGGAGGCTCTAAAGAGATGATATGGAGTAGAGAATCAGATTTCAATATGTTGGCATTGAGCAGAATTTCTAAAGGACTAAAAGTATCCTTACAATCAACGTTATAGGCTAAATTTTGAGCTTGTTTACATAGAGAGGAAATCGTAGTCATAGATGCTTGAATTTTATCCAGATAAGGCTTGATTTGTGAGACCTCGACGTGAGTAACTACATTCCAGTAGTCATCGTAAAAGTATGCTACGGAAGTCGGGTCAAAATAGATTCCAGGACTATGAGTTATGTCTTGGACTACGGGTTCTGATGTAGAACCTTGAAAATGGAGGAACCTGAAACAAATGACAAATGAAACTTTCAAGCAGGTTTCAATTCATTAACGTGATATTTCACGTGTTTGCGATTTACGCAAATGGTGACATTTTTCTTGTCGTGGACCTTTACAATTTTATAGGGTCCCTTCCAGATGGGAGACAAGGCTTTCCGAAGCCTGTGATGCTGTTTGAGATATACTAAATCGCCAGTTTTATATGTAATATCCTTAGTAGAACTGTCATAATAATTTTTAGAAGATTCTTTACTTCTCTGAATGTTTTCGAGGGCCCGTTGTCTACTGTATTTCATTCTATGCTGTAGAGCCCTAATGTACTCGTGATAAGTAGTACCGTTATCGGAGTCATAGACACTACTGGGGATAGATGGTTGATAACCGTAAAGTAACTCGAAAGGAGTAAACTGCGTTGTGCAGTGAGGAGTAGTATTGTAGGATAATATAGCTGTAGCTAAATAGCAATGCCAGTCATCGTGATTTTCGTTAACAAACGATTTAAGGTACTCCTTAAGAGTAGCGTGGCTGCGTTCTAGCGCGCCATTGGTTTGGGGATGATACGGAGTCGAATAAAGGGACTTGATCTTTAGAATTTGTGTAAGTTGCTTAAACAACTCAGAAGTAAAACATGTACCTTGATCGGACAGGATCATTTTGGCAAAGCCAAAGAGGGAGAAAAAGTGGATGAGATACGCGCAACTTCATCTGTAGTAGACCCAATCATAGGGTAAGCGCTTGAGAATTTTGTCAGATCATCTTGAAGTGTCAAGATGAAACGGAACTTTTGCAGTCCAGCCTCAGGTAAAGGACCAACAATATCCAAGGCTAATCGTTCAAAAGGCTTGGTGCTAGAAGATGTAATAACCATGGGAGCCTTGTTACATTTTCGTAAAGGTTTATTAATTTTACAGAGGCTGCAGTCTTTTACAAATTGCTCAATGTCGGAGCGCATGCCTTTCCAATAGTAAGTGGCCCTAATTCTGTTAAACATCCTCTGAATGCCTGGGTGACCAGCAATAGTAGTACCGTGATTTTCTTTCAAAATGCGTGGAACCTCGGCAGGTGAGGGGTAAATAATCTGATTTTTGTAAATATGAATTTTGATATTTGTGCCATGAAACACGAAAGAGATAATGTTGTAGACCTTCGTATAATTCAATTTTGTAAACGGTTCTGAAAAGTCTGAAATTGCTAAGTCGCTCTGATCTTCAGCAATAACAACATCACGTAATTTCATTAAAAGGTCGTAAATGACACTATATGAGGTTTCATCATAGTGATGTACTTTAGTAAATAAAAAGTAGATCTTTTTATTAGCAGAATGAGCGGCCAGCACAGTCTCGGGCTCGCGTTCGGCTGATAGCAAGTCAGCAGAATTGTCTACTGTGGACAATATTTGTTCGCAACTTGGCATAGAGTTATCAAAGTCTAGAGAAGTCGGGCAAGCGACTAATTTATGTTTGGTCAAATGTAAAGGTTCAAGGTGTTCTTCAATTTGAGTGTCATTGGACACGGACTTGGTGAACTGTTTTTTGAAGTACAGTTTATAAGAGCATTTATTCAATTTTGAATGTGTGATGGCGTTGACAGGGTTACGGGAAAGAGCATCTGCGTTAGCATTTACTCTGCCAGGTTTATAGACGATTTCGTAATCGTATTCTTCTAATTTTAAACGCCAACGAAGAAGACGGCCTCCAGGATCTTTAGCATTAAATAGCCAGACTAAGGGACGGTGGTCAGTTACAATTTTGAACCTATATCCATAGAGATAAGGTCGGAAGGTGTTAACTCTGAAAAGAATAGCTAGAAGTTCTTTCTCTGTAGTAGAGTAGTTTCCTTCGGCTTTGTTCAAAGTTCTAGACGCATAGGCGATGGGCTTATCGTTGCCGATTTCGCCTTGAGAAAGGATTGCGCCTACAGCGTAGTTTGAGCTATCAGTTGTGACCACGAAAGTTTGGGAAAAGTCGGGGTATTGTAGTAAAGGGGCCGTAATCAATTTTTCTTTAAGAGAATTGAACGCAATTTCTTGTTCCTTGGACCATACGAAAGGAATATCCTTTTTTAATAGGCTTGTTAATGGCTTTGTAATTTTAGAGAAGTTCTCTATAAAACGTCGGTAGTAGCCAGTTAAACCAAGAAAAGACTTTATGTCTTTGGAATTTTTGGGAACAGGGAATTCTGAAATGGCCTTGATTTTGTCGGGGTTAGGTGATACGCCCTTATCGGTAATTATGTGGCCTAGGTATGAGACTTCGCGTCTGAGGAACTCACATTTATCGGGTTGCATTTTTAAGTTAAACTCCCGAAATTTGTCGCAAACGAGTTTCAGTTTTTTGATGTGAGAATCAAGGTCGTGGGAATAGACGATACAGTCGTCTAGGTAGACATAACAATGTAGACCCTGTAAACCGGATAGAACGGTGTTCATTAACCTTTGAAAGGTAGAAGGAGCATTCTTTAGACCGAATGGCATCCTAACAAATTCGTAGTGGCCTGAAGTGCCATTTGAGTTAGTGACAGTAAATCCTGTTTTTGCTGAATCAGCTGGGTTGAGACAAATTTGATGGAAACCTGACACAAGGTCAAGGGTAGAAAAGTATTTGGAATGTCCCAACTGGTCGAGAATGTCTGTAATTAAAGGGATGGGGTAAACCTCATTAACTGTAACGTCATTAAGACGACGATAGTCAATAACAACGCGCCACTTTTGTTTGCCAGAGGCGTCCATTTTTTTGGGAACCACCCAAACCAGTGCACTCCAAGGTGAAATTGAGGGCCTAATGATGTTTTGACTAAGCATTTTCTGCATCTGGTTTTCGACCTCTTGTTTATGAACCTCGGGAAAACGGTAGGATTTCACGTGTATCGGAGGGGCGTCACCTGTATTGATGGAATGCTGAATTGCATTTGTACACGTTAGTGGATCGCCTTCTAGGTAGAAAATGTCTGTGTACTGAGTACAACAGTCCAGAAGAACCTTTCTTTCTTCGGGATTTAAATGGTCGTGACGAATAAGGTCTAGAACGCGTCGTTTTCTATCTGAGGTAGCTTCATGGGAAGCAGAGAAGACATTCTCAGATGAACTCTGAGGAGATTCGTCGACAGAGAAATCCATGGGGGTAAGTCGAACTGAAAAATCTTTCACTTCAATTGGTTTTTCCAATGTGTTCAAAATAGAGACATTAACTCTATAGTTCGGCTTAACTTTTACGATACAGTTCGCTAGGTATACACCTTCACAGAACGTATGGTCAAGAATCAGCGCTTCGCGCAACGATTCCAATTCCGAAATGTCATTAGATACAAGACATTCAATAATAGCTTCAGATCTAGCAGGTATGAGAAAGCTAGGATTGCTCAGCGAAAATGGAATGGAAGAGTTTTGCATCTGCAATGTTTTAGTGGAGTATTTAATATCCATTTTAAAGTAGTCTAGAAAATCACTACCGATAATGCCGTCGAATGGCAAGCGCACAGAGTCGCTAATCGCGTGGACATTGAAGTTCAGCGGTACTAGATTTTGTTTGGAAAGTCGGTAGGATAGGTCAAGGTTAAGGGACCCGAGAGACTCTACATGAGAATCATCTTCATTAAGACCTTTGATTTTAATAGTTTGAGGTCCCAGTTCGGGATGCTTTTGTAAACTTGAGAATTTCACAATTGAAATTGAAGCACCCGAATCAATTAAAAAACACAGAGGCTTCTGTGAACAGCTTGTCTGTAAAAACACGTGAGGAAGCGAAACCCTAGGGTTGAGATTAAGAACAGTGTAAACTGTGCTTTCTTCACATGTAGAATCTCTAGGGGGGAGGCCCGAAAAACTCAAGTTACCTTGAGGGGAGAGATTCGTTGACTCATTAAGAGTGTTGGAACTAGCCTTGGAAAGAAACTCATTTTTGAGTAAAGGCGTAGTAGTAGAGCTAGTCTTAGGAAGAAACTCCTTAGCAAGTAAAGACTTAGCGTTAGATCTTTTTGAGCTAGCCCTGGGAATAAATTCCTTTTTGGGTGAAGGGTTAGCGAAACTGGCCTTGGGCAGAAACTCGGGGAGTAAAGGCGCAGATGTATTAGAAAACGTGTCTTTTACAATAGGGGGTGAGGGTCCCGGCAGACACGAAACCGGAACCGATTTTAGTTTAAATCGGTTTCCTCTGAGTGTGGTGTAACAGTGTGAACACTGGCTTTAGGAGACGGCGATGATTCAGTCTCCTGACCGTTTTTACGTTTTAATTTAAAACACTCAGTGATGAGGTGCCCAACCTTTTTGCAGTAGGCACAACTTTTATTTTTGTCAAATTTTGAGGCAGAGGGCCTATTTTGAGATGGAGGGGAGTTAATCGCATGAACGCGATGACCTTCATTAGATTGCTTTTTCTTTTTAAAACAGTCGGAAACGGCGTGTCCGTTTTGATGGCAAAAAGAGCACTGTAAAGATGCTCGTTGAGACATCCGGGAAAGATTGAAGATCTTTTCTTCTTCAATTGCATGTGTGATAGCTTCAGACAGAGTTTTGGGGTTACGGCATCTCACTATATGCGCGAATTTGTTATTCATCCCTAACATAAACGTATTAAGGGCCAAATCTTCCATCGCGGCAAGCCTACCCACAAGCTCTTTTTGTTCAACACAGCTGTAATGGATGTCAGATTGGAGTCTCGTTAAACACGACTCTATTCGCAAAGAATATTGCGTCACACTCTCGTCGGCTTTTTGGCGGCAATTTTGTAAATCTACTAATAGATGCGTGGAGTGCTTTTTTTCACCGAAAGTGGTTTTCAAAAAAGCTTTCAGATCGCTCCAGCTTTCGAATTGTTTCAAACAACATGCAAGTTGCGCCTTGCCTTCAAGCTGTGATACAATATATTTTATGAGTACATCCTGTTGTTCGGGAGTGGCGAGATTAATTGCGTTCTCGCAATTGGTTAAAAAGGCGGGGAGGCTTTCACGATCCCCACTGTAAGGTCGGATGAACTTTGTTAAAACTGAAAGCGTAATAGTGGCCATTTTTTCCTTAGGGACCTTCGCTTTTGATTGTGAAGAAGAGTTATCTGAGGTCTCGACGTCGGAGGTTGCCTCTACGGATTCCTCCTCCTTTTTACTTTTAGGCTTAACCATGAATAAAGTTTTAAAAACTCAGAGCAACAGGATATACGACAAACACAATAATAAGGTAAAATCAATTTGTAAAAGTATATAAAAACGTGTAAAATTAATATTTGTATAAGGTAAGTATCAATATAAAATGTTCGCCGTAAAATATCAAAATAGCACGTAAAATTCCGGACAAACACGGTAAGTTCACAAAACTTGCAGGACAAGTAAAGTTAAAAGTGAAACGAAACAACTCACAGGAGAACAGCAACCAGGAACATCTCGGAAAATCCAGGATGTGGAAAGTGACCCGAAGTACCAATAATGCAGCATGCAGTCACGTTGTAGCGATGACGCAATTTCAGGTACAGTAGGTGGCGTCGAGTATCCGGCGACACAGGAGCGTCGTATTTCTACGGAAAAAACCTCGCGAAGTCACGTAGCGCAGTTTGCGAAACTGGTGCTGATGAGTTTATAGAAGAGTTGTATGAAGAATAGGAAGGTGAGTCAACTCGATGAACCGGTGGTAGGTAATGGTGTCTTGTCTTTTCTTCTGATGCGGGCTCGCGTAAAACACGGAGACTGACCGTCGACCAGGATGCTGTGATGTTAGCGCAGGCTCACGCTCGAGAGCAGAGACTTATTGTCGACCAACTGGACCGATGATGCTGCGGGCTACGCGCAAGGGCGGAGACTTAACGTCGGGCAACACGGTACTGAATTTTCACTTTGAACAAGACCCTTCTTGATGCGACAGGGACCGCGAGTTCTTTTAGATGCCAGATCTCACGCGAAGCAAGATTGTCCTTCTGGCATCCCACTTCTGACACCACTTGTTATGGGGTCCGTGCCGCAGGTCTTTTTAAAAAAAACTCTTATTACACACACACAGGTTTATTGGTAAAAGACAAGTTTACAGTACCGCGGCTATGGGCTGACTGACTCACATGGCTTGGAAATACTATATAAATGGAATTGAAAATGCTAGCGTTAGCTAAATCTAAGTAATAAAGTAGTTTATAACAGAGCGATCTTTGTGTTTTAAAAATAGATGGCGCTGTGCAAGAATCGTATAAATGCATTTTGTGGCGGTACGAAGTTTACCGAAACAGCTAGTTTTATTATAAAGTGACCCAGGATCTCCATTTCTCCAGACTCATGGTTACGAAAACCTCGGAGAAGGCCTATATCCTGCAGTGGGCGTCAAATGGCTGATGATGATGATGACCCAGGATCTTTAAATTTAGATCGGAAAAAAGCAGTGGATCATAACCATAACAACATAGATGTATATTGAACGGGTGTAAATGGGATTATTTATAAGGTCAAGGGACCGTGAGATATGGTATTTGGGGGAAAAGGCCCAGCACGGGGCAGCGGTGGGCTGATGACGATGATGATGAACATTCATCATCATCATCATTCAGCCACAAGAAGTCCACTGCTGGACATAGGCCTCCTCCATGGATTTCCAAAAAGACCGGTTGGAAGCGGCCTGCATCCAGCGTCTTCCTGCCACTTGGATGAGGTCATCTGTCCATCTTGTGGCTGGTCGTCCTACGCTGCGCTTGCCGATATGTGGTCTCCATTCGAGAACTTTTCGGCCCCATCGGCCATCAGTTCTGCGTGCTATGTGCCCCGCCCACTGCCACTTCAACTTACTAATCCGCTGGGCTATGTCGACGACTTTCGTTCGTCTACGAATCTCATCATTTCTGATTCGATCTCGTAGAGAAATTCCGAGCATAGCCCTTTGATGAACATTGAATTACCTTAATTCCCGACGATTTGGCAACGATGCAGTGACGTGGTCATGGGTTGACTGAAGTTAGATCCGAATCAATTAGACCCGTTTACTATGTAACTAAAATAAATAAATATAATGTATTTATGTGAATAAATGTTTTATATCTTTCTTTCTTTTTAATTACGTACGAGCATCGCTAGTCATTAAAAAATACAATTATAACAACGTAAAAAGAAACTTTGAGACATCTATTTTTTGTATGTCTATTTTTGTTAGATTGTGTAACCAGCCCATAAACATCTCACTGCACAAGAACGGCCACAAGACTTCGCTCACAAGGCACAAGACTTTTCTTAGCGAAATTGAATGGGCTCTGTGGTTTTCCCGAGAGGTTTTCTTTTACATTCAGTGCTTTACATTGCTACCACAAATTCACAATTTAACGAGTATGTGACTTAGAAAACGAGACCACTGGCGGGATTTGAATCTAGTGTTAAGTGACTGGTCTAAGCACTCCGTTACCGCCACTCAATCTAATGTTACGAAATGGTCGCTGTTTTAGAGACAGCTCCGATCTCTTCCAGAAAACCTTAGGATGGACTCAAGATATATTAGAGTTACCACCGATGCAGTTTGAAAATGTGTTAAGCATACTCTGTGCAAAAAAGCCTATTATAACATTATAAGGATTATTTGGAAGACAAAGATGTCTGGTATTTAAATAATGTTAACGGAGATGATTGTATCTACTGTAGTGTAACTTTAAGGTGAGAACTCTGTTAATTAAGCAAACCTGTTTTGAAAATAATAAATCTGGAGTTTCTTTGTTAGCTTCTTCTCCGCGTAGATAATTTATTAATTGTGAAACTAACAGCTCTGCTTTGATGTTCATCCAGTAAACATTTTGTTTTTATAGTGAATAGAATTTTTTACTTTAACAGGACTGAAAGAATATGAGAGTGGAAATATACAACATATTATAAGAATAACGCGAATCTTGAAGACTTCATGCCTGAAGGAAATACATCAAAACCATTTAATTTTCATCTTTTGCAGAGCAAAGGCCACTTTAATTCTACTGGTAACTTTGATATCGAATAATTGAAGTTTGTTTCGCGATTTCATGGCACGAGACTCGCGTTTTAACGTCAAAAGTCGCGACTTTCCAGTACATTAATTGTCAAATTCTGACGTTTTAGCGACACAAAACGCGTGACTCGGGCCTTCGTACCTATGCTGAACGAATGCTAAACAAAAAGAGAAAAAATGATCAGTGCTATTCTACTAACCTATGTAGAAGCATGTCCATTCAAGTTAACTTTTTCATCTTATTTTTGTGTAAATACGAATATATCAATACGAGACAACGCCATTACATAGCGGGATCAGTGGAAAAAGTAACAAAAAAAGTATTTCAGCGATACTTACAAATAAACAAACTCTAATTAACGTAGTTCAGGAAAGAAACCGCACGTTTCGGTGTAACTCACGGCCGGTCCGAGGCCTAAGCGTAATGATTTCATTATGCCCCCTTCCCTTCGCCCCTCGTCCAGGGCACCTGCGTCGTGCCCGCCGTAATCTGTAACGCTAATCGCGCCATTTGTCGCGGCGCACGGCTCCAGGTGTACGGAACGAGTGCGCTGGCGACTCTCTCCAGTAGTGTTTACGCACTAAATGCGATCCACATTTCATCAGCGTCCTTTGCGTCCGTTACCGACGATTTCAGCAGTACCTGAGATTTACACAATATCGAATGACTAAAAAGTCCCATTCGGGGCGGCAAGCCCTTCTCCGTGTAGGACACATAGAGAAAGAGTATGGAGTCGGGTCGGTACGGATTTGATGCCTCCTGGTTTTTCTAAGGTCATTGAAAAGCAATAAGCAATGGCGGGTGACTAGGTTGACAGACGCCCCAGAAGGTTACCGTGAAAGGGGCATGTGAGCTGGATAGATGTGACAGCGCACATCGGTAAAAAGATGGCGTCACGTTTGAGAAATCTTGGGTTTTATATCGGCATGTACCAATGACTTTGTTTTCTAAGGCCCAGTTTCTGAATTGAGAATTTCGCTAAGTAAATAGTTAACTGTAGTGCTGTCTCTTCGAATTTACCAGAAAAGAGTGTGACAGAACGTTACTTAAGTATTTACTTAGTGAAATTCTCAATTTAGAAATCGACCCTTAGCACTCTCTCTGAGAGAATAGGGTACAGGTACCCTACAGGAGGATGTTCAATAACTTTAAGATTCATTCAAGTAAATCAATTCAATTTCAATCTAGATCTAAGGCAAATTTGTACAACCCAGTTAATTCAAATCAAAGTGAGAACGTACAGTAAGAAACGCAATCACCACTGACATGTGGTTTCATTACTACTTCGCCACCAGTGTGAGTTTATTAATTTACAGCGGTACATTATTGTGTAGGAGTACAAGTGTGTGAGTTATCTTCAAAGTTATTAAACAGCACGAGATGGGGTCTACGTGAGATATAAAGTTGCGTCTTCACGATCTTAGTTCGCTCGGGCGGAGTGGTTCATCTTTGTAACTAGAAACTGTAGTCCACTCAGATTGTGGTGTACATACATCTTAGTGAATTCTGATTTTTTTCATCAGTTTATAGGAGTTTTGTCACAAACTGTTTCACTACTCGTGCCAAAAATTGCTAAAAATTTACTGCTGTGATTGATATCAAAATGCTAATCGTCGAAATTAAACAGCAGAATGTTAAAAATAAAAGAGAAACAATCGGTTGGTCAAGGAAATGGAAACCATACACTTCACACAGCTTTGTAAAACTCCACAAACGTCAACATTTCACTGCCACTTCACTTTTTCTTACGAAACGCAGGAGTCCTTACTATTATCGCCACTTTGTTTTTGAGATTTCATTTTAGTCAACCAAAACGAGTTAAACACGGTCCGGGTAAAAAAAGGCCATTTTCATCAGAGTGTAGTAACATCGCTGGAGTACACAATATGAGTAGGTAAAATAGGTCACTCAGTCCGAGTGTACTAAGATCGTGAAAATGTGGCTTAAGGGAATTTTGAGCAGTATTAAAATTCGTTGTTTAAACTGTTACTTCAACCAATGAAAATAGCATAGGCTATGGAATAATATCGTGAATTTTAAAAAAGGAAGTTAGAAAAGTAATATACACATATCAGATTAAAGCTGTACATAATTATTCTCTTAGCAATGTGATAAAGCCTGTTTAAAAAAATGGATATTTGTAGTTTTATTAATTACTATTACTAAAATTCTTTATTTAATAAAACACATGTTTGGTACAAAAGTGTTGGTGATACTAACTAGCATTTTCTACCAGTCAGCCTTTTAATGGTCAAACTGCAAGGTTAACCTGGACTACAATAGCCGCAATAGGACTCATGAAGAGGCATACGTCCGACAGTGGACGAAATGCTGAACATAACATAACATAAACTCACGCCTGTATCCCAGAGGGGTAGGCAGAGACCAGGGACTGCCACTTGCTACGATCCTGACAGATCACTTTCGCTTCCTCAACACTCATTAGTCGTTGCATGCACGCACGCCGGTTTCGGGTACTTTTTATCTTGCCCTGCAGACACAAGTAGCAGTAATGGATGAGGCGTTTAAAAGGAAAGGAATGAACATTAATGTGAGTAAGACAAAAGTAATGGTGTTCGAAAAAGATGATGAAATGACTGAGTGCAAGATAAGGATTAGAGGTGAAAGGGTGGAACAAGTGAAAGAATTTGTCTATTTGGGGAGCCTCTTTACCAGGGATGGCAAGTGTGAAGGTGATATAGAAAGAAGAGTAAAAGCAGGAAATTGTGTAAACGGTGCATTGCACTCCTTTGTGAGCGGCCAAAACATCTCCAAAAGAGCTAGATTGGCTATCCATAATGGAGTGCTAGTCCCAACACTTATGTATGCTAGCGAGACTTGGGTATGGCAAAAGAAGCAAGAAAGTAGGATTAATGCAGTAGAAATGAGGTCCTTGAGAAGTATGTCTGGCGTTACTTTGAATAACAGGATACGCAATAGTGTGATTAGAGAACGTTGTGGACTGAAAGAGGATGTAGTGACAAGAATTGAGAAAGGAATGTTGCGTTGGTTTGGACATGTGGAGAGGATGAAGGAAGAAAGATTGACAAAACAAATATATCGAGCGAATGTGGATGGAAGGGCCGGTAAGGGACGACCCAGACGGACATACTTTGACCAAATAGAGGATGAATGCTGAAAAAGAAGAATAACCTTTTAATGACGGTTAACGAGAGGCATTGTCACTACAAATTAACAATAGGGAAAGACATTATAGTTCTTGAGTAGAGGCCCGAAACAGTCGCCGCGAAGCTCGCTGCTGGCATGATTTAGCGTCGCAGATCTTAGCCGCGCAAGAAACCGTAATTGTTCTAATGTCTGCCGTAATGGAATCGTGTTTATCACCAAGTGGGTGTATAAAAGCCCCAGTTTCTGAACTACTTGAGGACTGTTCACGTGTAACGCTAATTATTATGATATTATTTATTGATTTAGATTTGTATCTTACAGCTAATGCCAAATCGCTACAAACTTAATAGTTACTAAAATTGAACATCGCAATAAACAATATAACATTGCAATACATAACATTGCTTTAATCATTATACTTTACTACTATAAACAAAATAGAATCATCCTTCTTCAAGCGTTCCCTTGCATTCTTAAATAATTTTCCCAATTCCTGTGGTAAACACATCACACTGCGGCGCCGCCCTGAGCAGAGAGTTGAGCAATAATATAAGTATTTTATGACGATATGTTTTACTTTATTGTATGTATATTTGTATGCATTTGTTTTAATTCTTTTTAAATGAACCACGGCACGCACTCCATAGTACAATTATGAGTTACCGTAGGTACTGACTGAAAATCAGCGCTGAGGGATCACTTCTTTAACACAATGCTGAGTCAGCTACGTCTATGGTCCTGTTTTATTTATTTGTTTTGTTTGTTGCGTATTTAGTTTTCTTTCTGTTGCTGTGCATATTATTTTAATTATTTGTTTATTTTATTTCTTTGATGTGTCTTATTGGTATAATAAATGTCGTTATACCATTCCCACCCCAAAAGGCTTATTTTATTCACGGAAAACAGTAAATAAAAAGGCAGTGACAGTGAGAGAGTTTTGGTATTTGAATTAAGAACACATCAATATATTCGACCTCCATCTCAATGCTTATACAAACTCTTTGCGCAAAAAACACTCGATACAAACTCCTTGCGCAAAGAATACTCAACATACAAACTCTTTGTGCAAATAACTCCTTGAGATTTGATTAGTCAATATTTGCGAAAAGGCTCTAATATCCTAACCTTATTGGTTAGCATTATCGCTAAACGCATTAGAATAATAGTATATTTCATTACAAGTGTGGAAAGGCTGTCATTGCAAAGAGTTCCGACAAATGTCTACCCGAGCCGAGGCGCAGCCGAAGGCGAGGGTTGACAGTCGGAACAAGTTGCAATGACGGTTCCGCACGTGTACTGAACGACTATTTTTAATACAGTTGCGAAAAAATGAAAAACTATTTGCTTTTTTCTCTTCTCTCCACGCAATAAATTCGTCGTATGTAGATATGTAGCGACTTTTTGACTTTTCCGGTAAAATGTTCTCCGAAGCATATTGTGCAATTATACTGAGTTCCGGTGGTGTTAATTCAAAAAAACAAGGGTCGAAATTACTCATTTTGTGCAACAAACAACTAAACTCGCAAAGAAAATTTCTGAGAAATGGCGCCAACCGTAGAATATAAGCAGTTTTTTTTTCTTCTTCACCCATTCTGGTAGGCAAAGGAAACTATGCCCATACAGCCATGTCTTCAGTAGAAGTTTTTTATTGATATGAAATGAAAATGAAATTTAATGAGATGAAATGAAATGAAACCTAACCAAACTCATTCAATCAAATAATTAAATTTGATATTGAAACAAATTAGTAGCTTCTTTTTAGAAATATACGTATTTGCATGAATCATAAAAACTTCTATGATTTTTTTTAGTAAAAACTTCATGGTTGGTTATTCTTTTTAATAGACATTATTTTGACAGTTGGGAAAGAGAACGCACGAGTGCGGGAATGGTAAAAAAAAGCACGAGTGTGTAATAGCCCACATCCCGAACGCTATACGTCCCTGCAATACGCCACTTTTTGAGCAACTGTATTAAAAAAACTGTTTTGTGTTCTTTACTGTCGTTACAGAAAAAATACATATGTATATTTTTCTCGTAGTCATGGTATAAAGTATAGTATGAAACTCTTATCGGCATATCGCACATATCGGCAAGCGCAGCGTAGGACGACCAGCCACGAGAAGGACAGATGACCTCATCCAAGTGGCAGGAATGCAAGCCGCTTCCAACCGCTCTGTTTGGAAATCCACGGAGGAGGCTTATGTCCAGCAATGGACTTGTATTACACGTAACGACATTGTTAGCGGTGATAGCTTAGTGGGTAGAACATTGGACTTGGAAGCGAGAGACCCAGGTTCGATTCCCGGTGCGAGCATGTACCTATGACTTTGTTTTCTCACTCGCTAACCGTTAAGAAAAACGTTGTGAGGAAACCTGAGTATCTGAGCATTCACATACCTCAGCGCTTGAAATCACCAGTGCGCGGTTGGCACGCGTGGTGATGAAGCCCATACTCTCTCCCTGAGAGAAGGCCTGTGCCCTACAGTGGGACGTATATAGGCGGCTTATGATGATGATATTATTAGCAGTGGCACATTCATTGGTCAAGACTCAAGCCGTTTGGCTCTTGGGGCTACCCTCACTCATATCCGGAAATGATTGTCAGGAAGTTGAATGGTACAGTCAAGAGCAGGTCAACCTTTACATCTTTGTTGTTGCAAAGTCACCCGTAACACTAGTGATTAGAGTGCACGCACATAAAGGTTGATGTGGTGTTGACTATACATTGTACATCTCTCAGAGAGAGAGTATGGGTTTAATCACCACGCGTGCCCTGAGGTATGTAAATAGCTCAGACACTCAGGTTTCCTCACGATGTTTCCTTCACCGTTAGCGTGTGGTAATGCTACTATAACTTCACAAATGTACATAACTTAGAAAACAAAGTCATAGGTACATCCTAGTCCCGCACTGGGAATCGAACCTGGGTCTCCCGCTTCCGAGTCCAATGTTCTAGCCACTAGGCTATGACCGCAGTCAATCATCTAGCCCAAACCAAAACCCTACTACTGACTTGCCATTTCACAGAATACACCTACAGCCATCAACGTCACAATTTATAGCACAGATTAGTAAAACCATCGACTGGCATTCGCATGTCAGGAAGAAAAAGAAGAAGACGCATTTGATACAGCAACAGGGGCTGTATAAAAATGCAATACATTCGGAAGAGTAATCATCTAAAACACTCTTAAGTCGGAGAAAATGTCGGTTTAGTTCCTGTTATAAGCCGACCTAAACTCCGCCTTAAGAATGTTGGAATCTACTTTCTACAAGACCGTAAAACTGCATTGCACATGGCCTGACACGCACTTGGCCAGTTGTATATTGAAGAATTAGTAAGTAACATTATCACTGGAAAATGGAAGATTAGGACAATGGACAAGATTAGCAGGAGACCGGAGAGGCCTATACAGTGGGAGTCTTTCGTGGGCTGTATAGATAGATAGAATAGATAGATATTCACTGGACAAAAAAGGATTCAGGTCCCAAGTCCGGGTGAACGCTTGGATTGTTTCAAAGAATAAAACGCGAAGAAATAAAAAAGGCGCCATTAAAATAAAAGCTCTGTGGGTAATTCGCGTAAGTGCTTCCACAAGTAGTGTCGTATGTTTCAGGTGCGTGGGTGTATATTAGAGTTGGGAAAGGTTTCTCGGAAAATTACTAAGATTTCTTCAGTAAGGCTGAATAAGTAGCAGTTTTTGTTTGAAAGCTCCATTTCTTAGTAATAATAAGAAATAATCAGAAATAACTTCCACAAAGCACAATTATTTGTCCTGGTCCAAAACTAGCATACCCTGTGCTTGGTAACCAGGCAAGGGCATCATCATCATCATCATTAGTCAGGACTTACAGGACTTACTGCAGGACATTGGCTTCCCTCCCGGTGTTCCAAGCTTCTCGGTCCTGTGCCGCCCGCATCCAGCGACTCCCCGCCACCGTAACCAGGTCGTCAAACCATCTGGTGGGGGCCTTTCGTCGTCCGGTCCACGGTCGCCAGGTCAGAACTTTTCCGCCCCAACTTCAAGCGGGTTCTTCTGTGGATGCAAGGACATCACAAACACGGAAATACACTCAAACTGAGGCGATCTGCACAAATCAAGTACGATGGCTTCTTAGGCAGTAGCGATATCTTAAACGTTTTGAAGTCTCAGTACTCGAAGAGTTTCTCCCGGCAACCTCATCATACGGGGAAGGAAAACATCGTGAGGAAACCTGAGTGTCTGAGCTATTCAGGGACGTATATAGGCTGCTTATGTAACCTCATATTGTAAAGATTACCCCCAGTTTCTCGTACACGTTCAATGTGTTAATCTACTGTTTGACTGCCTCGTTGGTCTAGTGGTATCGCGTAGGGTCTGATTACCATGCCGGAGGCCGTGGGTTCGATTCCCACAGAGTTCCGCCGTACATTTGTACAAATGGCCTCGGAAGCGAGTGACCCAGGACTTCATTTATTTTCAAAGTTCATCTCCAAATTTGTAGTAGCAATATCACACACTAACACTGAACGAAAACCTTGTGAGGAAACCCGCAGGTCGGTTGGCTCCGCACGTATGGACTTTCTTGCCTGTGATCTAGGTCGACTAAGTTGTCAGGATGGTGTAGGTGCCGGGCAAGCCTACTCCATCTAAAAAAGCAATGTCCCTGGCAGTGCAGCTTCCGAGTGGTCCCTTCACCCATCTAGTGTGAGCGAAGGTGCCACTGGACGCTGTGTAAATCATCTCATTACGTAGATGCAAAGGCCAATGTGATGTCCTTGCCTGGTTAGTATAACACAGAGTTCTAACGGTGCAAACCTTCTTACACCATTTCTGTTATTTTCTTTCATTCTGTCTTGGTAGACAGAAAAAATAAATCTAGAACCATCTTAAACTCAAAACTTAAAAAGACGTCACCCATTCTAGATTTCTTTCGGATTTTCATTATACTACTTCACCCTTCGATTATATATCATCTTGACAAATTATCTACTTGTGAATTGCTTATTTTCCTATTTTTATTTGGTTCTGATCGAAGTTTTCTGTTTACCACCACTTTTTTTGGTGGTACAGTTTGGACAGATGACCTCATCCAAGTGGCAGGAATACGCTGGATGCAAGCCGCTTCCAACCGGTCTTTTTGGAAATCCATGAAGGAGGCCTATGTCCAGCAGTGGACTTCTTGTGGCTGAATGATGATGATGATGATCTACAGTTTTCCGAAGTAAAACTACAGTTACTGAAGTTCTACATTATATTACATCTAGAACCCATCATCTATACCACACTCCGCTTTAGGGCATCCTAGTTTAGGACCAGGACAAGTGATTGTGTTGTGTGGAAGTTAACTCTTTTAATAAGTTGAAACTTGAAGAGATAACTCTTCACTCTTTTAACAGAGGTACAAGATGGCACGGGCCAAAGCCAAGTGCGTTAATCGCTAATACTTTAAAGCTCGTATATTATTGAATCGCTCATAGCCTGAGTGATCTTAAACGATCACGAAGGTTAAGCAACACAGGGCGCGTTCAGCGCATGGATGGCTCGCCGTCTATGCCTAACGCTAGTGGCATTTTTCCGAGCGGTTCCGTGCTTCGCAAGGCACGTTAAGCTGTTGGTGCCGGCTGCCGTCGATAGATGGCAGTCGTTAAGCCAAGTCAGAGGCCTTAGGGCGGCTTGATAACTTCTGACAGTAGACGAGCCACTAGTCTACAAGCCTTCACCAATCCGGACTTGAGCCCCGTGGTGGAGTATGGCCTATACCTTCCTCAGGGAAGAGACCCGTGCCCCTCGGTGGGGACATAATGGGTTGATGATGATGATATTATTATTTTAATTGTTTTTTGTTTGTATGCACTTTGGGAAGGACCAAAAATATTGGCCAGTTGGTAAGCCAAGAGAGTGGGCTGCATTACACTGTTTTTTTTTTTATGTAGCCTATATTCTTCTTACTGCAGGTCACAGGCCTTCTCTCAGGGAGAGAGTATGGGCTTGATGACCACGCGTGCCCGCCATGGATTGGTGATTTTAAGCGCTGAGGTATGTGAACACCTCAGATACTCAGGTGTCCTCACGATATTTTCCTTCACGGTTAGCGAGTGGTATTGTTAATATAACTTCACAAATGTACGTAACTTAGAAAACAAAGTCATTGGTAAATTATTATTCTAAGTTACGGTCCCTACATGGCTGTTCGTTAGTCTCACTAAAACTAGAGAACGGCTGGGCTGATTTGGCTAATTGTTGTTTTTATATATTTGTGGAAGTCCAGGGAAGGTTTAAACGGTGAGAAGAAAAAAAACGGTTGACGTCGGTGATACGAAGTTCACGGGGTCATCTAGTCGGACATAAATTTTACAACGTACAGCAAATTACACGTCTACCTGTTGGCAGATCGATTGGAAAGTAAAAGTTGGCGGGAAGCCGCAACTGCCTCTATACGTTGGCTAACTACGAATGGCCAACGTGTGCATGCACCCTGCACCGTTGTTCCGTAGATAGGAAGATATTGCAGCTGGTAGGTTATGCTATTTCATTCAGCTTTGTTACATTTAATGAAGTTGTTGATAGCGCTAAAATATGGAAAACGAAGTTGTTTGCTCATCCTAGGTCATTCATTGATCCCATGAACTCAAGAAATATTAATTCCTATTATCTTCTTATTGCGTAATATATAGATGTATATATATATATACACACACACACAAGAATTGCATATACATATATATATAAACTTAAAGGTAATCAGGTACCTGGTTGTCACTAAGCCCACCCTTTGTGCACTCTTTTGATACCGACAACAATAAACTGCAGCAAATATCGTTTCACTTTTCTAACAATATATTGCAGCGTAGTTTTATCCAAAAGTTGTCATGAAACGCCCGCATTTTGAGCAGTAAAAGGTTGCATGAATACCATTCTATATCACAGCACATGTCCGTAGTTTGGCCGCTGCATAGTTGTGAATCTGTTCTTTGTGCAAGCGGAAGCGGGTCACCCTCAACTGTGCTGCACTCGTCCTAGCTCGTCCTTTTTACTGTTCCTTAAATTATAAAAGTGAAACTCTTTTTATCGTGTCGGTGACAAGACTAGTTAGATTTTATTGGCCCACTCGAACGCCCGTGTTGTGCCCACCCCAATAACATTGGGGAACACGACTCTCGAAGTTGTAGACGAATACGTCTACTTAGGACAAACAGTCCAACTAGGCCGGTCCAACTTCGTGAAAGAGGTCAATCGTCGAATCCAACTCGGCTGGGCAGCATTCGGGAAACTTAGAAAAGTCTTTTCGTCTAACATACCTCAATCGCTCAAGACAAAATTATACAACCAGTGTGTGTTACCAGTGATGACTTATGGCACTGAAACGTGGTCTCTAACTATGGGCCTCATAAGAAAGCTCAAGGTCACGCAACGAGCTATGGAAAGGGCTATGCTCGGAATTTCTCTACGAGATCGAATCAGAAATGATGAGATTCGTAGACGAACGAAAGTCGTCGACATAGCCCAGCGGATTAGTAAGTTGAAGTGGCAGTGGGCGGGGCACATAGCACGCAGAACTGATGGCCGATGGGGCCGAAAAGTTCTCGAATGGAGACCACATATCGGCAAGCGCAGCGTAGGACGACCAGCCACAAGATGGACAGATGACCTCATCCAAGTGGCAGGAAGACGCTGGATGCAGGCCGCTTCCAACCGGTCTTTTTGGAAATCCATGGAGGAGGCCTATGTCCAGCAGTGGACTTCTTGTGGCTGAATGATGATGAATGATGACTCAGCCACGCACATTCCAGCGTCTGTGGCGTCCAGCTAGTCCTCTCGAGTGTATGCTGTGGACGGGCACAAGGGACACACGGAGAGGTGATCATCTGAGGGGAGACTTCACAACAGCAGTGGTTGCGATCCTCACCCATGCAGCCCCACCTGGATAGGTTGTTTTCAAATCTGCCGACCTGAAAAATGAACGTGAAATTTTGATTATTGCCGATTGGATAATTACTGAATCCTTAGTTGGAGTTTACTTGATTTGTGGATGTTTACTTATTGATCGACAAATTGTATTATAAAGGACAGCCAATAGCGCTGACGCTGATTCATGATCGAGGTCACCTAGAATTATTATTATGATCATGGTAAAAATACTACGAACTAACAAAATAAAAACTGTAAAATTAAAGTACAAAATACAAACATATTATCACGTATTGTGTACTTAGATGCTAAATTCGACAGCAGGTTTTATGCTCACCCCAAAATCCTCACTGAATCGGAAACCTACTCTACTGACGACAAAGAGTTTCAACACGGGCGATGATGTGAATTTACAAATAGGCCCTAAGCGCAGAACACGGCTCTGTAATCAGTCATCACAACTGGAGCTCAATTTCGCTAGTGTATTACAACATATCTAAATTTTATTTATTTAGGGTCATCAACAAGGTATACATTAACACATCCTTAATGTCACTAACGTGCACCAAACCCATAACTTAATGCCACCTTAATTACCAGGTGTCCACAGCGTGCGAAAATTATAATGAAAAATACCTACGTGAAGCAAAATACCAAAAAAAATGCTTAAGTACTAAAACTCGCGCAAAATACTTGTAAAAAATCACGTTAATGAAAGAAAGAGAGAGAGATGGTGGAATGATGTTAAGATTTGAGTCCATAACACCGAGAAGTGCCCGTCTGAACTGACCTCTGGTATCTGCCAGGATGCCGACATCACCAATAGCCCCCATAAATGTATAGTATTGATTTACAAGCCTGTTGATGAAGATGCCTGAAGCTTGGTCGGATCAAGTGACAGGTTTATACATTCTACTGAAGCCGGAGGTTCGATACGTGAAAAATGGTTAGAGTTACAAAATGTGATTGTAGTTCATCTTTTGTCACATATTTAGACAACTTAGATACACCACAGGCTACATCTATGGTCCTGTTTTATTTATTCGTTTTGTTTGTTGTGTTTTTAGTTTTCTTTCTTTTGTTGTGCGTATTATTTTACTTGCCTGCTTATTCTGTATCGGTCATGTATCTTGTTGCTATAATAAATGTCTTTCTTCTTCTTCATTTAAAGTTGTGACTAACCCCATAGCTACTTTTTGTCACAGAATAACTAATAATCTAAGTAACAACAATCATACTGAAGTCAAGTGGGTCGACACCCGCGGAAGTTAGGCTAATTTCAGATGCACTTTTTAATTAAACATACGGGACGCCGAAAATGATTTCAAAGTTTTACCTCGCAGCAGAATGGGAAAAAAGTAGTTCCCAAGAACTCTGTAGATGGCGCTGAACTGAATACGACACTAGCCGTGCGTTCCGATTTGCGACCGTGAGCGATCATAGGCAAGTGAAATAATAAAAAAATAATGGGACGTTCCGTTCCTTGCAGTGGCTTACCAAGTTCAGCGCCATCTATGCAGCGACTAGGGAATAATAAAAATAAATAAAAAGAAAATCCCCCATTCCATATGTACCACTTATTAATATTTTTCGAAGAGATTTTTTTTCCCCCCAATATAATCTTTTGATCTCTGTCAAAGGCCTACGATAATCTTTGAGGATTTTTTCCCCATGAGAATGTGCCTAATAGGTTTAACGCAGCTGCGGCGAGCGAAACGTTCTTGTCCCTAAATAATGTTTATTTATGTAGGAGAAGCAGAAAAAAGTTGGAAAATTACATTTCTCGCTCCTTCATAACGGGAAAAATACGATTTGCGAAACTGAAAATGTCTCATTCGCAATCGGAATTGCTTTGAAACTCGACGGAACATTTTCGGGCGAAGCGAGGACTGCGGGACACCGTCTGTGAACACACAGAACCCCGTACTCTGTGGTTAATAACGTTTGTTAAGTTACAGTTTTTGTGTATTTTTTGTATAAAAATACTTTAGTTTTGATTTTCTGTTTTCTTTTATTTGTCATGTTATCTTGTAACTCGACGTCGTCGGTTTGAATGAAAAACAAAAGTAAAAAACGAGTCGGACCTGTTTATTTTTGGCATATTTGTATTAGTTATTTGGCAAAAATTTGTTGTGTTTCACTCAATTCGGTAGCAAAAGTCCAACACGCACTTGGCAAGTTAATTTTTTTGATACTGCCGGGACTACACTATAATTAAAATAAGTTTGACATTTGTATGTACCTTTGTTTTAAGCTTTTTTTTCTGATGAGCTAATAAATACTTCTTTATCTTTATCTTATTACCTTTTTAAAGATAAAAAAATCGTTAAAAATACGCGTTTTCTCGTTACCTTTTTTATTATTTACTTCCGTGTGGCGCCGGATTAGGAATAGCGTCACTCCATTTCCTTCCGTGGATGTCGTTATCGTCGAAGGCGACTAAGGGAATACATAACCAGGAGACGGGCAGCAGCGTCTTCCTGACATTCCAACCGCATACTGCGCTCGCCAACCCGCCTGCCAAGCGTGGCGATTATGGCGAAATCCCTCATGGTTAGGAAATGGCTGATGATGATGATGATCACTGGGAAAAACTGTATTTTTGGCAAATAAAAAAATAGAGTTTATTTGCCAATTACAACATTAAAAGAATACAACATTTTTAGAGACATGTTCTAATGACGAATGAAAATTTTGTTCTGAAAGAGATGAGGCTTTTGTCGTGCAGTGGTACACTTAAGTGGTTGCGGCTGCAGATGAGAATGGAAAAAACGCTGTGATATCACATGGGAAAACGTTAACTAGATGATTATGTACGGCTTTTATTTCGCTTAATCGTAATTGTTAGTCAAATTCCTTCATTATAAAGGGGTAAGGAAGAGTCTATGGACTTAATAAGAGCAATTTCAAGAACTTAAACATGTTATGAACGTTCGGTACGAATCTATTTAGTGCCGCGAGTTTGCTCCGGAACGATTGCCGTTCAAAGTTTACCGGCCAGCTTATCAGTGCATGCGACACAGACGACAATCACCCCAGTTACCAGGCTTCAAGGGCGTGGGAAATAGAATAACGTTTGAGGAGTAAGCTGGTCGGTGTGTAACATTTTATTTTCGTTTTTTTTTTATGTAGTTAGAATGCTCGAGGACGCAATGGTGCGTTGTCGTACGGGTCCCATTGCTCCGATGCCTCTATGCGTCGCCTCAGTCCCGGGGCTTTTAACTTTTGAACCTCGGTTTTCGTATAAATAGACTGCGAAGGGTTTTGGTGGGACGTCAATAGCGTAGCGTATTTGGTTATAATCCTTGAAGTTTGCGTGGTGGCGCTAGTATTAGAATAAATAATTTTCTCTTAAAAACTTGATACTTGCCCGATCGAACCTATGACATTTTGAATGTGAGATTAGTGACAGACAATGCGCTACCTCTGCTTCCACGTTCGGTCCATCCTCTTGACTATAAATTAATTTTCACTGGCCCACATTTATGCACTGCAGTCTATGAATGAAACACCATAGAAGTATTTCTTCCTACAAAATTTACTCTCAAAAACGGCCATGTCCTTTTCATTAGTCTGTGCCAATGAAATGAGCGCAATATCTGCCGCAGAGTAATCATTCTGTGATTGGTTAATTCTGTGCACCATGCGTGACGACGTGAACGTTAATAGGGCGATAGTAAATGACAGCGTAACCTATGATTGGTTTTATACAAAAACGTTAAACTTTTGACTTAATGGTGTATAACTTGTCGAAATATCTGACGGTGGCAGGTGCATAGATATTTTGCCGGGTAGTACCGATTGGTAACACTATTGAGAAGCCCCCCGTCCGCCTGCCCACAATTGACGATCCTAACAGACTTATTTCGCTTCATATCTGCCTATTCCTTCGGGATATAGGCGTGAGTTTATGGAACTTAATGTTTTGTTAGTTAATCAACAAGTGTATGTCACCACACTTCGCGCCAGCGGTGGAATCTTTTGGAAGCGAGCTTAGGTTTATGTTATCATGAGAATGTTGTAAAGGATTTTCATCTTACGAGAGTAGCCTTGCGTGGATAGCTCAAAACCATTGCTATTCTAAAATAATCTTAAACGAAAATTGCATTTCAGTAAGCTTAAACGATGTCTATATAGTGTTTTTTCTGAATATAATGTCTTTAGAAACCGTTTTTGTTCTACATGTAACAAATGATATATTTGTAAGTTTGAACCATCTTTCTTTTGCTGCCAAGATGACATCTTATGAAAGAAGTTGGTTTTTAGGGTTACGTACCCAAAGGATAAGAGACCCTATTACTAAGACTCCGCTGTCCGTCTGTCACCAGGCTGCATCTCATGAACCGTGATTGTTATACGGTTGAAATTTTCACATATGATGTATTTCTATTGCCGCTATATTGTTATAGCAAATACTAAAAAAGAGTAGGTATTTAAGAAACATACAACAT
The DNA here is from genome assembly GCA_947308005.1 of Yponomeuta malinellus. Lineage (NCBI taxonomy): Eukaryota > Metazoa > Arthropoda > Insecta > Lepidoptera > Yponomeutidae > Yponomeuta > Yponomeuta malinellus. The sequence goes on along the minus strand of OX371007.1, from coordinate 555,063 downwards.
ATTTTTATAATATTTATTTAACTTAGTACTGTTTTATAATTTGTATATGATCCCCGTTGGTTGAAATAAATTATTTAATAAATTATTCCATAAATTATCCGAATGAATTTGTGATGTGTACACTTAAGGTGGGACGATTCCCGTATAAATAATTATTTCCAAATTTGTTAAAAAAAATTACATAATTATACGCTGGAATTATGTCTGTCTGCATTAATTAAGATTTTTATTTGCGCCAATACATATTTCCTTGAATAAAACTGTAGTTTAATAGGTTAAATAAGATCGATAATGTTTGTATGAACTAAATTGTCGAACTCATTTAAGCTATTAAACCAGTGTTTTTTTTACGAAACTTTATATTGGCGCAAATAAAAATCTTAATTAATGTAGACAGACATAATTCCAGTGTATAAATGTATGTTTTTAACATATTTGGAAATAATCATTTGTATTTGAAACTAAACCTTTCGTAAGCACTACACATTATTAACTTAATTCCGGATTCCAAAAAAAATTATGTGAATCCGGAATTAAGTTAATAATTTTTAAATTATTTGTCTATTTGATTAAACTAAACTTCTAAGAGTTCTAAGTCACATTTCTCGTCCCCCGCCGATGAGATCCGAAATACCTTCATGCGAAGTCAAAGCCCTTTGTGCAAGTTATTTGCCAGGTGTTATAATTGGCATTTAAGGTTGTTCATCCCTTTGCCATCTCTCTCGCTGGCACATTTCAACATATTTAATGTTTGTAAAAGATTGAGTGCAGTGGTAGCGCAACGGTAGAACGCCGCCTCACATTCTGGAGGTCGTTGGTTCGAATCCCGGCATGTACCGATGACTTGGTTTTCTTCTCGAATTGTCACGACCCTAACATAACTTTACTTACTAAACACATCAAACATGCGTAGGCGTCGTTTCATTATACCTTAAACAATTTCTTAACAACTTCAGGCCTTCAGCCATGATAGAGACGAACCTCATTCGTCGACCAAATAGGCGGTATATTAGCGAAGGTCACGATAAAAATGACCCTGCTGAAATGCAGCTGAGCCGAATGAGATTTATCGGGAACAACAGCGATAGAATTAGGCTTTAGTTTTTTCCTCTGTGGCTTCAGCAAAAATAATTAAGTGTGTCACAATACTCCAAAAGTAGGGAACATCGAAACAAATTGAATTTCTATTAATTTCTTTCATATGGCGCTATTTGTAGCAATTGCATTATTGTAGTTTCTGGACAAACAGAGTACTCCTGTAAAATTCGCAAAAATATAATTTTGTCTTTGTTAGACTGGATAAGTGGTACGTTTTGTAGATTTATTAACAATGTATTTGGCGTATAATTACTTTATGTGAGAAGCGCAAGTTCTACTATTATTACAACACAAATGCAAAATAAAATTAAAACACTCTCGTTTTCATGTAAATCGTTCTCGTTTCAATGAAAGTCGGACTTTCTTTTCCACGTGTGTTTGCGGACTAAATCTGGTTTTCTTTAAAGAAAATGCCCGTATGTATTTCCATCGGCGCCATAATTTCAAGTCAACGCTCTGGGGTCTAGGGGCGAGAATAGAATGAACAGAACGTCAAAGACTCGACGATCAAGGACCCTCACAGAAAACTATGTTCATGTTTTGAAGTTTCGAAGTCACCAACTTTACGTTGGAAGAAAGCCCAGACATACACGAAGATTTGATTTGGATTGGATTTGGAGGAGAAAGACGGCGGTACTTTTGTTTGCTTCCCACTCACACACTAATACCTTCTATATGTGCACGCACCAGTATATATAGCAAAGGTATATGAGTACTTAAACTCTATTGTACACCAGTAATTATACAAAATGAAAATATTTTTATTTCTGTAAAACAAGTCATCTTTCTCTTTCATGGTTTGGTCTGAAAACCAGCGCCAAAGCCCTGCTTTGCGGGGCATCATGCTGAGACTGGCCCACTTTTGACAACGTTGTGTGTCTAAGTTTTATGTAGGTACAGGCATTTTGCTAAAATGTGTTCTGTGGTTCACTAACTTAATTATGTGCGTACTGATTATTTTTAATGTTTTCAAATAAAGTTTATTCTTATTCTTACTTGCCAACAAAATTCACAAAATTTTGTCTAGTTTTAGCGTACTACAACAATTTAGTTTTAGTTTAATACTACATACGCTTATACTAACCTAAGCGTATGTATTTAGTTTGTTTTTACGGTTCCGTACCCAAAGGGGTAACGGACTCTATTACTAATCCACTGTCCGTCTGTCAGTCTGGCTGTCTGTCACCAAACTGTATCTCATGAACCGTGATAGCTAGACAGTTGAAATTTTCACAGACGATGTATTGATTTTGCCGCTATAACAATAAATAAAAACAGAATTATATACATATTTAAAGGGGGCTTCCAAACAACAAACTTTGTTTAAAAATAGGACTCGCCATCTAGCGACCATCTACGAGTATGTAACCTTCACAGCGCCGATGTCATGTTGTTAAATGTCAATGTTAAACACGTGTTGGTTTCTATAGATGGCGCTGTTCTCAATGTACCTAACATCTTGTCTCGATCTTTGTCTAATGTTGTATAGATAATGGCACGGAACCCTTCCTGCGCGAGTCCGACTCGCATGTGGCTGGTTTTTATTATTATGTACATTTCAACAGTTGTTACTGGTTTGAATAATTTAAGTACCGCGATAGTCTAGCGGGTAACACGCTTGACTGCCCAAACAGAGGTCGTAGATTCGATTCCCACTGGAGGTCGCCGTACTTGATTTGTAAAACTAGCCTCGGTCTGAAAGCACGGTTTTTGTCTGAAAATGCTTCTATTTAAAAGAAAAATAATTTAATGAAAATAATTTCGCCATATTTTTAAGACTATAAATATTGAAATTTTATTTGGGCTCGGAACATTTTCACGCTACGATTTTTGTATGATTTGAAATGTCTATTAAAGCTGTTTCAAATCAATCTTGTGCCGTCTAGCTCAAGTAAATTAAACGTTGACGAATGTGGCGGAAGAATAAAAAAGCGGCCGGCCTTGGTTGACCGTCACAGAAGAAAATATGTTGGCAACAACGAGATAATATGTACTATGGACTAGATAGATTAGATTAGACTAGAACTCTTTATTGCACACAATACATAATAAAAACCGACGAAGTGTGTGGCGGTTCCGTAGAAGGAGGGTGTTTTTACCTGCTTTACAAAACCAACAACTTCATCAAAATATTCTTCAATGGAAAATTACTTTTATGAAGTTGTTAAAATTGTTCTCGGGCGGGCGTGCGACCTTAAGTAGACGGGCGGACGGACGGATGGACAGACGGATGGACGGACAGACAGACAGAAAAATCGACGGTTTACTATATAAAAAACCATTTACATTATCCAGCACTTCCAAATGTTCTTATTTTGTGGCAGGGGGCGTGGCGGTAGCGCGGAGGCACTTCCGTCGTGACCGGAAATGACGTGATATGTGACTTTGTTTTGCGCGCGCGGCCAACTTCCGGTGAGCCCGGCGGTAATGTTGTTTAATCGACAAACGTATCTATGGATCAGGCTCCGCTCATGTTGACTCGGAGACTGTAGGCTGGGTAAATAGAACTGAGTGCTGAGATGGGCGAATGTCTTGTGTAATGATTGAATTGGAGAACTTACACTAAAAAAATGCCAAAGACTGACAAGTCAGTCGACCATCAAGTATTGTTGTCGGTTGTGGTGTGTTTGTTTCTTGCTTCTGCTTGAAAAAGTGGGAGGGAGGGCGGTGCATTAACTAACCGCATGGTGCTTGTGGGATTTTGGCGGAATTTAGCAAAGCAATTTTCACATTTTAACGTTACCGTTCGTTCACACGAACCACAACGAGCTGATCGCTTTACATTTCATTGTTATAGAGTTATCGACGACATTTTTTCCGAAGGTGGTCTAAGAAGACCCTAAAGCTCAAACCATACTGTGCGCCCTCTCGAGCAGTCTCACGTGGGGGCGGGCAACCACGCGGATTTTGATGTAGCTTGATTTTGATAATACCGAATACATACAATGGTTGAATTATGATGTTTTATTTTTATTGAGTATAGTAACACGACTTCTCTTGCCAAATGTAGATCCGAGACTGGCAGAGACGCTAGCGCCGCGCAGTCGCTCGAGACGGTGCGAGATGACGCACGGCGGAGCCCTCTGCCCGCTCTTTGCGTCGCTTCCGAGCGCTGCCAATTCTGTGTGGTTTGAGCCTTAAAATTACAGCGACATTTTCATTTTCGATGATAAAACCCGTCTTTAATTCTCCTTTGGCAATGTAAAGTTGAATTGAAAATTGCTATCACCAATAAGGTCACCGATTGTACCGTTTCTTTTGTATCTGTTGTCACTGTTACTGTTTCCCAGTGTGTACAATACAGAATATTCCTATCATATTTATCTTATAAGTAGTGCATTTCTCAATGAAGTCCTGGAATTATACTGGGGATCTAAACCCACCATTCATTCATACGAGTACTGAGGTATCTATTTTACATTGACTCTCACAAGTGACTTCTTTTCACTTTAAAACCCTTGAGGTACCGAGACATAGCAACACGTCTTCGGCTATAAAGCCTTTGAAATTTTACTTTACGCTGCTTCTAACCCCTCACAGTTTTGCTCCAGAATACGCTCTAGGCTATTCTTTTACCTGATAACATCGGACTTTGCCTTCACGAGCTCACAAAGAGTTCTTAGAGGGTCCCTCGCTAATGTTCGATGCTATCCGCGCCTCTTTGAGGTGACTTGGCGAATTTAAAGGAGGGTAGAAGCACGAAATACGCGCATTCAGAAGTACGGTGTGCAGTCGTGTCTTAGCGTGTCGATAGCTTCAAGACTTGACTTTAGTTTGCAGGTTTACGGTCTGCAGTCAAAGCGAGATAATAAAAAACCAAGCTTATAGGTATAGAGCTTTGTTGAAATTGAAATTGATTTTATTCCAGAAAAGTTTAACAATTTACTTATCCTATTTTAGCATAGTTGGAGAGAATGTAATTTTATTTAACTAATGATAGGATTAGGACGATGATGTCTGTACTAGTTATAAAACTGTATGACAGATAGCAGCGCCTTCCTTCTGCGAAAGTTAGCTATTTTATTACATTGCTATTTGAGTATTTACTGATGTATGCTAATTACAAGCTACAACAGATGACAATGTATGAGTGGTACAGTGTGTGCGTGTAAGTGTGTGTGTGTGTGTGTGCGCGTGTACGTGTGTGTGTGAGTGTGAGTATGTGTGAGTGTGTGTGTGTGTGTGTGTGTGTGTGTGTGTGTGTGTGTGTGTGTGTTAGCTATTTTATTACATTGCTGTTTGAGTATTTACTGATGTATGCTAGTTACAAGCTACAACAGATGACAATGTATGAGTGGTACAGTGTGTGCGTGTAAGTGTGTGTGTGTGTGTGTGTGTGTGTGTGTGTGTGTGTGTGTGTGTGTGTGTGTGTGTGTGTGTGTGTGTGTGTGTGTGTGTGTGTGTGTGTGTGTGTGTGTGTGTGTGTGGTGTGTGGTGTGATGTGTTTGTGTGTATGTGTGTGTATGTGTGTGTGTGTGTGTGTGTGTGTGTGTATGTGTGTGTGGTGTGTGTGTGTGTTTGTTTGAGTATGTAATAGAAAAACGAGTACTGCAATTGATTTGTATTTGTTAATAATTTTTATGTAATATAGATTTATTAAACTTTTGATTTTATTTTGTATGTTATATTATTTGCTGAGTATGAATTTGTTTCTTACTTGGGTTTACATAATAGAGATTCTGTGTCATCATATGATAAATCCTGAAGCCACTTTGGTACTGCAGTTTTGCATTTCGAACCAGTTCATGGATATATGTTGTTAAGTCTGTTAGTTTTATTGGACACCTGTGTTTAATTTGTTACGTTAATACAGTAATGGCTTCTGTGCTATAATGGACATTGTTCTAAATATTGACAATAGTTACAAATGATACGGTCAAATGATAAGCTCAGTATATTACTGTTTACTTGCATTTTTAAGAATAAGTGTATGACATTCATTCGTCATTTTAACGTTCGTTTCATGGTTTTGTATAAAAACACGAATATGTTGACATCGCAGTACTCTTTAAAAGTAAAAAAAGTAAAAATTATTTATTACCAAATGACTACATGTTACATGCATGTGGAAAAAAAAGTAACTGTTGTCGACGTACTTCCATGCACGACGTATTTCCGGTTACATAGACTTAGATTTTATTTTTACGCCTTAAAAATTAATCCAATCGAAATCAGCCCCAATCGAAAAACTCGGCCTAGGCTCTGCAAATTGCATATTTTCTCGAAAAAAAAATGCACAAAGAGAAGTTAATTATTTTAGGACGATGGACGATAAATACAGTAGGATGAGAAATAGAAAGAGACTTCTTTATACTCTCAGAGAGAGAGTATGCGCTCAATTACTTTGCGTACCCACCGCGGATTAGCAATTTCAAGCATTGGGGTATGTGTGAGGTTTCCTCACCATGTTTTCCTTCGTGGTTAGTGAGTGGTATTGCTACTACATCACGTATGGACACGCGTGCCAATGAAGTCCATACTCTCTCTCTGAGAGAAGGCCTGTGCCCTGCAGTTTGACCTAGAAACTGTACGTAAAAATACATTGTTAGAGCCTTCTGTGTGTGTTATTCTACGGGAAGCCCGCGCAGGCATGCGCCCCTTTTAATTTGATTTGGGATCATTGCTTGCGTTTTTCCTTTACAGATTTCACCGATTTAGTTTGAAACTCTATCTTAAATGCGATCTTTTCTTCACCAACTCGTAACGTTCGGAGCGTTTGTACGATAAACAAGAATCGACTTAGCACTGACTATCTCTGCACTCCGTTGCTAACGCATCAATAGTCTAGTTTAAGCTTTTTATTTCTCGGTGGCCATTTAGATATATTACGTGTATTGACTGAAATGGTGGAGGGTGGTGTTGAGTCTGTAGGTTAAATTAATTAGTTTTGTTTCGATCATACAGATGTGTCGTATCTATTACCGTACCGTATGCGTCGATTACCGTAGGCACTGACTGAAAACCAGCGCTGAGTGCTCACACCCTCAGCACAATGCTGAGTCAGATGCCCTTTGTGGCAACTTTGACACACCACAGCATGCACTCTGACGCTCTGACTTTGTCTTGTATTATAAATGTTGTATTTATGTGACTTGTTTTTCCTTTGTACTTGTTTAAGTTACTTGATATGCCATTTTTTCTTGTGATGTGTTAATTTGTCGCAATTAATGTCTTTCTTTCTTTCTTCTTTTAGAATACAATCTGGAATTCTTTTTCAAATATCTTTAAAGACCTATTTATTAAAAAGGTACGGTAAAAGGGCACGACTGAATTGTAGTAATATAATATATAAATAAATTTATTGACCAAGTTAATTACAGTTCTGAAGTTACAATTTCTTTTATGTAGCTAATTAAGTCCCAGACTACTAAACTAGGAGACCCTGTATCTTAGGAGTCAGTTTCTTCTATCAGTACGTGTGAGTTTTTACCGTACAATAACGGATACTTACATGAATCCTGTCTCTAGTAAAGATGTTTTATAAATTTTAAGATTGGATTTGTAAAGTTTTATTGGCATCCTGCAAATCTTTGACGAGTGCCCTCATTAGAAAAACAATCCCGGCAGCAGCAACAGTTCGTGGTAAAGATGCTGTTTAGCTATTAAAATAAAATGTACGAGTACACTGTGTCTAGCTATTAACAGACCTAGCTAAAAAAACAGGGCGGGTTTGATTCCCTCCAGAGGCCGCCGTTGGTTTCAGTCTGGGCGTATTATCGTATTTATGATGTATTTGCCTGGTTACCATGGTACATGATATCCTAGTTTGGAACTAGGGGTAGCGATTGTGTTGCATTTAAGTTTATTATTTGAAATAATGTAATAAAAGCGTATAAAAAAATTGGACACGAAAGAGAGGTTGGATGGATGAGGATGGCTGGCGTTAAAGTGAGTGGTTTATTTGAGGGAGGCCTATGATAAGTAACAAATGGAGCTATTGAATAGATACGAAATAGACTTTTTGCACCCTCATACGGCAACTTTATATTTATAGAAACACGATAGCAATACATCGAATGACCCTAAGATCTCCCCAGTATCACGACTTGATCAAGAAGCGTGCAAACAAAGTCCCCATACCACCTATTAAGTCCACTTTTGCACGACGTTTTCCAAACTTCATGCACCTCTTTATATATAACCGGGTGAATAGCAAATGTGCTATAAAAACCTGTACAACATGGGAAGCCAAACAAAGCACACGAAAATGGCTACTATCACTCTCCTACATAGAAACAGAAAACCTATTAAAGGCAATTTCCTAACATATAACCACACACTCACGCACGCACTCACACATGCTCTTACACACTCACACAGCATCAAATACATTCGTAGATCAATAATTGAATTACGTTATATTAACTCATTTGTCTAGTTTTAAAGTTCTAATTGAAACAATAACATTTACCTATTGTTAGTAACATAACTTTCGAAATATTTTATTATACTGGCTTCTATGACCTAAATACAAAGTAAACCGATATAGCAATTGTTTCCCCGACTGCCACGACTCAGGTTCGACCTTGTGTGGTAGTCACTGTGTAACCATAACCACTGTAATAATTATTTTCTGTCAATAAACTTATTTTGGTTTCATTTGATTTAATATTCATTAGCAAAATGCTTCACTACGTACATTATGGCAGCACTCGGCGTACAAGTACATGGGGCTGCTTAGCGGTCCCAATGTAAATGTAAAACAGCCCCGCTTCGAGAGTTTGCGCGCGAAAGTAATTAATAACATTCAAATCTAATGGCTTCGCCTACATAATTCATGTAACATAACTGTTCTCGAGCCATACAAGAGCTCGGAGCAAATTAGGGCCTGGAACCCGTTTAATTCTTGGCTCACGAGGGGTTAGGGGGGTTAGTGAGGCTCATTGAATTTCATACTAATGCACGAGGCAGTAGCTTAAAACTTGTTTCCGGGCGCCGCGAATTATGCATGACTACACACGAGAGGCTTGAGTGGGACACCATTCATTGTCCTGATCCTGGCCTAAAGTCCATATTGTTCTAGGTCGAATAAGTTTTCATAATTTTTTTGCATAAATTGTTTTATTTTATATACCTACGTAGTTATGGAAGGTTCACGAGTAATGTTTACCTCTAAAAACTACATCACATAGCGGTTCTATTCGAGAGAGTAAGGTATGTTATCTTGACATAGTAAAACGAAAACTCTGTCAGTCTTGCGACCAGCGGCGTTACTTTTATTTTGTGAATATTGTGATAAATTGCTCAAAGTTCAATTATAATTAAATCTGAAAAAAGAAGAAGAAGAACAAGAAAAATCATTTATTATAAAAACATTACACACGCCACAATAACAGCACATACGCCACAATAACAACACAAAAACCAACAAGAAAATATTACTATATAAATAAATTTTACAAAAAGAAAGGAAAACGAAAGGTCACGGCATGTCACTGTTTCTATAACTGGCAACTGACTCACCAGTACGCTGAGGGTCAAGCCTTCACCGCTGATTTTCAGTCAGTGCCAGGAGCTACCCCGTGAGCGTCACAGACCGCGGTGTTGTACAACCGTGAGCAATAGGTACTATATAAAGTAGAAAAATATGTAATATAAGTTAAGTAGTATATATATGTATATAGAATGGAAAACTTATCATATATACATAAAACAGATACTTAAATAGTTTTCATATAGTGACACACTACGATAGTTACAAAAAAATCATACACTAATTAATAAAGGTATACAACCAGCTTATCAATAAGCTGAGCCCCTTCCCTTTTACCATAAAAATAATACATATTTATTGATTTGTATGATGTAAAAATTGATTTTATGGTAAATAAATATTTTCACTTTCACTTTCACTTTCACTTAGAATCCGAGTTACTGATATAGCTCGAAGAACTTCTCAGTTGAAGTGGCAGTGGGCGGGGCACATAGCTCAGACAACTGATGGCCGTTGGGGCAAAAAAGTTCTCACCTGGCGACCGCGGACCGGACGACGCAGCGTGGGAAGGCCTACCACCAGATGATCTGTCAACCTGCTTACGGTGGCGGGAGTCGCTGGATGCGGGCGGCACAACACCGGGAAGCTTGGAAAACCATGAGGGAGGCCTATGTAGTGCGGTGGGCGTCAAATGGCTGATGATGATGATGATACAACCAGCTTAAATTATATATTTAAAGAATGATGAATACAATTAGATTTACATACATAAATAATATATATACATATAATATATACTTAATTATAGAAAAAAAAACTTAAGACAAGGTAATCTGTGAAACAGTGCTCAAATGACTGGCTTAAATGGATAAGACCACACCATAATTGACACCATACGTATTCACACTATCATCATCATCAGCCCACTTCTGCCCACTGCTGAGTATGGGCCTTTTCCACAACACGCCATCCACGGGCCTCCTGCTGACCTGACCACATCGTCCGACCATCAGGCTGATGGTCGACTAAGCACTGACCGCCGCCCGGTTCTCACTATCAACTCTATTGACACTATCATTCCTGTGAATTAATCCATCACTTTACCATCCGATTTTATGTCATCACAGTTAATTCATTAATTGAAAAAAAAAACATGTAACAATAATATGAAAGAAAGGAAATCTTTATTTAAATTGCCTCAAAAACGAAGAGTACAGAGCGTTTATATAGTGCGCCTTTGATAATAAAGCTAGAAAATTATTTGTAGCTTAATTATAACGTTATTCACTTTGTAACTGGAAATTTTATTGTAGCATTATTTTACAAAGTATTTATCTGTGATCGCAAAAGGTTCTCTATTTTCCCCGTTCGTCGTCGCATTTTCGGGATGGCAATGGAAATGTTTAAGATTTTTCCCTGTGCCGATGACCTTGAGCGTTTGACACAGGTGTGCAGCACTTCCACATTTCACCGCTAGATGACACGACTGAATTAATTCCTAGTAGTAATCTCCATAGAAAGACGCTCGCGCTGCCGCACACACACAGTCTCATTCCCTTCGCGTAAGCACACGCCGCCAAAGGCACACATATATAGCCGAATTTCGAACGCGTCGAGCGAGCCGAGCGGTTTCTACTTTTCTAGCCGGCTCGCCAGCCCGCCCGCGTACGCGTAGATTGAATAGACTTCAATCTAATGCCTTCTTGTATAGCATGCGTCATTACAAACAAAAAAGATAAAGGTAGATACATCTCTTCAAAACTTATCTATGCTTTGTAGAAAGAATAGCTTTCAAACAAAAATCACATGTTTAGTAAGTACGTATTTATTTACCTACCTAAGTAGTGTATAATTGGGGCTTCTGGATCACTCGCTCTCGCTGCGCTCGAGCGAGTGCATCCAGAATGCCCCAATTCACCCTACATGAGCTGTCCTTTCGCCTGCATGATCAGTTGCGAATTGAACTGAACCGATCTAACAAAAACTACACAGTTTCATCAATACAAGAGCTATCCTTTCGCTTCAACCCAACTCGCAACTGTCACAACGGTTCGACTCATAATTGCTAGAGCTGCTGACCTTTCGGGCGCAAGGTCTGTTACGATTCAACCCAATCCTTATGATAGATCCTACCTCAGATCATAGAAGTAACTACTATGATCTGAGTAACTACTATGATACTTACTTCTATGATCTGAGGATCCTACCTACGTTTTGCGTTATAATTCGCATGTTGGGTTTTTTGCTAAACAAACTTCACACGGAAAAAAATTGGCGATGCGTGTGAGGCATATGGAGAACCCTTTTCTTTCTATGTGAAGATTTGTATTTGTCAGGTATTGTAAGGATGTTTTAAATAGGTATGATTTAAATACTCAGTTATTTTTCATAAAACTTTATTATTTAATTTACACCATTTTCTCAAACAAGTTACATTTTTTAAAGCACATATTGTGGGGTGATAAATACAACTATAAATATCAGAATTTGTGTCATATAAATTGTACAGAGTTAATAAATTTGGGCAACCATAATCTTCTAAATTAAAAACATTTGTATTATTCAGGATTTGTTTCAACCATGTCATTTTTTCTAATCCTTTACAATAAATATTTTTATGTCTTAAAAAGTGTTTCAAATAAGGTGTGTAAAAATCATACGAAACTATTCCTTCGCTCCACAACATTTTTCGATTTCGCTCTATCCAGCCTACCTGTTTTTTTTCCTCATTCGTCAGCTCATTATAATGAAAAGGAGGTTTTATTAGTAATACTTGAATTTGGTCGTTGCATACTAAAGCAAATTCTTTCGGTATAAATTCATTTTGATAGGTTTTAAACCCTTGTACGTCTACAATAACATTCATGATAACTTGCGCACAATGTTACTTAGCGGCTTATATTCAATAAGTCGATCGTTGATTATCAAACAGTAAGCACAGGTGTTACTGGGAATATCTCTCGAGGTTTCAATTTCTAATCGCACATCAACCGGACCAGATTTTAAATTTTCGTTTTGTCTCGAACAGTCGATAACAAAAAGAGGAGCTTTTTCCTTAAACGTTTGAATGTCAAGCAGCGGATCTTGTGGAAGGTTATAGAACGACTGGCGAAATTTAGTATACATGTCATATAATATACTAATCTTATTCTCATCAAACTTAAGGTTTAATGCATCATAAGGATAGTAATGAGAATTCAAAAATAATGTAACATTAGTCAAAGCACAATGATCAAAGATTGAACCGTCTTCAGTTTTATTATTTTTTCTATTAGTTTGCAAGCCGAATATTACATAGCGCGGTTTCTCTAACTGAGATGCTGTTTTTATAGCCCATGAATGTTTTGTAGTTTTTGGTAATAAGGGATACTCATACAAATCCCAGTTTCTAAATGCTATATGTATAGGATTGTCTTTTTCTAAATGTTTTAACAAAATTAATCTTTGCTGATCAGAAACTTTAATGTGGGGCATACGCCATTGAATCCTTTGAATATTAAAATTTACAATATCGTCAGCTCCAGAAACTAAACTATTCAGGTTTGTACTAGATCTATTTAAAATAAGTTCATGTTTGCAATTTAAAATAATTTTGTTGTAGTCTTCAGCAAACCCTAATAATTTATTGAGAGGTAAAAGAATGCTGAACTCGCCGCTTGAATTTTTTAATCCTTGAATTTTCCAGCCCCAAGCTTCAGCTGCCTTACTTTCTCCATTGTTTAACGAAATATATGATTTCATTGTTGTAGTTATACCAACATTTCTTATGCGATCAATTTCAATACCATTTATTTCATATCTAATATCTTGGAAAAGGAATGATATTGCATTGTTAGTAAAATTTACATTTTTTTTAACAATTTTTCCACTCGCATCTTTGTTACACACTGAAGCAATCCCTTCTATGTAAATAGAACTAGCTGCTGGTAATACATAGATGTCTTGTTGATGAATAGGTATACGTATTTCATCATTTTCGTTAAAACTGTTATTATAGGGGTTATAAGAATGAACTTCATAACTCTCTATGGAGTTATCAAACTGAGTAGAGTTATTTATCTGAAGAATATTCATGTTCTGAATCCAAGTGCTTCGAGGAATTTTTTATTATTTTTTTTAACTTTCTTCAATTTGCGAATACGTCTAGTTGATTTAAAAGCAGACTTGGTATTAATTTTCTTACTTACTGTGCTATAGTTTTTATTAGTCATGTTGTTTTTGTTATCGTTGAATATAATCATTTTACTTTTCTCAAATGGAGACACAGCTGAATATTTTCTGCCCTGAAGTTAATGTGTTGCCCATCCAAATCTAATATTTTTATAGTAATTGAAGAAATGATATTATGTTTGATTGGAAAATAAATTACATTCCTAGGAATTTCCACAAACCTATGGCTTGGAGGAACGTTTGGTATAAATTCGTGAATAATGTGTGTAGGTTCTCCGTTTGTGTAGGATCCCTGTACAAGATCACATTCGATCCTTATAACGGACACTGGTAGAATGTTCACAGGACTCGTGGACTCATGCCATTTATTTGCTTCTAATTTGATATTAGGGAAACCAAGTATTGGTGCAATACTATTTTCTTTATCAAAATGTATAGATTCATTACAATATATAGAACATGTCATAGTGTTATTATTAGGTCTTATATAAATCTGACAGTTACCAATTCTTTCTTGAATATACTCATTCAAATCTTGTAAATCGTAAATACCTGTCGGAAACTTGATCTTATTTTCTTTTTCCCCATAGACAAACAAATTGTGATTTTCAGTTATGTTTGGTATGCAATTAAAAGCTGAAAAATATACTAAGCCGCATTCATATTTACCATCTAATATTAAAGGTGGGACATAATTTGATTCCAGTATCGATTTTCTCCCAGTTATTGTAAACGTGTGAGACATAACGGCGGACAGAATCTAAATGACTTTAAGTTTTTTGAGGAGAGCTTTATATTTCACTATAACGCCTTTTGCCAAAAATTTTTAAGAAATTTCAAGCAATAATGACCACATTTAAACGTGTTGTCTTGTTGATAATTGTCGTAGTTGTATTTTATATTTCGACCGATATATTTAACTAACTCTAGAGGTGGTTTCAGATCACCATAACTGTCAAAGTATTCCACGTATTCATTTAACTTTGCATAGGCTACCCAATGAGTACCAGGGTTTTGAGAGCTATCCAAATTTAGAACACCACATTCCATTTTTTGAGGATGTTTAGGTAATTCATCTCTCATAAAGACTCCTCGAAAAAAAGGAATTTTTTTTGCATGGTGCAAAATATCAATATTAGTTAGCGCTCGATTGGGCAGCCGATTATTCAGTTTTTTTCCTTCTTCGTAGTATATATTCCTAAGCCATCAGCATGCGGTTTGACATGCAATCCTCTTCCAATACATAATGCTTCCATTCTCTCATTGTGTCGTTTTAATTCCTGAAAGCGTCGTTTTGCATTCTTTACATTATTAAACGCTTTCGCTATACCAGCAGCTCCACCAGCTAGACTACCGGCCGCTGATAGTCCAGCAAATATTGGAATAAGTGGTAAAAAACCTCCGGTTTTTGGTAAAGGTATTATTCGAGGCAAGCTAATGGCATTTTGCGGTAGGTCTGAGGCAATTTCTTTTGCGGCCGCTATTGCCAATTCTATGGCAGCTTTTTTACATTTGGGTTTTAAATTTCTTATGTGTTTCTTTGTACGAGAAACAATGTTTTTGAAGGTGCTCTCTAAAGCATTTCTTTTTTTAACGCGAGATGACTTCTGTCTAGTAGTCGATATTTTATTCATAGTTAAAATTCAAAATGGTCTGTTCCTGCTTACGACCAAACGACGACTAAAAGCATTATTTGTGGAATGGTAACTATAAACGGTTTGACTTATGTATCCAACTGTTTTCATTTTTAGGTAAACCTAGCCATTTCACATATAACTGATCTCCTTTTTTCTTTAAAATTTTTTCAACTAGATAGATATTAGGATGCCGAGTTTTTTGCAATTCCTCAACATAAAATGCTCCTAATATAGGTCGATGTCTTGCATCTTGCAAAATATATGTGAGTGGATGTGTATATTGTATCTTTATTATTTTAAATACCTCTGTTGACCAATTAGGAGTGAATCCTTTCTCAAATGTACCTTTATACTTGCTTATTCGAACATAATCCCCAACTTTTAATTTATAACATTTTCGCTGAGGTGTGTGTGATTGCAATAATTGATATTTTTTCAATATTATTTTTTTATTGCTATGGTTAACTTTTTCTGGAGCGAGACCAATTGTTCTATGATATGTAGAGTTATATTCCTGTACGATATTTTTTAATGAGCCGTTGATCCATTTATAGTTTCCTTGTAAACTGAATTTTTTGTATAATTTACTTCTCAATGTTCTGATAACTCTTTCCACTATAGAAGCCTTTTTAGTAGAAAATGTTGAATAATGGTTAATTTTGTGTTGTTTTATCAATTTACTAAAATCTGAATTATAAAACTCTTTTCCTAAATCTGTTTGTAAGTTTTTAGGCGTGCGACCTTTTTTTAGTAATGACTCAAAAGCTTTAGACACGGTTTCTTTATTTTTTGATGTAAGAGGAAATGCCCAGACATATTTCGAAAACGTGTCGATGACTATTAATATATATTTATTTTGAGAATTTTCGTTTGCCAGCGATTGTATATCAATAAGATCAGCTTGCCATAAATCATCAATATCTTTCATTATAACATGTCTACGAGGAAAATTTTTTCTCACATTTTTATGAATTTCATTTACAACACTCTCTTTACTCATTTTTTCTTAATTTTATCACTTAGGGTGTCAATTTTTCTGTCAGCTCCTTTTATTTCATGATTTAATTGTAATACAGCATCATCAATCTTTTTTAGTTGTTTTGCCAGTTTATCTATTTGTTTGTCTACGTATTCTTTATTAGCACAATCATTAGGGTCAATAGGCACTCCAATATGTTGTAATATATTGTACTGAGCATCGTTTCCAACACATTCTGTAGTTACATTATTAATTTTAAGTTTTTTGTGTACATGGAGACCGAATTTATCAACATTCATATTCAATAGCTCAGAAAACACTGAGCAGAACTAACTAATATAGTTTCTTTTATTCACCCTTTTATTACATTAGCCTCTTTTAACTCTTCAATTATTGATATTATTTCATTATCATGAGCAGTGTTACCCGCATCTTTAGAAGCTATCAAAATTTTCAATCGTTCAATTAATTCATTCGGATCATCCCAGTAAATGAAATCTGTATTTTTTTTGTATTTCTTCAATTTGGGCAAAGCACCGCCATGTTTGATATCATCAGATTCAATTTCAAAGAAAAGTGGTTTTATAAAATTGCAGTACTTCATTCCTTTATCACCTCTGATTTGATTCTCCGGATTAAAATTTCTCCTATGCGCGCTTGTTTGACATAAAATATCTTTATAAACTATTTTATCTTTTTCTGTCACTTTTCCGCTATCCGGTTTACTTTGAAATAATAACTCACTTAAACCAGGAGTAATGTCATAACTCTTGTCTCCTATTTTAGCTTGTGAAATTTGAGCATAATCGTTATCATATATATTATCTGAAAATAGTACATTGCTATTGCCTATCATTATTTTTTCATTTTCACTGCGCACTCCAAAAGGTATATTAAGGTTTTTATATTCAAATACTTTTTCCTGAACAGGAGTGCTACAATTTTTTAATTCTGTATTACATATGTTAGGTGTTAAAGGACTTGCTGATAAATGAGACATTTTATTTTCACTCCTTTTATTTCCAGAGATAAGGGGTGAAAAATAAAATTGTGATTCATCATCTTCATCATTATCATCATTCTTGCTGTTCTCGTTTGGTACATATGTTTTTACATGATTTTCAGTATTTTTATTTGATATTATGGATTCCAAAGGATCTGTGATTGGCTTAAAAAAAATGCGTTGTTTATACTTTAAGACGTCTTCTTCTTTTCGCAGTTGTTTAGCTTTATTTTTTATAGTTTTTATAGATTTTATTATTTTTTTCTTTATATCGTCACCCATTATTGTATTTATTTCGATGTTCGGTGTGTCAGTGTTTGAATTTAACTAAAAAAAATTCCGTACGATGCTTATTATAATAACTTTTATCACATTATGAATCAAGTCTTATAAACATATCAAATGATTTTCTATATCTACCCTTTCCAAGACTACAATCTTTATTGATTAACATAAACATGTATGGGTCTTTCCAGATTTTTGAGCATAGTTCTTTGAACGTTAGCCAATTCATATCAGAACCAACATGTTCATCATAAATGTGTTTTAAATTTACATCGTCTTGCTTAAATAGAATCAGAAAGTTGACATTGTCGCGGATTAATTGTTTAGGTATTTTAGAATATGTTTGAGAAAGATAAAAGCAGTCAATTTGCTTGTGTCTGCCCATGGAAAAAAAATTCCGAATATTTACTTGGCTTTCACATGTAACGTCATCAAAAATAAAAATAGAATTTCTCATCGCATCATTCGGAGAAATAACATCTTCACCATTTTCAAATACAAACATATTAACCTCTGGAATTGCACTAAAAATATTTTTCAAGAAACAATACTTAGGCTGGAATGCCGTTTTTGAATAAAGATAAATGTTATGGAATTTGAGTCCATTTTGATGCATCAATAAATTAAGCACAATATTTGTTTTACCACAATTTGAGGGCCCGCATATTATGGATCGTATAGTATTTGGTAAAAGAATGCTATGTTTGACTGAGGTTCTGGCTTGTTCCAAATCTATGTTGCTGACTTCCAGCGATACGGGTTGTTTAATCAACTTCATATTTTTTCTTATAGAATACCTTTCCAATTTAACTTGTTTTCTGCTAGGCGCCTAAATTTCAAATGGTTTTTTTTTTAGAAAATATGCATATTATGTACCTACTTGATAGTATAATATCTTGGCGATGGTGGAATGGAATGCAATTTTATTTAGGTGGTCCTGCTTTATATAGGCAGAACTATATCCACACATTGTGAGCATATACAGGCAACATACCCTTATAATATGAGATCTATTTTATTTTTCAAGTAAGCAAAGTAAGGGTTAAAATATAGTCTGAAGTCAAATGTTATATTTATTTAACAGTATTGAATGAGGGACAGACAGACAGACAATTAGATTTTGGTCTATTAGTAGAGTGCTCATCAAAAAAGGTTTTGAGTGTCGTAAGCATAAATATCATATGTCTTACTATATTTAGGAGGAAATTAAAAAAAATATGCTTAATACTTGTGCTTAGTTTCTCTAAAGGTCTCGAAGAGAGTGCAAGTCGACGTTTGCTGTTTAAAGTTTGCAGAATAAATGGTTAGTATTCTTTTACATTTTTATATATTTTATTGTTAGAGATAGTAATTGTATCTAACTCTTTTTTCGTTGTTTACAGAGCATGGCGAATGAGAATGATCCTTTCTACTACTCACAAGACATAGGAAGCTATTTACGGTACCAAGACAAATATTTGAATAAAGTTGAAGATGTTGCGGTTGAAGCTCCAGCTGAAGACTCCAAACATGAGAAAGAAGCAAAAAAACTGAAGAGAAAGTACGAATTTAAGAAAAATCAAACGACTACGTCTACAGTTTCTCTCACGTCCCACATTATAAAAAAAGTTAAAAAAGGAAGACGTCTTATAAAAATTTCTATTGAAAATTTAGAAGGAAACACCCAATCTGACGAAACTGATGTGCAGTACATTGTGAGTGAAGACTATGATAATATATTGGAGGAAGCTGAACACTTGATAGAAAAGATTGCGAAAAAAATTGGCTGCTGACTGAGTGAATATTATTGTGTAGTGTCTAAAAAATAGTGTCTCAACTTATTAAAATGCAACTGTTTTGTAACAGAAATATTGATAATTATGTGTCTTACAAATCATATTCTATGGTTTGGCAAATGTTTTAGTCCTCATTAAAATTATTTTTTAATGAACTGCTGTTTCTTTTATAACAAATATAGGTCATCATTCGTAGAAGAATAAAACGCTGCTATTAGAGTATATGTTATGTTTTATTAGAATATAATCTTTAATAACAATACATTGAAAATAAAAGTAGAATATAAAATATTTTAATTGAGTCACACACGTTAGCAACTTCTGCTTTATTCATGAGTTAATATACATTTTTATTTCCCTTAAAATATAGTTTTACAATGTCCCCAAGGTAGGGTTTCATAACTATTCTTTATAGACTGTCTTTTGTCATCATCTCTAGACAGCACTAACTTATTAATACGTTGAGTAAACAATTTATGATTTTTAGACTTAATTATACACATTTTGTCTCTCAAAGTTTCATTAAAATTCAAAGCCCTT
This sequence comes from Yponomeuta malinellus, assembly GCA_947308005.1. Taxonomy (NCBI): domain Eukaryota; kingdom Metazoa; phylum Arthropoda; class Insecta; order Lepidoptera; family Yponomeutidae; genus Yponomeuta; species Yponomeuta malinellus. The sequence continues at coordinate 535,142 of OX371007.1, read as the reverse complement.
TTATATTTGTCAATCGTCAATTTCCTAGTAACCGATTTCTTTATGCCCTTAGCTTTTTTTATAGAAGAACTGACACAATCTATACAGTAAAGTTTAGCTCGTAAACCAACATACTCAGATATAAGTTGACCACCCATTTCATCTTTAAAGTAACCAGGTATTTTGCTGTTCACTATGAGCATTCTATGACTATTAGTTTTTTCAAAATTACTAGTGTCAAAATACTTCAAATTGTATCTCAGGTCGTTGTAAAAATCTTCAGTATAAATCAAATACAACAGGCTATCCGTATCTGTATAACAAAGTTTTATTTTATTATTATCATACATTTGCTTCATAACAGAATAATGGAATCGATACAAATGGCATTTAGAAAGCTCTAGTATTGAAAACCCTATATAAATTGGTCTGTCTAAAACGATTTTCGATTGTTGCATTTGTATCGCCACCAATGATTCCGAAAAAATTGTCATATTCTTGAAGTTTGGCGCGCTAACATATTGTTCTGCACCACGAAACTTATTTGTCTTGTTAGAGATATCTTTCCACACGTTTACTAGCTTTACATCTACTTGCTTTCTTTTGTTTTCAATAGTTTTACCAAATATAGAATTATTTTGCTTTTTGAAAAAGTCTCTTTCAAAATCAGAGGTGGCATTTTGTCTTAGACTGGTGTTGAGTTTTATGTATGGTTTTAAAAAAGATTCTTGTTTGAAAGTCAACAATCTATGAATTTTCAATAATTTGAGCCCATTTTTCAAACATTCTTGTAAGTGAACATAATGTATTACATATTTGTATTTATCGTATAGGTTAGCTATCAACTTTGAATTTCTACTGCCTTCTGGAATAAACTTTTCGGCTGCGAATGGCAGATCAGAGTGGTCATCATGAAGTTCTGGAGGATAATGTAAATCTACTTCAAGAATATAACCCACATCACTATCCTTAGCAGTCTTATTGATATCAAAAAGTTTAATTTCATCATCATTAAAAAATCTGAAGTTGCTTGTAGGAAGCTTTTGCATCATAGCATACCCGTATAAATTTACACAGTCAAGATAAATTAGAAAACTTTCAGCATCATCATGATCATAATCAGAAAGATACTTGTTATTTGCTTTGGCATATTTTTGAGAACATTGGGCTAGACCTCCCCTGATTCCACTTTCCAACATTTGATACATTTCCACATCTGAAATAAGATCTAATTCGACTTTCGTATGTAACAACATAGCGTCCCAACTTAAAGAAGGCGATGAAACATAGTAGCACGGATCGAGACCATAATGTTCTAAGCTCATACATCGAAATTTTTCAAAAACATCGCACAGCAATAACACATCACACTTGAGATATAAATCAGTATATTCTCCTAAGTTAGAAATATTAAATGTCTTCCAAACTTTCAATGCATGGTTATAGTCTTCATCTGAAACAGTTTGCGATGAAAGTTGGCTATAAAACTTGGAGGGGCTGGGTAAGTGTTTTTCATCATAGCGTTCCCAAGAATCAACATAATCATAGCAGTATACTCCCTTTCTGCGGACTAAATCAAATAAATGTTGATCTTTGAAAAAGGATCGCAAATTTTTCAGATCTTCTGGTTTCATCGTTTTCACTAAATTGTCCAAGCTTGAACTCAGGAAATTGAAAGAATCTATAAATTTGAGCTGGGCAACATTCTGACTGTCTATAGGAATAAACTTTGTAAAAGAAATATATTTTTCTTTATTTTTCGGTATTAGATTAATTCGACCACACACAGCAGCAAGTTGTTCAATAAATAAATGGGAGTCGTAACCGGAAAGGTTGTGAAATATGATAGGTATAAACGAGCATGCTTTTGCGTTCAAATTACATACATTATGAGCAGGACCTCTATAATTTCCAGTAAAATGGTCATGATCCGCAACAATAGAATCATTGTCATCGAAATTTTCTTTACATATGTGACACATTGTAGCGGTGTTGAATGCTATTAATTCTTTCTCACTTAGAGGGCTCATAGGTTTTTTCACAGATAGTATGTTGTGTAATCTTTTCACGTCTTTACAAATAGAATCGACAAATTTTTCCGAAGCATTAAGACCTCTGTAAGATACTAATTCATTTAACTCTGGGTCTGCTTCACAGTGAATGTAATAAGCGAAACAGGTAGCTTTATGAACTTGTATATTTTCCACGTACGCAGACTTATTTTTATCTGAGTATTCATGTAATAAACTCTCAAAGTCACCATAAATTACTATGGGAACTTTTTGCGTTCTTTCATAATTTGCAAAGCTTATCTTTGTGTTATCTGGAGGAAGTTCAGTTCGAATTCTAGAACAGTTATGATTTAGTAATTTATCGATGGAATCATAATAAACAAAACATTCATCACACAAGTGAATTTTTGACTTATGTTTTGTTAATTGCTTGTGAACAAGTTTTTGAAAATTTTTAATCAGACAGAAGTGTCTTTTACCATTTTTGTTTATAAATAACAAATTCACATGTTCCGGTTTGCGTTTTAAAGTCTTATAAAGTGGACCTGTGACATTATTATTTTTATCTAAGCCGTAAATGTTTACACTGATGTTCGGATTATCATTTTCAAACATTTTTATGTCATCCAAACTCGGTGGAAAAGTCATATTTTCTATGTTCAGCAAATTTGAGTAATGAGGGTATGATGTTACTCTGCTCGCATTAGTGTTTGCTGGATACATGTGGGCTATAATACTCCATAAAAAACAATGTTTATCACTGTTTTGTATGTTAACACATGACTTTGTATTTTGAATCTTTTTCGGCAAAGGCAAATATGAACCAGCTCTCAGAGGATTATAACTGGCTATATTTACTTCTAAATGTTGTATAGATTCAATCGTCCATCCAGATTCAGAAAGCTCAAATTCTGAACATTTGGTAGTTAGTTCTTCCACAAATGTATTGTACATATCGAGTAAGTTTGTACTTTGCACTACAACTTTATACTTTGTATTGAAGGACTTTATAGAAGATTCGTCATTTTTCGGCAAGATATAAGAAACAAAGAGTTCAAAGTTCACTTTAACTGAAATATATTTCTTCATCGACCTTTTAATTAGATAGCAGGCTTCTTCTGAGACTTGCGAAAGAAATAATTCTGGCGAAATATTATTTTCTGAGGGACAAATCTTGTAACTAGCGATTCTATTTTTAAAAGCATTCGCTATTAGGTATACATTATCGAATTTAGTTTGCAACAAGCAGTTGGACTTATGAATATTGCTCTTTTTATGATTAGAATGTTTATGATAGTCAACATTACAGACTCGACAGTGAAACATGGTGGAAAATATTATATAAGTACTCAGGTAACTTTATAGATTTCTGATAAAAATTGTCAATTGTTTAGGATAGTCAACATTACAGACTCGACAGTTGGAAAAAAATATTAAATAAGTAGGTACTCAGGTAATTTTATATATTTGTTCTTAAATTTTTATATTTAGTTTTTTTATTATTGATCTACCGAAGTAGATTCTGGAATAAAATACACAAATTAGCTTAGCTTTAGTATATATTTTATAAGTAAATTCTAAAATGAGATTAACCACATATTATAGGGTTTAGATTTCTTAATTTCAATTTCAGTTTTTATTTTTGTATATTTATCTACCGAAGTAGATTCTGGAAGAAAATACACAAATTAGCATAGCTTTAATATATATATTTTATAAGTAAATTCTAAAGGAGATTAACCACAATTATAGGGTCTAGATTTCTTAATTTCAATTTCAGTTTTTATTTTTGTATATTTATCTACCGAAGTAGATTCTGGAAGAAAATACACAAACGAAGAAAATAAAAAAAAAAGCAAAGCTTTATTATAAGTAAATTCCAAAAGTAGATAACCACATACAGGTTCTAGATTTCTTAATTTCAATTTTGGTTTTTATTTTTAATTATTTATCTACCGAAGTAGATTCTGAAATTAATACAATAAGATAAAATCAATAATAAAATCAATACAGAACATAAGAGTTAAAAGTTCTTAGCGTTCTTACGGGAATAAAGTATAGGCTGTATTCCCTTAAAGTCTTCCTTGGCGGCTACCACTAACTGTGAGGTTGCTCGCCATAGCGGGCTGTTTTCTTTCACAGCCGCCTTTAATGAAATTATAGAGTGTTTATAAAGGTCTTCAGTTAACCCTTCTAGCTCCCGACAGTTGGACACGCGAAGCTCCACATAGTAGTCCCCACGCCGAGTAGGATCCCACTGCTGTGTGTACCCGGTACCCGATCTTCTATACAGGTAGCTCTTCAAAGCAGCAGCTCGCACGGGTTTGTTCGTAGAATCCTCATCCTGATAACAAAAAAATTACAGTCAGCATTTGTCAAATCTTCTTCATATGTGGTATACCTACATATCACATAAAAGGACTGATATATTTAGCCCGCGAAGACTTGAGGTAAAAAAACATGTTTCACATCTAAACGGGATTGGTAGATTTTTACAAATTTGAACACAGGTGCGGAGAAACTACTCAATTAACACGATTAGATCCGTTACATGCATAATAACTAGGTATGTGAAAAAGTACTGAGTTATTTAATTATTATCGGAGTGAAATAAAAAAACCCCATCTCATTAAAAAAACTAATAGTGAATAGAGCGGGAAATATGATAAAGGATAAACAAATAAAATTGAACGGCTGACTTGGAACTGTCTTTGTCTAAGAATAAAAAAAAGCTAACCTCAGAGTCGGGGAACGTGTAAGCCCGCTTCCTCTTCAGCTGCGATGTCGATGGCAGCAGCTCGCCGTCGGACTCAGAGTCACTGCCAAATAGCTGGCGCTGACGACGGCTCGCACTGGCAGCGGCTACTGCTTTCTTGCACTGCTTCTTCACCGGTTTGATAATTTTTTTTTTAGCCGAAACGGGAGCCGCGACACTCTCAGCATCGGAGTCGAAAGGATTAGTAGACCTGAAATTTTTTTTAAAGCATTAGTTTTCACGACTATGAATTGCTCCGTATTGCCCTTATGATGAAGATTTTGTAGCACAGTCAAAGTTCTAACTCGTGTAGGAAACACTAGTTAAAAAAGAAACACTGAAAAAATCTGTGAAAACAGTACACTCGATGCTATCTCTTATAAGAGAAGACGCGTAAAAAGGACTTAGGAAAAAATAATAGTAAAAAACAACACACAATGCTATCTCTTATAAGAAAAGACGCTTGAAAAGGACTTAGAAAAAATAAGAGTAGGCGCGAAAAAAGGTACATACATACTCACTCCGGATCCGGATTACTGGAATTACTGCAAACTGGAACTGCACCGAGGCACTAATTAAAATAATTGTGTGACGAAAATTACCAGCGGATGCTTTTATACCCTCATAATATTAGGACGTGTTTATAATAACCAAATGCAATTAAAAATATACTGTCGAGTGATATAATTCAATCACAACCGCCTTATTTACACTAGTACATAAAGCTGTTTTTAGTTTGCTTCAGGATACACCATTGTGATCACGCCCTTAGCTCCCTTATATGATACAGGCGACGTCTTGTCGCGGAAATCTGATGCGGAATTCTAAAAAGGAAACAGTACATACGGGATCGTAGCGCTCTAACAATATGTCATGGGTCAGGTTATTATGGCCTTCCATAATGCTTATATGAATAACCAACATTAAATTAACCTTCATCAATGAGATGGATGCTTCTGCTTACCCCTATAATGTGTCTTACACTCTCTTGTTTTTTAGAATAGTTTGATTGGTGAAATATGAAAAGAACATAGTGCATAGGTACATTACGGACTCAAATACCCCTATATAAAGATTGTTGCCTCAGCTTACCCTTAAAATAGACATCCTGGTGGTACGAAATTATCAAGAGATCACCATAAAAAATATTGAATATCTATTGCTGTTTCTGCTTACCCTTTTAAAATATTAGTTTGATGTGGGTACAGTCGGCGTTAGCTAGATCTTAGAACATATTACTTGTTTGCAATTAAAATGTAAAGAGTGATCTGCTGTCTAATGTATTTATGTTCTTCACACTTTTATTGACCATGGTATAGAACTTTTATAAAAGTGGGCCACCCATCTTGTAAGTATTTCAAGCAAAGCTATAAAATCGATATTATTGTGTGGTGATTACCTCTTACGGTAATAGAGTTATAGATTAGATATTTGTTGCACATTGATGTTATAGCAACATTTATTTATTGGTTACAACAGTCTCTGACTACCCCTCTGGGATGTAAGCACAACTATAGATATTTATATAAGTTTGCGCTATGTTTTAAAGTTATTTATAAATGAGAACAAATAGGTTCAAAATTCCCCCAAATTAATGTTTGGAACGAAAAACCTTTCAGACAGAGGCCTTTCGGCTTGACAACTATTTAAGACAAAAAAACAAGGTATCATCGATCCAATTTTATCGACATATTTAATGGAACAGTTTTCATAAAATATTTTAAACTTTAAACCTCTTACGACAGCGTCTTTCATCTTGAATACTTACCCAATTGAAAAAAATATATACTGTACTTAGTAATAATTATGAAGGTTCAGTTCAAACAGGGATGTTTAGAAAAAAAAATGTTAAGAAGAGAATAACATCGTTGAAATACTGTCTTTTTTTACTTTGCAAAATGTCTATTCGTCTCATACTATAAAATATTGAATGCTTTTTTTTTTTTTGACTGACTTTTTCGGTGACGCAGTCCGTGGATGGTTTTGGACTGATAAAACTGAGCAGTTGCCTCAGTCCAATCATAGCTGTTAATGCATGCAATGTAAGCTCTTGGATTGGAGCATTCATTCGCTCGAAAGCGGCTAGCTATTGTATAACCATCAAGAGCGGGCGGACAAAGTCTACCGCATATCTACACACACAACATGCTTGCGCTCTATGAGCCTGGTTCACAGCCGCGCGGTGCGGATAGCAGTCTCCGACCGAATATGCCGCGCGCCGCTATTCTCATACTTCGATGTGTGCAGCTTTAGTTGACTCATTTAATTTCGCCGTGCAGCGGGTCGGTTATCAGCAACTTTAGGACTAGATTAACCGATACTTTTTGAGCCACTGTTACATGTTGAGAGTTAGGTTGATGAAACTGTGTAGTTTTTGTTAGATCGGTTCAGTTCAATTCGTAACTGATCATGCAGGCGAAAGGACAGCTCATGTAGGGTGAATTGGGGCATTCTGGATGCACTCGCTCGAGCGCAGCGAGAGCGAGTGATCCAGAAGCCCCAATTATACACTACTTACCTACTTATGAAATAGTACATGTTTTTGCACAACAACAGGTTTTTATGTCAAAAAGTGAAAAAAATCATCTTATCTTTTTTCAGTAAAGTGAATTTGACTTTGATTTCACATGGATGTATTTCGGGACTCAGTGGCAGAATTGGAACGTAGGAAGCGACTTCCCCATATGAAATAAAAAAATATATTTCTAATGCCAATTCCATGGAAAGTAGAAATTACGACCATTTTAATTGTTATCCGGATTTTACGTCGTTAGGGTTGTCACGCTCTCAGATAGTAATTTATAATCCGGATCTGATTTGATTTTGAAAAAAATATGTAAATACCTGGTGCCGTTATTATTGATATTAATTAAAATAGTAACATGATATACATCGCATATAACAACTTTATGTACACGGTGTGACGTGAAGAATGTATATAGGTACATAAAGTTGATCAGCGAAAAACACCTAGATAAAATTGTTGTCCCATTTTGATGTTACTAACTTGAAATTTTCTATACGATTAGTTTTTTTGCTAAAACCGACGGAGAAAATCGAAAACTTGGAGAAGCTGGTCTCCATGAGTTTCTTTTTTTTTCAACGGCTTGGGATAATGGTAACACTTAGGGGTGGTCTTTTAAAACAACATAAACTCGTTGCATAAACCCTAGATAGGACGGTGACGTAAATTAATTTTTATGGCAAATTTAATAGTGCCGATTGAAAAGTAAAATTGCTTAAATTTTCAACCAACACCTAATGCAGGTTTTGCCACCGGGCCCCGCTGGTCTAGCGGCTGGACTAATATGGTATCAACTTTATAGTCACACAGCGTTTTGTGACGGTCCGCACTGCCTTTGCAATTCGACCGCCACTTATTCACAAATGTAGGGGAACATAATAATCCTTTGCGTTGTACAATAATCAATAAAATGAAACAAATTTTGCTGTAGTATAAGAGATTCGCTAGATGGCGCCTTTTTGCAATAAATAATAATAAATATTTATTATTTCGGGCAATAATGTCCATTACTTTCACATTACAAAATAAAGAAATAAAACGTTGGTTTCTCAACCAATAAACTATTTAATCTTTTTACAACAATTTAACAACGTTTGCTCAATTGGTTCTAAAACAAACAAAACCGCGTTCATAAAAGTTGGCTGTATGCAAAGTTGTCTATGCCAATGTATCGGCAGGAAAAAAGTAAAGAAGAAAGTCAGGTCAAGGGTAATCTGTAGATAGAACAAGGAAGGGCCCGTAGGAGTCTGATAATGTTATCCATCAAAAACCTAATAATACAGTTAATGAATATTATGGAAAGGCATAATTTAGCAAAACTATTAAATATAGTTTCAGTAAAGAATTCAAAATGCTTATTTTACAGATAGAAAATATTTAAAATGATGTAACATATTCCTGAAAGGGTTTCAACGAAAAGACAAGGGAATCCAAGAGGGGTGGATGGCAACGGGGTGTGGGGGCGAGGGGAAAGGAAGAGACGCGGACTGGGACTGGGGATTTTGGCGGGGAATCGGGCGGTGGTTTTTTTCTTGGGGAATCTTTTCTTTGCGGGGCTGACCGGCCGGTCTAAATTAGGATTAGGGTGAGTTAGCAAACTGATTATCAAACTAAAGTCTACAGTGTGTCGGTAATGTGGCTACAGCAGCAAATATTGAGTAGTTCAGCTGTGAAAGTGCTATAGCTTGAGAAACGTTTTGGTGAGATGGCTTGGGCAAATCATGGCTGAAGCAATGCAGGCCGTGGTACGATTCATACCAGTGGATTGGATCTGACTACATCGATTTGGTCAAGGTAGCTCTCTAGATCATTCTCAGGTCTTAGCAGTAAATGTGGTAAAGTCTGATTTGCATCTTGGAATGTTGCTGTAGTCTACAGAACCATACTTCGGTGTAGGCTTCACCTACATACTTGTGTTTCAAGGTTGATTAGAGTTTGTGTTTGCATTTGTTCTTGATAAATCAACTGGCTTGCATCAATTTCAAACATTTAATCAATTTGATGGAATAGGTCTATATCTGATCGAACGGTGAGTTTCTTTGCCATGTTCTTTTCTCACTATGGGTCAGGTCTTGAACATGGCACGCACATTTGTTAGGAACTGGTGTTTGGCGTGGTAGAAAACCAGCAAACAGACAGTTTAGCAGTAGTATTTGCAAGCAGTTGAAGTCATTTACATAATAAAGTAAATTGTTAGGTAGAGTCTAAAACAACCAATTAAAAACAAATCCAAAATAAACCAAACTAATGAAAACTTGAATCTATCTAATAAAACAATAACCGGGCACAGAGCCTAACTAAAATTGTGAGTGTAAAATCTACATACAAAACTATGTACAAAAATAAACTAAAACCACATTTGTCTCAAATATTGACTAAACCAAACTAAGATTAACAATTACTGTTAATATTCTAATCTGTGTTAAACTGTGTTCACAAAAATCTGTTTTAAATCTCAAATGTTAATATTTCTACAAATCTTGATAAATAAATAGATTATTTTTTAACTCTTTCTAGTTGTTTAATTGCTTTTGGAAATCTCGACTCCCTGAAAAGATCCTGGTTACTATTTCACAACAAAGGGTCCTGTTAGGCTATCTAGACGATCACATTTTGGCCAAAGAAGTAAATTTTCTGTAATATTAGGTACTCATAAATTGCTCTTTTACACAGTACACATTTAACTTACACTGAGCTAAATTGTAGGTAGGAAACCTAGGTACTCATACTATATTTAGTAATCTCCTGTGAAAGAACCATATCTTGGACATTCAACGGAGGCAAAGAGGGAGTGCTGCAGAGGACTCCAGAGGACTTCTTCTTCGGGAACCAGCGGTCATCAGTGGCAGGAGCAAGTATTATAAAGGGGACTTAGGGATCAGTAGGAGTCAGTGTAAGTAAGTAGCAGAGTGGAGTAGAGGTTAAAGGGGTGCGCGTCACAAATGGTACACCGTGACCAGGCTGTTTATGTATGTATCTTATCTGGCCTTATGCCACAAATGTTGTTGTGAAATGGATAGGGGAGTTGAGATTTTCCAAAGCAATTATTAGATCATTTGTCTATTGTGTATTTCAGCGTTTTAATCTTTTTGACTAACTAATCTGATAATACTTGACTGGATTCACATGCCTATTTATTGTTGTGTTGTATTTTTAATTAAAACCAAAATTATCTTTAACTATTAGCTAGGTAGGTTGTTAAACTGTGAAAATGTGGCGTATGCAAAATTATCATTTCATTAAAAAATATTAGAATTGTGTCTAGGTCAAACAAAGAAGTAAATAACTAAAATAACTTTTTATCAATGTAATTAAATCAAAGTTAAAACTTTTTGATTGATTCTATTAGGTAACTTAAATTATTGTAAATTAATTGGGTTTTGCCTTCTATTACTTTTAAAAAGTGAGTCTGTGTTATCTGAATGAAGAAGTTTAACTAATTAATTAAAGTTTTTCTCCTTCTGAGACAACTTGAGGAAGTGTTTTGGTTTAATAAACATCGCCAAGTAACTATTTGATCTCTGGGAGAAGTTTGAATTTAGCATTTTACAAATTAGTTAGTTAGTAAATTAGTATGAGATTAGTTAGATTTTCTTTGTATGAGAAAATGCTTTGTTTAGAAATGGATTCAGAAAAATTTAATCTGAGAGAAAGATTGAGTCTATATTGAGTGGTTTGCAAACATTAAAAGAAGTAATCTATTCTGAGAAGAACCTAGGTGTCCTGTGGGTTGGTTTAGATTGATCATTCATTTTGAGATTCAGCATAAGGCTATGTGGCTATTTTGACAGCAAGCAGTGTTAAGCTTATTTTATTTTTTATGATTATACTTGGGATTTACAGTGAGGGTTTAAGGTCAGCAAGAGTGCAAAGATATTTAAGTTCTCTATTATTAGAATATCTCTTGAATAGAAGGTTATCATTATGTAAAGCAAAGAGATAGTAACTTAAAGCAAGAGTAATTAGGCAGAAGAGAGAAATAATTAAAGCAATGAAAGTGATTTATTGAAATTATAATTCATACATTCAACATTAGTTCTTAATTGCGGTGATTTCAGTTATTTAATATTTATTTTCTTAAGTACTTACTTAGTCAATCACTCACTCATGCATAAATCTTAGAAATTTTCACTTATATGTGCAATTGTAATAGCAGAATTAAATTTTCAAGATAAGGTTTACTCCCAAGCAATAAAACTTAAAGTAGATTTGGTCTTCAAATTAGATATTTTGATAGCACTTTTAGGTAGGCCATGGTTAGTCTGCATTAGATAGGGTCTTAGGAGAATAAATTTTAATGTGCTTCCGGACGGGTTGTATTTCCTCTTCGACTTGTCAATTCTGAAAAATAGGTTAATAAATAAAACTTATTCACGGGAGCTGTTCATGATTTAGGCCGCAGTATTAATGTTTTCCTATTGTAAGAAAAGTATCTAGTGGTTAGCATTTTAAGTTGAAGGCACTCAATGAGTTTTATGTAGGTATCAATTTATGGATTAAGTATGTATGATTTAACTACACTATTATCTAGATCAACTTCCATTACAAACTAGATCAGAAGGCAACTTATATTGTATATGGATGTCAAACTAACTGTAAATTCTTGAGTGAAGATAGAAAGACAGAGAAACAATAAAACAAACCTTTTGTTGTTTGTAAATTATACAAAATCTTTGTGTGATCATTGTAGATAGTGTAGAAGTCCTCCTTCTTGTGTTCTTTTGCCAAGCCAAGAGTTTAGGTTCCTTTTCTTCTCTGGTTTAGTTTCATTGAAGAACTTTCAAATCCTTGTTGTAGACTCATATAACCTAAAAAAAAAATAACAAAACATATTATAAATAAAATGTTTATTTAAACTAAACCTTTCAATAGTCTGCGGGGATTAGGTAGCCACAAAAAGTAATAAACTTACTTGGGTTTTTGTTTTGATGTGTAGGTAGTGTTTACGAAAGTTTTAGTTCGAAAATCATAAACTTAATTAGAATTAGTATGAGGTTACAGTTTAAACGAGATGAGGACGAGGTCTAGATAGTCAACAACAATCTTTGTTGTTTCTGTTCTTCAGCTTTCAATTAACAGATTACGAATCCGATTAGACGTTATATGGAATAAATAGTAAAATAAACAACTCTCTTGTCAATCAGTGTTGCCAGATGCTGATCGGTCAATGTCGCCAAAATTTAGAAATACTTATAATGCCCGACGAATAACTTCATTAAATAACTTTGATTTCGCATGGTTGTACTTCATATAAGTACTCTGTTTTTTAGCCATGTGTAATTCACACAGTTCTGAAACTATCTTTTGTATGTTTGTACATCTACTCGCTTCTCCAATGTATTAGTCCAGTCCATCCAAAGGTTATCTAGAATAGATGACTGTTAGTGATAAGGCCGCCATCTGTACTCTTAAGTTAAGAAATATGTGTGTAATTTCCATTTTGATGTACAATAAAGTGTTCTCTAAATAGGTATCTCTATTTCGGGTCCCAATTGCGGGGGAACGCCCGATGATTTAGAATATTTCGGAGGTTAGGTTAGTCAAATTAGCATAAATAATACGTCCCACTGTAGGCCACAAGCCTTTTCTCAGGGAGAGAGTATGGGTTTAATCACCACGCACGCCCATCGCGGATTGGCGATTTCAAGCGCTGATGTATATGAATAACTCAGGACACTCAGGTTTCCTCATGATGTGTTCCTTCACCGTTAGCGAATTAGCATATATCTAATTAAAACAATTGCCATCTCCATCGCAGACTCATCCCGATAGCGCGGAGTTTTGTACAGGTTATTTGCCGAGCATTATAAAATTTTAAATACTTACCTTGTTCTGAATTCCCAAGTAGCCCAAAGATCGCGTCATAGCCAATGGGTATGATGACAAATTTTGAAAAAGTGTATAATATCCCAAAATCTACATTATTTACCATCTATTTCATAATCGTGGTCACAGTTAAGGTTAAATGATAAAAAAGACATTTTAGCTTTTAGATTTAAAATTCCCACCGAAATATTCGCCAATGCAAAAGTATAAAATTAATCTGTGTAAAACGTAATTCAATACTCACGTGGAAATTTTTACGTTCTAAATTCCGCTGAACAACTCAAAATTCTCTCACCATCAACACGTCTATTTTAGGCAAATCACAACTGTCTGCTTTAGTAAACCCTTGTTCTATGATGTTTGTTATTTCACTCAGGATTTAAATGTAATACAAATAAATAAGAAAGATCGTAAATAAAACCAGAGAACCGGTTGTTTATTTACTACGATAGACTTTTAAGAGATTGTTACCTATGTCACGGATTATAAAGTAGTATGTTCAGTTCACTATTCTATGTTTACTCGCGTGTTCCTGAAAGTGACATCATTCGCTATTCAGCTAAAATGGCGAACGTATGATTTTTGTAGATTTTAATTATCGGAATAATTATCAATCCCGCTCTTAATAAATAAATGCGTGCTAAATAAATGTCTTAATAAAAATAATTCAAGTTTTGTTAAATGAATACATAATTTTAGTGATTTTCCATTACTGTCATCATGCCTATTGTCGTCTGGTCGCTGATTTAAATTTTCGCCAATTCACGTTTCGAGATAGCCCAAATGGCGATAAATCGCCCCATCTGGCAACCCTCTAGTCAATTTCCTGTGACTTTGTCAATGGCCAAGGGTGAACACACACTTTCAGAAATAGTGATTAATCATAAATTGCATGTTATCGTGTATTAAATTAGGTGTAATTACACTTATTGGTCAAATATAACTTTTGGAAAGAATTGACTCAAGTCAATAACATTAACGGTGAATTTAAGTAATTCTATAAATAATCTAACTTTAGTCTTATGTTAGAAGATTATTTGGTAGTTAATGATAATAAATACGCACTGAATGGAATTTCGTATAGTTTTTCCAAGGATTAATAAAGTTATATTACAATGGAAGATTAATAATTGTGGCAATACCGTGTTCTTAGAAATTAATTGATGTTTGGGAATTGGTTCAACTTTAACGGATTTTCTTTTAATTGCTGATGGTGAATCGTAGATTTAAAATATCGGGAATTAAAATAATAGAGAACCATTAAGTTAATTACAATCTTATCTCAAGGTGTTAATGTAGAGTGTATTGTATTATAATTCTGTTGAAAATTTTCATATCCAAATTTATCCACATAAATGTGTGTTTGTTTTTTACGGATTTTAAAAGGGAGTTGATTTTATTAAACAAATACAAAACTAAGTTAAATGTAATAATTGTTTGAATTCAATGTCAGAGAAAATCTATTTCACTTAGAAGGTTAATTTTAAATGCGAATATAAAGGGGAAATGAAATAATCAGCTCAACTTAAGAAGTTTAGCGCCGTTCAGAAATTAATGTTGTTGCATAGTGTAAGCGTATCTTAAATTATGTAGAGGGACTGTCTATAAATTATGAGTCTTGAAGGTTAGTCCAACTTTATGTGAGTTTGGAATTTGGTTACAAACAAAAGTAAATCTTCTTTCAAAAGTTCAAAATCTAAGTATCCTATAAAACTAAATTTCATGATGTAACATGTTCTTCCAACTCTAATTTGCGAAAGGTGCAGGATAGATAAACTGCAAAGGGAAGCACAAAAGTGACATTCAATTATAATCTAACAAAACTTTTTAATTAGTTACTAAGTCATTAAATATCGTAGGAAATCAGTGAATCAGAGAAGCGGAAGTGATCTGTCAGGATCATGGCAAGTGGCACTCCCTAGTCTCCACCTTCACCTCTGGGATATAGGCGTAAGTTTAAGTATGTATGTATGAAATCAGAGAATCAAAGCTACATAAGTTCAGTAGATGCAGTGATAAAGTTATAACTTGACACAAACTTTTTAGAAAGTACTAGGTAATTCAGATAAATCTTGTAACCTTGTAGGTACTTATTAAATCAAAAGATTTGCAAAGGCATTCAATCAAACGGTAGGAAGCAGTAGGCAAGAGTATATATAGGCAGTTTATCCCAACGTTACCCACCAACCTAAATTCACTTAACTCAATATTTCCAACACATTCAACTCAATAAATAAATTAGTAAAATAGTTAATGTTGTCGAAACTTAGCATAGCAGAACTTTCCCCATGAAAGCAGCTAAAAGGTAAAAGTCAATAAAGGAATAATTTTAATTAATTTCGTATGAAAGTATTACATTTTATCAATTGCATCCATAAGGTCCTAAGAGATTGGTCATAAATCAAGTTCTCACTTGAATAATATTTCAATTATGTACGTTTCATGAAACATTTTGACGGGCAACAGTAACTTCATTATCTAGAAGCTCTCCTTATATTAAGCTGCCTGCTTGTAATTAAGTCCCAAAGTAAACTGTAAGTAAATTCTTTCTCTGGCTGTGCAATAAAGTGTTCTCTATTTACCTATCTATCTAAACTCAAATTCAGGAATTTTGTTCACTGTAAAAACAAAAAAGATTTACTTAATGAACGTCAAAACTGTTGATCTCATCATTGATGGATATGTGAAGGAGGGGTCAACGGCTGAGGGTCAACGGGGAAATTTAATAGTTATTCTTTTTAAACAGGGCTTGGCTTAATTGACAGAGGTTTAAACTAGCTGCACTAGACACAATTGCACCATCCCCACCAGCACTAATTAAATATCAGACATCTTATCTTCCTAAGTAATCCTTAATGTTATACTAAGTTTTGCATAGAGTACGTTTGAAACTTTTTTGAACCATGTGTGTGGTAGCTCTAACATATTTTGAGGAATGTTATTGTGGAACCGTAAAGGCACAGAGCCCCATAAAGGATGTATAAGTCTAAATTGTGGATATGACAGGCTATGGTTATTCCTAGTATCAAAATTAAGATGGTTTCCAATAATTTCAAAATTGCTGATTTATAAAATAAATAGGTGTTACATTTTGGTAGGTGACCTGTTTAGATATGCTGTGTTAGAACAGATAGATTGCCTGATAGAAAATGCCATTAGTATTAGGTAAGTCCAAATTTTGTACACTGTGCAATAAAGAATTAACAACAATAATAGAGTGAGAGTTATGGTCTACATGATTAAATTCTGTTGATAATGATAGTAAGTTATATAGCAACTGTCAGTCAGAGTGTTTTTGCACGTCTGTAACTGGTTGTTAAGCTAGATTATACCATATTAGCTAGTAATTAATACTATTAGCAGATTGTAACAAGCGTTGACATTTAAGAAATTCGTTACTTTTATTAGGTATGTATGGTGTACAATAAAGAGGATTATCTAATTTAATCTAACTAGAGTTTAGATTAGACGTGACATCAAAGTAGGGTGAATGTACCAATAATCAGCACAGCTATTAATCATCAACGCCAATGGATAAAAGGGTGTGTTGATCTCATATTTTCAGTATAAAATTAAATTAAGTTTACATTTCTTGGACCCTCTTCTAAGAAACAAAACCCTAAAAGCCAAATAAAATAAACATCTGCTAGGAATAAAATCGGAATTTAAGTTAAATATCGCAATGTTAAACAGCATACTGTAATAAATTATAATACATAAGCTAGAAATTGATACTATTAGGAGGTTGTAACAAGGTTGAGTAACGTCTAACATGACATCATAATAGGGTGAATGTATCAATAATCAGCACAGTTGTGCTTTACCGATAAAAAGGTGTGTGAATCTCGGACAGGTATTTTTGATAAACTCAAATTCTCAAATGTTTTAAACTCTGGTTGTAACAAGGTTGAGTAACGTCTAACATGACATCATAATAGGGTGAATGTATCAATAATCAGCACAGTTGTGCTTTACCGATAAAAAGGTGTGTGAATCTCGGACAGGTATTTTTGATAAACTCAAATTCTCAAATGTTTTAAACTCTTTACAAATAAATTAAAACCTAAAGGCGAAATAAACGATTAAAGGGAATGAAATATTAATTTATGGTTAACAGACTAGTATAATATAATATAGATATGGGGCGTAATAAAAAAATCATCTGTATCTGTACTCATTGTTTTAAAACAAATTAAATGTAAATAGTACATTCAAACACAATTAAAATAAATAACTTTAATAAATGGTCCTCAAATTTTGCTCACAAACTATTTTGTAAATTCCCTAGACAACCTAACTAGGAAGGGAAATAAAATTCTGATTCATAAATGTGTTCTTTTAGTTGGGGGCGACAAAAAAAAATAATAATAAAGTAAATACCTACTCAATTGTAAAATATCTTGTGTTATGTCGAGACATTCAAGTAAGAGAAACGAAATATTTTGCAACGTTCTCGAATAAAGGGCAGCATCATTTCAGAGAGAGAGTCTTCATAATAGCACATAGTGAGGAACTCATTTAGTAAATTCTGTAGACATCCTAACTAGAGAGGTAAATAAAACCCATGTAACCATGCTAAGCTTAAAACGAGTTATGTGATTTTAGGATATTTCAGTTTGGGGGGCGAGAAAAATAATAATAATATTTTTATAACTTCTAAATTTCATTGTAAAAGATCTTGTGTGTGCTTGGAGGCATTCTCGTAGGAAGGGTAAAAAAAAATCTGAATTACCAATAGTACTTTGTCCCTTTACATGTTTTTATGTCATGTGTATCTACTCTGGTGTATAATAAAGAATATTTTTATCTTATCTTCGACAATATTGACTAAGGGCAGGGTCATTTCAGAGAGAGAGTCTTCATTTTAGCACGTGTGGTGGTAGGGAGGAATTCATTTTGTAAATTCTGTAGACATCCTAACTAGGGAGGTAAATTAAACCTATATGACCATGCTAAGTTAAAACGCGGTTATGTGATTTTAGGGTATTTCAGTTTGGGGGGCGAGAAAAATAATAATATTTAAAGTAGATTCTGAATTTATTGTAAAAGATTCTGTGTATGCTTGCGGGCATTCTCGTAGGAAAAAAAAAAAAACTAAATTACCAATAGTACTTGTACCTTTACATATTTTTATGTCATGATACTCTGGTGTATAATAAAGAAAATTTTTATCTTATCTTCGACATTATTGACTAAAGGACGGGATCACTTCAGAGAGAGAGAGAGTCTTCATTTTATCACAATGTGTTGTGGTAGAAGTTGCTACAGTGGCACAACCTTTCGGAAGTTTTGGCGGAATTAAAAGATATACTATAGTGTATATTTTGGGTTGTAAGATACATTTTTTAAGAATATTTTCAATAACCTTAACTTAAATGGTTTGAATATTTTATGTGAGACAGCCATAGGTAGGGTAGATCTATGTCAGAAAATTTTATCAGGGTTAATTCTTATAAACTCTGTAAGTTATTGCTATTATTATTCCGTTAAATTATTTAGTGGAGGAAGGGAAACAACGTTATTCAAACCGGTCTCCAGAAACAAAATTTTTAAATTATTGTATTAAATTAATGTAACTTGTCACGTAAAACAAGTTAAATCCAGCAGTGAGATACAAAGTGGCTACTCAAATATTAAAGGTGATGGGAAAAATTATAGTTACAAAATTGTTTGATAAAGATTTCAAAGTTCATTCAAGTGGCAGGAAGACGCTGGGTGCAGGACGCTTCCAACCGGTTGTTTTCTGGAAATCCATGGAGGAGGCCTATGTCGGTGTCCAGCAGTGGACTTCTTGTGGCTGCTCATCATCTTGATGATGACAAAGTTGCTATTACAGGTGCTAAAGTTCGAAAGTAAATAAATAATCTAAAATTTAATTTAGAGAATTGTATCCTGTGAAATATTTTAATTTCAAGAATAAAAATGTAATATTTTTAAATGGAATTTATTAAAGAGGATAGGAACTATTTCCCTCCGGGACACAGGCGAAAGTTTATATTGTGTTTAGGAAAACATTGTTGGTTAAAATTGTTATTGCACCTTAGTCTGAGTTATAACTATAACTAAATCTTAATTAAATTCAAGGAGTGAATATCTAAAGAAATGTCAATTGATATTTAAAACAAAATACATAAATAATATAATCATTTCAAAATTATATGTTTTACCCGGCAGTGGAACACAATTTACTATATAAAAATGTAAATTCGTAGTTTATAATAAAAATAAATAGCGTTAATTTTTATTAAATTAAATTGGGTTATGAGCATAGGTATTGTAAATGGAGTAAATTTAAACATAGAAAATTTAAAACATTTTATTAACAAATGTTTTAAATAAAGTATCTGAGTTAGGTCAATTTTGACTTCATCTTCCCGGACTGGACTTGTGATTCGTTTAGCAGCGTGAAATGGGGAGGGGGGGAGTTTGAAAGGGAAGATTTGCAAGAGAAGGAAGAATTTTCTAAATACTTAAAATTTGTTTCATATATTTTGAAATGAAAGACGATGGAAGACAATGTATTTTGTCTTCTTAAGAGTACTTCGGTTATTTGGTTTATAGAAGTATGAGAAGAATGGATAAATGCTGAATAAAATTCGAGTTTTATTTGGAGTGAAGGGCTTTGCGAATTAAAAGAAACCAAAAGGGAAGAATAAGATTATAAGCATTCAATCCCAGAAACACAACACTTAACAGAGATCTCGCTTTAGACGAAACTTGGTGCTAGGGGTAGGCCAGATGGCAATCGTTTCTTCGCAAGGCGAAACTAAAGTGAGGTCTATACTCCACACGGAGGAAAGACTAAACTGATCTGGACACTACTATGGGTGCGAATCTGCTTATAGGATTGGTCGGCGTAACGCCTTACCCATAGTATTTTTAATTTATTTAAATTAATAATAAAACAATTGTACAGAAGAACTTAAGCTTGACCAGTACTATTATAGAGAGTGCTTTGGCCAATGGTTAACATTCTCCGTCCATTAACCAATTGGTTCAGCGAACGAAAATCTAAACAAGGGACGAATTGTAATGCACAATTGGCTTCCAAACTCTAAGGATGTGCTTTATGTCATGTGGGCGTATTTGTAGGTTTCGTACGTTCGAAAAATTGGAATGTTTCGGAACAGACAATGCGAGGATCACTAGGACTGGAGTGGATTCACAACCCATCTTTCCCGTAGGACTTTGGCATTCAGGCATCTTGTGCGATTGTATGTTGTCCATTACCGATGAGTCAGCAAGTTGGATTTTCAATTGTTGAATCCGTTTCTTATTGGATGGTTTAAAACACAATACACTCAAAATTTCACTCTGAGAAAGGTGCTTATAATCTCGGTCGTGAAACATTTGTGAATAAGTATAGGTGAAGTTTCTTTCAGTATCTAACTTGCAAAAACTTCAGGGGGCGCTGTGACGGTCCGCACTGCCTTTGCAATTCGACCGCCACTTATTCACAAATGTAGGGGAACATAATAATCCTTTGCGTTGTACAATAATCAATAAAATGAAACAAATTTTGCTGTAGTATAAGAGATTCGCTAGATGGCGCCTTTTTGCAATAAATAATAATAAATATTTATTATTTCGGGCAATAATGTCCATTACTTTCACATTACAAAATAAAGAAATAAAACGTTGGTTTCTCAACCAATAAACTATTTAATCTTTTTACAACAATTTAACAACGTTTGCTCAATTGGTTCTAAAACAAACAAAACCGCGTTCATAAAAGTTGGCTGTATGCAAAGTTGTCTATGCCAATGTATCGGCAGGAAAAAAGTAAAGAAGAAAGTCAGGTCAAGGGTAATCTGTAGATAGAACAAGGAAGGGCCCGTAGGAGTCTGATAATGTTATCCATCAAAAACCTAATAATACAGTTAATGAATATTATGGAAAGGCATAATTTAGCAAAACTATTAAATATAGTTTCAGTAAAGAATTCAAAATGCTTATTTTACAGATAGAAAATATTTAAAATGATGTAACATATTCCTGAAAGGGTTTCAACGAAAAGACAAGGGAATCCAAGAGGGGTGGATGGCAACGGGGTGTGGGGGCGAGGGGAAAGGAAGAGACGCGGACTGGGACTGGGGATTTTGGCGGGGAATCGGGCGGTGGTTTTTTTCTTGGGGAATCTTTTCTTTGCGGGGCTGACCGGCCGGTCTAAATTAGGATTAGGGTGAGTTAGCAAACTGATTATCAAACTAAAGTCTACAGTGTGTCGGTAATGTGGCTACAGCAGCAAATATTGAGTAGTTCAGCTGTGAAAGTGCTATAGCTTGAGAAACGTTTTGGTGAGATGGCTTGGGCAAATCATGGCTGAAGCAATGCAGGCCGTGGTACGATTCATACCAGTGGATTGGATCTGACTACATCGATTTGGTCAAGGTAGCTCTCTAGATCATTCTCAGGTCTTAGCAGTAAATGTGGTAAAGTCTGATTTGCATCTTGGAATGTTGCTGTAGTCTACAGAACCATACTTCGGTGTAGGCTTCACCTACATACTTGTGTTTCAAGGTTGATTAGAGTTTGTGTTTGCATTTGTTCTTGATAAATCAACTGGCTTGCATCAATTTCAAACATTTAATCAATTTGATGGAATAGGTCTATATCTGATCGAACGGTGAGTTTCTTTGCCATGTTCTTTTCTCACTATGGGTCAGGTCTTGAACATGGCACGCACATTTGTTAGGAACTGGTGTTTGGCGTGGTAGAAAACCAGCAAACAGACAGTTTAGCAGTAGTATTTGCAAGCAGTTGAAGTCATTTACATAATAAAGTAAATTGTTAGGTAGAGTCTAAAACAACCAATTAAAAACAAATCCAAAATAAACCAAACTAATGAAAACTTGAATCTATCTAATAAAACAATAACCGGGCACAGAGCCTAACTAAAATTGTGAGTGTAAAATCTACATACAAAACTATGTACAAAAATAAACTAAAACCACATTTGTCTCAAATATTGACTAAACCAAACTAAGATTAACAATTACTGTTAATATTCTAATCTGTGTTAAACTGTGTTCACAAAAATCTGTTTTAAATCTCAAATGTTAATATTTCTACAAATCTTGATAAATAAATAGATTATTTTTTAACTCTTTCTAGTTGTTTAATTGCTTTTGGAAATCTCGACTCCCTGAAAAGATCCTGGTTACTATTTCACAACAAAGGGTCCTGTTAGGCTATCTAGACGATCACATTTTGGCCAAAGAAGTAAATTTTCTGTAATATTAGGTACTCATAAATTGCTCTTTTACACAGTACACATTTAACTTACACTGAGCTAAATTGTAGGTAGGAAACCTAGGTACTCATACTATATTTAGTAATCTCCTGTGAAAGAACCATATCTTGGACATTCAACGGAGGCAAAGAGGGAGTGCTGCAGAGGACTCCAGAGGACTTCTTCTTCGGGAACCAGCGGTCATCAGTGGCAGGAGCAAGTATTATAAAGGGGACTTAGGGATCAGTAGGAGTCAGTGTAAGTAAGTAGCAGAGTGGAGTAGAGGTTAAAGGGGTGCGCGTCACAGTTTGAATGCTAAAATAACTAGACGTGTGAAAATTCTTGAATTTTTGGTTGTTCTAATTTCGGTCTTATCAGGTGCTAAAAGATTTCCAAGTTCCACATATGGTGTAAACTTGGAATTTCCATCCTTACAGGGTGATCCCTCAAACCGATAAGAAAAATCTGACTTGGAAAATCCGGTCTCTACAGCTTTTTTGTCAAAGCCTGAGAAAACGGTAACATTACGGGGTAGTCTTGTCGAACAAATGTTGAATAAGACCTTGGGTTGGATGACAACGTTAACTTACTTTTTACAAAATGGCGTAAGTCAAATTTCAAGCTGGCTCCTAAAAATTTAAAAATTCTGATTTTTATCTCTGGCTCCGTTTTTCTATGAAAATTAGTATTGGAGGTTTTTGCGGTCGCTGATGACTACTCTGCGCCATGTATTGAACGCAGTTTTGATGACTTCCAGCCTCCCGAACAAGCCGGTTTCCGAAAGGGCTTTAGTACCATTAGACCACATCCACACGTTGCGGCAAATTATACAGAAGACTGAGGAGTATAATTTGCCATTATGCTTTGCGTTTGTGGACTTTGAGAAAGCCTTCGATTCGATCGAGTTATGGACAGTGCTCGAGTCTCTCCAGCGTTGCCGTATTGACTATCGGTATATCGAGGTGCTAAAATGCTTGTACAACAGTCCACTATGACCACAGAACCACTATGTCGGTCCGAGTACAGGAACAGAATTCGGAGGCAATTCCATTGAAAAAGGGCGTAAGACAGGGAGACGTTATCTCTCCAAAAATGTTCACAAACGGACTGGAAGATACCTTCAAGCTTCTGGAATGTCAGGGACGCGGCATCAATATCAATGGCGAGTACATCACTCACCTTCGATTTGCCGACGATATAGTAGTCATGGCAGAAACGATGGAAGACCTCGGCATAATGCTCGAAGACCTCAGTCGAGTTTCCCAACGGGTGGGCCTTGAAATGAACATGGACAAAACGAAGGTCATATCGAATGCTCGTTTTGTGCCCACCCCAATAACATTGGGGAACTCGACTCTCGAAGTTGTAGACGAATACGTCTACTCAGGACAAACAGTCCAACTAGGCCGGTCCAACTTTGTGAAAGAGGTCGAATCCAACTTGGCTGGGCAGCATTCGGGAAACTTAGAAAAGTCCTTTCGTCTAATATACCTCAATCGCTCAATACAAAATTATACAACCAGTGATGACTTAAGGCACTGAAACGTGGCCTCTCACTATGGGCCTCCTAAGAAAGCTCAAGGTCACGCAAATAGCTATGGAAAGGCCTATGCTTTCTCTACGGTATCGAATCAGAAATGATGAGATTCGTAGAGGAACGAAAGTCACCTTAGCCCAGCGGATTACTAAGTTGAAGTGACAGTGGGCGGGGCACATAGCAAGCAGAACTAATGACCGATGGGGCCGAAAAGTTCTCGAATGGAGACCACATATCGGCAAGCGCTGCGTAGGACGACCAGCCGACAGATGACCTCATCCAAGTGCCTGGAAGACGCTGGAT
Organism: Yponomeuta malinellus; assembly: GCA_947308005.1. NCBI lineage: Eukaryota > Metazoa > Arthropoda > Insecta > Lepidoptera > Yponomeutidae > Yponomeuta > Yponomeuta malinellus. The sequence goes on along the minus strand of OX371007.1, from coordinate 510,974 downwards.
GAAATCCGCTTCCAAGTCTTCCAACTGGTCTTTTTGGAAATGCATGGAGGAGGCCTATATCCAGCAGTGGACTTCTTGTGTTTCCATGACTCGAGAGGTTTCTTTACAAAAGCTGCTGAAAACTTAAAATATAGTGTAAAAATACAGAGGTTTTTATAAACATTTTAAAAGAGTGGAAATTTTGATAAATTTGAAGCTTGGATTAAGATTTTGGCTCAAAATCTTTGAATTTAAATCATCGACTTTACGCATTTTTTTATTTTATTTTACACTAGGTACGCGCATTCACTAAAGCGGTTTCAAAAGGGTGAATATGTGTCATCGCTATCGTGCCTGTGTGGCCAATAGTCCATTGAGCAAATCTGACTGGATAATTTTTTTCTATGGTATAACACAAACAAAATTATAAAAAATTTAAGAACAAAAGCAAAATAATTAATTTTTTACAGAAGAAAAAAAAACATTTCAAAATGGATATTGACCAAAGAAATAAAACAAAAATTATGAAAATGGAAAAAGACTTCGTTGCTAAGGATGTTGGCAAAAGAGCTACAAATGGATTTGAGTGCTTATTTGGCCTGCATCCTTGTTTCAGCACAAAGACTGATAAATATAATTATTAATCAACAGTGCCTCCTCGTCTTAACTTATATTGGTATATTATAACAGATTAATCTGTTGATAATTGTATTAATAGTGTAATTCATACCATTTCTATTATTTCATTCCAATAGCACAGGAAACATACAGCATTTAAGTGATTTTTGGCGTTAAAGCTGATAGTTAAAAACTATCTATACTATAGTGCAGGGAATTCTAGTTTGATTGCGTTGTGTGGACGTTATTATTATTATAATTTTGGAACTCCCCACCGACGAATATTTTCAAGATACATTAAACTATTCATTGTGACACTTAAATAAAAATATGTAATATCGGTAAACCAGGAACGCAGATTTTTGTTTAATCTACTGTGTGATACAGTACTTCTATTTCTATTTGGTTACTTTTTGTTACACTTTTCCTTTTTGTTAAGGTTTCAGTTGTTTTTTTTTGTTACGTGTACAAAAAACTTACCTACTTTCTTTTGTTGTCATTATAATTACGGAACCCAAAAAATATTATGCGCGTTAAATTATATATTTAAATTACGTTGTACCTAAAAATGAGCACCGAATAAATCTTGAATAAAAAAAACCCGGATTTTGTGCCAACCCTAGCAAAAACAATTGAATAGGATCAACTTATACATGTCATGGAAGTGTGATTTATATTACATGTAGGGAAGGTAAAGAGCATAATTATTGCAGTGTATATAACTTATCCCAATACAGCGGAATTTCGAGAAAATAAAAAAACTAAAAACAAGTACCTACACACGTAGTATATAAATTATAATTCCTACAAAATTTTTAGCATTACGCCATTGATTCTTCTAAAAATACTTCCGCATGTACAATAAAATGCGTGATAAAAATATACAGCGTTTCATTTTATTTAAAACAGAAAAACATGTCAGGCAGATAGAAAAAAAAATCAGAGTCGAAATCTACACAGATTCATTTTGTATGTTTAGAAAAGGTTCTAAACATAACATTATTGACACAATTCATATAACTATGTAAAATATTTTTCACTTCTCATGCTCTAAAAGTTCGTCTTTATGTCGTGCGTAGGCGACATAAAGTCGCTTTTTATGCTCTAGAGCATAAAGTAAAATCTTCGTCGAAGACCAAGGCAATCGCTGCAACAGCCACACGAACATCTTTAACTTCATACAACAACCTCTTTATTTTATTTCGTTTCGTTCGTATTCTAAGACCAAGGCAAAGATACGAACAGCTTTAAATATTTCTCATTGCTCTAATGTAACTTTCAATTTTAATTAAATTAGCATTTACTATATTTACATGTTGCTGTTTCATTTCCTCGCAATCGAAGTGAAAAGTAGAGTGTACAACTCGTCCATAAAACCCATTTTACACTCGACTTTATATCTATCCTCGCTCGCAAGCTCGCTCGGATGGATAAACGTCTCGAGTAAAATGGTGCGTTTTATGCACTTGTTGTACAATCTACTATTTCTATACATATATCCGGATGGGAACGACCGAGCCGAGTTCGATAGCGCTATCTTCTTCTGTCGCTACGGAAGTGAGCGGTGCGGAAATACTAAGTACTGTAATTCGGCTTGGTTCACTCAAAGGTTATGAATCAAGTATTATTCGTAACGCCCCAATCGAAATTATTATTTACCAACACATTATTTACCGCCTATGTACCCTACAATCTAACGAGGAGGCGAAGTGCGAGCGCAAGGAGTGAAACAAAACTCAATCAAACTAAAATGAACCTTAAATGCTAGTAATTAGAGACTACAAGGCTCGAGCAACAAGTCTGGCCGCGTGCGGCCGACCTAATCGCGACAATAAATGGATTATAATACATAGGTAGTTAGGTTTAATTTTTAATGAACCTCACTTTTACCGTGATTTAGGCACAAATACTAAAACGATGTTTCGCTTAGGTTGGTAATGTTACAATAGCTCGGATGGGAAGAGGCGTCCCTTGAACGGCAGAGAGCTCTTGGTTCGAATACTAGTAAATGATCGGTTTCCTTTTTACTTTTCTTTTTTAGTTATATACTTAAATAAAAAAATACAAAAATTGGGATTTTATATTGTATGTTTTTCTAACGATTGAAGCTCGATCACTACTACAAAAATCAGTTGCCGTGCGTTGGTCTTGCAAACACTCGAAAATGTCTCCACCGATTGGACTAATAGCTATATAATATTTTTTTGTTTTGTTCGGACATGGGACGTGGGGCGAGGGCGCGGAAAAGACCCATCCCTTCAGGAGCCTGTTTCATAGAACTACAATTCATTGTGACTATGACAATTCGATGTACATTGCAAAGCCGATTAACCCACAGATTAAAAAATAGACTCTGCTGCGCAGTGTACTTCGAATTGTCATAATAAACTACGAAATTATAGTTTTATGAAACTTGACCCAGTACATTTTGTACGAAAGTGAATTGGAAAGATGCGGCGTCTTTTTCGGTCCCTCGCCCCACGTCCTTGGCCTACAATCGGTAATTTTGTATGAGAATTGCTACTAAAAATTAGTTATTTGTATATTTTTATCATTTATATATTAATTAAGTCTCTTATTTTATGTTTGAAATAATTAAAAGACTTTGAATTAATTTCACTATATGGCGCTCGAGGTGAACTTTGGAAGGTTGATTTATGATTGATAAATCGCTTATGAAAAGTTACAATGAAATCAATGGTGATGCGAAGAGCGCCTGTTCACAGACAACAGGCAACGAGTAGGCTGGGCTTACCTCGTAAGGCGTAATGTGATAAATTGATGAAAACGTTTTTTCTGAATGAGTAACTATGGTTCCTGTTAGTTTTAAACATTAACATACAAGATTTTGATATTGCCCGTAAGACTGTATAAGCTTAAACGTAATCCACTGCGCATTTAAAATGGTATATAAATTCTTAGCTTTTTTTTAAGCATTCTTACGGAATATATTTACTCATAGAAGGCGTAAGGTTATGACAGTTGTCAAACATCCAATAGGGAATCAAGGAGTTAAATTATATCATATATAAATTTCAACGGTCTGCCATGTTCCTAGAGGATGTCACAAGCGATTCAAAAACGTCTGCTAGCCAGTTCCAGCACACTGTAGCCCCTTAAGGAAAGTCGCTGCTGTAAATTTCATACGACATTTTGTCTCCCTGTCTCCTTCGACTAATATTAGCAATAATGGTGAGTGACTTTATATTCGTAAATAGGCTTGAGACTTACAACACATAGGTCACGATATGAGAGGCTTGTTTGAGTGCAAAAATCTGCCAAGTGCGTGTCGGCCCACGCTCAGCGTAGGGTTCCGTAGAACTCGCTCCGTTTGATTTGCTTCACAGAACACACCTCCATCAACGTCATTTTCAATGGATTTTGTATGAAGTTTTCCTTTTATAAGTTGGCCGTCTATTACTCGTTAATTTGTAAAGCCTACTAAGCCGCGATAGTTTTCCTTTTAAGTTCATTATATGTGCTACTACCTTGAATTTTTTCACGTTCCTATAATTAACCGTTGATCAGGAGAGGGAGTGGATACTACTTGGATAAAAATTTGCGCTTGATTAATATTTCGCAAACGGAAACGTAAATAAATAAAACTCCACGTGTCGCTAGACCTATGTTTTTTTAAAGATTTTATTCTACCGTTTTGTCGGCCTGATTAATGTGTATGTCTTTGCCAAATTTCAGCTTTCTAGTACTTATCGTCTCTGAGCTAGGCTGTGGACAGACAGACGGATAGACAGACAGTCGGACGGACATGGCGAAACTATAAGGGTTCATTGTCGACTACGGACATCTAAAAAGAGTAAATAAAGAGAATTAGTAAATTGAGCTTTAGCGTGCTGGGGCTTAGGTATTATTTCCCTCGTAGAAAACTTTGGTACCTACATATTTATTGTTCGTATCAGTTTCTGAGTGGATTTAGCATCTACTGTGATGCCATCACATTTCTCTATTGTTTTATTTCCATTTTCATACAATCGTTAAACTTGACGGGGTCCATTTGTATGATGACTTAAGATTCTGCAGGTAAGATTATTAGAGATTATCACAAAAAAAACTATTTTGGTTCAAGTAATCTACAAAGTAAGGAATGAAAGAGGACGTTAGTAAAAAAAAAATTGTTTCGAATATTTACATTATCATCAGCAGGGTACAGGCCTCCTTCGTGGTTTTCATAACCATGAGGGGTTTTGCCATAATCGCCACGCTTGGCAGGCTGGTTGGCGATCGCAGTATGCAGTTGGAATCTCAGGAAGACGCTGCTGCCCGTCTGCTGGTAATTTATTTCCTCAATCACTTTCTACGACATCCACGGAAGGAGATGGAGTGACGCTATTCTTAATCCGGCGCCACACGGATGATTGTTCTTAATCGTGGAATCAATTTTAAAAGAACTTATACAAAAAACAAATCATTTCTGTCAACTAAATTATGGAATACAATCTCTTTGTTCAATGACGTGTGATATGTAGTTTCAACTTCCAAGGATTTACGCAAATCTTGATACTTTTTTTCAATATATTCTTGGAATAATCTATTCAGAAACAGATTACCTAGCTTCCACGTCCAACCAAACAATACAGGTGGTCAGTAGATCTACAGGGTTTGCCTAATTAGGCTACACGCGCAAGGCCGAGCCTTTTTATATCCTCTTCGGTGGTACGTGTACGCTCGAGGAAAATTCAATAAAAATACAGAAGGCGTATGAACCTATGGCAGTACACCCAAAGGTTATCCGGAAGAATAATTTTTTTGGGATAAGGCCGTCTGTACGGTTAAGTTAAAAAATATCTGCGTAATTTTCGTTTTTGTGTACAGTAACGTGTTTTCCATGCACCTTTTAAAGTAAAGCAAAAGTAAAAAATATTTATTTCTAAGGAGGTGAGCCCCAAACTAGGCAAATCCTGTATCGTGTTAAAAGCTGTCAGTTGGCCAAAGTGCATACAAAAAAATGCGATTATATTCGAAAGCGTTTAAACCAAAATCGCACGGTGCGTTCATTAGTAGACCCCTCTCCAAACGCAGCATTGATATTGCGGGCTGTTTCTGCCGCGTTAGTTCCGCGTCGGAACTCGTATTCAAAAATCACTCGAATTTTTGCAGTATCCATCTTTCTTGTCTAAATTGAATAACAAAAACAATTGAAAGTCGATATTCAAATTTTTCACATTTTTAAAAAAAGAACATCATAGAAACCATTTGAAAAAAGTTTCATTCGAAAACCTCAAACCATGAAGATTCTATGTCAATTCAAAGAACCTATTGCAATGAAACGGCAATTTCATACTTTAACTCCTATTACTTTTATTGCACTTATACTAGTGTACACGAGAACCACTTTATAGTTGGTTCATCTTCATTTTAATAATTTTTTTACTACACTGCTGTCCTCCAAGGATAAAAATCAGCAAAAAACTCCTCGCGGACATCACTTTTTGTGATCTTTTAGAAATTAACATAGAGTCTGCGTCTACAACCATTTAGAAAACGTTTTGAAATTCAGTGAAAAAATTAAATATAAAATGTTTCTCAGGTAAAACACATATTATTATGTATTTTGGAAGAAGCCTGGCTGCCCATAGCACAGGGAATCCTAGTTTGGGAGCCAGTAACCACTTTTTTAACCTCTTTTTTAAATAAAGTTTTTTTTATTTCATTTTCATTTTCATTTCATTTCATTTGTAGATTAACCTGATTTTTCGCATTTCTTGGCACCCCGAAAACCTTGAAAAAATCATTTTTATGGTTTAATTTTTTTATTCCTCCTGAGTGTATCTGTGTCTTCTATGGTAAAAAAGCAATGCCTATTCAATCTGAGTTTGACAAAACACTTTGATTAGGAACTGGGAAACTTGACAAGTTGGAGCTGGCTACACTTCTGTTTTGTACGTAAGATACTCCCAGTAAGAATTAGAATAAGAATGCTATTCAATTCCATCATGGCTTCCCTCGTAAGCTCTGGAGAATTTCTGTTTACGTGAAAACGTTACAAAGTTAAAATCATCATGGTTGATCTACATGCCAACAGCCTTGCCAACCCGACAAAGACCATCGTGAACGGTCAATTCAAACAGGCTTTACAAAGTTAAATTAAACAAGCTAGTCAGCTTATTCACTCTACAAAGTAAAAGTTTTGCCAGCACTATGAAAACCTTACCCAAGTGTACTGCTTGACGTTTCCAGAACATAGACTAAGAGAGGACGATGCGCGCTCAATCGTGAGCGACTGTACACGTATACTCTACACTCATTCGTATACACACACACAAACTAAATCATAGCTGTCAAAGAGTCATTTCAAAATTAACATTATTCAAAACTACCTTCATTTAACTGAACTGACATTGATGATGTTTATTTCAAATTACCGACTTTAAATCAAAGAGTAAACAATCAAAAATAGTAAATCGCTATTGTCTGGTAGAAGGCGGTGACGAGGCTCCGACAAATATAATATTTCACCCCAATTTAATTCTAAGTCAAGTGTCGTATTGCGTGTGCGTTTCAAACACGTGTACCGAGCGTCCTCAAATCCTTTCGCCGATCTATTAAAGTTTTGCTTGCGTCATTATCATTACCATTAAATTTATCATCTGCCTGTTATCGAAATAGGCCGAATATTAATGCCTATAGTTGGAGCAGTTAATAAATCAAAGCAATTAGTAATTATAAGTAAAGCTTAAACGTTGTTAAAACAGAGACTCTCTAAATTCAAAGAGCTCTGACTGAGCTCTGTTCTTTATTGTAGAGTTTTTTGCTCTTTATTGAGTAGGCTTAGACTTCTGTACGTCTCCATTTAGTTTTCCAGAGATCCTAATAACTAATGCTAAATTGAATACATTTAGCGTATTTACCTTTATCTATTCTGATCCGTGTAGGTCACTTTGAGGTCTGAAAATGCTACTACAGAGTAGGGATGAGATAAAGGTCCGTGCGTGTTCGAAGTAGATTCTTGCTAAGAAAACGAAACGCTAGGTAACCCAACTGAAATGTAAGTGACTTTACATGTAGCTACAGACAAATTGGTTTTGTTATATTGGTTCTGGAGTCTCGATGGAATTGCGAATAAAATAATTGCGTTTCTTTACTAATGCTTGTCTATGCAGGCGACAGCACAACGACCTTTAAATTCTTAGTACTATGTATAAAATACACGGCAGGAACCTTATTAGCTGGATGAGAATAGCCGAGGACCGTGCTCAGTGGCGTGCAATAGGAGAGGCCTATGTCCAGAAGTGGACAAGCATAGGTTGATGATAATGATGATGATGATGATGAACCTTATTATGAAAAATGCGACATTATTGGTAGGGTCGTCAACGTCGCGCTTGAGCCCGACAATTCACTCAAATCTAAGTCTTTGTCGCTAGATTCGAGTGAATTGTCGTTCTCAAGCGCGACGTTGAAGACCCTTCCGAACATATCGCTGATTTACAATTAGGGCCCAGGGCTAGTGTAGTGAGCACTACACATTACGTATTTTATTCCAGATAAATATATAGAGGAAACTCTATCGATACATACACTGCAGATACAATCACTTACAACTTTTTCAGGAGAGTCAGACCACTGTTCGGCTGTACAGGCACTGTCATTTCAATGTAGCCATCTCGACTGTCATACAAAGCTGCCACATGGTTATAGATAAGCAGTTAACCTGCAGTTAAACCAACAGCGCGCGTCCCGGCTACGTGTGAATCTTAGCAATTATGCCGAAACTCCAAACAGCCTATTTACTTCGGCAATTTGAGGCCTCGTATGCAAACGCGTCCTTGCGGGAACACGTCTCAGCAGATTATCATAATCAAACATGCAAGCCGGTGGCTCAAGTCGAGCGGGAGAGGTAACCGGAAATAACCGGACAAGTGCGAGTAAGGGTTCCGAGCAAAAGATTATTTCATCTCATGCAACCCATGTTTTTTTTTGTGAAATAATCTTAAATTTATGCTTTTAGGATTTGTTTTCCATCGTTTATGCTGTGAAACATTTTTGCTAAATGTGATGGTTGTAGGTCAAAGCAAAAATAAAACACAACACGATCACTTGTTCTGGAGTCAAACTAGGATATCCTAAATGTGCCATAATTAGTAGTATCGTTTGATAGCACTGATTTAGAATATTTCTTTACTCATTCCAAAAAAAAAAAAACAAAAAGTCAGAGCAAAATCGTACTCATTAATTTCTAATTTCTATTATTTTACGTCCAGCTTTCTTCTTAACAGATAAAAACAAAAATTTACGGCAAAATTGTACTTATTAATTTCTAATTTCCATTATTTTACGACCAGCTTTAACTCAACATTTGAAATCATAAACGCAGAAAAATATTCAAGTAGTAGTTAATTAAAATGACACTTTGATTTATTTATTTATTTATTTATTTGTATGATGTAAAAATTGATTTTATGGTAAATAAATATTTTCACTTTCACTTTCACTCTCACTTTCACTTTCACTATGATGTTGTGTAGAAAATATAGTCCTATTACTACCTTATCTTAATGCAACGTAGAGTCGTTTAAAAGCTGTTTTAATACACCCTAAATATGAAAAAACCTTTATTCAAGTAAGCACGGCCCGTGCCAAGGTCTTGTTTCCCCCGCCCCGCTCGCCCCCTCGCCCCGCTACCCGAACCACAGGTCTACGCCGAAGACAAATGCCGCGATATAAAAATGCGCGTCCCGGCGAAAGTGTCGCCAAATTGAACTATTTTGTTAGCGACGTGAGCTGGAATATGGGTCGTGCATTTTGCGTCACGCGAGATGTAGGAAGGGCGGATGAGACAGATGGACCTCCTTGTGAGAAATGTTGTGGATTCATGAAAAGTGTTGTAGGTGAGACAAAGAACTGAATGCTTTGCGTGGAAGGGATTAGAAAGAATATCCAAATGCAAGCGGAAGGTTCTATTGTCTGATTTGATAACATTTCTAGTTATCTTACTTTGAACCAATTTTAAAGTAGGTTCCACTTGACCCCACTTACAGAATAACATTAGATTTACATAAGTATATGTTATTCTAGGTTTTAAATTCGTGTTTCCTGATACACGTCAATTAATAATTTGTATAATGATATTTTAGGAACCATTTGCACGGAGGAGAAAAGGTGAAATTGTCTCAAGAAAAATATTTTCCTGGATATAAGTATAACCCTTCAATTAAACATATGTGCTTTTAAACATTTTCTATCAGATTGTGACGTTCACAATAGGAAAAGAAACAGAAAATACATAAAATACAAATTCGAATAAATGGGGAAAACAAGATTGGAAACAACAAAGGTTGTTGAAAATTACTGTCTAATTACAGTGTTTTGGGAAAGGCGCATCTAGAAGAAGAAGAAGAAGAAGAAGAAGAAAGACATTTATTATACCAACAAGATACATCACAGAAACAAAATAACACACCCCTATAAATGGTTAATTCATCATCATAATCATCATCATCACCATCCTCATCAGCCATTAAACGCCCACTGCAGGACATAGGCCTCCTTCGTGGTTTTCATAACCATGAGGGGTTTTGCCATAATCGCCACGCTTGGCAGGCGAGTTGGCGATCGCAGTATGCAGTAGGAAACTCAGGAAGATGCTGCTGCCCGTTTCCTTGTAATTGATTTCCTTAATCGCCTTCTACGACATCCACGGAAGAAAAGGAAGTGACGCTATTCTTAATCCGGTGCCACACGGAACCCTATATTTAAACACATCTTTTTTCTTCACATTGGGGAGTTTGCCCTCTGAGCCCGACTCGAACCCCTTACACTATTTTGTCAACGGCGTCACACCAAACTGAGTATGTATTTCAGGTGCAGGCTTTTAGTCTTTCGGACTTTAATCTTCAGAATTTTTAGCTTTGAGTCAAACGCTCTTTCGAAATGGTTAATTAATCATTCACATTTATTAATTTTTGGAAATCCATGGAGGAGGCCTATGTCCAGCAGTAGACTTCTTGTGGCTGAATGATGATGATGATGATGACGATGATTTATTTATTAGAGCTGAGGCAGCGGAGCGGTAGAACGCCGACTTCTTATTCGGGAGGTCGTAGGTTCAAATCTCGGTATGTACCAATGACTTCGTTTTCTAAGTAACGTACTATTTGTGAAATTTTAGTAACACTACCACCCGTTAACGGTGAAGGGTAATATCGTGAGGAAACCTGAGTGTCAGAGATGTTCACATAAGACAGCGCATAAGCCCAAAAAAGTCTTGGCATGACTTTTACAGAGCTATCCATAGATAATTTGTTTGCCTGACAACCCTGTTAATCAGATATTTATTTGCTTATGCCTGGATACACGTTTACTGACTTATCCATTGACTTGGCGCAAAGTGTCCAAACTATGGAGCTATGCTGAGCAGCGGAAATCTTAGTTCTAACAATCCTTCAAATGCATCTTCTGTAGTATTTTTTTAATGACTCGCGATACTCATACATGGTTAAATATTACATACATAAACCCACACCTATCAAAGAGGTGTAGGGAGAAACCAAGGACTGCCACTTGCCACGATCCTGACAGATCGCTTTCGCTTCCTCAACGTTCATTACTCACGCCGGTTGTGGGTACTTTTTATTTTGCCCTTGGCTAATACATCACCTATTTGGTTTTTAAATATGAAAGGGGACTTATCGCGATTATATATTATCGCCATTAGACCCGTTTCAAATGATATTATTATAACTATGCATCTTCTGTACTTCGCCCTCCCGTGCACGCTACATTTTCCGTCCCACTGTTTGTCTCTTTTGTTGTCTCGTGCCGCGGATGTTCGACTATTGTTTCGTCTTTTGTTCGACGGCACTTGCTCGCGGCCATAAATGGGTCAGGACGTAAGTAGACTTTATTACGAGCGTAAATTTGTTTTAGGACCTTCAGAGGCAGCGCCTACTGCACGGCAATAAGTTAGTTGGATATAAATGACATATAAAAAAGTTATTTGTAGATAAATATAACGGGCTTTGCTCTGGAAATGAATGAATAAAAAAATGAACGAATTACTATTATCATGATTACATTTTTGAGGACTTCTTTGAGTCTTCTTTTGATAAATGGGACTGCTAATTATTAATGTTTAGTTAATACAAATTAGTTTCTTTATTAACGTGTGCCTCCTACCTTAACTCCTGCTTTAAATATCAAATTAAGAGCTGGGAGTGCTGAAAGCCAGCGTTGGTTCCAAACAGGTGGTAACTGACATGTCAACTGAGCTCTCTCCAATTACCAAACTCGTTAGACGGAGTCTTAAAAAATGTAAATCTCTACTATTGTTGCTTTTTTAAATTATTTGTGGTTTGGTAATAAACGATTTCTATTCTATTCCTAAGTCTTTATGAAACAGTTGCGCCGCAGAACTTTGCGACGCTGCCTGCGTTATCAATTGCAATTATTAAGTTCTCCTGAGTGCAGGTGTCAAGGCACCTAGGGCACGATAAAAAATAGTCCATCGTCTGAGAAGTACCGCACAAACAGTTCAAATTATCGCTGTCCGCGAACGCCCACCTGGACATGTTTTCCTTACTTCGACCGACATGGGTCCGCAGCCGGTTCAGTGATTCCTATATTGCCCAGGTCAATTTAAGTCCAGGCGGAAGGCTCTCACACAGCGGCACAAATGGGGTAGGCAGAGAAATCACCCATATCATTACTGGCATATTACTTTAAACATGTTCTAGAGTATGCAATAGGACTGAGGCTCGGCCTGTGCAGGATGCTGGGCATCCTACAGCGCTGGAAAATGTAAATCAAACTCTATTCTAAATGATTCAGAAAATGGACAAATAGTCTGAGTCACTTAGAATACAGTTTGAATAATTATTTGGTCTAAAGTCTGGCCTTTTTCAGCGCACTCTTGTCCTCTTCCTTTCTCTGTCTATCTTTATCTCTTTCTTTGGAATGTTTTAGTTTATATAGCATTGTTCAATAATGGAAACAGACATTTGATGTGTAAGGGAGGCTTAAGAAAGAAGAGACAATGTCGTAATGCGTTGGACTTTATGACGCTATGGCATAATTCCATTTTGGAGTTTCCTACACCGCTTTTAGTACCATTTTAATGTAATGTAGAGCGGAATTAACTACCTAAGTCACAGTCTGATGTTGAATATGAAAAGGGGCCTCCACTCAATTACGAATACACTGAAACCCTAAGTGCGTGACAGTCAAAATTAAGAACTCCAATATGGTTCATATTTACAATTACCTTTTGCATCGCAGTTTCGATCACGTAGTGCCCGCTTAGAAGAATCTCACGATTTTTTCACGGTATAGGCATTTTGCTTCATAGTCAGAATAATGTTTAGTTCAAATGATGCATAGTCATATTATAAGGTAGGCATTTCGCTTCCTTTTCAATAAGGTTGAGGTAAAATTTGACATAGACGTTTTGATTTCTAGGCAGCATGGTCAGAAAACTCGTTTATTTATAGACAGGATCGATACACTTATGTAGATGATTTGAACATGATCGATAAACAGACGGATTGACCCCTAAAAACCCGTCACTAATAATAATTTAGATGCTGAAAGCAAAGGACTGAATCATACCTGACTCGCAAGAGCAGATGTCATGGCACTGTACATTCGCGCGGGGAGCCCTTCCAACTATAACAAAGAGCACTTCCGTCTGAGAATCTTAACTTGAAAATGTCTTCAATAAAAAAGCTAAGGAATCGTATAATGCAATCAATTCTCGCGTTTCGAATAGAATACGAAGAAGCTTTGCGGACTATTCTCGAGTGCACCTGCAAACGGATCTTATAGCTTTCAATTCCTTCCGGTCGGAATTTTATCGGCGCCTCGCTCTTTTCAAAGATAAAACAATTTTTGTTCAAGAAAAATAGGAATTTAACGCCCATCTTTAGAGGAATTTAATAACCTACCAAATTCAAAAATTTTTTTAAGTCGCACAATTACTGTACCTCAGTCTTTTAAAATTTAATTAATAATTAAGGACCAAAATTGAAACGACTAAGTTTGAGACAAAGACTCATTTTCTGGTAAGACAAAGACTCGTTTTCGTATTACTGAGTTACCAAAGACGCGGTTAAAAAAATTTATAAAGGTACTATTAATAAAAATACGATCCCTTAAAACATTCCTCAGATGCAGTTTAAATAGTCTATGGCAAAGGAACAAAATGTAACCACACGTTAATTAAACTTCCTCTTATTATCTATCAAGTTCTCAGACCACATTTGTCAAAAATGTACTGATTTTAATAAAACCACTAATAGTGTTACATTTTACGAGCGAGACAGCATGCTAGGCGCAAAAGCCTTAATTTGTCACAGTTTCAAAGCTACAATAAATAAAAGTTTTTGATAGATTTGTTGTGGATTATCGGATCTTCATGTTATATATTTTTAAAACTAGGTCTCGTACTGAAGTGGCTTTATTTTTCGACGTCTTTGATATCTTAATCAGGGCTTCCCAAACTTCGAGACGTAGCGGCATTATCCCAAGGGCGTCACCAAGCGATCCACACAGATGCCTACTAGTGATGACGACTCTTCGCGCTTAAAAAACTTTATGAAGGATTGGGTGCGCATACCTCTTTGATTTAGTATAGCATATCTCGTTGATATATTATTGGGTAGAACTACATACTGGTAGGTACTTTTTGGCCAGATAGGGCGTTCCAAAGAAATGGAAAACTCCTAAAGTCGTCAAAGTCAAAATAAATTTGGGAACCTTGTCTAAATTATGTTTAATGTTACAGTAGCCCTTTTTGCATGAAGTGTACGTCACACATTTTTGGATCCGCTTTTCTGGCAATCTCGTTATACCTTCAGGGATCTTAATGTAGAATCGTATACAATGCCCCATGAAGGATGTTTTTGACCTTTGCCAGCCTAAATTTTAGACATAGCTACCTATTCTTTCTAAATTACAGATGACAGCCTCGTTGGTGTATCGGTTAACACGCTGGAGTACCAAAACAGAGGTCATGGCCCGTAGGTCACGCCTTGTTATATTCTACAGGTGGTGCTAAATGAGTAACAGTAAATTGATCGAAACTGCGGCTATAAGTATCCGCGATTCATTGTATTCAGATGTGATGTCGGGTGATATTATACCTAAAAGGCAAGTATGGTTCATCTTACAGGCCTATCGCAATAGCGATTTGCGAGCAATTTGGAAACGAGGCAATTGTGCGACGAGCTCGCCGCGTTTTGGACACTTAGTAGCAAAATGGATTGATCTAACGAGGAAACACTGCTGCTGGCTTTGTTACTTCGAAGACACAGGAAAGTAATGCAGATACAAGTCAACGACGAATCTGGGAGGATTCATTACCAAGTAATCGATTGGGAGAGAGCGACTACTATGTATTCCAAATAACGAGACGATTTTGAATTTAAGTTATAGTGCTGTTAGACTTTATCTTCGTATGCCAAGAGCGACAAAACTCTGCTGCGGTATACTAAAGCCTCAACAGCTAACTTTCCTCTCGCGGTGAATTCTCTATTGAAAAATAGTACAAACGCGGTCGTTTCTGCGTGCATAGACATAAATCATCAACGCCGTTTATTCTATCGTCGACATTCGATAATAGGACGTCCATTGTCAGTGCATAAGTCGGTGTATTTCCCTCGGGCTGGGCCCCGCGGCCAACGGAATGAGAAAAGAACGGAATTGATTTATCAATCGACGTCACCGCCGGCAGGTACTGAGGGCAGAAGCCTTACTTCCAGA
Organism: Yponomeuta malinellus; assembly: GCA_947308005.1. Taxonomy (NCBI): domain Eukaryota; kingdom Metazoa; phylum Arthropoda; class Insecta; order Lepidoptera; family Yponomeutidae; genus Yponomeuta; species Yponomeuta malinellus. The sequence goes on along the minus strand of OX371007.1, from coordinate 495,665 downwards.
GATCATACTTAAGTGAACACTTTTTTAGATGCACTTTTTTGAACAGTGAAGGATATTGAACCGTCACGCTCGGTTCAGTGATGCGGACCTATATTGGGTTCGGTGATGTGGACATTCGAGTCGGTCAGACGCTGACTCGCGTATACTCAGCTCCAGTCATCCAAATTTAGAAGTGTGCTGGAAGGAGGGATATCTTTTTTGAGTGTAAGCATGTATGTGTATTTCTTTGGCACGCTCTATAGCCTAAACGGCTTGATGGAATTTTAACTTGCGAGGGGTCGTTAGATTCATCTCAACTGTGAGAGTGACACTGGTTATATTTACTTGTATTGTAAAGCCATAAGCACACATTCTCTTTTTTATTTTATTTACAAAATATTAAAAACTAAAATCTCATTTGGCTTCCCTCGCTACCTGTATGGTCGAAATTTAGTTTCTTTCTTCATGCCACGTAACGCTTGACATGTTTCGCTTTTGCGTGAAATTCAATTTTTAATTGGAACAACACCCAAAACACACTAGCCTGTTGGCTGTTGTTCAACAGCCGTCACAACTAGGCTGGCAATGAAATCCTCCAGTCCTATAGGTGGTAACCAAGGATTTTTGTTAATGGGATTATAGTCACATTTGACTTGAAACTCGTAATTTATTTAACTTTTTTGCTGATCGTACAAAACGCTCCAGGTCTAGAACTGGCAACTCTAATCCTATATTTAGACACATATTTTTTCTTCACATTGGGGGGCTTTCCCTCTGAGCCCACCTCGAACCCCTTACACTACTTTGTAAATGGCGTCATACCTGAGTTATTTCAGGTGCAAGCTTTTAGTCCTTCAGAATTTTTGGCTTTGGGTCAAACGCTCTTCCGACATTATAAGCATTCGGACAAACTAGTATTCGACATTTAAAATTTTTAAGTTACACATAGAGAACGAGATGACCTAGTAGAGACTTACAAAATCTTAAACAACTACTATGATGTACCAGACCTTGCTAAAATGCTATACAAAATGAATACGGACAAATATCTACGAGAACACTCGCTGAAATTGGCCAAACAACTATGGACAAGCAATCCCAGAAAACACTTCTTGCCGAACCGTGTAGTGAATACGTGGACTAAACTTCCAGACAGTAATTAGAGGTAGACAGATAGAGACAGAGAACACTTTATTGCACAACCAGGTGAAAGAATTACACATCGTTTCTTATATCTAAGTAGTCAATAAATCATTTATCTATCTATCAAAATAAATCATTTATCTATCTATCTATCTAGTAGTAATCAGTGCTCCTTTGTGAACTCAGTGAAAACAGACTTTATAAACATTTTACAAAAGTGATATACACGCATCAGCTTAAAGCCGTTTGTGTATTAATTAATAATAATAATCAAATCGGAACTTCTGTGTGCGCTATATTGTGACATGAACGCGCTAGCAGCCATTATTGAAGCCCTCATCTTTAACGGAACTCAAAAGCGAGATAGTTACTAGGAGGAATGCGGGCTAAACTTGTTAAAAAAACTTGGCAAAAACGTCGACTTCAACCCAAGCGGACCAACTGAAAGGGACTGTAATTGAATTTGTTCTATAACCCAGTTAATTTCAAATGAATATGCATGGATACGCCGGATTTGAATCTTGTTTGAGAAGCTTTACCAAGTTTGCTTCTCGGCTTCCGATTTGCTCGCCTACTCTTGTACTTCGTTTTTGGGGTTCCGTAACCGAAGGGCGGAGGGCTTCAGAGCTAGAGAAAAAAATATAGGGCACCTTAGCTCGCGGTAGAGCACCAATTCCAGGGACCGACTAAGTTAAGGGGCTCAGTTTATCCCTTGTGGGTCCTGAAGATCACTATTAAAATTATTGGGAGAAAAAATACTCTTTTTTAAAACAACGGTCTGTGATATGATATGATATGATATGATATGATATGATATGATATGATATGATATGATATGATATGATATGATATGATATGATATGATATGATATGATATGATATGATATGATATGATATGATATGATATGATATGATATGATATGATATGATATGATATGATATGATATGATATGATATGATATGATATGATATGATATGATATGATATGATATGATATGATATGATATGATATGATATGATATGATATGATATGATATGATATGATATGAAGATGATATGATTTTTTTATTGGCGGCAGGTGCACGACATAAGCTCACGCCTGTATCCCGCAGGATAGGCAGACGTTAATAACAGTAATATTATACAAGCGTCCATACAACAAATCAGAACCTAAAATTAATAATACCTATGTCTTATATTACATTATTATAATAAATTATTGATTTGTACTAATAATTACTTATATTCAGTATTGCATAAAATTAAAAAAACTTCGATCAATATTTGCATAAGACAAAAATTGTTTTAGAAAAAAAGGATCTAAAACTAAATTACGGCATACCTTTAATTTCACGAGCTTTGCCACTCTGCCTCGAATTACGCGGCAGAGTGGCAAAGTGAGTAGCGATGCCTGCAATCCATGCTGAAATTAATCATGGCAGTCTGATTGTCCCAATTCGCGAAGAACTAATTACTTAACTTCACTTAAGTCGAGTTAATTCGGCCACAAAATAAGCCCTCCTACAGTAAGTGGCTCGGGTTGGCATCTTGCTCTGAGCGTCTCACACAGCCTAGTTACGATTGAAATCATCGCCCAAACATGATTACGGACTGAAAATTATCAAACACAGTCACAAAATTTATACAAGCAAGTACACATTAAGTAAAACCAGCTCAAAAACTACTCTAAACTCCAACCGCTAAGTGTTACATTCCAATAGTTTCGCGAGTAAGTTAGGACGTTTCGGGGCGTTCGGTCGGAAGTTCTGATTGTCTTCGGCTAGCAGGTGTGTGATTCAATAATCCTCAGTTGAAATTAGACAATATATTTGGCAAATGAACACATTAACATGGCGAAACTAGCGCCCAAGCTAGGCGGGGCGCGGCTAAGGACAGATGTTCCTCTCGTAACCGACAGAGTAAGTGCCTACTAACTGAGGTAAAACTTGAAGAATGGGTCATAATTTATGGTGTGAAATAAAGTGTTCTTTACTCAGCGTCAGGAAATTTCCTAGATTGGATGTATTGCATTAGGTATATTAGATGCAAGCCGCTTCCAACCGGTCTTTTTGGAAATCCGTGGAGGAGGTCTATGTCCAGCAGTGGTTTTCTTGTGGCTGAATTATGATGATGATGAAATTGGATGATAATGGTAACGGCTTGACATATTCGAAGACTTTCATAGATTTACTACGGCCTTAGCAGGCCTTTGCATGACAAACATGTCGTGCAATTATAATTCGAAATTAAGAGAACTATTCAAATTCTAAAGGCACACTTTAAACTATTTTGGTATTTTTAAAGTGACACTTGTATTTGCTTTCAGAGAACACAATTTGGCGGAGGCGCAGTTATATACACAAAAAATCGTGAAATTATTTTTTTTAAATTAGAAATAATAACTGACTTCAAAATACTACAGCACTAAAAACACAGAAATAACTTAAGCGAAAATGAACTTAAAATTCGAAGTAAGTACATACAAATGTGTAGAAATATATTGATTGAAGTGATTGTATTGTGTGTCAGTTATTATTATTATATTTTGGAGTCGGTGCCCAAAATGTATGCGCTGGTCAATTATTTCTGTATTTTAAGTGCTGTCTCCGCCCGTTAGTGCTCTGTCGCTAAATTGTATTTTCCGAAAGCAAATACACGACTATTTGCTTTCGGAAAACACGATTTGGTGGAAACGTTGTTACTACGTTCACTAAAATCAATCAAATTAGAAATAAAAACCTACTTAAAAACACTATAGCACTAAAGACACAGAAATAATTTAAACAAACATGACCTTCAAATTCGAAGCAAGCGTATTGTGGAAATATATTTTGGAGTCGGTGCCCAAAATGTATGCGCTGTTTCTATGTTTTTAGTGCTGTAGTGTTTTGAAGTCAGTTTTTTTTAACTAACAATTCAACTTGTGTTCGCAAGTTAATGTCGATGTAAACCATCATATTTCCTGGATATAAGCAAGTTTAATTGAAAGGATGGTATAGACATAGACATAATTTTTGATAATGTTAATTACATGTTAAAATGGCAAGTAATAATTACATTTTAATTAATAATTACATGTCGAATTAAAAGTTAATTATTACATTTTAATCAATAGGGATTATTTTCATTAAAATGCCAATATAATTTACGTTCATAAAATAAAATTTCAAGAGTTCAATTGGTAGAGAATGCCAAATTTTACATTGTTATAATAATAGTAAAAATTATAAATTGTAAGACTACATTATGGAGGCTTTTTAAAAGCTAAAAACTCGTCGTAGCTGTAGAAATGGTTGATGTATACGTTCTGAGTAAGCTTGCTTTAAATATCTAAAAATATACTTCAGACCACAGCGTCTGAGCTTCATCAAATGTAAGAATAAGTTCACTCTAGACGCGGCTATGTTTAGATCACCTAGCATAACTAAAAATAACGATATTTGTGAAACACGTCACTGAGAATTTGTCACTTACAACCAATTGTCGTAAAAAAAATTTGTTCTGGTTTTTAGTTTTTTTTCGTGAAAATAGTTCATTTATAAAGGAGCCTGGGCTGAGTATTGACATTGGGTATTTTTTTAAATTTAAAAAAATAACCAGTCTACGAAACTGGAAGTACGTTATGCACGGAAGTACGTCATCAACTGAGATCCTACGAGCTGTCAGTTTCTAGTGATACCACGGCTCGATACAAGAACTCTTTAAAAAAACAAAACTAAAAAGGCAAACGTAAAATATATGTAATTTTTTTTACGGAGTACCGTGATGTCAATAGCTTGGCGTTTTTTATTTAAAAATATTAAAGGTACTCTTATTCACGTGTGGAACGAACGTTAGAAGGTTGAATTACTCACACACCTATTCACAAAAACACAAGAAATCAGTGAATAATATTAATTTATAATTGTAGCATTATATTCAATGATGAAATATCATTTGTAACTAATGTCAATATTTAGAACAATGCCCTTACACACGTTCTACGAGTTTGTATTTTTTTTTTCTTCAAAAAAGTTTTTTCTCCACTTTGCCGATATTTTTTTTCCTGTTTTCCTGCTTTATTATACGTCGTGACGCTGTTTAATAGGTTGGGTTTAAAGTCATATGTTTTGAATATGATGGACAACAGCGGTTTACTGGGGGCTGTTGCCATGGTAAAGCGCAAAAATGCGAATTTAGTATAATTATGTAAGCCCTGATATTTGGAAAAATTGTATAATCCTGAGAAACTTAAACTACTTCTGTAATTAATTTAATATACATTTTTTGTAACTTTGTGTTTTCTGTGTATTTTTTAGATGTATAGTAAAGTATAATTAGAAATCAGAAATTTATTTCAACGTAATGAATTTACATTCTGTTTGTTGAATGCCAATTTACAATATTATCGCTGTAAGTATATAAAGTACTAAAGTGCAATTCTGAAAAACAACTCAAGGAATAAACATTGTTGAACAACATAAACTCTAATCGAGGTAACTTTGTATAAAAATCTGCGTTTAAAGAGGAAGAAGTTCTATTCCTTTTCGATTTTGTAATAGGAGGACGGGAGACACCCGAGTTTCCCATTCGTTAATGCCTGTTGGAGCAAGTTTCATTGTAGGGACTCCTTCTTACAGCGCTTATGTTTTAGGAACGATATTAAAATCCACAGAAACATCGCCCAAAGAATGGCCAATTAGGTTTCCATTAATTAGTTAGCGAAACTTTGAATATAAGTTATTAAAGTATGCCCTGGAGATTATTAATTGGAGACGCTTGTGCTGAAACAATTGAACCTCACTCTGCAATTTGCCAAATTAGTGTTTGGGACTTCATCAGACAGACGAGAATTTGACGTTTGATATTCTTAATATTGCGTTTGACACAATCTAACTTTGGACATTAAAGTGATAACCGCACAAAATACTAAACAGAATTCATTAAAACTTTTTTTTATTTTTGGTCATAAAATGCTTGATTGTATCCATCCAAGACAAGCGATTCGCAGCCAAGATAAACGGGGAAAAATTGGGGTATATTCTTCTTCTATTCGTTACTCTTTAGTCTTTTTATGTTTTAACACACACTTTAAAAGAGAGGTTCAAATAAAACTACAACTTTTGACATTTAAAATAAATAATTTTAGAGATATTAACTATGCACAAATCATCTTTAGAATTACTACTTTTAACGTTAAAAAATCTTCTGTTAACTTTAAAATTAAAAAAGATACACTGAGCTTCATAGAGCTGAGCTGAGCTATCTATCACTGAGCTATCGAGACAGGAGACTTCAATGAAATTAAGCCATATTTCAGCCATAATCAGTAAGCGTAATTATACATTGAAGCTTTAATTTGTAGTGGGGACCATCTATTTTTGAGCTGTTTATTAATTTATACCGACCAAAATTATATGTAGTCCGATGTATTTTATTAAAAGGGGTTTATTTTTTCACAATGCGAAGTAGCATATTCATGTTCGAGCCATTATTTGTATAGGGATTTTCGTTATTTTTAAAGAGCCTTTTAATGGTTACAGGAAAAATTTAAGCTCCTGCAAGTTTCCAACAACTATAACCGTGGTGCCGTCGGTCCTTCGAGCCGGAACGTCGCATGACAAAGTGTGCCGCGCTAAGACGTGAAATTACTGACGCTATAAAATCAAAAAGCCCATACCGCGGCGTGTTTACATCGTGCGAATGAGAAAACCACCTAATTAGACCTAAGTTATATGGTTATATTTAAAGGTACCCATTTAAACACTAATATTTTTATCAACCCTAGAACTAAGAATCAAATCAAACAAATTCTTCTTATTCGAGTGAGGGTGATCAAGCCGGTGTTTTTGGTTTTGTCAAATGATTTCAGATAATTCAAAGCAATTGAATTGAAATAAATTTATTTAAAACAAAATACATAAAGGCTTACCAAAACAAATGCTTCCTATACTGGATAAATCTATATTACATTTACATTAAATCACGCCTGTATCCCATAAGGGGTAGGCAGAGACCGGGATTACTACTTTCCACGATCTTGCAAAACCTATTTAGCTTCACCAACATTCATAAGTCACTACATGCACTCACGCCGGTAGCAGAAAAAGCTAGGCAAACCTTTTCCTAACACCTATGCAAACAAAGACTTGCAATAGACGTGGTAAATGCACAAAGTTTAAATTGACTTTTGTCCTCAACACGTGAGCGGCGATAGAGTCATGTTCTTGAAACTTCATTATAAAGGGTAGTGGCAACGGAACATGGCAAGTACTCGTGTTCGAAACAGGCTTAGACTTGTGACTCCTTTAAGCAGGTCATAATCTAAAACAACAAGGCACAAAAGACTAACATTTCTGTGATTTTATATTCGATCTTCCCGCAATTTTGTTCGCATCCGAATAATAAATTCATGTCTCTCTCCGGACCGTAAACTATCTTTCTGCAAAAAATCACGTTTTTTTCACAAATTGGTTTTGTTTTTTATTCAGTGATAAACAACATTTATTTTCCTTCTATTTATACGTTGATGTTGGCTCATCTACTAATGGTTTATTTATAAGAAACAGATATAGATAGAGATAGAGACCACTTTATTGAACAACCAGAAAAAAAAGCAAGAACTATTATTGTTTTAAGGATCGGGCTAAACTTAATTATTATGGGCAAGGAACCGTAGTCATTGCTTTCCAATAAGTGGATTGTCTGGTGTAGCGCGCTCGAAAACGGTTTGCTCGGTGTAACACGACCGTCGCCGGCAGCCAGTAATTCTCCATTTTGCCCAACGAGGCAAGTTTAATGAAATTCTTGCGCGCAACTTGCAGCGTCGTTTCAGCGCGCGGCGTTTTTAAACCGCCGCGTCTTAACTGCTTGTTCGTGGGGAATCATGGCGCGTCGTAACTCCGCGGAATGTGTAACTTGCCCAGTTTGAGTTGACGCGATGGCAAATAGTTACTTCATAGCATTTATATAAAAAGTTTTTAATGAGGTGCTTCATCTCAAGCGAGTATCTGGTTACTAGCTGTTTTGTATGTGAAAGATATTTATTTCAATGTAAATAACCCACCCACGGTACATCGGCCGTCACGGGCCGTCCTTTTTAGGGTTCCGTAGTCAACAAGGAATCCTTATAGTTTCGCCGTGTCTGTCCGTCCGTCCGTCTGTCTGTCTGTCTGTTCGCGGCTTAGCTCGAGATGAAATTGGCACAGATATGCATATTAACCACGGCGACAAAACAATAGAATAAAATATTTAAAACAAAATCTGGGTGCATTTTTTTTTTCTTGCGTACACCATAGTGTGGGGTGTGGTTGGATTGGTCGTTTAAAATATTTTCGGTTTATTATTACCATTATTTAGGGATGCGTTTGCGAAATATTGTGCATTTTTTGTTAGAATTCGGCCTCCCCCTCCTCTCCTGGTTAAACGGTTGATTGCAGAAACGTGAAAAAATTTAGGTCAGCAGCACGTATAATGAACTTAAAAGCAAAACAATCACAACTAAGTAGGCTTTGCAAGTTAACGAGTAATTGGTGACCAACTTATAAAAGGAAATCTTCTTACAAATTCCGTTCTGTTTAGCAGGTAAAAAAACCGGCCAAGTGCATTTTTGGCCACGCGCAATGTAAGGTTCCGTAGAAAGGCGGTTGTTTAGATGCTTTACAAAACTAACAACTTCATCGAAGTCATTTTCAATGAAATTTGTAAGAAATATTACTTTTATAAGTTGGTTGCCAACTCGTTAACTAGTAAAGCCTATTTTCTAACTTTTTTCAAGTTTCTGCAATCAACCGTTTAGCCAGGAGAGGGGGGGGGGATGCCCTACTCGGCAAAAATTTGCGCGTTAAAGCTTAACATTTTGCAAACGGAACCCTACATCAAACAAATTGTCTTCCTACACCCCTCAAAATCAATGACCAATCCAAGGATATCACACACTATGGTGTAGGCCAGAAAAAAATGCATCCCCAATTTAGGTGTAAGGGAAGTAAAAATTGAGGCGCCTGTCACAAGAACAACCTTTGTCCCCAGTGTAAATTTGGTGCCTTTTGTCCAAAACAATTATCCTACAAGCAAACCTTGGTGGTTTTTGTAAAATTTCCTAAACTTTTCGATGGAATAAGTGTGGACGCAGGAAGGTTTTGTAAAAACTGATTAGTGAGCCTAATGCAGCTGGTTGAACAGTCTTGCCGAAAACCGAAAACAGAAATTCGTTAAAATTGGACCCCAGGTTTTGCTCCAAAAATATAAAGTTTTATTGACTTTTCACTCTGTCTCACAAAACATACCCGTCCTCAATTTCACCGTGTGTTATCAATAAGCACCAGACATGACGTGAAGTGGAATGAAATAGCCTATGGCTAACCCAGCGTTGCAGATTGATCAAAATATTACCGGCAATCAGGCGCTTCTGTGCGATCAATTGAATTCGATTACAGGACAACATCACCGTTACTAAGGAAACAGAGGTACCAGAAGATACACTTCATTATACAGATACATTTAACATTTGTATCATTCATTGACTGCTGCATTCAACGACGGATCGTTGGTGTAGTGGTTTTTAAGAAGCCGGCGATTAGTACCCAATTCTTATTTTTCGATGTGTGTAATTTTCCAAATGATTATCAGGACGAAGTCTTCTTTACGAAAATTCTTGATTTTAAAAATTTTTAATTTTCCGAATTGTTCATATTTTTAATTAAGGTTAGGACGAATGTTGTTTTTTTTTTTTTCAATAAAAAGTACAGTTAGCGATTTTGTGAATTGCTAAGTTTGCCTTTCTCGACCTCTTTCTTTACCTAACCGCTCCTATGCGGAACCCTTTGCGATAGTTTCGATAATTAATGTCCTTGCCTGGTTACCATAGAACAGGGGGATACTCTATGCTAGAGTTTGGGACCGGACAAGTGACTGTATTGTGTAAACGTTGTTATTTAAATATTATTTCCGAACGAACAATAAATAATTATGTATGTTTGGCGCAATACGCAAATAAAAAAAAAATTACAAAAACAAACAATGGAACGAGACTTTTAGACACACAGAAATAAGTTTCTTTGAAACGACGGGCAAACACCAGAATTCCACAGGTTTTGGTTACGCAACGTTACAGGCAGTGAAACTCCAGGAGAAACCGAGCCGCAAAACATACATAAACATCGTTGTGGACCAAGCGACCAAGGTTAGCCATTTGCCACGACTCTGACATACATTTTCGTTTCATCAAGATTAGTCGGTCGCATCATGCTCGTTCGCCAGTTATAAGAAGCCTACTGTTGGGCACAGCCCTCTTCACCGTCACGTCAACGCTGGTCTCCTTCCAAACTCGTCCATTGCCCTCCTTTCGACTTCTACTGTCTCCAAAGAGTAACACTCTGCACCACCAAGGAAAAATAAATCATATATTGTATTATGGGTCGCATTTGCAACAAGTGTCTGTACAATAATATGTTAATAGTGATTTTTACGACCCATGGCCGTGAACCTGTGGCACAAACAGCAGTTTTTGGCATAAATGCTATCTAGTCCCAGGTCCCTGATCCTAGATTCTAAAATCACGCCTAACATGATCGAGAGATTGTACAAACACTTTTGCAAATACGATCTGTAAAAGAATATATGTTTTTTTTTTTAATTGGTGGTACTAGTTAACTTCATGGAACCCCTTAATGTCATCGTTCCATAGTACAAGCGTCCTACCCACCAAACGACGATCATTGTCAGCCGCCACTCTGCGTCCGCCTTCACAACCTCCTTGTTTTGTAGTCACGGGGGAATTAGTCCCTAATTGTGATCACGACGGACATGCTCGAGACGTGTTCTCCGGCGACGTGCAATCGCGCGGTATTGCGACAGAACCCGTGACAAGCCGAGGTCTCTCGCCCAGTTGGACGTATCTTGGGCATCCCAATGAATAGTAACATATTAAACGTCGACAAACTTTGACATCCCAATGAATATAAACTTCCGTGTAGCGCCGGATTAAGAATGGCGTCACTCCATTTCCTTCCGTGGACGTCGTAGAAAGCGACTAAGGAAAAACATTACCAAGAGACGGGCAGCAGCGTCTTCTTGAGATTTCAACCGCATACTGCGATCGCCAACCCGCCTGCCAAGCGTGGCGATTATGGCAAAACCCTTCATGGGTAGGAAAACCACGAGGGAGCCCTATGTCCTGCAGCTGGCATCAAATGGCTGATAATGATATTAAACGGGTCTGATCACGATTATTTATTATGTTAAATTTAATTACCTAATCCCCGACGTTAGACCAGTTTAAGGAGCTCCATAGACTATAGATAACCAGATTTAAAAAATTAGGACCCACGGCAGAGAACCTAGGGACACGGACCTGGGACTAGATAGCATTTGCGCCAAAAACGGACGTTTTGGCGTTAATGTTGTCTTCATCATCAACCCATTATGTCCCCACCGAGGGGCACGGTTCTCTTCCCTGAGGAAGGTATAGGCCATACTCCACCACGGGGGCCAAGTCCGGATTGGTGGAGGCTTGTAAACTAGTGGCTCGTCTACTGTCAGAAGTTGTCAATCCGCCCTAAGGCCTCTGACTTGGCTTAACGACTGCCATCTATCGACGGCAAACGGCACCAACAGCTTAACGTGCCTTGCGAAGCACGGAACCGCTCGGAAAAATGCCACTAGCGTTAGGCATAGACGGCGACCCATCCATGCACTGAACGCGCCCTGTGTTGCTTAACCTTCGTGATCGTTTAAGATCACTCAGGCAGCCGGGGCTACGAGCGATAATGTTGTCTAGTGCTAGGTTTTTTACCATAGTTTCACGGCCATTGGTCCTAAAAAACAATATGAACATGATTGTACGGACACATTTTTGCAAATTCAATTTATAAAAAAAGATATGTTTTGTTTTCTTCGGTGGTGCTAGTGTTACTCTATGGAGCCCCTTAATATATAACTACGTATGGGCATCGCGAGTCATTAAAAAAATAATTAATCTCAATGAATGTCTAAGATAAGTGCTTGTAATTGGTTGGCAGTTGGCACACTTCGGGCATGGAGCCATGAAAAAGTAAATTCAAATTATTTTTTTCTTAAGTGACTTATTGAACGTTACAAGTAAAACTAGGTGTCCGTAAACTTTCATTATACAAAAAAAAATGTTGCTCCGAAACCACTCTAACGATGGCACTTCAAATGGTTATTCGTATTCGCGTATTTGCCGACAATTTATAATAATTGCTAGCCTTATAAAATCGGTGCTAAAGAATCGTCAGAAATCCCGGAAATGAATGCAAATACGAGTGGCCAAGTGAGGCGCCGCCGTAACATGTGGATTTGCGAGTATAAATGTACACACACACAAGTAAAACATTTCCCGATGTAATAGTGATTTTTCAATTTCTTTTACTACCATTTCCGGACAAAAATGTATCTAACGCCACAAAAATTACCCAAAAAAAAGTGGAAACATAAGTATACTTTTTATCTATTTAACGCAGAGTGTTTGAGGTGTTTATTTAGAAAAAGCGTGTCTATGGCTGTACCTACTTGCTTTAAAGTTTATTTTACGTATTTAAGACACTGTCAGCTAAGACTCGTAAAAAGTCTCATACAAGTTCTGAGAGAAAAATAAATGTGCTATTAGATTAACCTGCAACCAAGTTTAATTAATATTATAATTGATTTAGTTTTAAAAACGTGTACTGACGACGTGATTGCACATTAATAACTATAGCACACATTTTATAGCTAACAAGAACTCAATCTGCAGGTTTGCTAAAGGTCATTCGAATGGTGGCGTGGTGGCCGGGTCACCTATCTCCCTCTAAAATGGTTGAGACTGGTGATGGCTGACCCCTGCGTTATGCTCGTGAACGGGTGCTGTTCGTGTGTCTGGCCGCAGCATTACTGTTTTTCCTACTTTTGTAAGAAGTGTTATTTTGGCTTTTAAAGTTATTAGTGGCTGTCACGGAATCATATCATATAGGCTTTGATGTATAAGTTTAAGATGATTTGAGAAAAGATGGTCAGAGTGGAGTTTTTTTTCCCGCTGCCTTTTTCTCCACTACAAATACGGCCCGAAGGCAGCGGCTAACATAGTAACATAGTACATTGACATTCAGCAAACAGAATGTAAATTCTTTACGTTGAAATAAATTATTGATTTCTGATTTCTGATTTCTTAAAGTTTCAGAGCTCGCCACTGGTTGTTCTTATAAAATATTTTCACACAGCTAGGGTTTTTAGTTCAGTGGTCCAATTTTATAATGACAAATTTTCGTCAAAACTTTCGTAGTTTTACACACGCAAAAATAGTTGATGAAACAGGATAAAACAATTGATTAGAGTCCAGCATTTAGTATTGCAGTGCCTACTTTCAAACAATACGGAAGCTGTCATCCGCCATTTTTTCATTTTGTGACGTCATAATATAGCTAGTGACACTTGTGTTGTTAATACCTATTATTTGACACCTCTTTTGTTAAAATCCGTCTAGCCAATGGTCAAAAGAAAACATACATCATCATCATCATTCAGCCACAAGAAGTCCACTGCTGGACATAGGCCTCCTCCATGGATTTCCAAAAAGACCGGTTGGAAGCGGCCTGCATCCAGCGTCTTCCTGCCACTTGGATGAGGTCATCTGTCCATCTTGTGGCTGGTCGTCCTACGCTGCGCTTGCCGATATGTGGTCTCCATTCGAGAACTTTTCGGCCCCATCGGCCATCAGTTCTGCGTGCTATGTGCCCCGCCCACTGCCACTTCAACTTACTAATCCGCTGGGCTATGTCGACGACTTTCGTTCGTCTACGAATCTCATCATTTCTGATTCGATCTCGTAGAGAAATTCCGAGCATAACCCTTTCCATAGCTCGTTGCGTGACCTTGAGCTTTCTTATGAGGCCCATAGTTAGAGACCACGTTTCAGTGCCATAAGTCATCACTGGTAACACACACTGGTTGTTAGCTTTTCGTCTGTCCTCAATGTGCGAATGTTGTGTGTTACCAGGGCCAGTCGTTTTCGTTTTTGGGGGTGGTAGCCAGATCTCTGCCGGAGATTCTTAGCACCCCTTGCTCCGCCGTTACCGTGGCCGCTACCGTAGCCAGGAATAGCGGAGCCGCCGGGGACTGGGGGCCTGGTTTTTTTGTGTATTGCCATGAGGGTATTTGCCTTACTCGCCACGCTTGGCATGCGGGTTGGCGAGCGCAGTATATCGCATTTTCGCAGAAGGCGCTGCTGCCCACCTTCTGGTAATGTGTCCCTTAGCTGGTTTTTACGGCACCCGCGGGAAGGGATGGGGGGGTACTATTCTAAAGCCGGCACCCCACGGCAATGGTCAAAAGAAAACATACACATATACGTATATACATACTTACATACCCGCAAAAAACATAACCCTCCTTTGCTTTCGCAGTCGGATAACAGGGACGTAAACTGTAGACCCCTTGCTATCTCTAAGCTCCAATGACCACTCCGAGGGAAATACTAGCTTTAAATGTATCAAAAGCACTAATAAAATCCCAGCACAAACCGAGTGAAGCAAACATCTAATCTCACTCATCAAGAAAACAGCAAGGCAAAAGCGACCGCAAACCTTCGTGATAAGAGCTAAAGTAAACCAGCGTGTAGGCGGTTGGCGCACTAAGTTATGATTGCAGTCAGGACTCGGGCTAATAGAATGGTATAGAAGACTCGATATTGCATTGAGCTGAATAAGAGTTAAAATCTTGGAGATTATTTTTTATATTCGCTATAGAAAATAGCGTTGGCCTAACGGACTTGCATTTGAACAGGTACATACAAGTAGAATATGACTGTAGAATTTCAATTTAACAATCATGCCGAAACCGCTATTCATCATGGTCGTGACGTCACTCAGTATGAATTTGAATCGTCATGGTTAAACCCCAGCCTAATGTGATTGTTCGCATATTATGTGACATCATAGCCGAGGTAAACTTAGAACATCATGGTTGACAGCGTTTTTATCTGATCGTGAATGGTTTAATTTAAAATTGAAGTTTCGTAGTTTCGTTATTAATTATTATATTCCTTATTCCTTTCCGAATTAATTATTTTATAATCACAATATAAAAATCTTTAGCGTGTGTTTAATCTTCAGTCGAAGATTAATATTTAATACTAGCTGACCTGGCAAACGTTCTTTTGCCATATTAATTAGCCTACGACCTATTCTCAGACCTACCAAATATACACAAAAATAATCATATAAATTGGTGTAGCCGTTTCGGAGGTATTCGATAACAAACACGCGATTTTTATGTGTTAGATTTAATTTATTATTATTATCGAGTTTATATATTATCTAAATATTGAGCTATATCGAGCTCAAGGTCGAAATATGCGCATACTTCACAAATTTAAAAAATTAACATACTCTCAGCGCCACTCGCACCATCCTACTATTCCGGGACTACCGGTTAAACCTGGAGTTGCCATGGTTACCAGGACAATTCGATACTGGGTTAACGGTTTAGTGGGTTAACCACGGGTTAGTGGGATGGTGCAAGTGGCGCCTATTCTTCTAAGTCGTAGCCTCATGCCTTGTAGAAAAACCGGTATTTTAGGTATCACAATTGATGCAGCTTCAATGGGGCTTCGTATAGACAAATTGGCGAATAGGCTTATATCTGCAGCATATGCAGTCAAAAGAATACGGGAATTAACTGACGTCGCAACTGCTAGGCTTGTTTATTTTAGTTACTTCCATAGTATTATGTCCTACGGCATACTATTGTGGGGTCGGGCAGCAGACATTGATACCATCTTTGTCTTGCAGAAGAGAGCGATCAGATTCATTTACAAGCTAGGCAGTACGGATTCGTTAAGAGATTTCTTTAAAGAAACTGAGCGAAGGTTAATACATCCTTTATGGAGCAATGTATATATTTCTACAATAAGATCCCTTAATACATATTAAGGTTGCCAGAAACCCGGTTCAAAAAATGTGTAAAGCACACTTTGTACCAAAAGGGCCACTATAACACAAAAGATAATTTAGATGACAAAGATGTCTGCAATTAAAGCCAGTTGCCAATGCAGTAATATTTTTATTTATTTATTTTTATTTATTTCAAAGTTACACACTGGCACAATACAGTTACACTCAACTAAGATTACATAAAATAACGAGTTGGCCTCCGTTGCCGAACTAGGTAAGAACCTGTATTTCAGCAAGCAGCGCCTTCCCCACAGAAGACAATTATAACATCAAAAATGCAGCAAATAAACAACTTTAAATTCCAGTTTAAATGAAATAAAGTGTGAATGTTAGTGTGATCTCTCGGTGTGTGGAGAGTGTATGTGTATGTATGAGTGTGAGAGGGTGAGTGTGTTTTAGAATAATATGTAAACTCTGTTAATTAAATAGGCGTAGTCCTCTACTCCATAGATAAGCTTTCGCCACCAACGCACCATTCATAATGTGATGCCATTGTATGATCCCCCCAGTAGCTTCACTTATGGTGTCCACACATCGCGTGGTGGACCTTCTTCTTTTTCTCTCTGCGAGTATATTTCCCATATGAACGCGGTGGCCAGAGGAAGTTATCGCCAATGCGCGACTCGCGCGCATTCTGAAAGTGCTGAAATAACTTCAAGAGCTAAAATCTTAAAGAAGATAGAGAATACCTTATTGCGCAAACAGAAAAGAAGAATTACAATTATGGTTAGTGCCTTCTTTTAATAATGAATCCAGTTTACTAGTCGTTCTGCATCTCCCTGGCCAGTGACTCGAGCAAATTTGAACGGAGATATCGCCATAAACAATAGTATTAAAGCCGCTTGAAGCACTGACACTTGAGGACGGAAGTACTGACTCATACTCTGTGCATAGTGGCGAGTGAAAGCGGCGGCGAACGCTAAGAAACACTTTGCTCTTGTATTAGTACAATAATTTCTTATTGTCTTGTCTTTTATGTTGAAAGCGTTGCGTTCCTCCATACATCACGGTGTCTTTTCCTTCCCTTGTCGGTTTCAAGACGCAGGTACCATTATATGCGTAAAGCTGTTGACCTATAAGAGAACCGTATCGATTTCAAATCCTGCATTAAATCACCACACCTTTTTAGCGTTGTTTCACGCAATTGATCAGTAACAAAAGTGTGCGAAGTCTGGGGAAAGACCCAACAGTAGGGAAGTTTGAGATTGTACGATGTCAATAACGTCCACTTTCCAATTTAACATTAGCAAATCTGCCGCGCAGCACTTTTGCGGACACAATTTATAAGTGTTTACTCAAGCGCACCCATATTGTGAAATCACTAATGAACTAACGTTAAATTAAGTAGTGCGTTTTAAACTTTATATTATCATCTTCACAAATGTATGGTGAGGTGTCGTCAACTAAGCACCAAAGCGATGTTGTTTATAATTATGATTGGTGTCAATTAAAGGGCAAAATCTTTCTCTGAGATATAAAAAAGGCGTAATCATCACGCACGTACTATCACAAGGATCAGATTTTTTATTTATTACAGACATACGATGCAGCATTCGCGATTATTCTTTATAAAAACCGACGTCTATTCACTGGACTACCACCATTATAATTGAAACTCTATAGTTTATCATAATATCAAATTAATCCAATATCAAATTAGAACTCTATTGTGAAGCTGCTTTTGACAGTTTGAGAAGTTACTCATAGCATAGTCAAAGTATTTAAACAAGATAACGTTACAGAATATCATTCTGCTGAAATAGCTAAAACAGCTACGTTCTCATTTGTCTAATCTAAATACGTACAGCACAGCATCCGGATTTGCACCACACAGTAGTACAAGTTACTCCGGCTAGTCCTATTCTTAACCCGTTATCACGCAAACCAGTGGGCAAGTTAGCAAACCAAGTTTACTTTGGTTAGACAAGTCAATGAGCTGCTAGGGTTGCGGCTGAAAAGTTGGCCGGTTCCGCTTGCTACGGTCCCTTCACCTCCATTTATAGGGTCTACGTATATCTGAGCAATTTCCTTTTTTATGTACATTAAAGTGTTCTCTATCTATCTACATATTTCTTTGCTATTTATGTCGCAAGGTGCAACATCCTGCGCGTTCTCTCCACCAATTTTAGAGGACATCGTTACAAAATGAATCTCAAGCCAAGTAAACGGTTCTCCCTACCGTCACATATTATAGCTATACACACGTAGATTCATTCACTAACACACACATACACGCACACACAAATATACACACACTCGCGCGCGTGCAACTTATAATACACCAAGAATGTTGGGGGGTTTGCAAGCCATAGCAAACGGAACGTACCTTAACAATAGCTATCGAACACCGAAGTTTGTTTTTCTTTAAAGGCACTTTCCTAAAAAAACTCGACGCAAACTGGAATCTATTAAGTCGGTGTGAACACAGCTTTATACACAGACGCTTGGTGTGAGATCGTCTGCCCCAAGGCGCTTATAAATTTAATTCTTCCTACTTTATTGCTCCGGTTATTTGGCGCTACAGCCGGTCTCCGATTGTTGTGCTAAAATTATTATTGTGGTTGAGTGAGACTGTAAATACTTTATCTGGCTAAGCGTATTTAAGGCGGAAGGAAATAACGTTGACGTAAGCTTGCGAGATGTAGGGATTGCAAAGTTAAATACCGAACTGAAGTCAACTTATTTTAAGCAGAGTTTCTTTTAGAGCTATCTCATGTTTCTAGTTTGCTAGTTTGGTATGGAGTTGAAAGAAATAAATACCATTGGGGGTAGCCACGGGCGATAAGGAGTGGTGAGCTGAAGAAGAACCCTTTGTCCAGCAGTGGGGCATAACCGAAGCTACATAAACAAATATGTTTTTAGTAATATTTTCGTCATCGTTCTTTATTGATTTAGATCAAGGCGTAGTCTTCTTAACGTGTCGACAGCAAAATAATTTTCATTCAAATTCTTTAAAGTAAATCGTTGCGGTCCTCAACTCTGCGACGCTAACTGCCTTATCAGGCATAGTAATTAATTTGGTAAGACATAACATAAACTCACGCCTGTATCAGAGCGCACGCTCGGGTCTAAGATGGGTCCTTGTCGGGGTGTCGCCGTCGACGGAATCGTCGTGGAGGACATCATCATCACTTGCCACCTCAGAACTTTGTGTTCTGAGCTTGCCACGATCGCGATGATCTCGTTCACTTCATCGTTGCGTGCACAGCACACCCGCTGGTTTTGGGTAATTTTTATCGCGCCCTTCGCTAATACTTCCCCTATTTAGTCGAAGTGTGTCTGGGACGTCCCTTACCGACCATTCCACTCATATGAAAAATAACTATCTCTACAGTTAAGGCATTTTTTATTATTACTGCGCAATAACTGCCATAATGGGTACTTCATCGCTTAAACTAGCATATAATAATTACTACAGCCAGCTCTACCTCTGACTTTACGATGGAAATCAAAGCTCTTAGGGCAATAAGGGCCCTGGGCATTAAGGTGCGTGCCCTTCGTTACTTGGTACAGTTGACCAATAGTAAGGCTGCACACTTAATTGATCTTATTTATTTGTTTTTTTTAGGGTTCGGTTGTCAACAAGCTCGTGAATCAAGAATCGCTCGTAGCCCCGGCTGCCTGAGTGATCTTAAAACGATCACGAAGGTTAAGCAACACAGGGCGCGTTCAGTGCATGGATGGGTCGCCGTCTATGCCTAACGCTAGTGGCATTTTTCCGAGCATGGAACCCCATGCTTCGCAAGGCACGTTAAGCTGTTGGTGCCGGCTGCCGTCGATAGATGGCAGTCGTTAAGCCAAGTCAGAGGCCTTAGTCTACAAGCCTCCACCAATCCGGACTTGGCCCCGGTGGTGGAGTATGGCCTATACCTTCCTCAGGGAAGAGACCCGTGCCCCTCGGTGGGGACATAATGGGTTGATGATGATGTCAACAAGGAACCCTTATAGTTTCGCCACGTCCGTCCGTCCGTCTATCTTACAGAGCTGCAAAGCTGAAATTTGGCATAAATATACAATTACATATCAAATACGCTAACAAATAAATATTATAAAATATATATTTAAGGTAAGTATATCCCCACCTAATTTTTTTTTCTCGCTTACCCTATTATGTGAGGTATCGTTGGATTGGTCGTTCAAAAATATTTTGTGTATAGCAATACCATTTTTTGACGAGATCCGTTTGCAAAATATTGGGCTTTACACTCCACTTGAACGCAAATTTTTGTTCAAGTGGAGTGTTCTCATATGTAAGAGCAATGAAACAACCTTTATATAAAACTGAAGAGGATCTTACGCCTACAAAAGAGCCCTTTGAATACTTGATAATATTTATATCATTTATTCTTATAGCAGATATTTTAACTAATCAAGTCAAAGACTAAGATTGTGTGTGTATATACGCCAGAACAAGTAGTGACAGTTTATTTCAGCACTATAAGTGTGATTTTCAGAAAAAGTTGCTATCTTTTCTTATGGCCGAGATATGTTCTTGATGAGTTTACTGAGATTTTAGCCCTGCCTTGGTGAGATGAGTGTCGCCACGATAAATATTATAACGCTAAACGAAAACATGTGCCAAGGTATGAACGAACAAACATAGGCGACAAAGGATTTGGGTTACACGGGATTAGATTGAGAATATCTACACATAGCTAAAGTGCAGTATGTATATCCTCTTTATGGGTCACATCATCCATCGCGTCATCTCTCCAACTCTCTCCTTTCTCTTAGTCACAATGAACGAGGGGGGAGCCACTCTTGGCCCCCCACAGGCCTCCAAACCACCCCTCATAGCCTGCCTCGACCTCCGCGGAAACTCTGCCACAAAAACAAGATGATACTCTGCTCGTTCAAGATTTACACTCTCAACTCTTTTACCATCTCTCACTCTCTTTCTCTAAATCTCTAGATTCATTATTTCAGATACAACATAAAACGATCTCACCAAAATTGCTCTTGTGCACCACCCTTTTCTCCACACGTCTCTGTCTCGTCCCGCACTTTTTCGCCATCTTGCCTTCATACCCCCACCACCGGAAAAATAATCCAAACTACTCACAGAGTATCCGGTATCATGACATGCATTCGCGATGATTCGCGACACTCCCGAACGGCCGGAGAAGTCAGAGCATGGCAATCAGTTGCCGCGTCCATTCAGCGATCTTCTCTCTCGCTTTAATGGCCGCGGCTCTCCTCGTTCTGCTCTCTATTGTCTCTACTTCTTGGGCATTGTAGGCTTCCACGGCCGCATCTTCATTACCCAAGTTAGTCTCTCTGTAATGGAACTCTACACTACCACAGTCCTTACTTTGCTCTTGGCTAGGAATCTCTGTTCTAACACTAGTTTTGTTCAAGTCATTGCTAGAGTCCTCGACTTCTAACTCGTGCTCAGGGTTACTTTTGTCTAACTCTACGTTATTATTCTCAACTTGACTTAACAACTCATCCCCGTCTGTTCTCAGTGCACAAAATTTTCTATTCAACCTCTCCATGCGGGCATCAACTGGTTCCGGATTCTGTTCCACTGCAGTTCTTAAGTCCTTTTCCGCAGGTGGAACTGTCTCAGCCATCTCGGGTGCATTCGGTTCTGCTTCTAAAGGGTACAGGTGTCCAATGGAACGCGTAAATTCGGTGGCTCCAACTTTCACCTTTGCAACTCTGCACTGACCGTCAGATCCTTTCACAAGTGACGTAATTTTCCCGACTTTCCAGTTCACTCTGTTTTTAGAGTCATCTTTGATCTGGACAATATCTCCTATGCATGGTGACTTTTCTGAAACTACTCTGGGCTGTCGGTAAGACTGTTTGTACTTCTCACGAAGGTTTTGTAGATATTGACCAACGAACATATTTTTAAATTCACTTATTATGATTAGGCCTCTTCGCCAGCTCTCGATCAAGCCCTGCTTTGTGACTGTGCAATATGGCAGCATTACACTGTCTGATTTCTCAGTAACTAGGCATTTTCCCAATGTGAGGAAATCTGCTGGCTTCAGAATATAATCTAGGTCTGAGCTGACACAGGTCAGAGGTCTTGTGTTTATTACAGCTTCAACTTCTTTCATGATGGTTGACAACTGGTTGTCTCTCAGGAGATGTTTCTCTAACGTTCGCTTCAGACAATGCTTGACAAGACCAACCAGACGTTCATAGAAACCACCATGCCAAGGAGCTAGTTGTGGAATGAATTTCCATTGAATTTTTTGTTGTATACAGTATGAGCTGGACAATACCTCGGAAGTCAACTTAAATTGGAGAGCATTATCTGACACGATAAGCTTGGGAAGTCCTCTGGAAGGGATAAATCTTCTAAGAGCAAGAAGACACTCTTCGGCCGATAAGTCTCTCACTATCTCTAGGTGGATTGCTCGCACTGCCAGACAAGTAAATAGACAAACCCATCTCTTCTCTTTACCATTGCTTGTGTTTACAAATAGAGGTCCGAAATAGTCTATGCCGGTATATGTGAAAGGTGTAGTGTAGTTCACACGTTCTGCTGGCAAAGCTGGCGTTTGAGGTACATTGTATGGTCCACCGCTATGTTTAATACACTGAGGGCATTTCTTTAAGATTCTCTGTACTTGCGCTCTTCCTTGAGGTATCCAATATAACTGCCTTATGATGCTCAAAGTATGGGCCACTCCCACATGATAGTTGTTAATGTGAGCTTCTCTAATGATTTTATTTGTGAAATCGCTATCTTTGGGGATTAAGATTGGGTGCTTCATATCGTAAGACCATTCTGTATGCGTCATACGACCCCGACATCTCAGAATACCATCAACGTCAAAGAAAAGTCCTAGATTTCTTGTCAAGTGTGTTTGTTTTCCTTGAGTTTCTTCAGGAAAGTATTGAGCTTGTAATCTGCGAATTTCTTTAACACTCTCATGAGTCGCTGTGTCCAGATTTACGGTGATGTCACCTTGCTGATACAGTCTATCAGAACGAACATCTTCTTTGTTTGTCAAAACTTCTGGAAGCATGGCGTCCAGACCCTCCACGGCCACACAAGCCGAGCTCTGTAAAACCGTCTCATCGGGCCAAAATCTCTTTTCTTTGGTGAGGAATTGTGGTCCATGGAACCATAAATCTTGTTTATGCCAAAGTTCAGGTCTGGTTGCTATATCGGCTGGATTTAACTTTGTGTTAATATAGCACATCTCAACAGATGTATTTCGCTTCACCTCCTCGACTCGTCTTGCAACAAATGGTGGAAGCAACTTATTTGATTTCATCCAGCTGAGGACAATTATACTGTCGGTCCACAAGTATTGCTTGGAGATCTTCAAGTCTATGCTGTTCTTTACATATGCCAGCAATCTACTTCCAATGACGAGTCCAAGCAGCTCTAGTCTTGGAATTTTTAAACTTTCTTTCTCTTGAATAGGGGTTAGACGTGATTTTGACATCATGAGCTCTATTTTTATTTGGTGACCGTCATCGACTCGCAGGTACACTGCTGCAGCATAGGCGTTCTTCGAGGCGTCCGTAAAGCAGTGTAGTTCGTATGAGGCTTTAGTAGTTTTCGTGCTTCCGACGTAGCGCGGGATCTCTATCTGTTTTGCTGTTCGGAGGTTATCTACTATATTGTTCCACTGTTGGTTAAGCTCTACAGACAAAGTGGTATCCCATTTATACTTTTGTTCCCACAGCTGTTGTAAAAGTATTTTAGCTGGTAATATTAGGGGTGTTACATAGCCACATGGGTCGTAGAAAGATGCTATGGTCTTCAGCACTCCTTTCTTGTTTTGACTGTTCTTCAGCCCTTCCTCTTTGAAAACTTCTTTATTTAGATTAAGTTGGAGAGTGTCTTTTCTCACACTCCATATCAATCCTAAGACTTTGACTTGTTCAGTTTGGGTCATTCTGTGTTGTTCAGGAATTTGATTGATAAATCCTTTATCATTAGAAGTCCATTCCCTGATGTTCATCGAAATATCTTGAAAAACTGATCTTGTCTCCACGTACAAGGCACAGGCTTCACTTCTGGAATTTACTCCGGTAACTAAATTGTCTACATAGCATTTGTCAGCTATTTTGCTTAACAGGGCATTGTTTGTTCTTGATAAATGGTAACGAATAGTGGCTGTCAGCAGGAAAGGGCTGGATATTACACCAAATGGAACGCGACAGAATCTCAGATGAAGGAGGTTTTGCATAGACACAGGTTGTTTGGGATCTTTTAACCAAAGAAATCTGGTGACATCTCTATCTTCTGTTTGTAAGCCGACTTGTAGAAACGCCTTCTCCACATCTGCAATTACCCCTATTCGGTTTGTTCTGAATGAGAGTAGCAATGCTGTGAGATCTTCAAGCATGCAGGGACCTCGGAACATGCATTCATTGAGACTATTTTGATTTTTCATCTTAGCAGATGCGTCATAAACGATTCGGCTCTTCTTTCCTTTCTGCTTTACAATATGGTGCGGTAGGTAATGGACTGGGTGAGATGTCTGACAGGGTGTTGTTGGTTCTATAGTCTCTATTACAGCAGCATCTAACTGCTCCTTCAGGATTGTCGAATATTCTTGCAGTGTTGAGCGGTCCAATCGTTGACAAAGGCCTTTTAGTCTTCCATATGCTAGTCCAAAGTTGGTGGGTAAGTCAGGTGGATATTGAGTCCACGGCCACTTCACAAAATATCTGCCCTCCTGATATACTACAGTTTCATTGAAATGCTTTACAGCCTCTTCTTCTCTGTTGGACTTTGGGGAGTCAGTAATGCCGATACCTTCCAGTGTCCATAGGAACTTGATGTCTATGTTCCTCAATGGAAGGTCTGGTTCCGTAAGATATGGACAGCTAGGATCACATTGGCAATATGTTATGATGGATAGAGTATTTTCTTCGTTCACCATGCTAGAGCTTCCTGACAGCATCCATCCAAAATCTGTGTTGATCATGTATAGATTTTCTTCTATCTGTATCATCTCATTTCTCATGAATGAAAAATAATAGTCATTGCCTATCAGTAGGTCTATACCTGTACCCGTGGTATCATCATCAGCCATTATATCTACAGAAATCTTTACCTTCGGTTGAATAGGTACCCGGTCAGTTATGTGTTGAACAATATTAATTCTTATAGACTTTTGTGTTCCTCTCTTTGTGATTAGATTGATTTGTGCTGAAGGACTAGTTGTCTCTGTTGGTTTCTCTGAGCCAAAGGTATAGATCATGAGGAAATCTTCAGTGTCTGTATCCAGTTTTAGTCGTCTCGCCATCCGTGCTGTGAGGTAGCTCCTTTGACTTCCAGAGTCAAGAAGCAATCTGCATGCTTGATGCTTGTTATTGTTCTTTATTGTTACCGTTGCTGTCTGTAACCAAGATTTGGTATTAATGGCCTTGGAGGTCGTGTGCAACACAGGTTCATTATAAGTTGTTTTCTTACTAGATGCCTGAGGGCATAAGGCGCGGTTGTGCGCTCTAGTGCAGTGGTAACACGGCTTTCTTTGCTTGCAGAACTTGGCACCATGACCTTCTTTGAAGCAGATGAAGCACCTTCTGCCAAGTTTTGCTTTTCTCTGCTGTAGACTTTCCACCACAGTGCATTGGTCGTTGAAATGATCTCCGCTACAGAAGATGCAGGTTTTTCGGGATTTCTTTGCTTTCACTGCTGAATCGTCACTTTCCCACTTCCTCTTTCGGCTGGATGCAACAAAATGGCTCCTAGAAGGAGCTCTTTTTTCTTGCCTATGCTTGAGAAACTGTCTTCTATTTTTAACTGGTACTCTGTTGCGAGGTTCCCTGCTATTGATACCATCCCTTACATATAAAGCTTCTGTGGAAGCTGAAGGGGCTGCAGATTTGTTTTGATTTACTTCGGTTTCTATAGAGAATACTGACCTTTGGGAAAGTTCCATTGCTGTAACAATATATTCTAATCTGTTTCTGATGGACCTTGTAACGCTCACCCCCTTTAAACTCTACCCCACTCTGCTCTCTGCTACTTACACTGCTTACACTGATCCCTAAGTCCTCTTTAATACTGCTCCTGCCACTGATGCCCGCTGGTTCCTGAAGAAGAAGTCCTCTGGAGTCCTCTGCAGCGCTCCATCTATGCCTCCATAGAATGTCTAAGAAATGGTTCTTCCACAGGAGATTACTAAGTAAAGTATGAGTACCTAGGCTTCCTACCTACTATTTTAGCTCAGTGTAAGTTAAGTGTGTACTATGTAAAAGAGCAAATTATGAGTACCTAAAATCACAGAAAATTCAAATCTTTGGCCAAAATGTGATCGTCTAGATAGCCTAACAGGATCCTTTGTTGTGAAATAGTAACCAGGATCTTTTCAGGGAGTCGAGATTTCCAAAAGCAATTAAACAACTAGAAAGAGTTAAAAATAATCTATTTATTTATCAAGATTTGTAGAAATATTAACATTTGAGGTTTAAAACCGATTTTAGTGAACACAGTTTAACACAGATTAGAATATTAACAGTAATTGTTAATCTTAGTTTGGTTTAGTCAATATTTGAGACAAATATGGTTTTAGTTTATTTTTGTACATAGTTTTGTATGTAGATTTTACACTCACAATTTTAGTTAGGCTCTGTGCCCGGTTATTGTTTTATTAGATAGATTCAAGTTTTCATTAGTTTGATTTATTTTGGATTGTTTTTTAATTGGTTGTTTTAGACTCTACCTAACAATTTACTTTTTTATGTAAATGACTTCAACTGCTTGCAAATACTGCTGCTAAACTGTCTGTTTGCTGGTTTTCTACCAAGCCAAACACCAGTTCCTAACAAATGTGCGTGCCATGTTCAAGACCTGACCCATAGTGAGAAAAGAACATGGCAAAGAAACTCACCGTTCGATCAGATATAGACCTATTCCATCAAATTGATTAAATGTTTGAAATTGATGCAAGCAAGTTGATTTATCAAGAACAAATGCAAACACAAATTCTAATCAACCTTGAAACACAAGTATGTAGGTGAAGCCTACACCGAAGTATGGTTCTGTAGACTACAGCAACATTCCAAGATGCAAATCAGACTTTACCACATTTACTGCTAAGACCTGAGAATGATCTAGAGAGCTACCTTGACCAAATCGATGTAGTCAGATCCAATCCACTGGTATGAATCGTAGGTACCACGGCCCGCATTGCTTCAGCCATGATTTGCCCAAGCCATCTCACCAAAACGTTTCTCAAGCTATAGATATCACTCTCACAGCTGAACTACTCAATATTTGCTGCTGTAGCCACATTACCGACACACTGTAGAATACTTTAGTTTGATAAACAGTTTGCTAACTCACCCTAATCCTAATTTAGACCGGCCGGTCAGCCCCGAAAAAGCAAAGATGCCCCCAGAAAACCACCGCCCGATTCCCGCCAAAGTCCCCAGTCCCAGTGCGCGTCTCTTCCTTTCCCCTCGCCCCCACACCCCGTTGCCATCCACCCCTCTTGGGTTCCCAGGTCTTTCAATGAAACCCTTTCAGGAATATTTTACATAATTTTAAAAATTTTCTCTGTGTAAAATAAGCATTTTAAATTCTTTACTGAAACTATATTTAATAGTTTTGCTAAATTAAGCCTTTCCATAATATTCATTAACTGTATTATTAGGTTTTTGATGGATAACATTATCAGACTCCTACGGGCCCCTCCTTGTTCTATCTACAGATTGCCGTTGACCTGACTTTCTTCTTTACTTTTTTCCTGCCGATACATTGGCATAGACAACTTTGCATACAGCCAACTTTTATGAACGTGGTTTTGTTTGTTTTAGAACTAATTGAGCAAACGTTGTTAAATTGTTGTAAAAAGATTAAATAGTTTATTGGTTGAGAAACCAACGTTTTGTTTCTTTATTTTGTAATGTGAAAGTAATGGACATTATTGCCCGAAATAATAAATATTTATTATTATTTATTGCAAAAAGGCGCCATCTAGCGAATCTCTAATACTACAGCAAAATTTGTTTAATTTTATTGATTATTGTACAACGCAAAGGATTATTATGTTCCCCTACATTTGTGAATAAGTGGCGGTCGAATTGCAAAGGCAGTGCGGACCGTCACAGCGCCCCCTGAAGTTTTTGCAAGTTAGATACTGAAAGAAACTTCACCTATACTTATTCACAAATGTTTCACGACCGAGATTATAAGCACCTTTCTCAGAGTGAAATTTTGAGTGTATTGTGTTTTAAACCATCCAATAAGAAACGGATTCAACAATTGAAAATCCAACTTGCTGACTCATCGGTAATGGACAACATACAATCGCACAAGATGCCTGAATGCCAAAGTCCTACGGGAAAGATGGGTTGTGAATCCACTCCAGTCCTAGTGATCCTCGCATTGTCTGTTCCGAAACATTCCAATTTTTCGAACGTACGAAACCTACAAATACGCCCACATGACATAAAGCACATCCTTAGAGTTTGGAAGCCAATTGTGCATTACAATTCGTCCCTTGTTTAGATTTTCGTTCGCTGAACCAATTGGTTAATGGACGGAGAATGTTAACCATTGGCCAAAGCACTCTCTATAATAGTACTGGTCAAGCTTAAGTTCTTCTGTACAATTGTTTTATTATTAATTTAAATAAATTAAAAATACTATGGGTAAGGCGTTACGCCGACCAATCCTATAAGCAGATTCGCACCCATAGTAGTGTCCAGATCAGTTTAGTCTTTCCTCCGTGTGGAGTATAGACCTCACTTTAGTTTCGCCTTGCGAAGAAACGATTGCCATCTGGCCTACCCCTAGCACCAAGTTTCGTCTAAAGCGAGATCTCTGTTAAGTGTTGTGTTTCTGGGATTGAATGCTTATAATCTTATTCTTCCCTTTTGGTTTCTTTTAATTCGCAAAGCCCTTCACTCCAAATAAAACTCGAATTTTATTCAGCATTTATCCATTCTTCTCATACTTCTATAAACCAAATAACCGAAGTACTCTTAAGAAGACAAAATACATTGTCTTCCATCGTCTTTCATTTCAAAATATATGAAACAAATTTTAAGTATTTAGAAAATTCTTCCTTCTCTTGCAAATCTTCCCTTTCAAACTCCCCCCCTCCCCATTTCACGCTGCTAAACGAATCACAAGTCCAGTCCGGGAAGATGAAGTCAAAATTGACCTAATTCAAATGTTTTATTTAAAACATTTGTTAATAAAATGTTTTAAATTTTCTATTTTTACCCCATTTTCAAATTTACAATACCTATGCTCATAAACCAATTTAACACTTTTGTAACAAATTGTGTTCCACTGCTGGGTAAAACATATAACTTTGAAATGATTATATTATTTATGTATTTTGTTTTAAATATCAATTGACATTTCTTTAGATATTCACTCCTTGAATTTAATTAAGATTTAGTTATAGTTTTAAACTCAGACTAAAGTGCAATAACAATTTTAACCAACAATGTTTTCCTAAACACAACATAAACTTTCGCCTGTGTCCTGGAGGGAAATAGTCCCTATCCTCTTTAATAAATTCCATTTAAAAATATTACATTTTAATTTTTGAAATAAAAATATTTCACAGGATACAATTCTCTAAATTAAATTTTAGATTATTTATTTACTTTCGAACTTTAGCACCTGTAATAGCAACTTTGTCATCATCATCATTCAGCCACAAGAAGTCCACTGCTGGACAACGACATAGGCCTCCTCCATGGATTTCCAGAAAACAACCGGTTGGAAGCGTCCTGCACCCAGCGTCTTCCTGCCACTTGAATGAACTTTGAAATCTTTATCAAACAATTTTGTAACTATAATTTTTCCCATCACCTTTAATATTTGAGTAGCCACTTTGTATCTCACTGCTGGATTTAACTTGTTTTACGTGACAAGTTACATTAATTTAATACAATAATTTAAAATTTAAAAATTTTGTTTCTGGAGACCGGTTTGAATAACGTTGTTTCCCTTCCTCCACTAAATAATTTAACGGAATAATAATAGCAATAACTTACAGAGTTTATAAGAATTAACCCTGATAAAATTTTCTGACATAGATCTACCCTACCTATGGCTGTCTCACATAAAATATTCAAACCATTTAAGTTAAGGTTATTGAAAATATTCTTAAAAAATGTATCTTACAACCCAAAATATACACTATAGTATATCTTTTAATTCCGCCAAAACTTCCGAAAGGTTGTGCCACTGTAGCAACTTCTACCACAACACATTGTGATAAAATGAAGACTCTCTCTCTCTGAAGTGATCCCGCCCTTTAGTCAATAATGTCGAAGATAAGATAAAAATATTCTTTATTATACACCAGAGTATCATGACATAAAAAGATGTAAAGGTACAAGTACTATTGGTAATTTAGTTTTTTTTTTTTTTTCCTACGAGAATGCCCGCAAGCATACACAGAATCTTTTACAATAAATTCAGAATCTACCTTAAATATTATTATTTTTCTCGCCCCCCAAACTGAAATACCCTAAAATCACATAACCACGTTTTAACTTAGCATGGTCATATAGGTTTTATTTACCTCCCTAGTTAGGATGTCTACAGAATTTACAAAATGAATTCCTCCCTACCACCACACGTGCTAAAATGAAGACTCTCTCTCTGAAGTGATGCTGCCCTTTATTCGAGAACGTTGCAGAATATTTCGTTTCAGCGATAAAGATTTTTCTCTTACTTGAATGTCTCAAACACACACAAGATATTTTACAATTTTATTGAGTTTAATTTACTTTATTATTTTTTTGTTGTCGCCCCCAAACTGAAATACCCTAAGAACACATTTATGAACTTAACTTGATTATTTGAATTTTATTTCCCTTCCTAGTTAGGTTGTCTAGGGGATTTACAAAATAGTTTGTGAGCAAAATTTGAGGACCATTTATTAAAGTAATTTATTTTAATTGAGTTTGAATGTACTATTTACATTTAATTTGTTTTAAAACAATGAGTACAGATGTTTTTTTTTATTACGCCCCATATCTATATTATATTATACTAGTCTGTTAACCATAAATTAATATTTCATTCCCTTTAATCGTTTAGTTCGCTTTTAGGTTTTAATTTATTTGAGCAGAGTTTAAAACATTTGAGAATTTGAGTTGATCAAAAATACATGCCGAGATTCACACACCTTTTTATCGGTAAAGCACAACTGTGCTGATTATTGATACATACAACCTATTATGATGTCATGTTAGACATTACTCAACCTTGTTACAACCTCCTAGTAGTATCAATTTCTAACTTATTATATTTTATTACAGTATCCTGTTTAACATTAGGATCATCATCATCAGCCATCCGGCGCCCACTGCAGAACATAGGACATTAGGATATTTAACTTAAATTCTGGGTTTTTTCTAGTAGGTAGATGTTTATTTTATTTGGCTTTTAGGTTTTTGTTTCTTTGAAGAGGGTCCAAGAAATGTAAATTTAATTTAATTTAATACTGAAAATATATAATTATCTGAGATTCACACACCTTCTTATCAAAGCATTGGTGATTAATAGCTGTGCTGATTATTGGTACATTCACCCTACTTTGATGTCACGTCTAATCTAAACTGTAGTTAGATTAATTTAGATCAAACCTCTTTATTGCACACCATACATACCTAATAAAAGTAACGAATTTCTTAATGTCAACCTTAGTTACAATCTGCTAATAGTATTCATTACTAGCTAATAAGGTATAATCTAGCTTAACACCCAGTTACAGGCGTGCAAAAACACTCTTGACTGACAGTTGCTATATAAGTTACTATCATCATCAACAGAATTTAATAATGTAGACCCATCAGTCTCAATCTATTATTATTGTTAATTCTTTATTGCACAATGTACAAAAGGTGGACTTAATGCTAATGGCATTTTCTATCAAGCAATCTATCTGTTCTAACACAACATATCTAAACAGGTCACCTACCAAAATGTAACACCTATTTATTTTGTCAATATCAATTTTGAAACTATTGGGAACCATCTTAATATTGATACTAGGAATAAACATAACTTATCATCTCCACAATTTAGACTTGTAAAAATTAATACATCCTTTATTGAGCACTGTACCTATACGGTTCTACAATAGGTAAGATTCCTTAAAATATATTAGAGTTACCACGGACACGGTAAAAAAAAAGTTTTAAACATACTCTATGCAAAACTTAGTACTTATACCATTAGAGATTATTTGGGAAGATAAAATGTCTGGTATTTAATTAGTGCTGATGGGGACAATTATGTCTAGTGCAGCTAGTTTAAATTTAAGTTGAAACCTCTGTTAATTAAACTAAGCCCTGTTTAAAAAGAATAATTATTAAATTTCTTTGTTGACCTTTCCTTCACATATCTATTAATGATGAGACCAACAGTTTTGACGTTCATTAAGTAAATCCTTTTTGTTTTTACAGTGAACAAAATTCCTGAATTTGAGTTTAGATAGCTAGGTAAATAGAGAACACTTTATTGCACAACCATAGAAAGAATTTACTTACAGTTTATTTTGGGACTTAATTACAAGCAGGCAGCTTAATATAAGGAGAGCTTCTAGATAATGAAGTTACTGTTGCCCGTCAAAATGTTTCATGAAACGTACATAATTGAAATATTATCAAGTGGACTCTTAGGACCTTATGGATGCAATTAATTAAATGTAATACTTTCATACGAAATTTAATAAAATTATTCCTTTATTGACTTTTACCTTTTAGCATCTTTCATGGGGAAAGTTCTTCTATGCTAAGCTACGACAACATTAACTATTTTACTAATTTATTTATTGAGTTGAATGTATGGGAAACGACATTTAGATTGGTGGGTAAAGTTGAGATAAACTACCTGTAGGTATATACTCTTGCTTACTGCTTCCTACTATTTGATTGAATGCCTTTGCAAATCTTTTGATTTAATAAGTACCTACAATGTTTACAAGATTTATCTGAATTACCTAGTACTTTCTAAAAAGTTTGTGTCATGTTATAACTTTATCACTGCATCTACTGAACTTATGTAGCTTTGATTCTCTGATTACATACATACTTAAACTTACGCCTATATCCCAGAGGTGAAGGTGGAGACTAGGGAGTGCCACTTGCCATGATCCTGACAGATCACTTTCGCTTCTCTGATTCACTGATTTCCTACGATATTTAACGATTAACTAATTAAAAAGTTTTGTTAGATTATAATTGAATGTCACTTTTGTACTTCCCTTTGCAGTTTATCTATGCTGCACCTTTCGTAAATTAGAGTTGCAAGAACAAGTTACATCATGAAATTTTGTTTTATAGGATACTTAGGTTTTAAACTATTGAAAGAAGATTTACTTTTGTTTGTAACCAAATTCCAAACTCACATAAAGTTGGACTAACCTTCAAGACTCATAATTTATAGACAGTCCCTCTACATAATTCAAGATACGCTTACACTATGCAATAACATTAATTTCTGAACGCCGCTAACCTTCTTAAATTGAGCTGATTTATTTAATTTCCCCTTTATATTCGCTTTTAAAATTAACCTTCAAAGTGAAATAGATTTTCTCTGATATTGAATTCAAACAATTATTACATTTTACTTAGTTTTGTATTTGTTTAATAAAATCCACTCCCTTTTAAAATCCGTAAAAAACAAACACACATTTATGTGGATAAATTTGGATATGGAAATTTTCAACAGAATTATAATACAATACACTGTCTACATTAACACCTTGAGACAGGATTGTAATTAACTTAATGTTTCTCTATTATTTTAATTCCCGATACTTTAAATCTACAATTCACCATCAACAATTTAAAAATAAAATCCGTTAAAGTTGAACCAATTCCCAAACATCAATTAACTTCTAAGAACACGGTATTGCCACAATTATTATTTTTCCATTGTAATATAACTTCATTAATCCTTGGAAATAACTAAACATTCTTCTAACACAAGACTAAAGTAAGATTATTTATAGAATTACTTAAATTCACCGTTAATGTTCTTGACTTGAGTCAATTCTTTCCAAAAGTTATATTTGACCAATAAGTGTCAATAACCTAATACACGGTAACATGCAATTTATGATTAATCACTATTTTCACAAATCACTATTTCAGAAATTGTGTGTTCACCCTTGGCCATTGAAAAAGTCACAGGAAATTGACTAGAGGGTTGCCAAATGAGGCGATTTACCGCCATTTGGGCTATCTCGGAACGTGTATTGGCGAAAATTGCAATCAGCGATCAGACGACAATAGGCTTGATGACAGTACTGGAAAATCACTAAAATTATGTATTCATTTAACAAACTTAAATTGTGGATTATTTTTAATAAAACATTTATTTAGCACGCATTTATTTATTAAGAGCGGGATTGATAATTATTACGATAATTAAAATCTGCAAAAATCCTATGTCCGCCATATTAGTTAAATAGCGAATGAGGTCACTTTCAGGAACACGCGAGAAAACATACATTAGAACCGAACATATTACTTTAGGTCTGTCGTAGAGAACAAACAGCCGATTCTCTGGTTTTATTTACGATCTTTCTTAGTTATTTGTATTTAATTTAAATCCTGAGTGAAAAAACACGCATCATGGAACAAGGGTTTACTAAAGCAGACAGTGGTGATTTGCCTAAAATAAATGTGTTGATGGTGGGAGAATTTTTAGTTGTTCAGCGGAATTTAGGTTTTAAATTGCGTTTTACACCACAGATTAATTTTACACGTTTGTACTGTGACGTCACTAGCGAACATTAGCGCGCGTTTCGGTGGGAATTTTAAATCTAAAATGTCAATTTTTATCATTTAACCTTAACTTTACTGCAACCAAAAATATGAAATAGATTGTAAATAATATAGGTCTTGTGACATACACTTTTTCAAAATTTGTCATCATGCCCATTGGCTATGTCGCGACCTTTGGGCTACTTGGGAATTCAGAACAAAGTATGTATTTAAAATTGTATAATGCTCGGCAGATAACCTGTACAAATCTCCGCGCTATCGGGATGAGTCTGCGATGGAAATGGCAATTGTTTTAATTAGATATATGCTAATTCGCTAAAGGTGAAGGAACACATCATGAGGAAACCTGAGTGTCCTGAGTTATTCATATACATCAGCGCCTGAAATCGCCAATCCGCGGTGGGCGTGCGTGGTGATTAAACCCATACTCTTTCCCTGAGAGAAGGCTTGTGGCCTACAATGGGACGTATTATTTATGCTAATTTGACTAATCAAAACTCCGAAATATTCTAAATCATCGGGCGTTCCCCCGCAATTGGGACCCGAAATAGAGATACCTATTTAGAGAACACTTTATTGTACATCAAAATGGAAATTACACACATATTTCTTAACTTAAGAGTACAGATGGCGGCCTTATCACTAACAGTCATCTATTCTAGATAACCTTTGGATGGACTGGACTAATACATTGGAGAAGCGAGCAGATGTACAAACATACAAAAGATAGTTTCAGAACTGTGTGAATTACACATGGCTAAAAAACAGAGTACTTATATGAAGTACAACCATGCGAAATCAAAGTAATTTAATGAAGTTATTCGTCGGGCATTATAAGTATTTCTAAATTTTGGCGACATTGACCGATCAGCATCTGGCAACACTGATTGACAAAAGAGTTGTTTATTTTACTATTTATTCCATATAACGTCTAATCGGATTCGTAATCTGTTAATTAAAAGCTGAAGAACAGAAACAACAAAGATTGTTGTTGACTATCTAGACCTCGTCCTCGTCTCGTTTAAACTAACCTCATACTAATTCTAATTAAGTTTATGATTTTCGAACTAAAACTTTCGTAAACACTACCTACACATCAAAACAAAAACCCAAGTAAGTTTATTACTTTTTGTGGCTACCTAATCCCCGCAGACTATTGAAAGGTTTAGTTTAAATAAACATTTTATTTATAATATGTTTTGTTTTTTTAGGTTATATGTGTACCAATAGCAATAGATGAGACTACAACAAGAATGTTAAAGTTCTTCAATGAAACTAACCCACACAAGGAAAAGGGAACCTAAACTCTTGCTTTGGCAAAAGAACACAAGAAGAAGGACTTCTGTACTATCTACAATGATCACACAAAGATTTTGTATAATTTACAAACAACAAAAGGTTTGTTTTATTGTTTCTCTGTCTTTCTATCTTTAGTCTAGAATTTGCATAGTTAGTTTGACATCCATATACAATATAAGTTGCCATCTGATCGAGTTTGTAATGGAAGTTGATCTAGATAGTAGGGTAATTAAATCATACATACTTAATCCATAAATTGATACCTACATAAAACTCTGAATGGCTTCAACAACTTAGAATGCTAACCATTAGATACTTTTCTTACAATAGGAAAACATTAATACTGCGGCCTAAATCATGAACAGCTCCCATGAATAAGTTTAATTTATTTACCAATTTTTTCAGAATTGACAAGTCGAAGAGGAAATACAACCCGTCCGGAAGCACATTAAAATTTATTCTCCTAAGACCCTATCTAATGCAGACTAACCATGGCCTACCTAAAAAGTGCTATCAAAATATCTAATTTGAAGACCAAATCTACTTTTAGTTTTATTGCTTGGGAGTAAACCTTATCTTGAAAATTTAATTCTGCTATTACAATTGCACATATAAGTGAAAATTTCTAAGATTTATGCATGAGTGAGTGATTGACTAAGTAAATACTTAAGAAAATAAATATTAAATAACTGAAATCACCGCAATTAAGAACTAATGTTGAATGTATGAATTATAATTTCAATAAATCACTGTCATTGCTTTAATTATTTCTCTCTTCTGCCTAATTACTCTTGCTTTAATGTTACTATCTCTTTGCTTTACATAATGATAACCTTCTATTTAATAATAGAGAACTTGAATATCTTTGCAATCTTGCTGACCTTAAAACATCACTGTAAATCTCAATTATAATCATAAAAATGAAAATATGCTTAACACTGCTTGCTGTCAAAATAGCCACATAGCCTTATGCTAACTCTCAAAATGAAAGATCAATCTAAACCAACCCACACCAAACTAGCTTCTTCTCAGAATAGATTACTTTTCACTCGATATATCTCAATCTTTCTCTCCGATTAAATTTGTCTTTGAAACTATTTTTAAACAAAAACATTTTCTCAAAACAAGGAAAACCATACTAATTTGAATTATATGTAACTAAGCTTCTCCCTGAGATCAAATAGTTACTTGACAATGTTTATTCAACCAAAACACTTCCTCAAGTTGTCTCAGAAGGAGAAAAACTTTAATTAATTAGTTAAACTTCTTCATTCAGATAACACAGACTCACTTTTTAAAAGTAATAGAAGGCAAAAACCAATTAATTTACAATAATTTAAGTTACCTAATAGAATCAGCCAAAAAGTTTTAACTTTGATTTAATTACATTGATAAAAAGTTATTTTAGTTATTTACTTCTTTGTTTGACCTAGACACAATTCTAATATTTTTTAATGAAATGATAATTTTGCATACGCCACATTTTCACAGTTTAACAACCTACCTAGCTGTTTGCGCTAAGTCGATACTCAGCGCGCGCGCAAGTAATATTTTTTGGTATTGTTCCGCTGCGCCGGGCGCAGTGGCCACACTAGCGAGATCATTCGATAGTTGTGTGGTGTTGATCCTAGCTAAGGAGCGGGTAGTCGCACGCGCAGCGCGAAGAAGCGTTTTTATTTGGTTCCGAGAACCATAATTTTATATTCGGAAGCAATATCGGTGGCCGGGTTGCTTCTGGACTAATAGTCCGAACTATTGTGACTGTGAAAGCTTGTGTGACATGAATTGAGCGGGCGGAATGCCGCATCGCACTACGTGGAAAAGTCGTGTTTACGGATTTAATTAAAAGGATTATTTAGTGTTTCGGAAGTCAGGATTCCGTTTACTTGCTCGGACGCCGGTTCTCGATCTGGATGTGCAGGGTCGTCTCCAGGTTGGAGGCGTGGCGCCACGGTAGACTGACCGAACTTGACTACCGACTTTGACGGACCGGACCTTGGCTGGGCTAATGCCTGCTTTAGTGTAAGTCGCCACCAATCGACTGGGTCGACTCGGTTTCGGGACCAGGGACCGGCGGGCAATGTAAGTACCATTTTCATTAATTTTAGTTTATAACGATCCGAGGGTAACTGCGCGTTTGTTGTCAGTTCGTTCTCCCGGTACCTTTTTTTTCCGACCACATAATTATATCGAGCCTAGTGGGCCACCACTTAGTTAGTACTAGTTTAAGTAACGTTTGGTAACAGGGCGGGGTCCTAAACCCAACAATTTTTGGTAGCAGAGCGTGGTTGACCGGATAAGGTAGTTCACGAATTTTAGATTTAGGGTGGCCAGCCTAGAAATATTCCCCGATTTAGGGAAAATTTGAACTTGGTGTGGTTGTCGGTCGGATTTTTATATTTTGGTTTTTATTTGTGTGTTTAATATAAGTCAGTGATTGCACTCATTACTGTGCGCGAATACAGGGTGGTTCGGCAGATATAGGGTGTTCATTTTACTTTTCATTATTGTTAGACTACTTTCTATTTTTTGTTGTTGTTCGGGTATACAGGGTGTCCCGTTTCAATAAATATATATATAATTTTTTTTCCCTTTTTTTTAATTTTTTTGTAATGGCGGTGGCTGCTGGTCGTATTGCCATACAAAACCAGCTGCGATGGTTTGTTGGCGCCGAGGCGCTCGTCACGCGAAGCGATCGACAGGAGGCGCTTCTCGAACGTGCGCGAGGTGCTACGGCTCGTTTCGAACAAGCGGAGGCCGCTTTAGAACGGGTTATGGGGAGCGCAGGCGTCGACACCGATGCGGTTGCCGTGGCGGCGTGCAAGGCCGATATGCTGCAGATCTCGGACCTGTACGACTCGATAGTACAGCGAGCGGCAGAGATTAACCGGGAAAGAGAGGGGTTGCCGGCGCGGCCCCCCCTGCCAGTGTCAAGGGCCCCTGGTGCGATAGGTCATCTGCCCTCTTTAATAGTACCCAGATTCCGGGGGGATTTGCGAGAATGGGCCGGGTTTCGCAACATGTTTGCGTCTGTTGTGGAGTCTAGGGCGGAGCTTAAGGGTGCAGATAAACTCGCCTACTTGCGCTCTTTTCTAGAGGGAGAGCCGCAGTCGCTGTTACAGCATTTGGAGCTGACCGACTCAAATTATGAGGCGGCCATGTCGACCCTGGAGGGGAGATATGAGAATCCGCGGCGTCAAGCAGATGCGCATGTCGCGCAACTACTCAACATGTCCAGAGCGACGGGTAGGGCCCAATTACGTAACTTGATTATCACGCCGGTTACGGTGTCGATTAATGCTCTTACGGCTCTGGGCCTACCGGTGGGTCAATGGGATTTTATTCTATTCCATATAGTGATGGGGAAGATTCCCCACGAAATGCGGACCAGGTTTGAGAGGGATAGAGCTGCGGGCCGTGGGGATGCTAAGGTTTTCCCCACCATCAAGGAACTCCTGGAGTTCTTGGAGTTGGAGTCTGGGGTGGTAGAGGCTACCCCCACAGACTCACGGGGGAGCGATTGGGGCAGGCTCCCAACGCCCCCAAAGGCGGGTCCTTCGAAGGCCCACGGTAAGAGCAGGCCTGGGTGGATAGCTGCGGCAGCAACCACGGCTCATGGGTGCAATTTGTGTGGCGGGTCACACTCAACCTTGCAATGCCGGCAACTGGCGGCTATGTCGTTGCCAGACCGTCGACGTCTGCCCAAGAGGTTGAATCTGTGCTGGGGGTGCCTAGAGAAGCACTGGTATGTCGATTGTCCTCAGGCTCAACCTTGCAGCAACTGCGGACGGCCGCACCACCCCGTCCTGTGTAACGGAAGTACAGATGAGGCGGTGCCAATGGGCGAGAGAGGGGCACAACGGGCCAAGGGGGATAGGGCCCTCACGGGTGGGGGGGCGCCGACGCGCCCAACCCACTCAGCCTATGGTCCTGTAGGAAGAGCTCCAGGCGAGCAAGATGGTGGAGGTTCAAGGGGACCTCCCCCTCACCCAGTTGCACGGTCTACGACACCAGGCGAACATGGCGGGAGTGCCAACAGGGCCAGTTGGCGCGCAGAGCGTCCCGTTAGTGGGATGGTCCCTACGCCACCTGTGCACTACCCACCCCCTTCGTTGCCAGGCCAATGGGCCAACGTGCAGCGTAGGTTTTCTCCACCGATACATGAGTATCCAAGACTGGAGTATCACCCCCCAGCCTGCGGGAGGGCTGCAGGCTATGCACCTCCGCGTGAAGTAAACTGCGTACGCCCAGGCTACTGGTACGGACCAAGTAGCCCGGTGGGATCACAGGGTGCTCCCAGTCCGGGGTGGTCCCAAGCTAGTAGCCCGATGGGCCCAGAGGGCAATCTGCTTTGACTAGCCGATCTACGAGCAGCAGCCGAGCCGCAAACGGTTTTGCTGCCTACCGCGCTGGTCTGCGTTTGGGGTCCCAGGGGGGACCATGTAAGGGTACGGGCTCTTTTAGATACGGGAGCACAGGGTTGCTTGATTTCTACGCGAGTGGCCAGGCGTCTGTGTCTGGGATACACGCCTGTCTCTGTGCCGATCCGTGGGGTCGGAGATACAGAAGTTCGGGGTGTAGTGGGTCAGACCCACTTTATGGTCTCGGCGAGGGACTCCGCATCAATGAGGATTGCGGCGATCGCAGTCATAATGGACAAAGTAGTGGGGTGGCATCCCTCGTCAGACATACCGAAAAGTCAGATGCCTGACACATCGGGCTTAAAGTTAGCCGATCCAAAGTACAACGAGCCAGCTCCAGTAGAACTCTTGCTGGGCTCCGATGTACTAGGCTGGATAATTTTAGGGAATAAGCAGGGCTTAGGTCGATCTTCCATGGTGACTCTTTCCACCAT
This sequence comes from Yponomeuta malinellus, assembly GCA_947308005.1. NCBI lineage: Eukaryota > Metazoa > Arthropoda > Insecta > Lepidoptera > Yponomeutidae > Yponomeuta > Yponomeuta malinellus. Next base: position 454,766 of record OX371007.1, on the reverse strand, counting down.
CTTCGGTCACGCAATTATGGGGCCAGTTTATGAAGAAGCGTCTTCCGACAGCTTGGCTGTCGTGGCTAGCACCTCCATCGCCAGGACGATGCAGAGGTTTTGGGAAGTGGAAGAGCCTCCGATGGTCTCCCGCTTAGATCCGGAACATGTGGAATGCGAGACCTTTTACACAAATCATACGCGACGCTTAGCCTCAGGGAGGTTTGAAACCAGGCTACCGTTTCAGGATTGTCCGCCGGTTCTCGGACAGTCAAAATCACTGGCGGAGAAACGGTTAAGGTCTATGGAGCGTCGCATGTCTCGGGACCCAGTACTTAGGGAAAAGTATATAGAATTTATGCGAGAATATGAGGCCCTGGGTCACATGTCTCCTGCCGTCGTGGACTGGACCTCGACGGACCATTTCTTTTTGCCTCACCATGCGGTGTGGAAGGCATCTACGGGAAAGCTGAGGACCGTATTTGACGGCTCAGCCCCGTCGTCCACAGGGGTTTCGCTCAATCAGTGTCTACATGCTGGACCTAAGCTTCACAGGGACATCATTGACATTATCTTAAATTTCCGGAGACACCAGGTGGTGCTGGGAGCAGATGTTCGAATGATGTTCCGTCAGACACTCATACATCCAGAGGACAGACGGTTCCAACTGATCCTCTGGCGAGAAAGGCCAGATGAGCCAATGGTCGTGTATGAACTTAACACTAATACGTACGGCTTAAAGTCGAGTCCGTTCATCGCAATCCGCTCGTTATTAGAATTGGCCGAGCGAGAAAGGAATCGTTTTCCACGGGCAGCGGCTGTCTTAGCACGTGACGTTTACGTCGACGACGTGTGTACTGGGGCACAAACAATAGAGGAAGCTCTAATCCTGCGAGATGAGCTGATTGCCCTACTCGCGGCCGGTGGCTACGAATTGCGCAAATGGTTATCCAACGAGCCTCAGGTTCTTGAAGGAATAACTGAGGATCACCAGCAAAACCCTCACCTGTTCGAGGATTCAGGGGATCCCAGTTCAATAGCGGTACTAGGAATGCAGTACCAGCCGATCGCGGATGTTTTCACGTTTCAGGTGGACCTGGAACCCCAGCGTGTGTGGACGAAGAGGACGGTCCTCTCCACTATCGCACGGATGTTTGATCCAAATGGGTGGATTAGCCCTGTGATTTTGTCGGCAAAGTGCCTGTTGCAGACACTTTGGACCCTGGGGGTCTCTTGGGATGAGCCCTTGGTGGGCCCTCCCCTCGACACTTGGCTTGAGTTGATTTCCACAATTGGAGACATTAATCAAGTGGCCTTGCCCCGAAAAATACTGCCGTCGGGTAAGTACAAGGCCAGCCTGCACGGGTTTTGCGACGCGTCAGAGCGGGCCTACGCGGCGTCAGTTTATTTGCGAACCGTTGACTCTGAAGGTCGGGTCAGCGTTGTTTTATTGTTGGCAAAGAGTAAGGTTGCTCCAATCAAAACGCGCTTGACAATACCGAAGTTAGAACTGAGCGGGGCTCATTTGCTGTCCAGACTATTGGGACATATCCACAAGGAACTGTCACTCACGGTAGACATCAGGGACTTCTACGCCTGGTCGGACAGTCAAGTGGCCCTGGCCTGGCTGCGCGCGGCGCCACACACGTTGGAGACGTTTGTGGCCAATCGTGTGTCTCAGATTCAGAACGCCGATGTGCCTCTGATATGGAGACACGTTCCAGGGAACTTAAATCCCGCAGATTGTGCTTCCCGGGGTTGCACAGCACCGGAGTTGGTGCAACATTCCCTTTGGTGGGGACCTGAATGGTTGATTGGGCCCGAGTCATCATGGCCGGCAAATCAAGTCGATCGCTCGTTGCCAGACTTGCCGGGTTTGCGAGTTCATGCGGTGGTAACTGAGCCGAAGCCGGAACCCAACTGGTTAGTGGATCGTTACAGTAGTCTGGACAAGTTATTAGGAGTAACCAGCTGGGTCAAACGCTTCATCCATAACTGTCGACAGCCAGCTCGGAAGTTGCTGTCGCCCACAGTAAGCGTTGAGGAACGCCGAAGCGCTTTATTCCACCTAGTCAGGGTGGTGCAGGCGGAACGCTTCGATTCGGAATTAGGTATATTGCGCACTGGTCGCGCTAAATTGAAGGGAGCGGTTTCCCGATTGAATCCATTCATCGACTCAGATGGTTTACTGCGAGTCGGAGGTCGACTCAGGAATTCTGATTTACCTTATGGTTGTCGCCATCCGCTTCTTCTTCCCAAAGGAGGGTCCTTCGTTGAGCTGTTGGTTGCTGACAGGCATCTCAAGAGCGTTCACGCAGGAAGTCAGGCACTACTCGCGATTTTACAACGCGAATTTTGGATTTTATCGGCTCGGAGAGTGGTCCGAAGTGTGTTGTTTCGGTGTGTCCCCTGTTACCGGGTAAAGGCGTCCACCATGCAGCCTCAGATGGGAGATCTCCCATCAGATCGGGTCACTATGCCCTCCAAGGCATTCGACGGAGTAGGTACAGACTTCGCCGGGCCATTTCTTGTCAAAACGTCCCCTCTTCGGAACGCCAAGGTGGTCAAGGCATACTTGTGTGTGTTCGTCTGCCTGGCCACCAAGTCCGTCCATTTGGAAGTGGTCTCGGCTTTGACCACTGAAGCCTTTGTCGCAACGCTGGACCGCTTTGTATCGCGTAGGGGTGTACCTTCGCTGATTCGTTCCGACAACGGCACCAACTTCAGGGGTACGGCTAACTACCTCAGGGATGTAGTTAGTTTTTTAAATAGTAACTGTGATAGATTAGGTCACATCCTAGCTCAGAGAGGAATTGCATGGCAATTTAGTCCACCAGTGTGCCCCCACTGGGGCGGGATTTTCGAAGCCGCGGTAAAATCGGCTAAAACCCATCTTCGTCGCGTGATTGGGGACACCACGCTTACTTTCGAGGAGCTGGCCACGGTGTTTTGTCGAGTGGAAGCTGTCCTCAACTCACGTCCGCTCTGCCCTGTCTCATCGGATCCAAGCGACTTGGAAGTCCTGACTCCCGGTCATTTTTTGGTCGGGCAGCCGCTTACTGCCCTGCCGGAGTATCCCTGGGTGGATGAGCGTCGACAACGGTTGTCACGCTTTCAAATGTTACAACAAATGAGTCAGGACTTGTGGCGTCGTTGGTCCTTAGAATATCTGCATCTGTTGCAGCAGCGTGTCAAATGGGCAGACCGGACGTCTCCTCCCAAGGAGGGAGATCTTGTATTATTAAAGGAAGCCAATCTGCCTTCCTTATGTTGGCGTCGGGGACGCATTCTAAAGTTAATCGCAGGGAACGATGGGACCCCACGCGTCGCGCAGGTGTTGGTTGACGGATCCGTTCTGCAACGCGCTACTGCAACTCTAGCCCGCCTCCCAGTCGACTAGCAAGGCTAGTCAGCTTAGGTTTAGCTAGAAAGCGTTAGGGGCGCTTTGGGCGGGGGGTTGTTTGCGCTAAGTCGATACTCAGCGCGCGCGCAAGTAATATTTTTTGGTATTGTTCCGCTGCGCCGGGCGCAGTGGCCACACTAGCGAGATCATTCGATAGTTGTGTGGTGTTGATCCTAGCTAAGGAGCGGGTAGTCGCACGCGCAGCGCGAAGAAGCGTTTTTATTTGGTTCCGAGAACCATAATTTTATATTCGGAAGCAATATCGGTAGCAATAGTTAAAGATAATTTTGGTTTTAATTAAAAATACCACACAACAATAAATAGGCATGTGAATCCAGTCAAGTATTATCAGATTAGTTAGTCAAAAAGGTTAAAACGCTGAAATACACAATAGACAAATGATCTAATAATTGCTTTGGAAAATCTCAACTCCCCTATCCATTTCACAACAACATTTGTGGCATAAGGCCAGATAAGATACATACATAAATACCCTGGTCACGGTGTACCATTTGTAACGCTCACCCCCTTTAAACTCTACCCCACTCTGCTCTCTGCTACTTACACTGCTTACACTGATCCCTAAGTCCTCTTTAATACTGCTCCTGCCACTGATGCCCGCTGGTTCCTGAAGAAGAAGTCCTCTGGAGTCCTCTGCAGCGCTCCATCTATGCCTCCATAGAATGTCTAAGAAATGGTTCTTCCACAGGAGATTACTAAGTAAAGTATGAGTACCTAGGCTTCCTACCTACTATTTTAGCTCAGTGTAAGTTAAGTGTGTACTATGTAAAAGAGCAAATTATGAGTACCTAAAATCACAGAAAATTCAAATCTTTGGCCAAAATGTGATCGTCTAGATAGCCTAACAGGATCCTTTGTTGTGAAATAGTAACCAGGATCTTTTCAGGGAGTCGAGATTTCCAAAAGCAATTAAACAACTAGAAAGAGTTAAAAATAATCTATTTATTTATCAAGATTTGTAGAAATATTAACATTTGAGGTTTAAAACCGATTTTAGTGAACACAGTTTAACACAGATTAGAATATTAACAGTAATTGTTAATCTTAGTTTGGTTTAGTCAATATTTGAGACAAATATGGTTTTAGTTTATTTTTGTACATAGTTTTGTATGTAGATTTTACACTCACAATTTTAGTTAGGCTCTGTGCCCGGTTATTGTTTTATTAGATAGATTCAAGTTTTCATTAGTTTGATTTATTTTGGATTGTTTTTTAATTGGTTGTTTTAGACTCTACCTAACAATTTACTTTTTTATGTAAATGACTTCAACTGCTTGCAAATACTGCTGCTAAACTGTCTGTTTGCTGGTTTTCTACCAAGCCAAACACCAGTTCCTAACAAATGTGCGTGCCATGTTCAAGACCTGACCCATAGTGAGAAAAGAACATGGCAAAGAAACTCACCGTTCGATCAGATATAGACCTATTCCATCAAATTGATTAAATGTTTGAAATTGATGCAAGCAAGTTGATTTATCAAGAACAAATGCAAACACAAATTCTAATCAACCTTGAAACACAAGTATGTAGGTGAAGCCTACACCGAAGTATGGTTCTGTAGACTACAGCAACATTCCAAGATGCAAATCAGACTTTACCACATTTACTGCTAAGACCTGAGAATGATCTAGAGAGCTACCTTGACCAAATCGATGTAGTCAGATCCAATCCACTGGTATGAATCGTAGGTACCACGGCCCGCATTGCTTCAGCCATGATTTGCCCAAGCCATCTCACCAAAACGTTTCTCAAGCTATAGATATCACTCTCACAGCTGAACTACTCAATATTTGCTGCTGTAGCCACATTACCGACACACTGTAGAATACTTTAGTTTGATAAACAGTTTGCTAACTCACCCTAATCCTAATTTAGACCGGCCGGTCAGCCCCGAAAAAGCAAAGATGCCCCCAGAAAACCACCGCCCGATTCCCGCCAAAGTCCCCAGTCCCAGTGCGCGTCTCTTCCTTTCCCCTCGCCCCCACACCCCGTTGCCATCCACCCCTCTTGGGTTCCCAGGTCTTTCAATGAAACCCTTTCAGGAATATTTTACATAATTTTAAAAATTTTCTCTGTGTAAAATAAGCATTTTAAATTCTTTACTGAAACTATATTTAATAGTTTTGCTAAATTAAGCCTTTCCATAATATTCATTGACTGTATTATTAGGTTTTTGATGGATAACATTATCAGACTCCTACGGGCCCCTCCTTGTTCTATCTACAGATTGCCGTTGACCTGACTTTCTTCTTTACTTTTTTCCTGCCGATACATTGGCATAGACAACTTTGCATACAGCCAACTTTTATGAACGTGGTTTTGTTTGTTTTAGAACTAATTGAGCAAACGTTGTTAAATTGTTGTAAAAAGATTAAATAGTTTATTGGTTGAGAAACCAACGTTTTGTTTCTTTATTTTGTAATGTGAAAGTAATGGACATTATTGCCCGAAATAATAAATATTTATTATTATTTATTGCAAAAAGGCGCCATCTAGCGAATCTCTAATACTACAGCAAAATTTGTTTAATTTTATTGATTATTGTACAACGCAAAGGATTATTATGTTCCCCTACATTTGTGAATAAGTGGCGGTCGAATTGCAAAGGCAGTGCGGACCGTCACAACCTAACACTTTGATCTGGTAAGTTCAAATTGAGTTCGTAAACTATCTTGTCTGGAAATTTATTCATTATTGATAGTCTGAGGTGGTTATTGTCTATGTTTTCTCCAAGGGACTGAAGAACCCTAAGTATTTTCTCAATCTTATCCAGTGTCTTTCGACACTCCGATGGAGTGTGTGAAGCCTTTTCCATCTTGTTTAATTGTTCATAGTGTGCGTCGATTTGGAAGTGCTTGCTGCCATACCGTCTAGTAAGTGTGTCTATGGCAATATCGTAGTTGTCATTAGTAGTCGCTAGTCCTTCTACGGCCTCCAGCGCTGTACCTTTGAGGAGGGAGAGGAGATATAGTAGCTTCTCTACCTTTGGGATCGCTTTGTTATGTACGCTTGCTTGAAACTGGTCCCAGAAGTCGTTCCATTTTAAAATGTCACCATCAAACTTTGGAAGCTCAAGGCGGGGCAGTCGTGCATGGCTATCTGAATTAGTGGTAGACTGGCTGGGGTTGTGATTGGCTTCCTGCAGCATACACTTCACCTCTACAAGAAATTCCTCACCCTCTGTCTCCAGATTTGTGCAATGTATGACTAAGTCTTGTGGAATTCCTTCTAGTTTATCGAGACAGTGAAGAAGATCAGTTCGAAGTCTCTTAATAGCTTCTGTTAATGTGACTTGTGCCCTATTTATTTCCGACAATGTAACTCCATCAGTTTTGAACCTAGCAACCATTTCCTTTGTCTGGTTGACAGCTTCTTCAGCCTTCTTCCTTACGAGGTCTAGTCTAAGAAGCAACGCCCGTTCCATGCTGACCTCTTGACACCGACTGTAATTGCGTTTTAGTACCTATTACAATATTTCCTCATAATTTCAAAGTGGTTCCTGATAAGTTACAAAATATATCCACGTACCTTTTCCTTTTAGATGACCGGTAGGCTATTAGTGAAAAGCGCTGCGTTTGGCCTCTTAAGAGCCTTGCCCTGTGTTCGGGCCACGAGGATTCAAACTGGAAATTAGGTTTTTTTTTTTGTATTTCTCTAACTTGCTAGGCGGTAGATTCGTAAATTCTCTATGAATTTCTGATCTAACAGGTCGGATTCCACAAAAGGCGCTGGCCAGTCAACAACAAAACATCAACGTTCGAATTTTACAATCCTTCTATTACCTACTATGTAACCAACTACGCCGCCACACAGTACCGGTAGGGACGCAAACTTTCTTGCTAGTTCTCATTGGTTTCAGTACGCAGTAGGTAATTCTGTTTACACATAGATTTAGATTGGAAATCAATTTATAAGCCATAATACTCACGTTTTAATGGTTTCCTCAAGAAAAATTCACAAATTAGGTATCCACAAGTTCACATAAGTTCCCAACCAGCCGGCAAAGGTAAACGAGCGAAAAAGAAAATGTCGGTTGACGGTCGCGAAAAATAAAACTTCGTTCGTTCTACGCACGAGAATATTTTCAAAGTACCTAGGTAATTTAGCCGTTCCCTTCCAAACTTGATTTCGTTCATCGCACCCTTCACACTACAAACGCTTCTAGGCGCGATCACCCTCGCCGTCATTACCTACACGCTGTGTACGAAAGAGACAGAAAGAGTAAAAAACTACGTCACTCGTGGACGAAAGGTTTCTAGTGTAGTAAACCGAGAAAAGAAATAGAATACATGCAAACCGGAACTGCGAATGACTGACCATAAACAATAATAGTTATAGACAAGACAGTTTGTTTTCTATACTCAATTCCACCTACATGTTACTAATCATCTAATACTCTTTGCTGTCCATTTTTTAAGCGTAAAAGGTTAGAAACCAAAATTAAGGTAAAAGCAGTTTCATTAAAGGTTTGATTTATACATGTAGTAAATAGACTGACTTCTCGGTAAGAAGAAATAAGTTTCACTTTAAATTTCTTACGGATTTTGAAAGAAGAGAATTCTACATTGAAAACAAAGAACTCAGTTTAGCCAACTGAAATATTGTTAATTCTGGTGCGTGGGTTTACAATACAAATGATTGATGGATTTTGAAAATAGGTTTCAGAGGAAATTATTTCGAAATCTGCAAATCTATGCAACTGCAGTGCACTTAACATAAAATGTCTACTCTCTTTATCGCAGATTGATGATCATCATCTACTAACTCTGTCTCCAAAATACTTTAGATTCTGTTAGGTAACATTATAAAAGGAGTGTACCTACTTGACTCAAACAATCGCAACTCTCGATTACGGTCTAAACGGTGTAACGTCGTCTTTCTAGTGACCACCGCGTGCGTATCCTCTCAAGTGTCACGTCGTTTTCTTTCTAGTAACCACTGCCTACTTAACCTCTTAATAACAGTGTCACGACGTTTTCTTTCTAGTGACCACTGCGTACCTACTTAACTTCTCAACAGTGTCACGTCGTTTTCTTTCTAGTGACCACTGTCCACCTGACCTCTCTAAACAGTGTCACGTCGTTTTCTTTCTAGTGACCACTGTCCATCTGACCTCTAAACAGTGTCACGTCGTTTTCTTTCTAGTGACCACTGTCCATCTGACCTCTAAACAGTGTCACGTCGTTTTCTTTCTAGTGACCACTGTCCATCTGACCTCTCTAAACAGTGTCACGTCGTTTTCTTTCTAGTGACCACTGTCCATCTTAACACCCCGCATCACACTTTCACTTTCTATATACGGTTTGTGGGTAAAGTTGTACCGAGTGATTCATCGCTGTCTATCAATTGTCTCTCGATCCCAGCTCCTCCACCATTTTGTCGCCACGATAAATATTATAACGCTAAACGAAAACATGTGCCAAGGTATGAACGAACAAACATAGGCGACAAAGGATTTGGGTTACACGGGATTAGATTGAGAATATCTACACATAGCTAAAGTGCAGTATGTATATCCTCTTTATGGGTCACATCATCCATCGCGTCATCTCTCCAACTCTCTCCTTTCTCTTAGTCACAATGAACGAGGGGGGAGCCACTCTTGGCCCCCCACAGGCCTCCAAACCACCCCTCATAGCCTGCCTCGACCTCCGCGGAAACTCTGCCACAAAAACAAGATGATACTCTGCTCGTTCAAGATTTACACTCTCAACTCTTTTACCATCTCTCACTCTCTTTCTCTAAATCTCTAGATTCATTATTTCAGATACAACATAAAACGATCTCACCAAAATTGCTCTTGTGCACCACCCTTTTCTCCACACGTCTCTGTCTCGTCCCGCACTTTTTCGCCATCTTGCCTTCATACCCCCACCACCGGAAAAATAATCCAAACTACTCACAGAGTATCCGGTATCATGACATGCATTCGCGATGATTCGCGACAATGAGTTTGTGTCTCGCGCTTAAAAAAAGCTGAAATAAAAAATAACCTAAAACCTGACTGCTGAGCATTAGCTACTAAGCAGGCGGGACCAAATTAGTTACCTCACAATTTCGAATTAGGGTTTAATGCTCGGCAGTCGGGTTGTAGGTTTTTTTTTTGTTTAAGTTTTTTTATTTTTGTCTATTTAGTGATTTTTTTGGATTTATAGTCTATGACACTCGTGCAAATATGACAAATCGATGGAAAACTTATTTGTCAAAATCTGACAGTTGGTTGAGAAGTTATGAGGGAACATAGAATCGGACATGCTTACATACGTACAAATATACGAGACAAACACATTACCCTCCTTTTGGGCTTGTCCGCAGTCAGGTAAACAATACACAAAAATTGTTCCCTCGCATTGCCACGTAGAGGGTTATATTGTTACTTTTTAGTAATCCCTTATAAATAGGCAATTATTTGGCTTCCTTGATATATTTAGGTTTCTTCTTATACGTGTAAATTGTACCTTTGTTACTAACATCTTAAGCCACAGATGCTTTAAATAAATGTTTTATGTTATCTTTTCTATAAATGTATTTAAATATACATGCGGACTCCTTCGAATACTGTACTATTATTCCCATAATCAGTTTTTTTATTTTACAATTGCATGTGGATATTATTGGCTTATCTCATTAATTGAGTTTGTAGCTGTTTGTTTTTAGTTTGATTTGTAGGATCTTAGCAGAAACCTCGTTTGTGAAGGTGTTACCGAGTGTACGTCTAAGTTCATGGCGGACTGCGGAACCCGAAGTGTAAATACGCGCGGCCACCCCCATGTGGACTCGGGCTCGACTGGTTTAGTACGATTGTAGCTCAGTATTTTGATACTAGTGAGAAAACACTGATAGTCGTGGTATAGCTGTAACATATTATAATGGCAAACTGGTAGTCGCGGCAAGTGGTAGTCCTTGGTCCCTGCTTTCCCCCCTGGGCTACAGGCGTAAGTTTGTGTATGTATTTATGTAAACTATAATAGCCACAAAACACAATCACTTGTCCAGCATTGACACTAAGAAGACGCTGTTCGTGCGTTTTGAATGTCAAAAATCGCGAATTTTCAGTACATTAATTGTCAAAATTGACATTTTAGCGTCACAAAACGCGTAACTCATGCCATCGTACTACCGCTTCTTGACTTCATACAAGTGCTCATTTAGTCTATCCAATTATTTTTTTATCGTCATGAACATTTTTACAGTTTCACTCTTATAGTTATGCTCTTATAGTTTCACTGTGTCTGTCCGTCTGTCTGACCGAAGCTTATTATTACTAGATTATTACTACTACTAAACTTTTTTTAGATCTACAGTGAAATAAAAATACAGCACGCCAACTAAACGGTGCAATAAATTCCTTAAAAAAATACTAAAGCATAAAAATATTTCAAGTATCAGTCTTATGAATGCCAGCCTTTATCCGCAGTGTACAGTCGATATCACATTTTTACATCCGTGCTATCGACTATATCTTGTGTAATATAGGCTTTAGTATGCATAATAGTAGAGGATTAAATAAACCAAATCATAATGATCCATCTCTGTTAAGCGTACGGAATCAAAACGTGGGGTTTACAAGCGGAGCCCGGGGCGCACGTGTCGCTGACGATGCAACCCCAAAGTTCGGCGCGGCGGTGCCCGTTACGGGCAAAGCGATAAATTAGAAGCACTGCCCTTTGTATAGCCGTGGAGGGAGCACACCTGACTGCTGGTGGTTGGACGGGGATCGCCGTGAACGAAGTTGATGATGAAAATGGTCTTGGACGTCTATGAAAAGAAAGACGCTAATGGGTTTGTAAACTAGAGTTAACATGCCGATATACACGGTTATTTTTTATATGGAAAAATATTTAATGCGTTTAAAGGTCAACACCAATTTGTACCTAAGTAATTTTAAGGAATCTGTGAGAGGTTTAGTTCTTAGGGATCCGTAGTCCACAACGAACCCTTATAGTTTCGCCATGTCCGTCCGTATGTCTGTCTGTCCGTGGCCTAGCTCGAAGACGATTATCACTACAAAGCTGAAATTTGGCATAGATATACAAGTACATATAAATTACGCCGACAAGAGTCGAATAAAGTCTTAAAAGATTTTTTTAAGGTACCCCTAAATCAGTATCGTTGGAATGTTAGTTTAAAAATATTGTGGTGTAGGAAGATCAATTTTTGATTCAGAAATTAAGTTGATGAAGTTATTAGTTAGCATGCTAAAAAAATAGTGCTAAATAGCACAAATTTATAGCAAATGTAAACCAGGCTTTAGACAACGCCACTACAAATAGGAAAATCCGTAGAGTAACGTAAAAATGGGATGTTGCATAAAATTATTATTGAAAGTCCTAGAATGAAAGTAGTTGTAAATGACAAAATCTATTGATGTGTTTCAGAAATTGTGCGTTTAAAAATACTGTATAATGTTATAATCTTCTACTCAAAGTGTCTATCCTGTCCGTCCGTCCAACTGTCTGTCACCAGGCTGTAATTATCTCATGAATCGTGATAGTTAAACAGCTGAAATTTTCACAGTTGATTTATTTCTGTTGCAGCTGTAACAAAACATACGAACAGAATAAAATAAATATTTAAGGGGGCTCCCATACTACAGCCGTTTTTTGCTTGATATCAACAACGACAACAGGTACATGCTTGAAATATTCAAATGTTGTATAGATAATGGTACGGAACCCTTCGTGCGCGACTCAAACGACAAATGATTTATAGAATTGTTCCCATTCGACATTTTCGGAACCAAGCAAAACAACAAAATATTAAATTACGTTCAGGGATGTAGTTATGGCTGTAAATAAAAAAAAACTACAAATAAACTGCGTAACTACAGACTGGACTGGACCCATCGAATTTTTTCGTCTAAATTTTACTTTTCGTCGTATTGAAACGAAATATTCGCGGGAAACACGGCAGCATTCCCGTGTACGCCCGATGAGGATTTTACCACTGAAATGAGAGTAAAAGTTCCGTTTTTCTGGAAACGTAACAGATTTTTGCTTTGACAGATCTACCTCGATTTTATTGAAAATTTATTAGTTTGCTCTGTGGTCAGCCTCTTAGCCTCATAGATAGACAGAAAAGATAGAATATTCTTTATTGCATGTACACCAGGACATTTCATACTTGAACAATAATACACAGTACAGTACAATTAGCGGGTTTATTCATCATCATCATCATTCAGCCACAAGAAGTCCACTGCTGAACATAGGCCTCCTCCGTGGATTTCCAAAAAGACCGGTTGGAAGCGGCTTGCATCCAGCGTCTTCCTGCCACTTGGATGAGGTCATCTCTCCATCTTGTGGCTGGTTGTCCTACGCTGCGCTTGCCGATATGTGGTCTCCATTCAAGAACGTTTCGGCCCCATCGGCCCCAGGCGGCTTTATTACTAAAAGTAATTTCTTCCAGACAAACAGTATTCATAATTGGGCCATTGTACGTCGCAGGGCTATGAGATCACTCCAGCCAGCTAAACTCTTTTCAGAAAGGGATGTTACAAGTACAAGTTACGTTACAGGTTAAACTAGGTGTCCACGTCAAAATCTAGATCATTTTCGAGATAAAATGGACAAAAAGTTCACCATCTACTGCTGGGCTGGCCGGCCTAGAAAAGGATAGTTTGCTTTTCGCAACTACCTACTACGGTGCAGAGTGGACCGGGCGGTGGGGCCTGACGAGCCGGTCATCGGCCGCTTTTACTAAGAAAAACTTGCGTCTTTAAATGATTTCTTAAATGACTTCTTCTCACACAGATTTGTCTGGTATTCAGCGCCATTCGTATAGTGCTCATGTATTGTGACATAAAAACATCCTCATGGCAAAAGTGTAAAAGTATAATATGAAAATGAACCTACTTTTAAGTTAAGAGCAATAAAAAATGTACTTTTTTAAATAATAATATTAAAAATTAAAAACTTATGAATGCTGATCAAGCGAAAGAGGTCTGGCGCAATCGTGGCAAATGGTATCTACACCTCCAGGATCCAGGCGTAAGTTAATGTAATGTAAATTAGAAACACAATAAATATTACTATCAGTATTTGCAATTCCTGTCCGTCAGAAGATTGTCTCGAAAAAAATTAACTGAAGACTTCCAAGCCTAGAAGGAACGGACTTACCTTCGTCACCATGCCTGACCAGGTTAAAATTTAATCACATAGCTTGATTAAAAATGGCCGCGGGTCGGAATGCCGGCGACATCTGCGGACTAGCCCTTTTCGACTCATGGCGTTCTAAATTAAAACTCCGGCCCACTGGGACCCGAAACTTGCCCAAAGGACGGAAGTTTGTTATTAGTTGTACAAAGCGAGACCTTACTGGGGCAGGATGCAAAGTGGCGGCGTTGAGAAGGTTTACTCGATCGCATTGGCGTAAATACGTTTGTCTCATTATTTTGTCGGCTCGGAAATATTCCTGGATTTTTTGTTATTCTTTATTTTGCCTACAAAACAGGTTACAGACAGTATTACACAAGAAAAAATACCTTGATCTAATCCACAACCCCAAACTTATGCGCACAGCATGATTAAACGTATAAGTTACGAAAACGAAATGTTATGAATAACCAGGACTATAAGCGGATCGTAATTAAAGTTGACGTATGCAGATATAATATAAAAAGATTTATTTGCTATGATTAATTGCCATGTTCGACAAATTTATGTTCTGAACATAGTAAAGGAAAAGAACAAAGGTCTTGCGACTGGCGCGAGTAATTTTGTAAAATGCGATTAATCGCAAATTATTAAACCGTACTTATAACATGCTTTGGACCACAATTTAGTTTTTATATTATAGTCTTAGTTATGTATTATATAATAGTGTCTGTTTTGTACACCAAATAAATATAATATTAAATGTATCGCAAAGAGATGCTTCGCAAGGCACGTTAAGCTGTTGGTGCCGGCTGCCGTCGATAGATGGCAGTCGTTAAGCCAAGTCAGAGGCCTTAGGGCGGCTTGACAACTTCTGACAGTAGACGAGCCACTAGTCTACAAGCCTCCACCAATCCGGACTTGGCCCCCGTGGTGGAGTATGGCCTATACCTTCCTGAGGGAAGAGACCCGTGCGCCTCGGTGGGGACATAATGGGTTGATGATGATGATGAAAGAGATGCTTTTGCTAACTACGTTATTAATTTCAAAAAGATTCGTCAACGATTAAATAAGAATAAGACGATTATCGGATGAATAATGCATTAGAAGGATTGGCTGATGATAATGATGAAGGCGATTATCACACTGCACCGCGCTCCGTCGCGTAGCGCGGGCCGCATCATATCAATTTGTATAGAAAACACGCCTACGACACGGGAGCGCTTCCCGTGCGCAGATTCTGCCAAACTGCGCGTGTTTTTATGCATAAAATACCATCGATTTATAAATCTCGATTGTAAATAGAAATGTATCACACGGCGTCTCCTAATTCGAGTACAAAAACCAAATTGATAATATAGCTACAGCATCGTAAATAAGTTCGGTATATTACTGCGAAGGGAATATTTAACCGCCACCCCGCGCAGAGAAGCAGATCAAACCGCTCTAGGTGACGCTGCGGCTGCGCCTCCGTCGCCGCGCGCGTGATCTGCCGCTCACCACCCGCGTTACCAGTGGGAGAATCGCCTAAACATTGTAAAAAGGGCAATGATGTATGTATTTGTACATTTAATATTCATGTAGACTGATTCACAATTTTATTTATATATAATGTTTAGTATCAGCGCTTAAAATTGCCAATCCGCAGTGGGCACTTTAGCCCCCCCTCTCTCTCTCTCTCTCTCTCTCCCTTTCTCTCTCTCTCTGTCTCTGATAGAAGGCTTAGGCCTTGCAGTAGGACGTATATAGACCACAGAAAAAAAGTATAATACAATACTTGCGGAATTCTTTATTTTATTATATGAGTCAGAGACAATATTTCACTATGAATGTTCTGAGAAGTTTTATTGTTGACTCGAGCTTTTGTATCCAATAATTCTGTGTCAAGTCCTTCGGCAATCACATTCTAAACTAGTTGGTTGGCCGTGTTTGGCCAGTTCCGTCCAATTTAATGTTCACTGAAGGAGGCCAGTTATTGTTTACTGAGCAAA
The DNA here is from genome assembly GCA_947308005.1 of Yponomeuta malinellus. Classification (NCBI taxonomy): domain Eukaryota; kingdom Metazoa; phylum Arthropoda; class Insecta; order Lepidoptera; family Yponomeutidae; genus Yponomeuta; species Yponomeuta malinellus. The sequence continues at coordinate 439,278 of OX371007.1, read as the reverse complement.
GACACGAGCAAAGAGCAATTGATGCCCTTTTAATTGCTCCGAGATTTGCGTGGGAACTTGGACTTGTAGCGAGGAAATTCAATTGCACTTTGAAATCAGTTTCCTTGTGAAGTTAATTAATTGTGAATAATTCCTCTTCCTCCCTTGAGTTTTCTAAGAATTTGTGTAGCATTTTCATATTTATAAACATGCCTTTGGTTAACGTAATATAAAGACAAAAAGGGGTAAGTAAATTCACCTGCTAGACTAGTAAGATTGTAATTAGCATCAATATTTATTTATTTTATTAGCCAGCAAGCTTGTATCGCAAGTAATTAACATCGGTGAATTAAACACACTGAAATCTGGGTGCTTTTATATTTAATAATTGAAAATGGCGTCTATTTCGACTCTTACTTGTAGACTTAATACTAAGTATAGAAATAAATAAAAAAATTCCTCAAGAAATCTTGGTGAAAAAATGCTTGTCTATCAGAACAATGAGCCGCAGACCAACGGCACACACGTACCACTTTCGCTGGCTAATATTGGTTCTAATCAAGTTTATGTCGAAATATTTTTGGAAAGTGATTTTTTTTTAAAAGACAAACGTATTCCATAGCTGTTGTTGAGGCACCGTGTTCCGTGTGGCGCTGGATTAAGAATAGCGTCACTCCATTTCCTCCCGTGGATGTCGTAGAAGGCGACCAAGGAAATAAATTACCAGGAGATAGGCAGCAGCGTCTTCCTGAGATTCCAACCACATACTGCGATCGCCAACCCGTCTGCCAAGCGTGGCGATTATGGCAAAACCCCTCATGGCTATGAAAACCATGAGGGAGGCCTATGTCCTGCAGTGGGCGTCAAACGGCTGATGATGATGATGATGAGGCACGTTAATTTTTCCATGGCTTTCATACCCTCCAACATTCATCGTGTGGCGTCTACACGATGAATGTGAAACAGAAAAAGTCTAACCTGGAGACCCCGAATGACATCCCATTCCATCGTCTTTCCATCATCGTCATCTTATTCTTTCTTTCCATCAAAGACAATATTAGAATAATGGTGAGCAACAAGTGAGTTTTAGCTGTCCAAAATATACCGGAACGGAGTTTGTAGAGGGCTCACAAGTTGGTCGAAAATGGCTAACGGTGATTGTGTGCTGCAGCGATAATGCACCGGAACCGAGACGTTTGCAGAGAGCTAACCGCAAGTTGGTCGTAAATGGCAAAAGGTGAAGTGTGATGCAGCGATAAAGAAGACTTGTAGCAAGTATAAAATCTTGGTATCTCGCTGCTCCGCCAAAATACACGCAAGAGCTTAAGCATATGATGCCTCCTTGATATTACTTCGGCTCGATTAATTGAAGGAGTAAAGTTGTAGGTACTCACTAAGGTAGGTGAACTTTGACGAGCGGTAACAAGTTAGAAACTAACTTTCAGTTATCGCCCGTTAAACTTCATGATATCGCTTTGCATCTGTTAAAAAATAACACGTCTTATTACAAGTGAGAATAGTAAGAATGTAGAGAATGAATAGACTCTACAAAAAAGTTTTGTCCAAACTTTGGCCTTTGCATCTACGTCACGAGATGAATTATACAGCGTCCAGTAGCACCTGGAGTTGTCTCTTCACTCACACTAGGTGGGTGAAGAGACAACTCGGACGCCGCATTTGTTCATACAAAAACATTTTATCGATCCACCAGCTCGGAAATATTATTCTAATCTAAAATATAATGAATTAAAATTTCGAACTCAAAAAGATGATAGGCTTATGGTTACGTAAGGGCTCTTATTATAAAAATAAAATAATGCAGCCTATATACTTCCCACTGTAGGGCACATGCCTGCGCTTAGAGAGAGTTTTAGTACAAAAACATTTCTTAATATTCGTTATCAATCAATCAATCAGCTGGTCCACTGCTGGTCTTCGGCCTCCCACAAGTCACGCCACTTCCTCCTATCTCAGCAATCCTCATCCAGCCGCTGCCAGCAATCTGCCTCAGGTCGTCGGCCCAGCGAGCTGGTGGGCGTACTATGCTGCGAATGCCAGTTCGTGGTCTCCACTCGAGAACCTTTGCACCCCATCGACCATCGGTTCTTCATTATGTGACCAGCCCATTGCCACTTCGGCTTATTATTGGTTAACTTGACTTAACCTAAAGTTTGAATAAAAACCGGCCAAGTGCGTGTCGAGCCACGCACAGTATAGGGTTCCGTAGAACGAGGGGGTTTTATCTGCTTAAAGAACTAATAAATTTTCCTTTTATGCGTTGGTCGCCTATTACTCATTAAGTTTTAAACCCTACTTAGCCGTTATAGGGGGGTGGGTTGCGCTTTAAAGCTTAATATTTCGAAATCGGAACCATAAATAAAAAAATAATCTTCCTATGCTCACAATAATTTTAAGCAAGCAACAGACATACGGACGGACATGGCGAAACTATAAGGGTTCCTTGTCAACTATGGAATCCTAACTCTGCCGCCTACCATCATCATCATCATCAGCCATTTGACGCTCACTGTAGGACACAGGCCTCCTTTATGGTTTTCCTAACCATGAAGGGTTTTGCCATAATCGCCACACTTGGCAGGCGGGTTGGCGATTGCAGTATGCGGTTGGAATCTCAGGAAGACGCTGCTGCCCGTCTCTTGGTAGTGTATTTCCTTAGTCGCCTTCTACGACATCCACGGAAGAAAATGGAGTGACGCTATTCTTAATCCGACGCCACACGGAAAACGCCGCCTACCAATGAGACCCGAAATGCGTCGAATCAAAATCAAAGTAATTTGTTCAAGATATTAAATTTTTCGGGCATTATAACAATCGCAATTGCACTCGTAAAATGTATAATTATGTATGAGCATCGCGAGGCATAGAAAAATACTTTTTTTTTCAAATAATATCATTGCACAATCCAGCAATTAACTTAAAACCACTTGAGTTTGCTTCGGGAACTTGACTTTTCGACAGCATAATTTCACAGCGCAGAAGCTGAGTACGTCATAATATCTATAAGTGGATACTTGGCAAAGTAATGAACCGACGCGACGTGGAGTCATCTCTTAATTAATAATTTTCGTAACGCTCTATAAGATTCGTTGAGATATTAACTCACTGTGGAGAGGGTCGGATGATGCGAGCTACAACCATCGAGCAAGTGCTAACTTCATTCAGTGATGATCTATGTGTAGAAAAGTGTCAAAGTAACAAAAGTTAGTTTTTTTGAATGGCTACTTTAGTTAAGTTTCCACAATATTAACGCAATTAGTCGCTAAATTTCTAGGTTTTTAGAAGCCGATATGGAATGGTCCGTCTTTTATTCAGAATCCTAACACTAACAATTTATTAATCTACTGTAAATAGCTATCAGTACGACATAGAGCATATAAGACAACCGGACAAGTGCGAGTCAGACTCGCCCACCGAGGGTTCCATACAAATTTGTAGGTATATTATAAATAGTTCAGGAATCGGGTGTCGCAGTTTTTCCGAGCTTTTCTGAATTTAAAAGACAATTTCTTCAATGATTTAATTACAAATGTATAGTTTTTGGACCTTTCCCTGTAGTTGTAGTATGCAACGACATTAATTGCCAAATTTCATAGTCCGAGGTCAACGGAAAGTATCCTATATATTTTTCACACCTGCTATTCAGAAAAAATCCCTTGATTCCCTCAAATGAGGGATCAAAGTTGTACTTTTCTTCCCTGATATTCTAGTTTCTTTTTTATTGCCCTCAGCATGATCCGTGTGCAGATTTTCGCAAAATGTAATTCCAATTCGATTTTTATTTTGTTGCAATCGATCATAATAATTGTCTTCCACGGCACATAAATAATTTTTCCTTATAGCAGGTGTGAAAAGCAGTATGTGTCACTCGGTATCAAAATTATTTCCGTCTTGGGCGTAAACAATTGAATCCCTCGCTACGCTCAAGATTCTACTTTAGAATCCCTCGCTACTCTCGGGATTCTATTGTAGAATCTTTCGCTTCACTCAGGATTCAATATACCGCCCTCGCCGTAAATATATCATTTTGCTCCCTTGAGACACAATCTACTATTGATTCCCTTGAGAGTGTCGAAATATACGTTGTTTGCGGCATAAACGGCCATAATTTTTTCTTACGTCAACTTTAAAGTTGAATTTTTTCAGAGCTTCAAGGGACTGTAGACCTGAGTAAACTGAATGTATGGTTTTAATTTCATCTCAATACCTCCACACTTTAACGAAATAAAGTTATCCTATAAGGGTTCCGTTATTCCTTTTGAGGTACGGAACCCGATATACGACTGACAGCTATACAGTTATTTCCGACAAACCGAAGTTATGCCATTTCTCGTCGATGTTAGACAGACGATTGTACATCGTCTAGTGACTCTGGGGCGGTTTCTGAATTGAGAATTTAGCTAAGTAAATTGTTAACTCGAATTTCTCAGACAAAAGCGTGACAGAACGTTACTTAAATATTTACTTGGTGAAATTCTCAATTCAGAAATCGGCCCTCTAACAATAAATGATTTGCTTATTTTTATCGGTAGCACTTAAGATATTTTACAATTCATTTAAAATAAGCTTTAAACAACGGTGGTAGCCTAGTGGGTAGAACCTCGGACTCGGAAGTGGGAGACCCAGGTTCGATCCCCGGTGCGGGCATATACCGATGACTTGGTTTTCTAAGTTATGTACATTTGTGAAATTATAGTAGCAATACCACTCGCTAACGGTTAAGGAAAACATCGTGAGGAAACCTGAGTGTCTGAGCTATTCACATACCTCAGCGCTTGAAATCGCCAACCCGCGGTAGGCACGCGTGGTGATTAGCCCATACTCTCTCCCTGAGAGAAGGTCTGTGCCCTACAGTGGGACGTATATAGACCGCTGATGTTATGTAAAGCTTTAAATAGAGTGGTAATTTTTTTTGTATAACAATGTTTAAGTCAAGGCTGCGACAATAATGTAGTTGTAAAACAAAAACTCTTTTTGGATGTTTTCAGGAATTGTGCAGTAGACAGGTAAATGTGCATATTGTTACACCGACTCCAGTACAAAGGTTTAGTGAAGTTAAGTACTTAATAGATTACATTAGACTCACGGTCCCGGTGCGCGTGATTGCTTGCGGTGCTGTGACGGATTATGTTTCAAATACCTTCCACGACAGTTATTTTTAGTATTTTTACCTAAATTTTAAGAGTTATGGAAATTGCAAAACCAAGAGCATCTGCCAACAAACTGTTTTGCTGTTTGGCAGAAATACAACTTATGTAACTTTCTGTATTTATCTGAAAAAAAATCGTTAATAAATGTATTAACGATTCGGCAGGCGCGGGTGAGATCAAATCCTGTTCAATCGTTGCACCTAATATCTTATTTTATACCTATTGACTCCGTCATTCTGAACCCCCACTTTTACATTGGAGAAAAATGTTTTGAAAGTGAAAGTGATTACATTTATTGCCAAAAATACACTTAATACATTTTGATATAATTGCATACATGTTAATATAATTAATAATTTGTAATCGTGATAAATATATTTAAAAAAATTGGTCACGAAGTATAAAAATGCTCAAAAGAACTTTTAATCAACAGAGTTATTCGATTTTCACATTTTTCGAAACCTTTAAAATCCCGAAGAAAATATAACAATGCTTTCGTTTCTTAATTTTTTTGGCATTTTATTTTTCACATATATACAATTGCTAAATAAGAAAAAACATCGTAATTAATCCTGAGTGCCTAAGGTGTTAACACACCCCTCGGCGCTTGAAATTGCCAATCTGCGGTGGGCACGCGTGGTAGTAAGGCCCATACTCTCTCTCTGAGAGAGGGCCCTGCAATGGGACGTGTATAGGCTATATATAAAAAATGCAATATTAGTCGAGTCTAACAATAAGGTATGTACATTTTACATTAGACTGACTAACCGGTGTTCCTGAATTACTTCGCGCACACGGTTGAGAGAACCTCTGCGAATCCAACCAAACGTGATAATTTTGTGTTGTTTCACTGTTCGTTGTATGTGTATTTTCGTGCAACGTGTCTATTTTCTATTCCCTGTATTTCGTGGGATTGCAATCCGGGCCATCTAGACGGCCCCATAAGTTTTGCTTCTCTAACCAGACTGACTGTACCGTTTAGTTCGTTCTTTAAAAACTAAGAACGTTTTGACTAAAACATATCTTGCTTAGAACCCATCTGGTAGCAGAGATCCCTCCAATTCACAAACACCGTGTCTTGTATTTATAAATTTGTACAACTTCATGACGTATAAATAAGTTATTTTTGTGCCATCTCCTGGCGCTTAGCAATCAATAAAGATATCTCGTCCTTCGATCGCGAAAGAACGCGGACGTAGCTTAACATGTGACTTCCAGGTGGTGTCAAAAGTGTAACATTGCTAGTGGCGGGCCTACGCTGCGGCAAGTAGCCACCTTCGTTAAGCAATATGTCGTATACAGGCATGATGTGCGGTGACGCCACTCCTAACAAGCAAGAAATAACCTGTCTTAAGTAAAAAATTGTGTATTGCTAAACGAGGATAGTACAAACGTACAAACATATCTTAGAAACATAAAAGTCGTGCCCATCTTGTAGAGGAGTAGCCACACACTACATTTATTTATTTTTTCAAGATTCTGCTACATTCGTGAGTGTCTCTACGTATGGTCGATGTTACGATGTAAGATTATCTGCAAGAGCAGAACTGTGGACGGTTGGAATCAAGGTAAGAATATTGGTTCCAACCTTCCACAGTTGAGGAACTCAAAAATAAAAAGAAAGTGACCTTAAACTTACATAATATTTTACTTTTATGGTACTGAAGATCTAAAATCAGCTTCGGCTTCATATTAAGGCACCGCATCAGGAATGTCCGGATGTGTAGTCGACAGTTAAGTCACCATGGCCCACGCGTTCATTCACTGCCAAATAATTGAGTTTCGGGGCGTCTTTGCGAATTTTCCAGGCATTAAATTAAATTAAACAAGTCTAGTCATGTCGGGCCAATTTTAAGGGCCTTTGAGCCGCCTCCATTTTGCTCCAGGGCGGGTGGCTGGCGGGAAAACAGACACTGACGGAAGTTTAATCTACAAAAGTTTTGATAACTGCTTGAAGTGCTCGTATTATGGGTGTATATAATATTGTTCGACGATTGTTATGATTATGTAAATGACCCACAGAGTGGTACTTAGCAAGACCAAATGCATTTTTAACCTTTGGCTTGTATTTGGCCTCTGTTTGCGAGACGTAAGATAATAATATAACTTCCATATAACACAGTCACTTGTCCTGGTACCAAGCTATGGTAGCCATCACAAACACGGAATATAACCAGACTGAGCCTATTTGCAGTAAATTAAGTACGGCAGTCTCCAGCGGAAATCGAACACAGGATCTCTGTTTCGGTAGGCAAGCAAATTGACTGCTAGATCAACAAAGCAATAATACAATACAATACAAAAAACTTTATCAAGATAATACGTACTTGTCTGTTAGATATGGCGTCGCCTGAACTGTCGGGCTGGCACTATCATGCCGAAATGCGATAAATTTATACCTACCCCTGTTTTAAGCACAAAAGTGATCGAACGGATGCAAAAATTGTTTCGACAGCATGTTAAGTATATTACCAGTGTAAATTAGAAACAATGTGTAAAGTCGCGATTTCGATACTTCTGTATTCCCAGTCGAGGCATGTAGTGTGGCTTTCGAGTAGGGAATAAACGTAAAGAGCAGCACTTACGTACTATAAACAGCTGTAGGGTGACCAGACCAGCCCCGCCGGATATTGCCTCCGTTTTTGGGGTAGGAAATTGAATACAGATCCGTGTTTCTTTGAAAATTAATGTCGGTTTGGGTCGTGGGATGCCTAGATTGTTTAGGGTGGGTACGTTTTTGGGCCATCCAGTATATTATTTACTTTATATTTTTTACGCATTTTGTCTGACCGCCGCCCTTGCTAGGTATCGTGAAAGTTTTCGTTCATTTTGCAGATGTCTGACCTGACTCATGATTCGTGAGTTAGTGTCTGACCTAACTCAAGAATTGTGGAAATGAATAGAATCTTTATCCATCGGCTAGCTTGTTAACTAATGGCATGCTACAACTTTATATATATATGAAATGAAATGAAATTGAAATTGTTTAATGAAATTGTTTATTCAAAACATGAGAGCACATACAAGCATTACGGTGGTCTCCACACTAGGCTTAAAACCTGTATAGTGGTGACCGAAGGAAAGAAAATATCATAACATTTTGACATGGCGTATGAAAAACACTATTACAATAATATTGATTGCAGTTGCATCAATCAACTTAATAATAATATTGGCATAACATTTACATAAACATTTTTAATTTAAAAGATATGAATTTATGAAAAATTACTTATTCTACCATTTAATTTAATTCTATTCAATTATATTAAATTATATATTAATTTAATTTCAATTTAATTATAATTCGATTTATTTCAAATCAGAATTTTAACAAATGTGAATTTGATTCAGATCAGAATTAGGTAGTAATTAGCATTTCTGAGGGATTGGTTGAGTGAGTGATGTATGTGTGGTGTAATGTGATTCAGTGTGGTGTAGGTTTGGTTTGTGAGATGGTGTGTGTAAGTGCGTGAGTAAAGTGTGAGTCAAGAAATAATTTCAAGGAGCGATTCTGTAGAGTTATAGTTTAAATTCAGTAGAAACTCTCTTATGTTTAGCTAGCGTCATATATATGAGTACAAGCCGTGCGTCCTTCAAAAAAATGAAGACAGTATTATTCGACCGAGACCTCAACACAGACTTCCGAATTATAATGCTACGTCCGGCCAATCAAAAGATGTTGAGAATAGGTTGTGTCCATAGAATATCCTTGAATAGAAATTGAAATCGAATGTGGAAGTCCTAAGAGGCGTCGGTAGCTCCCTAGAACTCGTTTCGAGGACACCATAGGTACAGACATTTTCCTTTTATTATGACGGGCATGATTGAGGGGAAGACGTATGTTGGGAGAAGACGAAGGTTGTGGCTCAGAAACACCAAAGAATGGACGGATTTAGTCTGCTTTGAAGTCTTGTTTCTGTTGAAAATAATTTAAGAAAAATATGGAAAACTGACGGTCATTCATTAGTGGAGAGGCGCAAGAAGAAGAAGAGCAGAACTAAATAATGAATGAATGCCCAGTGGATGCTGATGAAGCAAAAGTGGTTTGTCAGGACCGTGACACACACCCTGGTCTCTGCCTATTCCTACAGAACATTGAAGTGACTTAATGTCTTAATGTATGTATGTAACTTACTTAGAAGATAAATTTATTGCGAATAAAATTTTAAGACGCAGAAAAACCTTTCAACAAATTACTCCACACCTTTGTAATGGAAGTTTACCTCAAATTTCAAGCCTTTGACCAATCAATCCTGAACTCTACCACAGCAGAGCTCCCGTGAAAAAACGCGACCATTTGTTAGAAAATCAGTCTTTCAATGAGATAATTTTGCCGCTCCTTTGTTGTAACAATGTGGGTAAACGAAATAATGGAACGACTGTACCCTGTCGACAGGATCATCATTTAGATGTACCGTTTGATAAATTGAGTTGGATTATACCTGTTTTTGTTGCTGGTAATCAATCATGAAACTTAAAAAAGTCTTGAACTTCGAACTGAGACATAGACGTGAAAAAATACGCCGTATTTGAATAAACCTTTGAATTAATTCGTTTAAAGAGCTGAACTGCTTACAAACGTTCGTAGAATTTGATTCCTTACTGACAATCTAAAATGTGCCATCAAACTTCGGGTTATTCTCAAAGACTGCGGAACTTTACGTGTTTGTGAAAAAACAATTGAAGATTTGGAAGGCAAAGTGGGAGCTAGTTGTGGCGAAAGCCGCAATTCCCGCGAACGCAAATTGAGTGCGCGCAATTATTTGAAGTTCGGTAATAAAGGGGAGCAGCCCGGGCGTGGCCACGGCACCAGCGAATATATGCATTTTATATTCTTCTTTATATTATGTTATGATATACTTACTCCGCTGGTCAGCGACCCGAAGTGGGTCCTAGCCTCCGACGAATGACCTGGCAACAGACCGGGCAAGACAGATACCTATGACATAGCAGACAGTTAAAAAAATATTTCACATTTTAATTGCAATATTAACCATAATTTAATAAGTAGCCTACCTCTGTCCGCTGCTGGATACAGGCCTTTTACCCACACCGTGTCGTTTTTTGCGGTCTACCCACTGACCACCGTCCCGTTCTCAACCGCCACTCCGTTATTGCCTAGGTCTAACTGCCGTGTTCCCGCCAAGAAAAGTAGAATACGCCAGTGTAAAACATTACATGCTTTTGGCTGTTCTTCTCTGCCTGTTGCTCACTATAGGCAATCCGGTAGGGCACGCATTTTCCCAAAAATTCTTAACCTTTTAAATTTTCCCAAAAAAATCCCTCAGAGAGAGGCATTAATACGCTTCTTTCTGAGGGATTTTTTGTGATCTGCTGTATAAAATTGAATTAATATATTCCCTATCTACCCTCTTATCCTCTTTTCTGCACAAAAAAGCTACGCAGTTTGTGACTCACTAACTTCTTTAAAGCGTGGGCTCATACAAAGTATGTTTGTTAGTACCCCAACTGGCAAACTAAGTCTTGTAGCTGCATAGAGCCGTGCAAATGGCCTCTGAGGCCTCTGCAACAGGGACCATAGACACCCTTGTACCAGTTGGATGGGGGCTGACGGACAAAGACACACCGAAAGCCTGTACAGATGACAGCAGGTCAACTTTGATAATTTCGTTGCAAAGGCACCTGTGACGCGACTGAGTAGAGATCAGCACGTGTTGATGTGCTGTCGACAGTTCAATGCGGTATGAAGAGTACTTATTATGGTCTCTACGGTCGCTACTCCGCCAGCCCGGCCCGCTTCCGCGGGTCCTACGCGATGTTGTAAACAAGCCGCGAGCTCGGCTCCGCAGTTACGCAGTAACGCAGCTGAATAACGGAGCTGCCTTTATTAAAAAAACGGCCAAGTGGAAGACGCACTCGCGCACCGAAAGTGGTTTGTTTTTGCTGAATGCAGTTCAGGACCCTACATACATATATATATATATATATATATATACGTGTTTATATATATATAAACCAAATCGCATAACAGAAGAACACAGAACTTGAAATATAAGTAATCGTACCTGGTATAATATACCCAATTTCAGGCTGACTGGTCGTCTGATGCCGGAGGTCGTGGGTTCGATTCCCACTGGGGGCCGTCGCAAATTTGTACACATGGTCTCAGTCTGGGTTTGTGATGTCCTTGCCTGGATACAATAGCAAAGAGTAACCTAATTTTCTAACATATAGTATTTTTTTTGTGGAAGTAATAATGCAAGTTTTCTTTTATTCAGTATCTTCTAAGCGCTACTTCAAGTGATAAACTATATCACATACCGCTTAGACAGAGAAACTCCTATGTATCTAGTCTCCGTCTATCGGCAACTTCGGATAGCTACTTAAGCGCTGAAGCCTCTCCACAGATGCGATTATTCAGCAATCTGCGTCTAATAGAGTTGGCTGCAGCCGCTTCCACTGAGTAGGCTTCGAACCGAAGGACGCTATTTTTGCAAAATCCAAGTATCCAATATATATGAAAATCTCGTGTCACAGTGTTTGTTATCGAACTATTCCAAAACGGCCTCACCGATTTTTAAGAACTTTTTTGTGAATATTTGGTAGGTCTGACAATAGGTCGTAGGCTAATTAATATGGCAAAAGAACGTTTACCGAGTCACCTAGTAATATAATGACCAGATACACGATTAAGTCATGCTCCGTGTTTTTGATACCATTGGTGCCAAAAAGGTTTGATATGTGTGCGCGCGTAGATTTAAAGCAACAATGAAATGACATCACTTTGTTCATGCAGTTGACATTGTAATACAATCAATCAGTCAGCTGGCACTCATCAACTGCAGAACAAGCCACTTCCTTCTGTCCTCTGCCATCCTCATTCCACCACTGCCAGCAATCTGCCTCGGATCGTCGGTCCAGCGAGCTGGTGTACGTCTTACGCTGCGTTTGTCAGTTTGTGGTCTCCGCTCGTTGATACAATGCATTAACCGAATCCCAGGCCCATGTGTTGTGTCACTGTTCCTCTGTACTAGTGACAGCAGGTGCATGCAACGGCTGCTCCACAATGGCGATATAAACGCCATTACGGCTCGGCGAACGACGTCGCCGGCCCGGGCGAGGCGCGCGGCGAAATTGAAAAGTGTTGGGGCACTGCCCCTATATTGTCTAAGGATCAAAGAGTGCGGGCGGAGAAAGGCCAGATATTAGGTATATTTTATTAGATTTAGCTGTCGCCAGTTAATTTTTTAGCGTTGAATTTAATTTGCGACTGTATTGAGCGGCGGTAACGGAGCGGTAGAACGCCGGATCCTCATTCGGGAGGTCGTGGGTGCGGATCCCGGCATGTCCCAATGACTTTGTTTCCGATTCTACATTTGTGATGATATATTTGCATAAGTGTCTGAGGTGTTTATATTCTGAGGCTTAAAATTACCAATCCGCGGTGGGTAAGCGTTTTGATTAAGATCATTCTTTCTCTCTCTGAGAGAGGGTCTGTGCCCTGCAGTGGGTATATAGGCTACATAAAAAACTTTTAAGAATCTGTTATTTAAAGGCGAGCAAGTCTAAAACGTTCAAATGACAATTTATGTTTATTCCTAGTATCAATATTGTGATGGCTACCAACATTTTTGAAATTGCTGATGTTTTTTTCTAACACACATTACATTTTCATAAATGTATTGACTCAATTTTTGTATATCAGATGTTGTCAGAGTGTAAATTTAAAGTTTTACCGCCAGTTCATGCTGAAGAAATAACTGTCCCAATTCAAACTTGCTACTGGAAGCACCTAGCAATGAACACGATAGTAAGCTAGCCAATGTTATAGTGCAGCTGGGTACAGAATAAAAAGCACCAGATAACTCACTAGAAAGAGAAAAGACATGCTTGGAAATTTGAACATTATTTCGACAACCTTCTTCGAGATAAATCGAAATTGTTGTACTGGCCAATTACACGCGAGCAGCGACCGTTAAAAGTTCTATGAAAATTCATAACTGTCGTGTTTTGCGGCCAAATAAATTACATACTAAACTCATATCTGTGGTGTTATTTAAAAATGGAAGGATCTTTTACTCCGAACAATGACAACCAAGGAGGTAACTTACCAGAGGTTTTATTTAAATTTCGAACTGGCTTGCGATAGAAAGCTGGATATACCTATTGAAAAAAAAAGAACACATTAACGCGGCAATAGTACTAATTTGCAATAATTTGCAAAGGCAGCGAAGGTATGCGTTTGCAGGTCGAGTATGAGTTTGAAGGCCGAGCCGCTGGCGAGGACTTCAATGATACGAGACAGGCAATTGCCATTTCGGCCGAGGCATATATAGCGCTTTTCTTAAAAAATGCAAGGAATTAAAAAGGGGCCTTTTACATAATAAATTTTCTTTTGATTTTGCTGGAAGCAGATTTTCCATCGCTAATTTAGCTTCCGATCTTAAATCTGGTGGAGTGCAGTTAATGTTCATTTCATTTTGACTTTCAGAATCATCGAAACTCATTTTAATTATTTTATTAACAAAATAACAACGAACTCCGCTTTACCGCCAATTTTAATTTTACAGTTTGTGCCGAAAGGTAAACGCATGTGTGGCTATACAGCCACGAGAACGCAATGTGTAGAGTTCTAAATTCAAACAGCACACCGTTTCATTCATTCATTCAGCACAACATTGCCGGCGCGCTCTTCGTTCCAAATTCAAAGAACGCGCCGGGAAGTGATTTTGGTGTTTCAGTCTACGTAAATATGATACTTCGCGTGTTCTTTATTCAAAAGTAATGACAATATTTCCGCGCAGGTTTAAGAAAAAAATATTGTTGTTCGTTCGTGGTTCGTATGATTTTGAAAGTTTATTGGATTTTTCAAATAAAAAGCTCTGCCTTAGTACTACTTAGTTTTAATTTCCGCGCATTATTTGAGAAAAATCATATACAAGCCTTGGCCACAACTAGGCATTGATGGACTCTCGTATGTGTGCCTTGGCTTCGCCGACTTCGGCCCACATTTCCACGTTCGTCCATCAATGCCTCTTTTGGTGGCCGCTGCAGTAATGTACTATAATCGGCTTACTCGGCTTAATCTGTCGGCAAATCGACTGCATCAAATAGGTAATTTTTTACAAATAAAAAAAAATGTAATTCGGAATTTGAAAACTTGCAAGGCTCTTACTACGTGATCCGTTCAATGCGGATGATACAGTTTTACAGGCCCTTATTATGAAGCAGCGATATGTTCGGAAGGGTTCTCAACGTAGCGCTTGAGCCACTACTCGCTCGAATCTAGCGACAAATACGGTTCTTTTCGAGAATAGTTCCGAAATTTCCTGCCACTGAATAATAAACGCTAGAAATGCATGGCTCTATGTTAGCCCAATGACGTTATATTATATAGTAGCCGAGAACCGTACTCAGTGGCGTGCAATAGGAGAGGCCTATGTCCATCAGTGGACAAGCGTAGGCCGATGATGATGATGATGACAGTTAAGGATTTGTCAATAACTTTAGTTTCTCTAGTGATTTTTCTTTTTGGCCTATCTAATCAGTCTATAAACAGATCCCACTGCTGGGCATAGGCCCCATCTCTTTCACACCAACCCACCCGGTCCCTTGCCTTTTTTGGGTTTTGCCATAATCGCCACGCTTGGCAGGCGGGTTGGCGATCGTTTTGGCCTATAGAGCAGTCAAAATGAGACAATTCGCTTGCTTGTACCGAATGGTGAACACCGGCGTGCGCACGCAACTTCTGTTCACACCTGCTATTTTACAATTGCAAGCCGCGACTAGTGCCGATATTTCCCGGCCGGCTCGTTAGGGTGCACACACACTGCACGCAAATGTCCGGCACTCGTGAAGCGCCGAACAGTTGTGAAACAGCCATTTTACGGTGCACTCCAGTCGACTGCGTCGTTCGAACATAGTTTTACATAAACTCACCGCGTTGTAAACGAGTGGCTCGAGAGGGTTGCGTGGGTACAGTGCGTTGCTACCTTTAAAATATTAAAACTTTTGTTTTACTTATTTTCTAGGATCCCGATCATATCCGCACCAAGCCCCGCCCCAAAAACCCTTCCTGCTTGACGTAAATTGCCTAAAAATTCTATTCGACAGATTTACATTAACTGAACATAGTAAAACAGAACAAATCTTTCAGTCTTGCGACAAGCATAAGTCGTTAAGTGGATATTGCGATAAGTTACAAATTATCAAACTGCTTATACATTTTGGTATAGTCTCAGATTTTCTATGTACGTTATGAGAACAAAAGGATTCATTAACAATAAACTGAGAATTTAGCGAAATTGTAAAAAAAAGTGTAACAATACTTGCTTTTAAAAATCATAACATAGATAAGTATGCCTCTCTGTCATTGTTAGCAGAAAGTAAATTAATTTATTGAAAATATTTCGCAAAACAAAGGAAATTTTGCTTTTTTTATTTCAAACTATTGTGCAACTATTGAGAAATAACTCAACTAGGCGATTTAAGACCGCGTATTTTATCAAAATTTGCTAAAATAAGAGGTGCGCTTTCTGCACCAGTAATTTAGGGTTAGGTTAGCTTATAAAAGTCCAGCACTTAACTTTTTTTATAAGAAAGAATGCCATCCACTCAAAGATTAAGGGAACAAAGTCTGAGCATCCACTTATCTCCTGAAAAAGAGCCAGAAGCGTGGTATACACTAAACTGTACCTCCTCTATCTTCTCTGTGCTCAGGGAATGCGTTCCACAGACGGGCTCTGAAGGGTGCATTCCGGGCATCAGCTCCGCCTAAGTTCCCACCGGTGAGATGCGCCGTATAATTATCCGCATACCTCATCTCCCTCCGTGTAAGTACCCACCAACTACGTAGTAACTAATTTGTGAATAACCATGCAACGATAAGAGTAGGTTAGTAGGAAACAGATGGTTTTAAATTTAATTTAATGGGTCTATGCGCGATTTTTTATTAGGAAATCTTGATTATATTTGCTCGTGACGTTATCAATCACACGATAAGTGAGTATCACGAGTCATTAAAAATACTGTTCACAACTTATTTTGCAAACAAATGTTTGCAGTGCGAGTTGCCGTTGTCAATCGACCAATTCTTCATGTTTTTATGTGGTTACGCAATGAAGACTCTGACTTCCATGTTAAGTATGATGGCCGACAAATAATTTAAACAAATGAATTTCATTTTGCATGGAAATTGAATTCATTTAAATTGTCACAGAAACACAAAGTAAACATAAAGGTACACAAACAAAAGACGCGAACGTCAACAAAACAGAAATAAAACAAAACAATCGTGAAGAGAACATGTGAGGCTTATAAAGTCAAAGGCGGCCAGATACCGTATAGTAATGTATGGCACCCAGCTACCTCGGACCTGGCATCATTGGCGGTGGTTGCGGGATGTGACGAAGAATTCGTCGGAAATTAGTTTAGTCAAGTTAGTTCGCACTTTTTAGTTTGCTCTAACGTGTTCATCGTAAACTCATTCTGACTGCGTGGATTTTGTTCTAGTTAGGTATCTATCAGGCATTATACCATTGCAGTTTATTGAGTACAAAACCTTTCTGCAATACATAATTATGATGGAGTCTATGTACTATTATTACAAGGACGTGTTTCGGAAACTGTGGTCTAACGTTTCAGAGGTCACAAATTCGCAAACTAATGCAAATTAAACAACATCGAAACCACAGCGCATTTGACACGCTTTGTGGTCTAGGATCGCTGACACTCGGCACTGTTAGCGTATAACTACATAGTTATAGCCCGTAAGCCCTTGGTGGATAACTCTACGTCAGTAGTGATAGGAAACGACACAGCTTTTGGCACCAACTGACGTCAAATAGTACGTTGATATGATTATGCACGCGAGCATTTTTGTTTTTTGTTGCGAGCCGGACAGCCGGCATTGTCAGACAAAGCACCAAAATCTGTCCAGCTTGCTTCAAAATTCCGTAGACTTATTTCTGCTTATCTAATTCTGGGTTCGCTGTTTCTGGGTCACTGTGCCACTGGAATCGGATCACACAATCAGATTCTACTTTTTATTCTTTTTTAGGGTTCCGTACAAAAAGGATAAGAGACAGCGGACTCTTAGTACCTAATAGGGTCATTAGGCTCATGAACCGTTATAGTTAGACAGTAGAAATTTTCACAGATGATGTATTCCTGTTGCTGCCATAACAACAAATACTAAAAACAAACGTGATTTTTTGGGGCCTTTTTCGCTCGATAAATGTTATATAGATAATGGTATGAGACACTTTGTGCGCGTGTCTGACTCGAACTTGGAAAGTTTTTTTTGTTGGTGAAACGGATATCGAGATCAGAACGCACCTTGAGTGTGATATCAGTTTCCACCCTCAACGTTTCAAGTGATCAGATTATACGATAGTCCCTTATCATAATAATCATAATAAAAAATCGGACAAGTGCGAGTCGGACTCGCTCACAGAGGGTTCAGTACAAATTTGTAGTCCCGCAGTTTTTCCGAGCTTCTCCCGAACTTCAAAGACATTTTTTTTAATGAATTAATTACAATTGGATAGTTTTTTCCTTGCATTTGTAGTTTACTTGCCAAATTTCATAGTTCTAGGTCAACGGAAAGTACCCTATGAGTGTTGATTTCCTTGAGTGTAGAAATAAACGTTTTTTGCGGCATAAACGGTCGTAACTTTATTTTACATTAACTTAGAAGTTTGATTTTTTCACAGCTGCAAGGGACTGTAGATCTCAGTATGTATTTTGTTTTACTTATTTTAACTCGATACCTCCACGCGTTCCCGAGATAAAGGGTATCGACAAACAGACGGACGGACAGACGGAACTTTTGCCGTACGGAACCCTAAAAATAGCATAGTTTCTCAATGTACTTCAAGTTGATTCCACCTGCTTAGTAACTAATAATCAATAGTCGGAACTCTAGTTATTTTTTATTTTTTTATTAATACGTGTATACTTGAGGCCTTGAGATATAAAAAGATATGACGGTGAAGGTTTATCCAAGACCCCGGTTGGTGGAACGAACATTTTTTAATAATAATAGATCCTTCAGAAAGCTGCTTTTGCTCGTAATGATACTTGGAGGCGCCTCAAACGGCCCCAAGTAAAATAAGCCAACAATTTCTCAGAACAACCAGTCTCTTAAAATACGATAACGTAGAAAGTCTACTCTGTAGTCAAAAGTAAAGTAAACCTTTCCTGTAGCTCGGTACGAGAATGTTTCACTTCCGCCCACCAACTAGCAGGACCGACGACCTGGGGCAGATTGCTGGCAGTGTCTTTATGAGGAAGGCTGAAGATAGAAAGAAGTGGAAAGCCTTAAGAAAGGCCTATATCGTTTATGGGGCACTGTATAAGGTTCGACAACAAGATTCCTCAAGATGTATTAGATTTACCTCCAACGTGGTTTAAAAAATGTGTTAAGCACACTCTGTGCAAACAAGCTTACTATAACATCAAGGATAATTTAGAAGACAAAGATCTTTGACAATAAACAGTAGATTAATATTAATTACAGGACGATTGTGACTAGTGTTTAACACATTCACGACTAATAACTTAAGTTGAGAACTCTTCTAATTAAGTAAAAACGTGTTTTGAAAAGAATAAATGTGGAGTTTCTTTGTAAGCGTTTTCTCCGCATAATCTATTAATTGTGTAACTAACAACTTTAACGTTCGTTAAATAAACGGTCTGTTTTTATAATGAATAAAAATATTGGAATTAAATTGAATTGAATATGTCGAGCAGTGGACAAGTACGGACACCGAGAAAGATTTGGATAAGGTTTGTATTTAATTAACTTTTACTTTCTTGGCTACAATGGCCCGAATATAAAATAAACTTAACGAAAAACCAAGAAAACCCAGCCAACTCAAGTGTAGTCTCTGTTTAGACGTAGTTTGCCGCACAAGACAAAGCCGTCAAAGCCTAGACGCCTATAACGTGTTAATGCGTACTTAAACGACGCACAATTACGTCGCGCCGACGACTTTTACATTCTTTTAAGAGGGCTCTCAGCATTTTATCTCGTTGCCAATGAATAATGAAGCGTATTGGTGCCAAATTGTTTGAACTCGCGCTTTGGATAGGTAGCACAAGGGTTTGGTTTAGGAGTTATACGTTACTTGCACACGTGTGAACATAATGCATAGCAATGGGAAACTTGCATCCAACTTAGATTGGACTGCCAATGATTTTATAGCATATAAAACTTTGCAAAACATAGAAAAAATTAAAAAACAAAACAAAAAAAAATTTTTTTTAGGATTTTATAGGTCTCAAAAAATTTAAAAAAATGATAACAAACTTCTTAGATTACGTTTTTAAGTCTAATTGTGAAGTTGTAGCAGCAATACCACTGGCTAAAGGTGAAGGAAAAACATCGTGAGGAAACCCTAGTGTCTGAGGTATTTACATGTCCCCAGTCGAACGAGAACTAGAAGGGTGCCGATGCATAAAAACATTATTTTACGAGATAACGCAAGTGCTCATAAACGCTTCACACATTATAAGGCGTTATGGTGAAGTTGTGACGCCATAGTTTGAGCCCACTTTGTATGGCGCATTTTTGCGCCCATTGCGCCCACGTGACTAGAATTACTTTTTGCCAGCTTATATTATGAAAAGTTTGTCGTGCCGAAAAAAAAACACGATTATTTATCTTTTAACCTGGCCTCACTAATGAGATAAAAACACTTATTTTGAAAGTTCTCGATGAGCACAGAAGCTGCTCCAATGAAAACTTAATATAAAAGTGTGGTATTCACTCTAGTCATTTGATAAAGTCAACTAAACGCATAGTTCCAAATGTTTTGGTTTTGGGTGCATAAATTGGGTAAACCCCTCAAGGGTTTTGCCATAATCGCCACGCTTGGCAGGCTATCGCAGCATGCAGTTGGAATGTCAGGAAGACGCTGCTGCCCTGTCTCCTGGTAATTTGTTTCCTTAGTCGCCTTCTACGACATACGGGAGGAAATGGAGTGACACTATTCTTAATCCGGCACCACACGGACGTATCATAAGCAGCCTATATACGTCCCACTGTAGGGCACAGGCCTTCTCTCAGGGAGAGAGTATGGGCTTAATCCCCACGCGTGCCCACCGCGGATTGGCGATTTCAAGCGCTGAAGTATGTGAATAGCTCAAGCACTCATGTTCCCTCATGATGTTTTCCTTCACCGTTAGCGAGTGGTATTGCTACTATAACTTCACAAATGTACATAACTTAGAAAACAAAGTTACAGGTACATGCCCGCACTGGGAATTGAACCTGGGTCTCTCGCTTCCGAGTCCGATGTTCTACCCACTAGGCTACCTCTAGGATAAAAACACGGACGTATAATGTATACTATCAATCAATCAGCTGCTCAAGCTACCAATCAATCAGCCCATATTCGTCCACTACTGGCCCTAGGCTTCTCCCAAGGCATGCCACTTATTTCTGTCCTCACGCATCTTCATCGGCTGCCAGCATTCTATTTCGCCATCGTTTGTCAGTGCAGCAATACCCCATCCGTTCTTCGGCAAATATGACTAGCTTAACCTCAGTTCTTTGTCTCATTTCTAATGTGATCCATGTTCTATATCCTAGAACCAGACAATTGTACACTTTCCTCCCTTGTTTATAAGGTTCGTATCAACACATCAAGGGTTAGCTGGAAGAGATTTCTGCTGAAATAAGCTCGCCATGTACATTTTTTAATTCTGTAAATGTTTTGTTTTATTCATGTAATTTTATGTGTGCAATAAAGTATAAAGTATAATATTTAGCCACGATCATAATTATTAACTATAATCCGATCGCAGGCAACAGTCCGACCCGGTTAAAACCGATCAGTGCCTCTGCCAAAGCCCCAGAGAATGCGGGATTGTATTTATTATTCAGTTAATGTTGTTATGTATTATCCGCACACACGCCGGCAGCCGACTATTGACGGTGGTGACGAGGGTACTCCCCGGAGCCCGTCCCATTAAAAGTTAGATTGGTTCGGGAAAAACACCTCCACTAGAAAGTACATGACACTAGAAGAACGCTGCTTGCTAGCCCTTTCTTGTACAGGGTATTTTTTTTCTAAAGTTGCGCATTTCCTGAAAAAAATTTGCCCAGAGAGGCGAGTATCTTAAATGCATAGATGTTCAGTAGAGTAATATTAGCGCGGCAATGTTTGTTCCATTGACACTATACATAGTCTACTTACCAATCGCACTCCCGTGCAACTTAACTCGGTGCCTCGCGTGAGTCGATCTTCTTCGCAAGAGACGCCTATTTAATTTGCGCGGGTTATACCATTGGAATGACATTGCACTGCTAATGGTTAGGAGGCTACAAATTAATAATAACTTTCACACAACACACTTACACTTTAAAAAAATATTTAGAGGCTAAAAATTCCACCCATGCCGGGACTTGAACCCGCGACCTCTGTCCTCAGTACGGATTAGTGCAACAGAAAAATAAGAATATAACACTAACACTTGTCCTGGTCCCAAACCGGGATACCCCGTGGTAACCAGGCAAGAACATTACAAAGCCCTACTGGAAATCGAACTCACGATCTCCGTCTTGGTAATGAGACGTGAAGGAAAATAATATTAGGGGTTAAAGTATGAAATTGCCGTTTTATTGCAATAGGTTCTTTGAATTGACATAGAATCTTCATGGTTTGAGGTTTTCGAATGAAACTTTTTTAAAATGGTTTCTATGATGTTCTTTTTTTAAAAAATGTGAAACATTTGAATATCGACTTTCAATTGTTTTTGTTATTCAATTTAGACAAGAAAGATGGATACTGCGAAAATTCGAGTGATTTTTGAATACGAGTTCCGACGCGGAACTAACGCGGCAGAAACAGCCCGCAATATCAATGCTGCGTTTGGAGAGGGGTATACTAACATGTTACATGTTACAATTCGATCCAATATTCCTTCATTTCTGTACCGGTTCAACAAGGCAACACAAGTTTCAACACGCGTTTCTTTCTGCAGATCAGTCAAATCATGAGGCACCCATTTTGCGTATTTTTTTATTTTATTGATTTGACGCAAGTGAGTCAATATTGTGGGTAAGGTAACGTTAAACCATACCGCTAATTCCTGGGTAGTTTGACTAGGGTCGGCTTCCACTATCTCTCTTAATTCATCGTTATTCACCTGTGTGGGCGGTCTTCCTCGTGGCTCGTTCTTTAAGTCGAAATTTCCATCACGAAAGCGTTTAAACCAAAATCGCACGGTGCGTTCATTAGTAGACCCCTCTCCAAACGCAGCATTGATATTGCGGGCTGTTTCTGCCGCGTTAGTTCCGCGTCGGAACTCGTATTCAAAAATCACTCGAATTTTCGCAGTATCCATCTTTCTTGTCTAAATTGAATAACAAAAACAATTGAAAGTCGATATTCAAATGTTTCACATTTTTTAAAAAAGAACATCATAGAAACCATTTTAAAAAAGTTTCATTCGAAAACCTCAAACCATGAAGATTCTATGTCAAATCAAAGAACCTATTGCAATAAAACGGCAATTTCATACTTTAACCCCTATTATTTATTTATGTTCCGTGTGGCGCCGGATTAAGAATAGCATCACTCCATTTCCTTCCGTGGATGTCGTCGAAAGCGACTAAGGAAATCAATTACCAGGAGACGGGCAGCAGCGTCTTCCTAAGATTCCAACCGCTTATTGCGATCGCCAACCCCGCCTGCCAAGCGTGGCGGTTATGGCAAAACCCTTCATGGTTAGGAAAACCACGAAGGAGGCCTGAGCCCTGCAGTGGCCGTGAAATGGCTGATGATGATGATGAATATTTATTGTTGTGCCAATATCATTCCATTGAATAACTATGTGGTTATAATTTAATTCCAAATTTACTTCCTGGAATACTTCAGTACTTACGAAAGTTTTACTCCAAAAACGATGTGTTTATTAGACTCCAGGCCTTTGTTCCAAACTATGATGCCCTGTACAATAGTAACAAGGCAAGGACGTCACAAACATGGAAAGACACCCAGATAACACGTTGCCGGTGCTTCTGTTTCCTTTCCATATGTAATCTTCAAACTGCGCGCCCGATACGGATCATCTGTGAACAACCATGATTTATTATCCTGTCACTGGTTTCCCGACAATACGAAGGGTTGTTGTGACTTTTTGTGTACTCGAGAATTTGTCCTAGATCTTGGTCAGTGCCCTCACGATAGCTGAAATTATGTCGATTTTTGTACGCCTAATCTGTAGGTATTACCTAAATTTTATACTATTAACTTGTTTATTTGTGGTGTAAACCCTCTTATTTTATCCCTTTTACGTAAACCAAATTTAAATTAAGTTTTATTCAATTTAAGACTTTCACCTGAACGTCCCCGTACGAATTTATATGGGCAAGAGCGCATTAAAGTGCCAATTATAACCATAAAAATGTATGTCATTGTATTTAGTTGGTATAACCTTATAAAGCATCTTTCGTTAGCATATTCTATTCAACAAAAGGCAAGCATAATACAGTCTTTCTACACATGAATTTAAATAACTTTCATCTTGTTTTACGAGTTGACTTCTAAGGAATTTACAAACGTTCTCTGTCGCGTCGCTGAAAGGAACATCACAAGTACAAATTGACTTCCGCCGAATGCTTAGAGTGTTGCTGTTTATTCCTTTTCACCTCTATTTACAACAGTTTGCGTCTCGGACGAGGCGAGTGCTAGATGAAACCAATTTGTATCCAGCGGCGAAGAAACTAAGCGAAAATACGCGCTCTATCCGCGCCGGAATGTACCATTAACTTAAATGGTTCCCGGAGGTTCTAACGTACACATGTTGGGATGTATAGGACAGGAGGATAACTTTCTACTTAAGCAGTCATGGTCATTATCATCGTACAGTTGACTAAAACTCGACCTATTTTGTACAAAATGGCTATTTTACAAAAGACGCGGCTAAAGGTGACTTTGACGAGCTCTGAAATCAGAAATCAAAACTTTATTTCAACGTAAATAATATATACGTACATTCCGTTAGTTGAATATCAATGTACGATGTCATCCGCTGTATTCAGGTCGGGTTGTAGAAAGACAGCGCAAAATAAACACCACTTTTAACATAGTTTTTTCAAATCATCCCAAATCTAATCTTACATCTCTAATATGTTAATACAAACGTGTTCACTTGATCTTTATAGTGATCGTTTAATGTGGATTGTATAATATCGCGTCTTGGTTCAGATTTGACGCAACTCATAATCTACGCGATCAGGACGATGTTTACACGAAACTCTATTAGTATGAACCTTTAGAATACATTAGATACGGGTTGAAATAAGGAAAGATTCAGTGTTAATTATGATATCGTAATATTTATCTATCAACTTCGCTTGATAGGTATTCAGTATCACTAATACTGGAAAATATGCGTACTAACCCAAAATCGGTGGTAGCCCGTTTTTTTAAAAAAAATATTTTCATTATTTCATCATCATCAGCCCTTTGACGTCCACTGCAGGACATAGACCTCAGGGGTTTTGCCATAATCGCCACGCTTGGCAGGCGGGTTGGCGATCGCGATATGCGGTTGGACTCTCAGGAAGACGCTGCTGCCCGTCTTCTGGTAATTTATTACCTTAGTCGCCTTCTACGACATCCACGGGAGGAAATGGAGTGACGCTATTCTTAATCCGGCGCCACACGGAATTAAACTATACATAAAATAATATTTGGATCTATGTGCATATTTTGCAATATATTGACGTGTCTCAACAATACAAAATGTATCAAATATAAAATTGATAAGATTGTAATTTTGGTTGCAAAGTAGGCCATAACGTGACTCAGCTGTACACGTGAAAATATCGTTTTGCTGTCGAATAGGAATATTTCATTTCTTACACAACACAGTACATTCCTATGTGCATCCTACCTAAATGGTTAAGTTGATCTTCTAATTGTTCAATTTTGTGTTCACTTTGACAATACGCGACATACGCTTCTAAATGCACCGTTAAAGCAACCTGCTAAGGTCTAAGTTTGCGAGATGAAAACTTATTTAATCTTTATCTTATACGTTCTATTCTTCACCTTAGATAGGAAAAAGAGTTGAAAGAAGCGAGCAGACGTTAAACGCTATGTTCTGTAATTTATAAGCAGCCCAGACACTCAGGTTACCTCACGATATTTTCCTTCATCGTTAGCGAGTGGTATTGCTACTACAACTTCACAAACATACATAACAGTCATAGGTACATGCCCGCACTGGGAATCGAACTAGGGTTTCTCGCTTGCGAGTCCAATATTCCACCCACTAGGAATACCACCACCCTGTAATTAAAAAGGAAAAATAACTCAAAAGGGTAACAAAATATCAATAGTCTGCAATATCGTTACCGGAGCTTGTTCAAACGAAAGATAATTAAATAAAAAAGACTGTAAAGGTTTTATTTACAAAACAACATATTTACAGAATAATCTTTATAAAAATAAGATTCCATAAAATGATTTCTTGTATTTCGGTTTAAGTTGGTCTTTCTCTTTTCCACATATAGATTTTCACTGAATTTGAGGAGATTTTTTAGTGGAATTGTATTTTTAAAAATGACACCAAAAAATTATACTTAAACGAGGCGGGAGTAGCACATTTTTTGAATCCTGGTCTAACATTCAAGATATCCAGGGTTCAATTGTGACGTATTCCAATGGCTGTGTGTTCTAACTTACGTAGATTTATGATAATTTTAATCGACTTCGTTCGCGTGGTAATTTTGATATGTATTTTTCCGGGATAAAGTATAGCCTATGTGCTAATCCAGACTTATAATCTATCTTTGTGCAATCTCTATCTATCTATCCGTTCAGCCGTTTTTGCGTGAAAGAGTAACAAACCTCCATCCATACATACAAACTTTCGCGTTTATAGTATTAGTACGGATTATTTATCTAAATCAGAATATACTTATTCTATGTTAGTCACTAAATTAAAAACACTGATTTATTATTTTATGTTAATGGGTACGGACTGTCTATCCTACGGGTCCAGTTGACGTCTGAACATGTGTTTTGACCCAGTGATTTTGACCCTCTATTTAAAAATAAAGCGGTGGTAGCCTAGTGGGTAGAACATAGCACTCGGAAGCGAGAGACCCAGGTGGGCATGTAACTATGACTTTGTTTACTAAGGTTTGTACATTTCTGAAGTTATAGTACTATAACTTCACAAATGTACAGCAATACGACTCGCTAACTGTGAAGGAAAACATCGTCAGGAAACCTGAGTGTCTGAGCTATTCACATACCTCAACGCTTGAAATCGCCAATCCGCGGTGGGCACGCGTGGTGATTAAGCCCATACTCTCTCTCTAAGAGGAGGCCTGTGCCCTACAGTAGGACGCATAGGCTGCTTATGACTTATTTAAAATTCGTGTACACTATTTAAATCTACTTGTACATCTTATCGCTGAAAGTGATCTCTTTCAGACAAATTTAGAACAATGAAGAATGAAAAACGATAAAGTGCGTAGAGAAGTAGGTGTACATATAAATTATATAAAATAATATATAAACTAAATCATTCATAAATAAGGCGGTTTTTACCGCCACAAATTGACCCAGTTCTCTCTCTCAAACTATCGACTCAACTAACTTTATAGCAACCATCTATACAGCCATCTACCCCTATGCAATTCGGCGTGAGTGTTTACAACCATTAATGGGCTCTACCCCGTTACTCTTTACATGCAATATTTGTTTTTATTTTGATCTCTTTTAAGATCATACTGCCTGACTTTTTAGCCACTTTTGCTAAGCATTATCCAATTACATTCAATCTCCCTATTAAAGAAATAGAAGCTATATAAAAATGACCTAGGGAAACTAACTTATTTAGTCCCGAGACGGGGCCATTAGTTCGAGGGACTAAATAAGTCTTTAATCCGGGGTAAACACTGTGCTTTTCATTACGAATACAAGGAAAGTAAAAATAAAAGCATAAATTAGCAAATTTGATTTCATTTGACAACTCGAAGAAACAAAATGAGTATCGGATCGCCCCTTTCCCGCCTTTTTTTTTTCTCGGGTCGGCCAGCAATTTGCCATTATTTTTCATTTTCATCATTGCAAAGACGGCTCAAGACCAGGAAGCTTGGAAAACCATGAGGGAGGCCTATGTCCTGCAGTGGGCGTCAAATGGCTGATAATGATAATGATGAAAATGGTAATAATTTTGGCTGTATAGAAAGTTCGACCAAATAGAAGATGTAATAGCAAAGAGTAGGATAAAAAGTACCCGAAACCAGCGTGCGTGCAGGAAACGACTAATGAATGTTGAGGAAATGAAAGTGATTTGTCAGGATTGTGGCAAGTGGCAGACCCTGGTCTCTGGCTACCCCTCTGGGATACAGGCGTGAGTTTATGTATGTATGTATGTTGAACTATATATTTTTTTAATTTGACAGCTATCAGTTGAAAACGATTCTCCCTAGGGCTGATAAGTACTACTTTCAACCCGCTCTCCTCAGGCAACGTCAGACTTACTTTCCGAGTATGAGTAATGAAAAAAGGTTTTAATTCCTCATACTCGGAAAGTAGGTCTGAAGTTAAAAGAATGTTTTCTTTCTTCAGATTTGAGTAATGGCTATTTTTCTCTACTCAACGATGCATAAATGAACTAGCTTTTGCCTGCGACATCGTCCGCAGGGAATGAGTAATTTTCGGAATGAAAAGTAACATAATATGTCCTTTCCTGGCACTCAAACTATCCAAATTGCATCTAAATCCGTTCAGCCGTTATTGCGTGATTGAGTAACAAACATCCAAACATCTTCAAAATCTTTTAGGATTATATTATATTTACAAGTAGGATTGAATTTGGATTGTGGATTACCGAGTTTACAGCACTCGCCGAGGTGATATGTTTTCGTTGCATGTGGTTTTAGCAAGTGACCCCTTACTACTAAACTGAGAGACGTTTCACGTCATAAAACTCGAGTAAGTATAGTTATTTTCACCAACCTTTATATTTCAATTTGGATTATGAATAAAAATTCAAACTTTCCACGGTTCTGTATAGATTGAAACATACAACTCGATTAGACAATAACAGCTATTCATGGTTCCAAGTCAAACGATTCAAGATAAAACAGTGCATTCCTTCTTGCGCTTCGAGAGAAAGGTGTCGGCCGGAAGTTATTTGCAGTTCATGCGGGCATACACGCTCCGGGAAAACCTACTCGAAGAAGGCGATTGGATTGAGATCTCGCGGATTTAACGCCTTAGCTTCGGGGGGATTCGGCTAAATTGATGTGTGAAAAAGACCTCTTTGGCGGAACTATTACGGAAAAGCCTGCGTATTAAATGAAGCTTTTGGATAGAGGTCGTGGATTCGAAACCCGATTAATGTACTAATGACTTTGTTTCCTAAGTTATGTACATTTGTTAGCGACTAGCAATACTACTCTCTAAAGGGGAAGGAAAAACCACTTGATGAAACCTGAGTGGCTGAGGTGATCGCATGCCTCAGCGCTTGAAATTACCAATCCGCGGCAGGCAGGCGTGGTATTTAACCCCATACTCTTTATTTGAGAGAAGGCCTGTGCCCTGCAGTGGTACGTTTATAAGCTACATAAAAAAGCGGCCAAGTGCGAGTCGGACTCGCGCACGAAGGGTTCCGTACCAGTATCTATACAACCTGAGCCACAAAGAACGAGAAAAAACCGAAAAAAAAATCACAAAAAAATCAAAATCAATCCCATACAAAAAATAACGTTTGTTGTATGGGCGCTCCCCTTAAATATTTATTTTGTTTTGAATCGAATAAAGGACTAAATATTCGGTAAATATTTCAAGCGTCTACCTGTTGCCGTTATTAATATTGAGCAAAAAACGGCAAAAAAAATACGTTTGTTGTATGGCAGCCCCCCTATACTATACAGCCTGGTGACAGACAGACAGAAGATGGACAGACAGACAGACGGACAGTGAAGTCTTCGTAATTGGGTCCCGTGTGGCACCCTTGGGTACGGAACCCTAAAAAGGAATTAGTAACAATAAACGCAGACCAGTCGCCATTTATGTTAGTGGATAAGATATTACGTTATTTAGGGCGTGGCTGATTTGATATATTTTAATGACTCGCGATGCACATCGCGAATTTGAACAACTAAGTTTGCCTTATGGATCACTGTGCTGATTTGGTTGCATAATGCTGAGGCTCGGCCCGTTTGGTTTAGTATGTCAATAAAAGGCTTTCTATTCCTATTTTCTATTTCTAATAATGAAAATCGCGAGTTGTCTAGCTTTCAGCCCAGCTTATACCATAAATGCTAGCAATATAAGTGGACTCATTTTCTTAAGCAACTTTCCAACGTAAGGCTATCTAGAACAAACCTTTGTAAATATTTTGTGTGTTTTTTTTCTGTGTAGGATAAAGAATATTCTTATGTTATCGTCTGTAATCACGTTTTATAATAACCTCGGAGAGGACAAAGAAATTAAGAAGAAGAAAGACCATGAAGACCTGCGGCGTTAAAGCTGCCACTTGATTAATAAAAATAAACCGTTTCTGTCTAGGTGAAGAGCGACCACCATACAGTCAAACTAACTTAACCAACCGAGAATAAATCACACTTTATTTGACAAATTAAAACTGAGTCGCGCTCGTTTGCCGACTTTATATTGCCCAGCCAGCTTTACTTCTTACTTCCTGTAAAAACTTTAACCTGGTCACTTTAAAGCTTATTTTTGTGTAACTCGTTGAGAGGATACGTTGGCAATGCAGCGCTTGCAGTTTCCAGCGAGATGTCAAAATAATTATGACAAGTGACGCGCGCGGCGGCGCACGGTGGATTCAATATAGATCAAAACGCAAGAAATGTATAGCAATAAAAAAAAAATAACAAGAAAATAATTGTGTAAATAAATTAATCAAAATCAAAATCAATCAAAATGATCGATAAGGTGCCAAAGAAACAAGGAAATTTATTACGTTCGTGAAACGTACTTGAAACGAAAGTAAAGCTTAAAATTCATTATTTTTATTTTTTGTCGATTCAATTAATTGTTTACATTGATTTAGGAGCTTAATTACCAAGACTAACCGACTTGCACCAATTCGTAAATTTCACTTAAACTGCCATTTAATTTTAGTTTTGTATAAAGAATTTGTACTTAAAGACTACTTAAAAAAGTTACTAAATTGCTTAAAAAGACTATTAAGAAAGTGGTGCAAGTCGGCTTAAAAATATTTATTTTATTTTTCATTTCCCAGTTTCTTTTCTCGCTGGTTTAATGGTTTTTTTAAAAAGTTCTTTTTTACCTTTACTTTCTTAACTATTTCCACCTACTTTAAGGATCCTTAGTAGAGCTTTTTATGTTCCATTTTTTTAGTTTCGACCACACGTTTTCGACACCTGGACCACTGTGCAGCGGGCGGCGGCGGGCGGCAGCGGGGCGGCGCGGGCGCGGGCTGTAATTGCGAGCGCACTTGTGTGAGTGTGTGAGTTATATCGCGGGCCTGAACGATCTCAAATGTTCCGGCGAGATTTATTTTTACAACTTGTAGTTTTCTTCTTGAACAGTTCTGCAGTTTTGTCTCTTGGCCGCGTTCGATCTCGTTGCTGCTGCTCGGTACAGCTCGTTTCAGTGGAGTATTAAAGTTACGTAACAGTATTCGTTTTATACCGTGAGTTTAATAGTAGGAATAATAATAAGTAATTTTCACTACGATACTCTTTCTCAAAACTATCAACATATGGGATTAAAATACTATTTTTTTTAATATAGCCTATTAATGTCCAACAGCAGGGCATATGCCTCCTCTCAGAGAGAGTATGGGCTTAATTACTACGCGTGCTCACCGATGATTGGCAATTTTAAGCGCTGAGCTATGTGAATACCTCAGACACTCAAGTTTGTTCATGATGGTTTCCGTCACAGTTAGCGAGTGGTACTGCTACTACAACTTAACAAATGTGCGTAACTTAGAAAACAAAGTCATTCGCACATACCGTCGAACCGACGACCTCCAGATTGTGAGACCGGCGTTCTTTCGCAGCTATACCATCGCTTCCAATTTTATTCTTTACAAAATAATTTCACTTAATTTGATTTCTTTACTCAGCTGAATGTTTTTTTATTCAGGTAGATGTATTTATATCGGGATATGCGTATTATTTTATTAAATTAGTAGCACCGTAAATGAAAATTTATTCCTATTTTCAGTTCTTCCTTTTATATTTTTTTGTGTATTGAAGTGTATTGTATTGTGTATGCATCACTTTTTCGTAATATTTAATTACATGTTCTCTATAAATATATTTGTGGTAGAAACGGCATTCTTACCATGATCAACAATTTGTTTTGTGGTAAGAATTTACTTCTACAATGTATGTATAAGGTTACTGAATTGAGAATTTCCCGAAATAAATTTTAAAAAAACATTCTGTCTCGTCCTTTTTTAATCGACTTCAATATAGAAGGAGGTTGTAAATTCAACGGATTTTTTTTAATGTATTTTTCCCCATTAGTCAATGACGGCTGGACCGATTTGGACATTTTTTTTTTGTTTGAAAGGGTAGACTTTACTGGTGGTCCCATTGTCATCAAGTCAGGATATGATGATGGAATCCTGGAGAAATCTAGGAAACTCTTCAAATTTAGCACAATTGAAGCGATTTTGGTGGTTTTTTATAGTGACTCGTGAATTTGCTTTCAAAAAACTCAATTTGGTGGAGTCATCACGACTGGAGAAATCGTAAATATAAAAAATTAAAACCGACTTCTAAACACTACCAAATTATTTTAGTGCTACAGTTTTTGAAGTCAGTTTTTATTTATTGACAAATCTGAAGGGACAGTCTCATACTTAGGTATAATATTTACTTATTGGTGAAATCCTCAAAACAAAAACCGGCGGTATCATTCAGTTAATTAACGATTATGGGCCCAAATAAGCGTGTGGTACTATAGATGTGTTAATTAAGAGTTACATTATTACGCTTTTAATGTATTCGTCCACAATAAATATCTGTTATTAAGAGTAAAATACAAAGTAACATATATTAATCTGCCGCAAAATTAAACAACATCCTCTCGTATATTCCAATGATCTCCGAAAATGTTTACATTTCATGAGGAAAAGTACCCACTCATTCGAGTTTGTTTTTCCACTGGCTGGCTGGGACAGTAGATTATTCAATAATTCTGGAGAGAAATCTGCTCTGAAGGGTTAAAATAATACCGAATGAAAAATAAAATTTATTGAAAAAGTTTAAAACCCGATTGCATAAATGCTTAAGAGGGGATTTTTGTAATTTCAATCCCACCAAAACATAATTGTAAAAAAAACTGTCTGACTTCTCGTCCCAAAAAAAATTGATATTATATAAGAACTTGCCTTGTTCCTTGTAATAAGAGCAAATTGTGCAACTTTTCAGTTTACAGACCAAACTTGGAAAGTTTTTAGAAGATGTTCAATAGTTTTACAATGAAAACTTGATGAATGAAAATACCTACATAACTTTATTAATTAGGATAGTTCTTCTAACAAACTTTTTTCTGTATCTACTATGGATTAGGTAGGTGTAAATATATACACACTGCGGGCCGGCCGAGAACTTGGCCTGGCGCACTCTATGCGCCTTGATCTCATAAGGCGCGACCTGACGTTCATTTGTTTTAGGTAAGTTTCTTTGGTCCCACTAGAATATTCAATGTTCAAATGACTTATCTAGAATTGCCTTGCCACTCGTCTGGTGCGACACAAATCTGTGCCCAACTTAGAATGGGCACCTATACGTTCCATTCCGCGAGGGCAGTTGAGGGGTTAAGATGAACATAATCAGTCAAAGACAATGGTCTTGCAATGGTTTTGTACTCTTTTATCTTAAGAGAATTAAGGCGCCTGGACTCACGAGCAGAGGTTTCAGTTTCATCAACTACCGCACTGTTCTGTACTTTAGCGTTGTGACATCACACCAAAACAGTTGTAAAAATAACTGGTCAACTTGTCGTCTCAAAAAAAATTCATGATATGTAGGAAATTGCCAAGTTCCTTGCCAAATTGCCGAAAAGTGCAATTTTCGGACTCCCACATCTTGGAAATTATAGTATAAATCTTGTATAACTATATATTTTGGTAACTTCAAGCCCTTTGAAAATTATCAATCCTGTGACGTAACTGGGTTCGAAGATAGAGGGTAGTCGGAAAGTGCTCGAATGGGTTTGTGTAAATATATGCACAGTGCGGGCCGACCGAGAACTTGATCTGGCGCATTCTGTGCGCATTGATATTGTAGTTGTAATCTCTGCGAAGGACACAAAGGCTTAACACATCTTCGCGGCGTGTCTCAGCGGTCGCCGGTCCGGAGGCCGTCGAACCCGCAGTCCGATCACACCATTAGTCTCCGTCAGCACCAGCGGAGCCCCGGCCTCCGCCCCGCTACCCGCGCAGTGAGATCACTGTGCTGATATAAGGGTACAAGGACTTGGTTACACCTTAACCATTCATAGTCAGTCGAGCTGAAACGGGATGATAACAAAAAAAAACTGGTTTACTGTTTTTATGTCATATACAATAAAGAATATTTTTATCTTTTCGTACTTGCTACTATAAATTGGACCCTGTTACGGAGAAACGTTCCAATCCACAATACGTTACTTGCGAGAAAAACGTTATTATAATTTTTTATTATAAGCAACCTATATAAGTCCTACAGTAGGGCACAGGCCTTCTCTCAGAGAGAGACTTGATATTTGTAACGTTTAATATAGTATAATGGGTTGGAATGTTTCTGCGTGACACGGTCCATTTTACATAAAGTCAGTATCTATTTACCTACCTGCCTGAAAAACCTACCCTTCTATTCTAAAAATATACCTCAACAATAGGTTTGAATCAACTATTAGATTAGATTAAAATTCTTTATCGCACATCACGCATTATGAAAGTACATAAAAATGTTAAATATCTTAGTTACATAGTATAAAACTGACGGTGTTATCGCTAAAAGTGGTCTCGACTGTGACTATTGTAAAGGATGTAACAAAATAAAAAAAAAATCGATATTCTCATACACAACCCAAAATATTAGAAATAGAAGACCCCGCCCGGTCTTCTCGTCAATACGAACAACTTTTACTATGAGGAAATCTTCAAAATCAATAAAGAAATTCAGCTATTCCATACATTTTAATGCCGCATAACTACAGGGTATCTTTGAATTCGTTCACTGTATTTTAAGAGCACGCTCTAACCATGATTTAAAAACACATGGTGCCAGTTTTAAAGAAAATTATGCCTCAAAAAAATTGTTTTGTCACCCAACGTTACTTGACTTCAGCATAAATAAACAATAACATAAACATTTACATACAGGCACATACATTGCTTCTGGCCCCACACTAGGATACCCTGTGTCGTGGGAACCAGAAAAAACGACATCACAATGACCATAAAAACTATTTTTTGAGAGTTTTATGGTCCCGCCGGCCAACTAAAATGTTTTTTTGTAATATTTACGCATATTTAACATACCTAATTAGAAAATGTTTTTTCAATGTTACGGCACTTTCTATCACTTAGAATTTGTGACGACCACCTCGAATATTTAGAAATATGTCGTACCATTACTGATAAATCAATAAAGCATATTCTATCTATCTATCTAATAATACTTTTTTCACAATGAAAAGAACATTCCCTCAAAATACAGTGAACGAATTCAAAGACATTTTTCGCAATTTCAAAGTTTTTCCCGGAGTAAAAATTGTTCGTATCGACTCAGTATAGACTAGTCAATAAAACAACATTTATTTATCACCTCCAATAAATACCTATATAACACGAAGCGGTGAATCTTTTTCTTGGTTTAAATATAGATTCTTTTTTTCAAAGAATCCAGCCAAAAATATTTTTCCATTATGTCCAAAGTAAGCTTGCAACTAGTCGCAAATCCCTCAACACTCCGCAGCCATCCCACTGGGCTGCGACTCCGTGGCGGTGAGTGATCCATCAGCGCTGCGCCGGTTTAAAATTGAGTTTTTCCTTGGCGTCTTGCAGAGATGGGTCAGTCGGGTTAGGACCCATACATGGGCTTACAACTCAACAGTTATCAACGGGTTTTAACCCGTTTGATTGAATAGTTTTGGCACCTAACGAGTCAACATAGTTAAGCACGAGGTGACGAAAATCTATTTGTTTGTTGTCATTCATGTTTGTGTATTCCAGTGAATACTCTTTTTATTTATTATGTAGACGGTGAATATTGAAACATTAAACATTCACACGATTTTTCAATTTTAATGATGTCAAGCTATTTTTTACACGAGTAAAATTATGTAAGTAATTTATTGTTATCTGAACTTATTCAGAAGGGACATCCTGGATGAAAACTCATCATAATACGCATTACAATCTATTTTGTTTTCACCAACTAAAATGACTGTTAGTCTAAGAAAACTGAGCTCGAACTCCAAAAACCATGTTAAAACCTAATTCTCTTAATAGGGTTAAAACCCACCGTGCAACTCCAACGCCTTCGGATTCGACCACCGCAGTAGAGGGCTGTTTTTGTTTCAGAGACTGCTGGTGGTTTGACGTCGCTTTCCTCGGGTTTATTTGTTGGATTGCGATCCTTCCAAGTTGTTGGGTTTAGTTAAGTCGGCCAGACAGTTTTTTTTATCATTGTGGTACAATTTTACAGCGAAAACTGAATTGTTTATCGAAAACCGAGTTTGGAGATAACAAACTAGGTATGTTAACATAAGCCTTAATAAATTAAGGTATAATTCATAGCGACAATAGATCATATTTATAAACTAATAGGTTCATAGCTATAATTTATTCACAAACAATGCAAACGTTAAAATAAAACACAATACATACAGAAAAAATATCCAATACAAAGTACGTATACCCGCAAGTTTCGTCAAAGTCAAAATAATTACAAAAAAATACAAAATTATAATATAATATAATGGAATTAAGACTTCATGCAACTATTGTTACTAAACATTATTCTGTTTTATTTTATACTAGCAAAAACATTGTAGGTATTGAAGTACTGGAAGATAAAATCAAACCACGATTGATATAACACTGGATTCCTTTGTCATTCAGAGAAGTATTTTAAGATAAATAAAGGAGCGTCTCTGCCCTAAAACATATTTGGACAATCGAATTTTGAGAATTCAAACTAATGCAGTCTGAAACCTTCCCGAACGCCCCGGCTGATGAAGCTAGGCGGGGCGGCTCAGGCCACGCAGATTGAGAACAAATCCCGGGCGTATGTTCACGCCGGTAATCTGTGGGGCTTACTGCGCGGTCTGGGCGCCGATCGCGTGGGGCTGACAAAATCGGTGACCAAATTTGTGCCTAAGCGCATCGGGACGTGCCTACAGAACGTATGCGGATAACCAATGAGCGTGCTTGGCATTTAAAGTTATTTCTTTCATTCTGATTTCTGCTGCTACTCAGTATGATGTTTTGTGTTACACGATGTTAAATGTTATACACATTATGTGATTGTGAAGGCAGCTGGGCTGACCCCAGGGGTATATCAAATGGTAGATATACAGATCGTTTTATTTACTTAGATACTTATTATTATTATTTATGTTTAAAAGACAATATCTAATTTAGCTTGCTTATCTGCATCAGCGGCATCTTGAGTTGAGTGATAGATAAGATTTAGGCAAAAGGTAAATAGGTAAGGGTTGTAAAACTGGATCATTTTGTCGCACGCACTAAATCGCACGAAGACCAAATATGTAGTCTGAAATCCTTACTAATATTATAAATGCGAAAGTTTGTACGTATGGATGGATGTTTGTTACTCTTTCACGCAGAAACGGCTGAATGGATCCGGATGAAATTTTGCACAGAGATAGATTATAGTCTGGATTAGCACATAGGCTATTTTTTATCCCGGAAAAATACACATCAAAATTACCACGCGAACGAAGTCGCGGGCAACAGCTAGTATAGTATATAGACGGGCAAAGTGACCACTTGCTAAATGAAGTGACCAAATCACTGAGAGATCAACTCTTATTTTATTTTATTTTTTAGTGACTACGACAAGTTTTATTTTATTTTACATGTTGGGGTTGTACCCCAGAATGAGTTATATATCAACTTGTAATAAAATAAACAACCGAGTTAGGTAAATTAACACATCCCTTAGAGCATCCCAATTTGAATACAACTGATTGCAATTTACAAAGACCAATGTTTTTTTACAAGCTGGGTCCTATATCATCATCATCATCATCAGCCATTTGACGCCCACTGCAGGACATAGGCCTCCCTCAGGGTTTTCCAAGCTTCCCGGTCTTGTGCCGCCCGCATTCAGTGACTCCCCGCCACCGCAACCAGGCCGTCAGACCATCTGGTGGGAGGCCTTCCCACGCTGCGTCGTCCGGTCCGCGGTCGTCAGGTCAGAACTTTTACGCCCCAACGGCCATCAGTTCTCCGAGCTATGTGCCCTATATCAAGGAACTACAATTCATGGTCACCAATGACAATTCGATGAACATTGCAGAGTCGATTAGCTCACAGACTAACGAGTAGGGAAACTCAGTTACGCAACGCACATTGAACTGCCACAGTAAACCACTAATTGCAGCTCCACGAAACGCAGCCCTGGTAAAAAAGTAAAAAGTTCTTTATTAATAAAATGGTTACAATAAATAATTAGAAAATACTAGCCATTAAAAACATAACTTGTAAAAAAGTCAAGTCTCGCAACTCAGTTCTTCTACCGTAAAAGTTGTAAGATCCATATATTTAAAAAGTCGGTTAATTTATTCAGTCCCTTCTCTTAAGGGTCCTTCTGTCTTAAGTTATTACGTGATTAGCTAACCTAACAACATCTTATAGTGACCATATCAATATTAAAAATCTTTTACGTTTTAAATAAATAGATTGACTTGGCCCTCGCACGAAAACACAATGTATCTCACAAATAATACATATTATATTAAATAAGATTATTTAGTGCGATTGCCACTGATTCATTCACTGCAAATGTACCTTTGTGATCCTATATACTTATATGGATTACAAAGTTATTTATTTTATTTTATTTATTGCATTACACAACAGATAAGTAACATTGCATGTTATAATATTATGATGAAAGCTTATAATTTAGTTACATATCCTTTAACGTGTGATGACAGCACGGTAGAATATGGACGAGAGCCAAAGCACATCAAGCCACACACAACCAAATACGACCACTCAGTGCAAAGTATCGTAGACACCCTACGCCGAACGGTCGCACCAGGGCATAATTGTGGCCCGATCCGCTTCCGATCCAAGAGCAAGCAAGCGGCGAGTTGAGAAATCGACTGATTGAATTTAAAGTGTTAACAGTAGAAACTTCTTTACGTGTTTGGTAAGACTTTAAGATATTGTATAAAAAGCACAATGTTCACGCTGTGGTAGCCATGTTACATTCTTTGCTGTTTACTGATGCTCAACATACCATGATTATCACATTAATTCAGTACAATATTACTAAAGATTTCCCACAGCATCTGTACACGTTCACATCTTAGCCGAAAATCGTATTTAGAGAAGCTTTTCATAGAAACTGTTACAGGTCTCTTTAAAAAAATGTCTAAAGAGATGAAAAGGTCGTTAAATGGAATAATGTTGACCAGATCGAAAATTTCGAGGATAAAAATAGATTCCTATTTTTAACCGACTTCAAAACAGGAGGAGGTTATCAATTTGACGCGTATTTTTTTTGCTATGTTCTCACATAACTCCGTCAAATCTTAACCGATTTCGACAATTATTTTTTTGTTCGAATAGATATAACGTCCCAGCGCTTCTATATTAATTTGATGAAGATCTGATCTCGACTTTCAGAGATGGAGAACGGAACTCTTTAATGGTCAGCAGTAAATAAGGCCTAATGGGGCATATCCTTTAGTAATGTCCGTATGTTTCATACAATAGCGTAAAATTAGCCCCAATGTAATTTGGTGAAGACTTTCGGAGATGGAAATTGAGAAATTACGAATTAAGTAGGGTAAGTTATGGTTATAAGGGACTTGTTTATTTATCTCCCCCACAAAAAATTGAAAAATAAAAATTTTAGAGCAAAAAATTAAAAACCGACGTCAAAACACAACAGCACTAAAAAGTTAGAAATAATTTAAAAGAATACCTTTAAATTAATAGCATGTATTGTATAATGTAGGTATTGTAGTAGTATAATTTGCATTCTGTGCCCAAAATATGGTCATTAAACTGGGTACCGACTACTAATTATACTTCTACAATTGAATTTTTTTTTTTAAATGTCAAGTAAAAACCGACTTCAAAACACTACAGCACTAAAAAGTTAAAAATAATTTAAAAGAAAATCTTTAAATTAGACGTATGTGTACATGTAGGTATTGTAGAAGTATAATTTGTAGTCGGTGTCCAGTTTTATGACCAGGACATATATTTTGGGCACCGACTCCAAATTATGCTTCTACAATATTATAACTCTACAAGTACTCTTTTAAATTATTTCTAACTTTTTAGTGTAGTGTTCTGAAGTCGATTTTTATTTTTTATTTTAAAACTTTTTTTGTTACTTCTCTAACTATTTACATTCAAGGAATGAAGAGAGACTTAGTAACTGTACTTTGTGTAACAGAATGATACAAAAGATCACGTTTGTAATAGAATATACAACGAGCTCTCTTTTTTAAGACCTAACAAGTTTTATTAAGTCTTTGTATAAGTAAATTATCTGCCTCTTTCAAACCTCAACTGTAACGGCCTTATTTATAAAAACACGATTCCTTTAAAGCACTCCTAAGAGGCAGTTTATTTAATTTGTGGTTATGACTTTTCCTTGTAAAATCTCCACCATAGACTATTTTAATCGGCGTTTTAAGGATACGTGTTTTTTATAAATAAGACCGTGAGTCTTTTCAGTGAAAATTCATAACAATGAACTGAATACATTTTATTCAAACTATCCTTAAGCATTTTATTCAAACTGTCATTGGCGTGTCTCATCTATTATGTACATAGTCCATGGGCCAGCAAAGATATTGGTATAATTTAGGGGTACCGAATTTCCTTTTCACAGCAGTTAGATAGTTTTATTATGATGTTAAAAAAGCATGATTGCCATCTCAAAATGTTAGCTAACAAAAATGGCCGCCAATCCAAGATGGCGGATATTGAGTTCTAAAACATCAACCATAACTCGATAAAATATTCATCCGATTTCAATACTTTTTTCTTTAAACTAAAGCTCTTTAGTTGTGCTTGAAATTTTGTATTGTACATTTTATCGGTAAACAACCGGTGAGGTTAATTAGTAATTAAATAAATATTGCTTCTTTTTTAAATTTTTTGTGATAATTTTTTTAAAATCATGTTTTTACAAAATATCTTGCGCGTTAGAAAAAGTATTTAAATGAGGCAAAGTAGTGTATTAAATTATCTTTAATGTGATGTATAACATGTATGTGTTTGATGGCTGAAAAAAACATGGAAATATGAATTTGATTTTACTCCCGTTGAAATTCACCGTTGAGAAAATAACAGCTTACAGATCAAAAAGTTTCAGACAGAAGTTGTAGCGTACGAAAATAATGTTTTATTAAATTTTCATAATTTTCATAAAAAAAGGTGCTGTCGAAAAGTACTACATAACTGCTGAATACCGTGCATCGGGTCTTAAACACACCCTATAATGTAGAACTTTACTTTAAAAAAAAAAATTAAATCGGACGAATAATTCTCGAGTTATAGTAAAGTTGATTTTTAGAACTCGAGATCCGCCATCTTGGATTGGCCGCCATTTCTATTAGCTACTACTTTGAGATGGCAATCATGGCTTTTTCACATCTTACAAACCTGTCTAACTACTATAAGGAGGAAACTTAGTACCCCCAAATTATACCATTTTCTTAAATTTGGCTATCTGGCCCATGGACTAACAACACAGTTTCCGTGTTGTGAGGGCAGTTTTTCGTGTGTGTATTAATTTTTTCAAGGTTTCATGTTCCATAAGTTCCAATGCGGCTTCTGTTTGTCCCTTTCTGTTTGCCAACTTCATTTGCAGTAACGAAACAACTCTTTCACTCCATCCCTCGGCGACCGACTCTATTCGCAGGAACTGATTACAGGAGCAGACTCCTCGCCAATCGCTACCTTAAACGAAATAGCTTAGAGATGCAATTTACTTGCAGAGGTAGTGAGTTGTTCAGTTAGCTCTGCATAGGTAGTAGAAGTTTTGCTTCGGGTGATCTGGATTATTATTTTAAGAATGCTTTTACTCCGCGCTTATCGCATACTTTAACTTTTTGAACTACTATGGATCACTCTGTCGAAACTTAAATGAAGTTTACAAGTTCAACGAAATATTGAAAGAGCGTAAAACTTATCACTTATCTCCCTCCTGACTTTCTATGCTTTGTTTATTTTAGTCCCTGAGGATACCCCAGGGGTAACTAGCTGGTAGTGATTCGTTTTCATTGCCGTGACGCCTGCGCTTGCAAACTACCTGCCAGGGGCGTGCAGCACTGATTTGTTGAATAGGTAATGTGCAATCGCACTATCTCGCTAACATTATAATATTAGCGAGAAAATGCGATTGCTATTGCATTTTGTATGATTAATGTGCAATCGCACTATCTCGCTAACATTATAATATTAGCGAGATAGTGCGATTGCTATTGCATTTTGTATGATTAATAAAGACAGCCTCGCTGGTCTAGCGGTAGCATTTTTTACTCTCATGCCAGAGTTTTTCACGTTTGTGGCATCCTTGTTTGGTTACCATATCACAGGGTATCCTAGTTTGGCATCAAGACAAGTGATGGGATATGAGGATGTTATATTAAAGAAATAAGCGGTAAAAAGGCCTGCTTTATGAAACGTGTAAAAAAGTACATTCAGTCTTTTAGATATTTGTTCCTATTTATACAAATCTAAACGCTGATAGATCATGATAATAATCTGTAGTAATGATAGTCTATCACGAGGAACGAATACGGGAAAACGAGGAAACTAAATTAGATTTAGATTTTTGTCTTAAAATATTTATTTATGTTATCTTGTGATATCACTGAAATAGATTTATTTATTTATTTATATTCTTAACTATTTACCAATCGGTAGCCATGAATACGTAATTGTACACCCGTAATCTGGAATATATAATCCACGTCTGAGTGGCCACTTCACCTTTGCAACGTAATTGCCACTAGATACTGAATGAATCTAGCAAAGATTCAAATGATCTAAGTAGGCATTGTTATGGTAAAAAACGGCAGTAAATAGTTGCCAAAATAACGAAAAATATTGCGCAGAACAACGTTTTTATTTAGTTCCAAAGACACGCATTCCAAATCTGATTGATACAGGATTAACCTACAGTACAGCAGTTTTGCTGATTCCCCACGAA
This sequence comes from Yponomeuta malinellus, assembly GCA_947308005.1. Taxonomy (NCBI): domain Eukaryota; kingdom Metazoa; phylum Arthropoda; class Insecta; order Lepidoptera; family Yponomeutidae; genus Yponomeuta; species Yponomeuta malinellus. Next base: position 396,762 of record OX371007.1, on the reverse strand, counting down.
ATCGGTTTTGCTCGCGGCTCAAGCACCCCGCGGGATTCCCCGCTGGCGCGGCGAACGCGGAGATATATGTTGGGAGTCGCTTATTCAGCATTCGAGCTGACGAAAGATGCTTGGAGCTCTCTCGTAATGCATAACTGATACACGATTCGCTTGTAGGCGAAATATAATTTGTTGGATGTTCTTGGAAGAAAAGGTCGATTTTATAGAAAGTTCTATAAAATCTTTTTGTAGAATATTCTATAAGTTCTATAAAAAGATTTTATATAGAACTTATAGAAAGTTTGTTGCGATTCTATAGAAAGTTTTAAATTTCATTTATTATTTATTAGTCGGAGAGGGAATGCTGACAGCATCTTGGGAACTCTCCTCAGCGTTAGCGGTCTAGAATTTTTACTTAGAACTTTTTGTAAATAATATGTAAATATCACGATTAATTTTGCAAACTAAATTTGGATACTTTTTTTGGTATTGTTTTCACGATTACAGAGTTGGTTTCATTATAGAAGTTTCATCACAGAAGCTTTCTGCAACAGGTTCCAGAGATGCGTGAATTTGAATTTAAAACAATACCTACATTGAATTTAAGAATCATATTAGTTTAAATTATTTCTGTGTGTTTAGTGGTGTAGTCTGTACGAGCAGAGCCGGGGTTTTACGATGATTAGTGATGACCGTTACTCTGCTGTGCAGGTATGATAATATTGTATGGCGATGATGTTAGGTCTGATTAGTGGCTTTTCGTATTTGTTGTGTGAGTCCTTTGAAGTCGATGTTTATTTTGTATTTATATTCGAGAATTTTTATATCAAATGGTATATGGACGAGGTAGTTAACACATATGTCACCACCTTTTCAGTCCAACCGACCCTGTCCTGCCAAGAATATTAAAACGGCTATGTTTAGATATTAATGTTTATGTCTACAAAACTCAAGTCACGGTCTGAAATTTCTTTATAAAGTTAATATTAATAAAGATTTATAGAACGAATGAATGTAAATATATATAGAATTGCGCTTACATAATTATGCTACAAAGATAGAGTAAATAAAACACATTTATTGTTTAATATTTTGTTGCCATCTTCAAGCGCTGAGCAGTATCCATCCTATATCCTTAGCGCTTGAAATTGCCAATCAACGGTGGGCACGCGTGGTGATTAAGCCCATACTCTCCCTCTCTCTCTCTGAGGAGACCTATGCCTTACAGTGGTACATATATAGGCTGCATTATAAGATCCAAAAAATGGAGCGATTTACAAAAACATCCTAATAAGTTTCACTACCACTCACAAACTCCCATAAGTTTCGTTCACTGTTAGAAGCTGGTGCGACATCTCGCATTTAAACAATAAGCCCGTCTACGCAAACCGACTGAAATAATAAAGCTGAAAAAAAAAGGTTTTTTATCGCGTCACGTATTATATTAGCCGTAAAAACCTCCGGGGGACAGATTACGCTCGGAGCAGGATGACGGTTCAGTTGCCGTGCTTTACTGCCTGCAGAGGATTCATGTAGGTACGAAGTGAGTACTTTAAACTGTATAAACCAAGAGGTTATTATAGGTACGTGGCAAGCCAAAAATATATGTTCACATGTCACCTATTTTAACTAGTAGTTGGCGATGGTGGCGCAGACGGTAGAACGCTTGCCTCGCATTTGAGAGATCCTGAGTTCGAACTCCAATAATAATATATGTTCCTCAATTAACAGAGTTTACCTACATATTATTCTAAAACCTAGATCGAATGCATTGAACTGGCTTTAATTCCAGACATCATTGTTATCTAAATAATCTTTATGTTATAGTAGCCCTTTTAGGCACAAAGTGCGCTTTACACATTTTTTGAACCGAGTTTTTGGCAAGCAAAAATTATATCCTCAGGGATCTTATTCTAGAAACGTATACAATGACCCATAAAGCATGTATTAACCTTTGCCAGCCTAATTCTTGGGAACGAAAGTTTATATTTATTTCTAGTATTTACATTGTGTTGGCTACCTACAGTTAGGTACTGATATTTTTACTGACGTACATAATATTCTCATAAATATACTGACTAGCAACTGTAAGGATGTTAGTTTCTTTAAAACTGCCTACTGCCTAGCTTATTATCCACGGTAGGCACGCGTGGTAAATAAGCCCATACTTTCTATCGCTCTCCCTGAAAGATAGCCCGTGCCCTACACAAGACGCTCCATGAATCATTCGTTCATACAGCGTCATGCGACTTTATTATCTTAAGAGCAAGTAGCCCTTAGTACCTTAGAAATGGGTTTTATATTCTTCTTTAAAGGTACATTAAAGGACGTAGAGTTTATCTTAATACGTAGGTGTTTTACAGTAAAAGTAAACGAGTGAAGCTCGGTTGCCTAGATGCTAGTTACATACAGAGATTTGCTTTATTATCGTTACATAAATAAGTGTTAAAGTGTATGCATGGGGGGTGTACTATACATTCCTATGACAGAGGTAGCGGAGCGGCAAAACGCCAGCCTCACATTTGGGAGGACGTGGGGTCAAATCCTGGTATGTTTTTATTTTCAAAGTTACGTACATTTGTAAAGTTGTAGTCAATAGATAGAGAGATAACTGATTTATTTCCACAAGACACACACACGTATACAAAGCATTACGTATATTAAGTCACAAAGTAACGGCACAGAGTAAATATAGACTAGAAAGAAGCATACATAACTGATGGAAACATAACTATGTACTTGATATAGTACACGGTACGGTAAGTACCTATGGTGACTTTAGAATAAACACATAATAGTAGGTAGCAATTTGAGTTTGAAGGAAAAAATCGAGAGGAAACCTGAGTGTCTGAGGTGCTCCCAAGCTTCAGCTCTTGAAATTACCAATCCGCGGTGTGCACGTTTGGTAATTAAGCCCAGCTCTCTCTTTCTCTCTCTCTCTGAGAAAACCTGTGCCCTGCAGTGTATAGGCAGTGTATTGACTTAATCTTATCCTGAAATCTGGGCTTGAATACAGTCCTTTTAGTGTCCCCTACAGCAGAACTAACTGCGGCCCCGCGCCTGACGTATGACTGCACTCCCTAATCACCCCACTGGGGACCGGACTTATGGCCGCTTCTATGGATATACGGAGCCTATTGCTTTGCGACAGCCTTACCAGTGACCTCTGAATATATTATCAGATTGTGCGATCCGGCGAGTCACCAGCATTGGCACCCAACGGTGAGTCGGTTGTCTTTGCCGTGACTCTTAATTTGAAGTAGATTAGTTGGACTGGCGGATCACCAGACGCCGCACTGAATGGTGGACTAGTAGCAATAGTTGCTAAGCCTCTGACTAGTTTATCGCGGATTGTGCTGCGTTTATGGTTATGTACATTTAGTGAGCTTAACGTTTTGGGTGTTTTACCTTAGTGGACAGATTTATATGAACTAACGATACTGGCACTTGAAAATGTAAAATTTGGAATGCACATTTAATATCACTATTTCACTGATTCATTCTATTCGTCAGTAGCAAATGATAATCCGTCAAACAATGCAATAAGTCAATACGTCAAAAACGACTTTCAGGTTAAAACCATTTTCAAGAAGCCGCACCTTTCCTATAGACAAGATTTCCAACAGTCACCTTACAGAAATTGGTAACATTGAATGTGGTAGAAAAAGACGAAATTATGTTTTTCCCCTATGTAGCCCATATACATCCGACTGCAGGACACAGGCCTTCTCTCAGATGAAGAGTATGGGCTTAATTACCTCACGCGCCCACCGCGAATTGGCAATTTCGAGGGCTGATGTGTATAAATTTAATTAAACAAAGTGTGAAAGTTAGGTTTATCCTCTCTGTCTGTAGGCTGAGTATAAATATTAGAGGGCGAGTTTAATTGTGTTACTGTTAGAGAGACCTCCATCCGAGCGGTCGATTCAGACAAAGCACATTCTCAGCCGATCTTATTGAGAAACGGAGCAGTTATATAAAAATACGCGCAGCATGTTCGGTATTTTACTGTCGCAGCGGAGCCGCATAGCTCGTTGGCGCACGGACGGTGGCTGGCTACCGGGGCTGGTGTAACCTAAAAGGCACACTCTCAAACAATGCAATAAGTCAATACGTCAAAAACGACTTTCAGGTTAAAACCATTTTCAAGAAGCCGCACCTTTCCTATAGACAAGATTTCCAACAGTCACCTTACAGAAATTGGTAACATTGAATGTGGTAGAAAAAGACGAAATTATGTTTTTCCCCTATGTAGCCCATATACATCCGACTGCAGGACACAGGCCTTCTCTCAGATGAAGAGTATGGGCTTAATTACCTCACGCGCCCACCGCGAATTGGCAATTTCGAGGGCTGATGTGTATAAATTTAATTAAACAAAGTGTGAAAGTTAGGTTTATCCTCTCTGTCTGTAGGCTGAGTATAAATATTAGAGGGCGAGTTTAATTGTGTTACTGTTAGAGAGACCTCCATCCGAGCGGTCGATTCAGACAAAGCACATTCTCAGCCGATCTTATTGAGAAACGGAGCAGTTATATAAAAATACGCGCAGCATGTTCGGTATTTTACTGTCGCAGCGGAGCCGCATAGCTCGTTGGCGCACGGACGGTGGCTGGCTACCGGGGCTGGTGTAACCTAAAAGGCACACTCTATGAATAAAACAAACTGAAATAAAAAAGAGGGCTGAGCATTAACGGGAGGAACTAACCTCGCACATCTGGTCACAGTGAGGAATTTGGGTCCCGCCTGCTTTTGTACCTGTTTTGGTTTTTTTTTGTTTGATTTATGCTGAGTTTCTGTAGCGTTTCATACTCGCAGTTACTACGAAGTTATGGAGATATTATTTGGAAAATCTAAGGATTTTTGAGGCGTTAGAAGATTACATACAATCGGATATATTCACATTCATATATACATACGAGCCAAACACATTACCTTCATTTTGGGTTCTGCCGAAGGCGGGCAGAAAATCCCTAGCAGTATTGCTTGCTATAATATAAATTCGCGGTCAAAAAGGCACCCGTCCTGGCGATTAGGCTTTACAAATGAAATGAGTGCAATAATATGAGTAAGAGCCATCGAGCTTTTTTGTGCGCTTCTGAGTCGCGTTTTGTGACATTTTTGAGAAGCGATGCAAACGCGCTGCAGCATACCATACATACTCACGCCTGTATCTTAAAGGGGTAGGCAGATACCAGTGACTGCCACTTGCCACGATCCTGACAGATCACTTTCGCTTCCTCAAAGTACCCGACGGCGTGCGTGCCTGCAATGACTAATGAATGTTGCAGCATAGCATAAACATAATTTTGTTTTGCTTCCGTTTCTACGGAAAAGATGGCCACGCGCGCGTGAATCACGTTCGAAAGTTGCCGTGGGCGATTCAAATTAATTCACTTAAGAAAATTCAAATAATATCAGGAAGAAAAATAATAACAATAAAAAAAACAAATGGGTCGAGTGGTTTATGGCCGGCGCCGGCCTACTTAATTGGTTTTAGGGTTAGTCGACAAGAAATCCTTATAGTTTGTGTACGTCCGTCCATCTATCTGACTGTCTGTCCGCGGCTTTGTAGACATACATATTAATCACGCTGACAAAACGGTAGAGTAATTGTTAAAAAAAAATTGGGGTACCTCCCCTACACCTAAATTAGGAATGCATCTCTTTATCGCCTACACTTTAGTGTGGGATATTGTTAGATTAGTCGTTTAAAAATATTGTAAGTCCAGCAAAAGGATTTCTAGATTTAGGGATCCGTTTGCAAAATATTGAGCCTTAAAGCTTATTTTTTTGTTAGAGTAGGGCGTTCCCCTCCTCTCCCGGCTAAACGGGGCTTGACAAGTTAACCAAGTTATAAAAGCAAAACTTCGTAAAAATTCCATTCAAAATTACTTTGATGAAATTGTTAATTCCGTAAATCTGGTAAAAACCCCTCCTCATACAGAAACCTATACTGCGCGTGGCCCGACACTCACCTGGCAGGTTTTTCGCATATCGAAATTTCTATCACTTAGAATTAGGATTCATAGTGTCGAACCGGGTTGGAAGTCATGAATATCTACAAATATGTGATACAATTATTACTGTTATTTCCTGTAAAATGAATACTTAAATTCAATTACTTCAAAGAAACTTCAAACATACTTTTTATTGTGTCAATTCGGGGCCTTATTTAATCAGCTACTTTTGACTTTTCCATAACTTCCAAACATTACGCAATAACTAATGAATACAATTGAACCTTTTGAATATTCCTATTCCGTGGCGAGTATTTCCATTCGAGCGAGTCGCAAAGGGACAAAAGACGGCAGGACAAAGGCTCCAGAAAATGGATCCTTTCTCCAATTTCAGCAATCGCTGGGGTAAGGCCTTCCACCTATTAAAACGAACTTTAAACATACTTCTGTTTGACTGGTAATTGCTTCGGGGATTAGGCAAATTGCTAATCCATCTTTATATCCAAACCCTCGTAGCACCATACTACGGTGCAAGTTTTGAAAAATATGTGCGTCGAAAAAAAAATTGTTTTGTAATCCAAAAGTACTTCACTCAAGCGTAAACAAACAATATCAGGACGATAAGTAATAAAAATTGAAAAGAGACTGGCTTTTAATTATTTACGCATATCGGATGACAGCCTTATAAGCATTTCACATATTAAAAAACATTTTTCAACGTTATGGTACTTCCTACCAATTCGAGTTTGGATTTACAGTTTGGAGCCAAATGTCGGAAATCACGAATATTAATAATACTGTTTTTCACAAAGAGAAAAACATTCTCTCAAAATATTGCTAACTTTTTCAAAATCAATGTGTAGTTAGGTATAAAACATGAAAAATTTAATAAAGGTTTAAAAAATAAAAAAAATTGCAGAGGACTTTCATCTTCAAAGGCCGTCCCATTATGCCAGCTTTACACGTGAGCTGGCTCAAACCAACTCATTAAGGTAAACAAACAGGACTAAACTAAGATTGACTTGCACCGGTATTGAATGTCACTTAAGGGCCACTAAATAGGATTTTGTATGAAGAAATTTGGTTGGATGGGCACATAAAGGCACATTTAAAACAGGGATGCAAGGCGTCCTTAAAATTTGGTATAATGGGCGACAGATAACTTGAATAAAAACTTGCGCAGTGGGCATGAGTTTGCGATGGACAGGTACATAAACTAATTTGACTAAACTATGAAGTCCAAAGTATTCTAAACCACATCCCACCTACGTCGAGCGACGTCAAGGTCATTTGTTAAGTAGAACAGATTCTTAGTGTGTGGAAAACTTAGTGTCAGTGTATCTTTATTAGTTAGAGGCAAACACGCTGAATGATGGCCATCGAGTTGGCCCACGTAAAGACTCCTGCCTTTAGTCATAAGCAATCATTGAATTGTAGTTGAGAAAAACAAATGTCTTATAGTCCTCAACCCAAATACAGTTTATTTCTCACATTCCTGGTGCTACGCAGGATTAAACAATGTCGATAACAGGTGAACTAATTGCGCGCACTGCTTAGAAGTAATTACATTAATTTTACCCTGCAATTTGAGTGACCCGTCATTAATTTAAGAGAGTAAAATATCAGCCAGCTGCAATTGCAACCGCGTATAAAGTGTCCGCGTAATTCCAAAGCTTGCGTTTTAAACCCAGGAGGTTTTCAAAGGAAGGAATAGACCCCTACATTCACAATAATACAAGAGCTGCCAGAGGTGTTTATGAAAGCCGATGCTGGCTGGTATAAAACTGAGAGAAGGGTACAGGGGGTCGGATGCTCATTAAACGCATCCTGCTATTCGCACCAGGACAATGATATCGCAGGAGTCTTCTTGCAAGCATGCTCACTAAATAATGAGGTGCAGAAGGCTGAAAAAAACATTGCTTTATTTGTTAATAATTCAAAATCGTAACTTTTCACGATACAGGCTCTGCTTAGTGTGAGGTCCAACGTCTAACTTTTAAGGAAATCCAATTTTGTAATATATTAAGTAAAAGTAAAGTAGTAAAAGTAGTAAAAGTAAAAGTAATTATCTTATCTTACGTAACTCTCTCACACATCTGCAGCAAAGAATATCCCATTTATCTACCAGTATTATAATGAAAGCAATCCTCAATATAAGTACTTTATACTTTACGGCATGCCAGAGGCGACGGACGCTCCAACAATTCTCAACTAGTACATGTCGCGCCGCACCAGGCACAACTTTGCTGGAAGTGACGTTTTTGCATTAAACTCTCCACTTTTGCTACGTGCTTGAGTTCGTTGGCACTTTGTGCAGTGTCATTAACCAGAATTTAAGCGGGAAAAGGTTTTAATTTAAACCATATGGAGGGTGTTATAATTTTATATTTTTAGGGTTCTGTACCCAAAGGGTCCCAATGGGACCCTGTTACTAAGACCGACGTTACCGATGCGAGGACTATTAAATGTCGATGAAGCGAAGAAGGTTTGTAAAGATCATGGCAATTGGCAAACCGTGGACTCTGCCACCTCCAGGATGAAGATGTTAATTTATGTACTTCTTGCATTCTACTTGTATTTGGCTTTATTTGTTTCTTTTACACATTTTATTTATTGTTACTGTTTGTATAATCATGAAACATATTCAGTACCTTTGAGACAGCTTTCACCCACAACGAAAACAACAGACTTCATTGGAATTTCATTCCCATTGTGAGCTTCCGAGTAAATTGTAAGCCGCATCAACGAGCCACGTCAATGCCGATGCCTTTTTATCTTTGACACAATTGCCGCTTTGTGGTAATGACAATTATCATAATTTAAGTGACCTCTTTGAAAATGCTTGCTGATTGCAATACGAATAAACGATTTTTACTGAAATTCAGACGTTAAATAGAAGTGATAAATACTACTCGAAAACCGGCCAGCTGTGTGTCGGGCCACGTACCGTGTAGGGATCCGTAGAAAGAAGGGTTTTTATCTGCTTCAAAGAACTAACAACTTCATGAAAGTAATTTTCAATGGATGTTACGAAGTTTTCCTTTGAGAAGTTGGTCGCCTATTACTCGATAACTTGTAAAGTCTACTTAGCCGTGATAGTTTTTCTTGTAAGTTCATTATATAATATATATGTAGAATCGCTCGTAGCCCCGGCTGCCTGAGTGAATCGCTCGTAGCCCCGGCTGCCTGAGTGATCTTAAACGATCACGAAGGTTAAGCAACACAGGGCGCGTTCAGTGCATGGATGGGTCGCCGTCTATGCCTAACGCTAGTGGCATTTTTCCGAGCGGTTCCGTGCTTCGCAAGGCACGTTAAGCTGTTGGTGCCGGCTGCCATCGATAGATGGCAGTCGTTAAGCCAAGTCAGAGGCCTTAGGGCGGCTTGACAACTTCTGACAGTAGACGAGCCACTAGTCTACAAGCCTCCACCAATCCGGACTTGGCCCCCGTGGTGGAGTATGGCCTATACCTTCCTCAGGGAAGAGACCCGTGCCCCTCGGTGGGGACATAATGGGTTGATAATGATGATATATGTGCTATTGCACTGATTTTTTTTCACGTTCCTACAACCAACCGTTTAGCCGGAAGAGGCAGGACGAAATTGTATAACATATTCTTCATCATCATCAGCCTATGCTTTTCCACTGCTGGACATAGGCCTCTCCTATAGCATGCCACTGAGCTCGGTCCTCGGCTACTCTCATCCAGCTCTTGCCAGCCGCCCTGCGAAGATCATCGCTCCACCGAGTCTGAGGACGTCCCACACTGCGTTTACCGATCCGCGGTCTCCACTCGATAGTTTCGATCGAGTGGAGACCGCGGATCGGAACATATTCTTAATCATTCATATTTGTAAATCGTGGTTATAATATCCTTAAAAAAAAGTAAACGAGATCAAAGTCATCCTGTAGACCAGAGATGAACAACTCTCAGTCGTGGTAGCATTTGAAATATACCCGGTAAACGTTTTTTCACAAATAGTAGTCACAACGTATAACCTGTAACTACGTATTTTGTCTCAGAGAAAAAAATTAAAGCAATCGTCCCAAGAAAACATAGTCTAGATAGAGGAAATCGAATTCAAATAAAAAGAGAGCGTCGTACTAGGTATATTCCCGGAGGTAACAGGTGATATGCAAATGATCGCAGACCCACATCGCACGATGACAAAGGTCCAACCCTTGAGGTTTCACAAAACAAATCACTGTTAGAAGCACTAGTTGAGTTGCTTATATGACTATTTTCTATGCGGGAAAAATTCTAATAAATTAATCAAAATGATCACGCAATATCGAAACTATCGTTTGTATTTTCTTATTCGTTTTTTGTAAACCATATTCCTGTATAGCGTGAAAAACAATATTCTACTTAAGGACCAAAACGTGCCAAAGCACAAAGTTATTTTAGATCAAATAGAGAAGTAACACCTATTCTTCCTCTCCTACACACATTTCTATGGAAAATTTAAACAAAATTTAGAAGATCAACTACTCTTGAAATGCTTGTCATGTCATTCGCTGAATTTACGGAGAGGCTATCTGGAACCTGGTTGGAGTAATTTTACAGCCTTGCTACAATAAAAATTGCTAAAAAAAAAGTGCGGAAATTTCAGGTCAGTATGTAAAATAAGTTTCGGTACAACAAATGTGTGTTCCTTCTGGTCTTTTACTGGTATTCTATCACAGCGTAGGTAGACAACCACGGGTCTGTCTATTAAAACTTGAATTAATGTATGTGGCCGCAAACATAGAGTCCCCTGCATCGATGGGCCAGTCACCTCTACTGCCTTGTGATAAAAACTATTCTTCCCTGCACGTATGGAATACATTATATTTGCGGAAAAGTCCTGTGGGATTGCCCCGTGCCTTGACGAAGGTAGCATAACCTCTTCATTTTCACTGAATCTTTAACTGAGTAAAGGAAGTTTGATTCGGATATCGGGATATCGACTCGTCCCCATGGGAGTTTGATCTGTTTGTTACAATGGGCGAAATACTATGATGAATGTGCCGGCGAGTTACAAAACAAAATGCGAAATGTCGATTCCAAATGGGAACTTCAGACATTTAACGTTTCTTTTTACTTGACTCCGAAATCAAAGAAGGGCTTTTTTTCCTTCACATATGTATGTAAATATTTAGGTATGCGTGTATACTATGACATGTGAGTTGTCAAATTCGAACAAAAGGTATCGCAAGTTTTATTGACTATAACTGTGTTCATTTAAAAAAAAGAACCTGACTCAAGATACAGAAGAAACAGAAAAAAATTAAATGACCTGACTTTCTTAAAAGTTTAAAAAAAGGCCTAAATGCATCCATGTATGCGTTTTAAACTGATATCGGGTACTGACTTAACAGTAGCCAGTGACGGTACGTCCAGCGCTGGGGTAGTCCGCCACTCCAGCACATGCTGAGTCAGAACCTACGTTAGGTTTTTACATCGGAATGATATCGCTGTACCTACTTCATCACTTCGGGCAGATGTTTCTGCCTGTACGTAATACAGAGAAGTTTGCAAGGAGGCTCGAAATTTCATCGATGCTTGCACTTGCCCATTACCTCAGTTGGCGCGGTGAGCCAGAGGTCGCGGGTTCAAGTCCCGGCATGGGTGGAATTTTTAGCCTCTAAATGAATCGTGTGATTTTAAAACAACACAAATAACACCTGTAAATTTTTTTTATTAAATTATTTACACCTACCTATTGATTTACATTAGAAAAAAAAATGTAGTTTATTCATACAGAAATTAACATAATATGCTAAAATATTGCTATTGTAGATATTAGTATTTGAATAAAACAGTTTTTTCTATTTCCTGACAAGCTGTAATGAAAGGACATGTGTTGTTTTAAAATCACACGATTCAAATAGGTTTTTAAAATTTTCCTCAGCACAGGTTAGTGCAACAAAAAGAATCGTCCCCCCCCACCCCTTCCACTGGCTAAACTGATTGTAGAAATGTGTCGGTTTTTAGGGTTCCGTACCTCAAAAGGAAAAAACGGAACCCTTATAGGATCACTTTGTTGTCCGTCTGTCCGTCCGTCCGTCCGTCTGTCAAGACCCTTTTTCTCAGGAACGCGTGGAGGTATGAAGCTGAAATTTATATCAATTACTCAGGTCTACTGTCCCTTGAAGCTGTGAAAAAATCAAACTTCTAAGCCAACGCAATCAAAAGATACAGCCGTTTATGCCGCAAATTTTCGACACTTGCAAGGGAATCAAAACCTACAGGGTGCTTCCCGTGAACTCAGAATCTTGAAATTTGGTACGAAGCAACGTCTTATAGCATAGATAAAGGAAAAATTACGAAAACCATAAATTTTTAGTTACATCACATAATATATTTTTTTTTAATAATTTTAAACTTACTACCCATTTTCTCATAAACGCGTAGAGGTATTAAATTGAAATTCATACCAAATACTCAGGTCTATAATACCTTTAAGCTGTAACAAAATCTAACTTCTATGTCAACGCAATCAAAAGAAACAGCAATTTAAGCTGCATATTTTGAAACTCGCAAGTACTCGCAAGGGAATCAAAACCTAAAGGGTACTTCCAGTCGACCTAGAATCTTGAAATTTGGCATGAAGCAACGTTTTATAGCACACATAAAGGAAAAATTCCGAAAACCTTAAATTTTTAGTTACATTACAAAATATATATTTTTTAATAAATATAAACTTATTACTTTTTTCCTCATGAACGCGTAGAGCTATCAAGTTGAAATTCATATCAAATACTTAGATCTAATTGCCTTTAACCCGTGAAAAAAAAAAAAATTCTAAGTCAACGCAAAAACGCAAAACGCAAAAGTACAACCATTGATACCGCATATTTTGAAACACGCAACTACACGCAAGGGAATTAAAACCTAAAATTTCATTTTGCAATAAAAATACCATAGTTATGACTCGATTGTCGTAATGAACGAACTTTGTAAACCTTGCAGGTTTGTACGGAACCCTCGGTGCGCGAGTCCGACTCGCACTTGGCCGGTTTTTTTTTATATCCTGATAGTTGTGTGTGTACAAATGTAATTGCATTTTTAATCTCTCTATGTAAACCTCAGCAAATGGCATCTAACTAGTTTACTTACAATAAATGAACATAGCGCTTGCTGACGTTTAAACTTCAACGATGGCATTTAGGCCCTGTGTAAGTTTTTTCGTAGTCGAGGTAAGCTTTTTTATGATTTTTTTACGTAGTCAACGTAGTCATAAAAAAGCTTACGGATTTTTTTTTGTCGTACAACAAACTCCAACTTGGATATTTCAGGTATTGCGTATTTTTGAGGTAACTGTCCAAAGGTAAATAATAATTTTTATCAGCAATTCAAATAATTTTTCAGTTCGGCGCTCCACCAGGGACTTGATAAGGCAAAATCTAACTAGGTATTCCACAATGTTGACGCGGAAATTATACCAATCCAACTAGGCGTCCAGGGAGCGAGCTTTGTTGTTGCTTCCAGTGTTCTGAACAAAAACTAGAACGCGCTGTCGAATCGAAGTAAACTAGCGCGGAAGCAATTTGCGTGACAACGCGCGGCGCAAGTTGCCCGGCCGCGATGTCCCGATTGAATTGAGCCAAAGCTGTTCGCGACTTCTTTATAATTCTTCTTGGCTGGGCTCGATCCAAACTTGAGACAGCGGTTTGGAAGAAACAGAAGTGTCACTCGGCTCTGCATCCGGTGCTGGTGGATCTAGCACCATATTATGTTCGTTACAAGGTTTATACGCTGAACACAATTTGGCAGTATGTTTATAAATATTTTTAACGAAATAGTTCTAAATTGAACTCAGGATGCTGTTGGGGTTGCCTCAACACTGCCTGACGCTCGAAATATTCAAATCTTATATAGGTAATGGTATGGAACCCTTGCGCGAGTCCGCCTCGCACTTAGCCAGTTTTTGAAAAGGCACAAGATTTCTTTTTGAAACAAGATTTTTCAATACATTAATAGTCAAAATAGATAACCTGTTTAACCAGTAATTACATAATTGAGGCTCAAACTACCAAGATTTCAGCACGTATTTATCATGTTAAAAAATTACTTGGGACATGCAGACTGGATACAAAAACCCAGTTTTATCTAAAAACTTTTTCAATCAATCAATCAGCGTGTACTTGTCCACCGCTGATCACAGGCCTTCCCCGAGGCACGCCACTACCTTCTGCCATCGTAATAAATAACTTCCACTTCCACACAACTCAATCACTTCTCCTGGTCCCAAACTAGGATACCCTGTGCTTATGGTAACCAGATAAGGATATTACAAACATGGAAATAGACCCAGACTGAGGCCATCTGTACAAATGTACGGCCGCTCACAGTGGAAATCGAATCCCGACCGCCGGCATGATAATCAGACCTGAGGTATCAGACCAAGCGGCAGCTAGACCAACGAGGCGGTCAATAATGACTCAGCCGATGCCAATCTGCATCAGATAGTCTGTTACTGTCTGATTATTCTGTTAGTCTCTGGTTTATGCCTGAACTCTCCAAGTTAGTCGTCGTCTCTATTGAGAAAGACCGGAATAGCTTTATTTTCATTATTCACACTTTTCTTATTACGCCCGACGAGGTTGGTGTAAGATTCAAAGAGGAGAATGTGTTCATTGGATCGGACTGGCTCAATACACAATCGAAAGCAATATTGGAGTTTGCTGAATAAAAGTAAGGAGTCACTGGATTCATTAAAATTCTGCGCTTATATTGCTGTATTCATTTGGCTATGCTTTGACGGACAACATAAAGGTCAAGTAGGTGAATGGGTCGATAAGCTCAATGTGACTAAATATCATACATACTATGGCGTTCTACTTATGTCAAAACCAACGCAACATTCCTCTCTTAATTCATTGATAACAATCATAAAATATTATCTTACAATATTTACAAAACCAAAAATAAATAAACACATCTAAAGCTATTTACTAATTTAAATAAAATATTTGAGGCAAATCACTGTCGGCCGGTACAGTACCGAGAAGGCTTGCGGCATTGTCTCGCTGTGTAGCGAGGCTTAACCTTTGGTCAAAGTAGGTCCCAGCCAAGTAGGGTCTACTGAGGCGTTAACTAGGCGCGACGAGATCTCCTTTACGAGAAGTCGTGCCTCCGGACCCCTTGGCCCAGCGTCTCAACCCCGGAAGGCACAAATATCTACCCCATAGCCTGTGGATTCACCTTATTGATTACATAACGTAATACTTAATTCGTACTGTGTTGTTACCATCGTAACATAAATAAGGTCCGGAATTTAAAGATATGTATTATGATCGTAGACTATTCACTCGGTTAGAATGGATGACAGTAATTAATTACGTTTTGTGAAGTGTTTAGTGACAACGCATAGTAGAAAGATGAAACAGTCACACAGTCACATAGGGATTTTTTTTTAATATATACCACCCTCTCATCCAACTTTAAAGTATTTTACGAGATGACTCAAATATTGATAAACGCTATATAAATTATAAGCGTTACGTTAGGGAGTGACGTCATAGTCTAAGGTCGATTTGTATGGCGCGCTTCAGTACCATATTGACTTTTCGACTGGTTACATTATAACATTTTTAGGCGCAGAGAAAAAAAATACCACGTTTACTTATTTTTTAACGTGTCCTCTCTTATTTTAAAACATTTTTTTGTGCAAGTTTACATTGTGGAATGTATCAAGTTAAGCAAGAGGACATAGACAAGTGGCGGTTTCTTGTTACGGAGGCCCAGCAACACTTCGGGTCGCTGAGCCAGCGGAGTAAGTAGTATTAAGTTAAGCATAGATTTACTGGATTAAAGCAAAAATTGTATTTATAATGATTCGCGATGCTCACACATAACTAAAGCATCAGACCCGTTTAATATAATATATATAACTAATGCAGACGTATAAAATATTCACCAAAAAGTGTATTTTCGGGACGATCTATCTGATGCAAGTGAGTGACAGCAAGCACGGTTGCCAGACCTGTTACTCGTTCATAGACACTCGTAATAAAAAGCACTCTTTTTCATTCGCTGTCAGGTAAATTTAATAATCCCAATATCTAAGTGCGGAGTTTTTCATGATTATCGGGTGTGAAAAAACAGAAAAAATGTCGTTTTCGGCGTCCATGTTAGCGCCGATTAGGTATTCAGCGCTCGTTAGAGTTTCCGCGCGCTGTTTGTTTTTGCATGAGTAATCAAAAAGAAATTCACGCTTTACTCTCGTTTTTTGCCGAATATCCTTTAAAGAAATCTGCGGAAGCATAAAATTCACTTTCAGACGTGGCCTAACTGAAACGTTCAGGTACAAATAAGTCTGAGAGGATTGCGCTGTCACGGCTAACACGACCTTTTTACTATATTTCCTTTTTATCCGACTACAGCGGAGTACAAAACGAGGGTAAACTGTTTGGTCCGTACGTATGCACGTAAGTAAGTAGGTACCTAAGTCCGATTCTATGTTTTCTTTTAACTCCTTCTTCAAAATACAAAAAAAACAGTAATCAATCAATAACAAAAACTCACGTCTGTGTCCCGAAGGTGTAGGCAGGGATTAGGGTCTGCCACTGGCCACTATCTTGACAGATCTTTTTCGCAAAAACCAATCAATCAATTAAAATTAATCAATTCATCATAATTCTGCGCGGGTGTGATCATATTTATTACATCAGCTTATAGCTGACAAAAAAACAAATATAATGAGATAAACATAATATAAGAAATAGATTGGGATCAATTTTAAAAGAAGGACTGTTTATAGTCACCAAATAGCTCTATTGATGGCGCCACTATCGAAACCAGATACTGATCACTTGATGGCACTGCTACTATAGGACAAAAATTAAAATCTGATATAAAAAATAAAATATTAATAAATAATAGCTTAGCTTACCTTAGCTTAGCTTAGCTTACCACAGTGAGGCAACTTTTAGTAGGTAATGATCACATGCTCAGCAGTCGGGTTTCCGAATTTTTATTTCAGTTTTCTTTTAAGAGCAAACACAGGGCCTTCTCGGGCGGTTCGCTGATTAAATACAAATCTAAGCTTCTTGGAAATCTGTATTTCCTGCTAGTCATTGACCTAAATGGAAGTTAAAGTTTATATACCTTAAGAAGGTTGTTAAGGAATGTTATTTAGTTATTATACGTCAATAGATTTTTGAGTCAGACTAGAGAGGCTATATTGAGGTAAAGGAAAAAAAAGTACGTATTGCTTAAATATTCATTTTTGTTTCAATAAAACTGAAAAAGCGGTCTATGCTTATATGTCCATTCACGTCGATGTTAATCGTCTTTTGTTAACATTTAATTTTGTTTTGGTTCCATGTATCTACTTGGAGTTCCCATTAAGGGAGTGGTATACCAGTAATCTAGTCCCGGTAAATAGACGCCTTGTATCTGGTTGAAAAGCCAACAGCACATCAGCCTTTACTCATGGATGGTACTAGCAACATTTCCAATAATATGTATAGTTTCGTGTATTGTCGACTGTCCGTATGCAGCTAAAGGTAGACTTACGAGTACGTGCATCGCGGCCGATTGCAGCCGCGCGCGATAGATCGCGTGCCACTGACGCGCGCGGCTGATGCGACAATAGTTATTGTATGAAAATGTATAGCGCCGTTTTTGTCGTCTGCCGCACGCGTCCGTCGCAGACTTTGGAAACAGCGCCATACATTTTCATACAATGACTATTGCCGCATCAGCCGCACGTGCGATCAGTCGCACGCGGCTGCGATCGGCCGCGATGCACGGAAGTCTACCTTTAAGGGCACTAGCGACCACTCGGCGCAGCATTACGGCCGGCATCGCGCGGCTGGGCGCCGGTAATCAGACAACTTGCAGCGTAAAGACCCGGTCGCGATTTCGGGACGGACGAGTTGAGATCTTAGTCGGCTTAGACTGTAAAAAGATCTTCAACGTTTATAAGCGAATTTAAATGGTTATTCAGTACCTTTCAATTCGGTACGGAAATTTGAATTCCTAAAATGTTTAGTTGTCAAAAGTAGCATGTTGAATCTAAATGTGTCTAATTTGCAGAAAGTTGAATTCCTAAAATTTTGAGTTTATTAAAAGATGAATTTGTAGAAAGTTGAAATCCTTTAAAGCAACCACAAAGTATCTTATGATTTCAATAAATGCCTTTTTTAATCTCCATCTTTATCTAGTCATTAAATTATAAATTTTGGGAAATTATACATTTCGGGATTTTTACTTTATGAGAATTAAACATATTGAAAAACTAAAAAATCCAACGTTTTGGGTAATTATGTATCTCGTTGTTTCAGCTTTATGAGAATTCAGCATGTTGCAATACTAAAAAATCCAACGTTTTGTGAATTTATATATTTCGGGATTTCAACTTATTCCACCCATGCCGGGACTTGAACCCGCAACCTCTGGCTAACCGTGCTAGCGTTCTCCCAAATGAGCTTATGGGCAAGTGCAAGCATCGGCGAAATTTCGAGCCTCTTTACAAACTTCTCTGTATTACGAACAGGCAGCGACATCTGACCGAAGCGATTTACATCACTTGCAGCCCCGAGTAACCCCTAAATAGGTTTATTTAGCCTCTAAATAGGTTTTTAAAATTGTCCTCGGCACGGGTTAGTGCAACAAAAAGAATATAACTTTATGAGAATTCAACTTTTTTTCCCAAAGGTTTTAATTTTACCTCTGTCTGGCGCGGCGAAAAGACTGCAAGGTTTGATACGCGTGCCCGCGTAGACTTAAAGCAGCCATGAAATGAAATCGCCATGTTCATGCAGTTGTCATGATACTATAATGCATTAACAGAATCTAGGCCCAGGGCGCGTGTTAGTGAGCAGACCAGCATAAGATCCGAAATTCAGAGGCCTAAATATGCGCACCAAATCCTGAGCGATTCCAATTATCTAACTGTCAATCTCCATACTAATTTACAGTTAGACGATTGGAATCGATCAAGATTTGATGCGCGTAATATACTCGTAGGAACATAAGATCCGATGGTCGAACGATATCATTGAGCTGGTTGAAGGTAGATGCGGACAAGGGACCGTGAGCGATGCCATTTGGGGGAATATACTCAGCAGTTGACAGCAGTGGGCTCATGATGATGACTGTTGTCGTACATCACAAGATTTGTAAAGTGCAGCTATCGTCTATCAAGCCACAGTTATGACATTATAGGGATGGTATTTTTTTAATGACTCGCAATGCTCATACATAATAATAAATTTAACGGGTCTAACCGCGATTATTTATAGCTGAATACCTGTTGGAGGCCGGAACGAACCACTGGATTGAGCTACATCAACCGAAAGTTCCCCCAACCGATCGGCATTACTATCAAAGGATCGTTTGGGAAGCAATTAAAATTAAAAAACATAAGAATTTCAACAGAGAGGACGGTTTCAAGCTTTCAAGCACGTGGAATCCAGTGGTAAGCAAATACAAATCTTGGTCCTTATCACTGGACCTGTCCGCGGACGTAGTGGGTGTTGTGTGTCGGTCCGCTGCGAAAAACTAAGAGTGACTTGAGGGTAGATCACCTACACTACAATCATTGACTGTACTCGCCACTTAGTCTACTTGTGACCACGGAGGCTGCAACGTTGCCGAAACGTCGGGAATGAAAGATAATTAAATTATACCTAATAAATAATCGCGGTAAGACCCGTTAAATATATTACTATTATAGGGATGAGTGAGATGAGGGTGATTGTGATATTCCACTATAAAGAAAAAAAATCTCTCTGTAGTCTGTATGCCTGGGGACGGCCGGTTATTCGCCAAGTGTTATTCGTCGCACGTTATAATATATTTATGATATGTCATGTGAAACATTTTACAGGCGTTATGCGGGAATGTCGTAGTATGTATTACGCGCGCAAAGTTGACAGTACTCACTACATGACATAATGCCGATTTCAGCACCAAGTTTTAACGAGCACTCTGTCTGTCAGGTTTCGTAGATTTTAATTTATTTTTCTTTATATTGTCCGTGAACTTTTTCGCAACCGAATTATTTACCACAACATTTATTAATACTAAGGCGGTACAAATTTATTTCTTTATTCAAATCGGAGAATCATCAGCTTACAAATCATACTAGTTGACTAAAAATTGGCAACTAAGAGCTAATAACAGCAGTAAAATATAATACAATTTTTTTTGCAAAAAGCATCGCCAAAACCTCCACTCGTATGTGTCGGGCCGACAGGGAGTTTTTGGCAGGAAGCCGATTTCGATACAAAACTATAACACTCAACACTAACTAGACTATAAACCCCAGGAATAGGGCTTAAGTTCCTTTGTTACTGCGCAAATGACATCGCCTAATTACCTCGCGAGGGAGAATGTTCTAGCTGGAACGTTGTGCCAAAGCCTTAGTAATGGTGACTCCTGGGGTCATACTTATAGTAAGGCGGGAAAGATCACCGGGGCTATAGTCAAGTGTCGTCAAATAGTTAAGTACTATAGCTGTTTTAAACTATCAGAATGATTCAGAAGATGCACTGAATTAAAAAAAAAACTATGTGGCAACTGATACAAAAATAAACTTCTAGAAACACCTCGTATTGTCACTAGCATTATACCATAAGAGGCTTAAAATTGCTCAGAAAATATAAATACAATGTCAATCAACACTCGGCTGGTATATGTTTACATTTTTTATGCAATCATCATCAACAAATTATGTCCCCACCGAGGGGCACGGGTCTCTTCCCTGAGGAAGGTATAGGCCATACTCCACCACGGGGGCCAAGTCCGGATTGGTGGAGGCTTGTAGACTAGTGGCTCGTCTACTGTCAGAAGTTGTCAAGCCGCCCTAAGGCCTCTGACTTGGCTTAACGACTGCCATCTATCGACAGCAGCCGGCACCAACAGCTTAACGTGCCTTGCGAAGCACGGAACCGCTCGGAAAAATGCCACTAGCGTTAGGCATAGACGGCGACCCATCCATGCACTGAACGCGCCCTGTGTTGCTTAACCTTCGTGATCGTTTTAAGATCACTCAGGCAGCCGGGGCTACGAGCGATTTCTTTATTTAGAACACAAAACAGAATACAGACACATTTACCAAATTTTACATTCATTACAGATCAGACCTAGCCTATGACCCTAAACTTGTGTACCTAGCATGCATTTAGACTACATGTAATTTTAACCTTAACTTAATTAAACACTGGTTTTTTCTTCTTCTAAACTTATAGAATTATATTAATTTATTTTACTTTACTTTCTCAGGGTGCTCTGAGGGCGCCACGGAGAGGTTTTATAAATATGTAAAAGCTCTGAAAAATATATATGTCTACATACCAGTTACGTAATGATTTAACTACCTCGTTAGTCTAGCGGTACGTAGTTTGAAAATTGATACATAGGGGTCGTGGGTTTGCTTTCCTCTGTAGGCTATCGTACTTGATTTGTACAAATGGGGTGAGATTTTAATATAAGGAGGAGTCTCAATCTGTCTATATATATATATATATTAGTAATATGTTCAGCGATAATTCTTTACCGCGCAGTCAGATTTCATTGGTTTCTTAGAAAAAGGGGGTACTTCAGAAGTGGTCTCTTATAAATTTGGTCAAGATTTGTTGACGGGATCTTCGACAAAATGATCAAACTCTTCAATTTACAGAGCTTCAATTTAAAATGAGCAAACTATAGTTCCTTTTTATTGAACGCTTTTTTTTCTCTATCGACTTGTCATGCTTATGGTATCCTTGCCTTGTTACCACGGCACAGAGCATCTTTGTTTGCGATCCACTAGACAAATTATTATGTTGTGTGAAAGATACTATGAATCTGTTATTAATCTGTTGCGTAGTGGTATTTCTGCGCCTGTCTGTACATTATGGACGCCATTCTAGCGGTTTTACTTGGTCGGCTTTCTTGTCCGAGCACCTTTTATTGCGGCTAGGAGGGTAGTTTGATGGCGTTTCTATTCTAATGCCGCGGTTATGTTACGTCTTTTGGACAAAACTGTTGCCAACTCTGTGCCACGCTGTACGGAGATAGCTTCAATAGAGATATAAAGATAACTACATAGCTGTGTCCACGTTGTTATTTGCATACCATCTAGCTTAAAAGTGTTTTACATATCGTAATGTTTTTTTTTCTTAGGCGTCTACTCAAACTGCGGGTGAGTTGTCACCTTGTAAATTTTGAGTGGTAGATTCAATGAGTGTGGTAGGTGAGTTGCCAACTACAAAATCTTGGAGTGATTAACTCAGCCCACTTTAATATTTACAACCTAATTGAATACAATCTGACCAAAAATTACTGTTTGGATTGACAAGAAACATTCGAGAAACCCTCCCAAGTACATCCCGTTACTTATCAACACAAACAATCAACAGTCGACATCTCCAAAGAAGACTACGTGACAACGCTCGCTCTTTGATCCAAACTGGAAACCTTCATCAACATCATCAGCCATTTAACGCCCACTGCAGGACATAGGCCTCCTTCGTGGTTTTTATGACTATGAGTGGTTTTGCCATAATCGCCACGCTTGGCAGGCGGGTTGGCGATCGCAGTATGCGGTTGGAATCTCAGGAAGACGCTGCTGCCCGTCTCCAGGTCTCCAGGTAGTTTCCTTAGTCGTCTTCTACGAAACCTTCACCATAGATATTATGTTACTTCTATATCATATACTTATTTCTAGGTGCTTTGAAAGCGGCGGTTATGTACTTAGTAATTAAACAGTGCATCTATTTATTACTATTTAAATCTTGTTCAGAGTTCAAAATCTTGTTTAAAAATCGGCCAAGTGCGTGTTAAGCTAACCGGGCGAAGAAAGAGGGTGTTTTTATCTGCTTTACAGAACTAACAACTTCATCAAAGTCATTTTCAATGGATTTTGTACGAAATTGTACTTTTATTAGTTGGCTGCCAACGGAGGGCGAGGGGGGGGGGGACACCCTACTCGGACAAAAATTTACGCTTTGATGCTTAATATTTCGCAAGCGGAACCCTAAATCAAAAGATGGTATTCGTACACCCATAAAAATTTTCAACCACCAATCCAACGATGCCCCATATGATGGGGTAGACGAGAAAAACATCATCCCCACTTTTTAAGTTAGGGGAGGGACAGAAAAAAAAATTTTTTCAATAATTTTATTCTTTAACTTTGTCGGCGTTATAAATATGTATACACATACCAAATTACAGCTTTCTAGTACCGCCGGTCTTTGCGCTAGGCCGTGGACGGACAGACCAACAGACAGACGTACATGGCGAAACTATCTGAAAAACAATGAAAGACACTTCAGCGTCCGAGTGGTCCCTTCACCCATCTAGTGTGAGTGATGGTGCCACTGAACGCTGTATAAATGATCTCGTTACGTAGATGTAAAGGCCAAAGTTTTTTTTTATAGCTTATAGCTGACAGCTTATATTAATCCTGGCGAGTAGAGACGGAGCTCGCCTCATCGGTAGGGATTCAATTGAATTCAGTATATTTTCTGGTGTTCATTTATTTTATTCTATTTAGGATTTTTTTCTCTCTCTGTGAGAAGGCCTGTGCCCTTCACTGGAACGTAAATGTAGGCTACATAAAATACATAGATCTTTAGTTTTCATATTTTAGTTTCTTATTTGTTATCAAAACTCGCTATAAAAAAATGTTAAAATAAAAAATAAAAACCGACTTCAAAACACTACAGCAGTAAAAAGTTGAAAATAGCTTGGGTACCGACTGCAAATTATATTTCTAGAATACCTACATGTATAGGTACATACTTCTAATTTAAAGGTATTCTTTTCAATTATTTCAAAATTTTTACTCTGTAGTGTTTTGAAGACGGTTTTTATTTTTTATTTAATATTTTTCATTTTTCAATTTTTAGTGGAAGAGCGGGAGAACGATAAATAAGTCCTTTATAACGAAGATTTTCCCTACTTAATTCGTTGCTTAAGTCTTCACCAAAACATCACCAAAATACCTTGGGACTACTTTTACGCTATTTTATGAAACATACGGATAAAACTCAAGGCCTTATTTACTGTTGTCCGTGGAAGAGTTCCGTTCTCCATCTCTGAAAGTCTTCATCAGATCTTCACCAATTTAAAATAGGAGTAATGGGACGTTATAACTAAGTAAAAAAAAGAATTGTTGAAATCTGTTAAGATTTGACGGAGAACATAGCCAGAAAAAAATAAACAATATACGTGTCAAATTGATGACCTCCTCCTTCTTTGAAGTCGGTTAAAAATTGTCAAGTTGCAACATTCAGTAGTGAAGCTACCTTTCTTTCAAGGCTAGTCAAGGAATCCCGTATTAATGATGATAAGGAAGCTTTATAAAATTCATTCATCTCCATTTAGGTAGATCGGAATTATTTTAATCAGAGAAGCCGTATCGACCTTAGCTCCCGCCTATAAATAGAGTCCACCATTAGACGTCTCTTTCCTACCTCCGTCTTAATAAGGGTCTATAGAGCAGCTTATATGTGTAGCACAAAGTCTCTAAATACGAATATCATCACACACCCACACAATGAAGCAAACGTGAAACTTTGATTACTAAAATAATATAATATTTCCCATTTGATCCCGGACGGCGCAAAATATATCTCGTTTCAGACACGCGCGAGGTAACAAACATCGGTTAGCTTTTACCCAGCGACCTATATTACTGTGATTGGATGCTCGTATATAGCCGCGCAAAATTACTACCTAAAATATGTGCTGTAAGGCACAATAATCACTTATACTATAAAGCAATGATGACAATTTAGTGAGTAATTTATTTAAAAGCATTTTAATTAGGTATGAAGACAAAAAGGTCTGTACCTCGGCTAGTAACTAATGTGCACCAGTGTGCAATTAGTTGCCGATTTTCAGGCAAGGCCTTTCCTTAAACTAAGTTGTACCTACTTGGGTATAATGATACTACTGCTATTATGAAGATAAAGAACACACGCGCAGAACGGTGATAAATCTTTGAATTCTGAAACTAACAGCTTTGGCGTTCATTAAGTAAACATTTTATTTTATTTTTATAGTGAATAACATTTTTGACTTTATTCACTATAAAAATTATAATTAAATATAAACGTACGGTGTAATTTACTAGAACACGACTCCTCTAAAATACCCTCAGAGACAGTTTAAATAATCTGTGGTTACGCCTTTTCCTTCGCCACAGACTATTTAAACTGCATCTGAAGAGTTTTTAATGAATCGTGTTGTTTAAACCCTAATTACTCGCCTGGGGTCAAACGGACCCCCATTTTCAATTCTCGAAAAAACCAAACGTTAAACAAAAAAAAACCAAAAACGCAAAATCAGACAACTAGAATATAATACCTATAATACCTTTGACATAAAATTGAGTTTGTTCTTAAAAAATATCTCATCTTACCTGGCTCAATCTGTAGAAAGTAAAATATAACATTTATTAACAAATGTTCATAAAGTTGAGAGTGGCTCAGAGCCATCGCCCACAGCGACTTAAAAACGCATTTCAAACGCCATTAAGGAGCGCGTTTGAATCCTTTCTTAAAAATGTCACAAAACGAGGTCCAAAAGTCGTCAATAGCAATAAATTAATACTGCATCTAACTCAAAATAGATTGAGGTAAAACGTTATTTATGCCACAAATGAAGTACAATAAACTTAGAAAGTAGTATAATTTATTAGTGTTTTTTAGTATTGCGTCATCAAATAAATGTATTTTCTTATTCCTAATTATTTCTAAAAAATTGAAAAATATTCACCCGACTTGAAACATGCGAAAAATCAAGTTATTATAACAAAAACCTTATTGATTTAGTGTTTCCATTTAATTCTAAACGTATTCTTGTGGTGTATACACGAAAAAAAAAAATAACTCTAATATTGATAAAAAATTTATACATACATTAGATATTAGGCGCCACTGCCAGCTGGGACGATACACTTCATACTGATTTGAATAGATCATCTATGTACCACGTGAAAAAAATTACTTTTCGGCAGATTATATTAGAAGAAGTATTAGTCGTAGAAACAAATCTGTAGCAGGACTTATCCTTTAACAGTACCTCACTACTCACTGTTTATTTTACTCGAGTTTGAGTTTTGTAAAAATAGCCAGTTCAAATGAATAAATTGTATCCCCCTATACAGAATTACAACTTTTCTTCGCTTGGGACTTCCCAGTTTGAAGCCGGTTTCAACAGCTATGATTAGTTTCGAGACTGGATAACGTTATGTAATAATTCCGTGCCTGTTCACACCTCACTAATCCCAGCTGGCACAAAAGTAATATGTGTAGAGCAAGGCATAGAATAATTACTCGCGGAAGGCCTAAACTATAAAACTAACTGAACTACCTAACGAGCATTACCTTATGAGCATAGAGAGAAAAATATACTAAATAATACAAATGGTATCAAAGATTATAAATAAAACATTGAAACGCATTATTGTTAATTATTACACATATTTTACATACATTCTAGAACGTTAATTTTTTTGCACAAATTGTAAGTTAAACGACTGTTTATGTGACTACGTAGCTTATTTAATTGGTAACTAACAAAGTGACAAAAAATGTTAGGACTTTTCTTACGTGGAGCATGCTGTCTCGCTCGCAAAATTTAACGTTTTTAGGTTTTGTAATAAAGTGAGTATATTTTTAATGAATCTGGTATGAGCGTTTGATGGATAATTAATTTGCGGATATTCAAGGCATAATTTTCTTATCCTGTGCTAAGTTTTTGACTGAGAAAATTTGATTGCAAAATTAATAATTTTCACCATAATTTTAACTTTTCTTTATTAACTTTTCTTTTCTTTAGTACGGAAAATAAAAATAAATTTAGAATATCCATAATTTAATTATGCATCAAACCCTTAGATCGCAATTATCAAAAGTTTACTCAGAATATTACAATATTGTTATGTTATTTACTTACAATTGATTGTGTTGAGAGGGTATTAAGTGACGGAAATAAATAGCCACGAAACAGTCCTTCTGTCGCCCTTACTCATGAGCGAATTTCAAGCGAACCGGCTGCGAAAGTTATAATTTATTTGAATTTCAAAAAAGTTTCACACCAGCCGGTGATCCGGACGCCATATTTTTATATCCGGGCGCTGACGGATGCGGCCAGTTATTTTTCATGCACTCGCAAAATGACAAATATAAATGCCAATCTATCAAGTTGTCTGTCTGCACAGTTCATGAATAACAAATAATGCAATCGGCCTACAGTGACAGTTGGGCGGCTGTTTAAGTTTATTTTATTGATCCGTTTATTTTTATGATAGACAATAAATGATAGACGATTCGGAAAGTAAAGTTTTTGTAAGAGGTTGCTATTGTATTTTATTCTTATAGGTAACGACTTACTGATCAAGATAATGCAGGTTAATTATGTAGTTTCTTATAGTTTTTCAGAAAAAAATGTAAATAAAAAAAACTAACAGCACGGTGATTGACAGCTATCAAAAACAATGCAGACGAATTGCTGACAGTTTTTTTTAAACTTACATTAATCATAAAGGCCAAGACACAAAACCTATAAAGTCGTACTAATGTTTCATTTAATTTTTTTTTTTCTGAAAAACTATATATGAAATTAAAATAATTTTCCTACAGTATCTTGATCAGTACAGCGGTGGTAGCTTAGTGGGTAGAACATTGGACTGGGAAGCGAGAGACTCAGGTTCGATTCTCAGTGCGGGCATGTACCTCTGACTTCGTTTTCTATGTTATGTACATTTGTGAAGTTATAATAGCAATACCGCTCGCTAACTGTGAAAGAAAACATCGTGAGGAAACCTGAGTGTCTGAGCTATTCACATACCTCAGCGCTTGAAATCACCAATCAGCGGTGGGCACATACTCTCTCCTGAGAGAAGGCCTGTGCCCTACAGTGGGACTTATATAGGCTACTTATGTATCTTGATCAGTAAGACGTTAGCTATGAGAAAAAAAAATCAACGTCTTACAAGAACTTTACCTTCCGAATTTTACCCTAACTACATTGTATATCGTGTTTATAAAAAAGAATCTAAAGCTGGTGACTTTCAGACACATTTTAATTTTAAGATAATATGTTTTCTGCTTTAGTACAAGAGTGCCATAGTAAAAGAGTTTTTTGGTGACAGGTAATGGGAGAAATATAGTAAAAGAGTTTTTTGGTGACAGGTAAGGAGCTTGGTTTTTTTATATCAATAGGGTGTTAAAAACTTAAAACTCGTCAATAGGAACAACTTTAATTACGACAAAAACTTCGAAATGGCGAAGAAAAAAACTAAATGCATGCGGCATTAAATAGAACGGCTGACATTTTTTTTGCGAACTCAAAATAAAAAAAATACTCTTATTAAAAAAGTCCTAGCTGATTTTACGACACCAGGGCTGCTAAACTAAATTATTTGTGCAGCGTTTAATGGCAGCTTGTGTTTCCCCAGTTATGTGAAGTGACCACACGGACACTGTAAAGCCTGGAATATATTTTTTAGGTAAAGCAGACGTGCTCAGCGCCTCCTCTCAGTTAAATCTAATCTTTCAGAACCTAGATGGATATTCTAACATTCTTTAGAAGTATTTCAACGTGACAGATGCACACCCGACTTTTACCTTTGCCAAACAAAGATAACCTCTCTTGCGTCTTTTTCTAGCCTACAGAACATCGACTCAATGTTTATCTAATTCTAAGCGTCTCGCTTAGAAGGAGACAAAAATCGAGTCTACACCTGCATATCTATTCGTATTCATTGCGATAACTAGTTAAGGGGCTACAGTGTGCTGGAACTGGCTAGCAGACGTTTTTGAATCGCTTGTGACATCCTCTAGGAGCATGGCAGACCGTTGAAATTTATATATGATATAATTTAACTCCTTGATTCCCTATTGGATGTTTGACAACTGTCATAACCTTACGCCTTCTATGAGTAAATATATTCCGTAAGAATGCTTAAAAAAAGCTAAGAATTTATATACCATTTTAAATGCGCAGTGGATTACGTTTAAGCTTATACAGTCTTACGGGCAATATCAAAATCTTGTATGTTAATGTTTAAAACTAACAGGAACCATAGTTACTCATTCAGAAAAAACGTTTTCATCAATTTATCACATTACGCCTTACGAGGTAAGCCCAGCCTACTCGTTGCCTGTTGTCTGTGAACAGGCGCTCTTCGCATCACCATTGATTTCATTGTAACTTTTCATAAGCGATTTATCAATCATAAATCAACCTTCCAAAGTTCACCTCGAGCGCCATATAGTGAAATTAATTCAAAGTCTTTTAATTATTTCAAACATAAAATAAGAGACTTAATTAATATATAAATGATAAAAATATACAAATAACTAATTTTTTGTAGCAATTCTCATACAAAATTACCGATTGTAGGCCAAGGACGTGGGGCGAGGGACCGAAAAAGACGCCGCATCTTTCCAATTCACTTTCGTACAAAATGTACTGGGTCAAGTTTCATAAAACTATAATTTCGTAGTTTATTATGACAATTCGAAGTACACTGCGCAGCAGAGTCTATTTTTTAATCTGTGGGTTAATCGGCTTTGCAATGTACATCGAATTGTCATAGTCACAATGAATTTTATTGTAGTTCTATGAAACAGGCTCCTGAAGGGATGGGTCTTTTCCGCGCCCTCGCCCCACGTCCCATGTCCGAACAAAACAAAAAAATATTATATAGCTATTAGTCCAATCGGTGGAGACATTTTCGAGTGTTTGCAAGACCAACGCACGGCAACTGATTTTTGTAGTAGTGATCGAGCTTCAATCGTTAGAAAAACATACAATATAAAATCCCAATTCTTGTATTTTTTTATTTAAGTAAATAACTAAAAAAGAAAAATAAAAAGGAAACCGATCATTTACTAGTATTCGAACCAAGAGCTCTCTGCCGTTCAAGGGACGCCTCTTCCCATCCGAGCTATTGTAACATTACCAACCTAAGCGAAACATCGTTTTAGTATTTGTGCCTAAATCACGGTAAAAGTGAGGTTCATTAAAAATTAAACCTAACTACCTATGTATTATAATCCATTTATTGTCGCGATTAGGTCGGCCGCACGCGGCCAGACTTGTTGCTCGAGCCTTGTAGTCTCTAATTACTAGCATTTAAGGTTCATTTTAGTTTGATTGAGTTTTGTTTCACTCCTTGCGCTCGCACTTCGCCTCCTCGTTAGATTGTAGGGTACATAGGCGGTAAATAATGTGTTGGTAAATAATAATTTCGATTGGGGCGTTACGAATAATACTTGATAACCTTTGAGTGAACCAAGCCGAATTACAGTACTTAGTATTTCCGCACCGCTCACTTCCGTAGCGACAGAAGAAGATAGCGCTATCGAACTCGGCTCGGTCGTTCCCATCCGGATATATGTATAGAAAAATATTTTACATAGTTATATGAATTGTGTCAATAATGTTATGTTTAGAACCTTTTCTAAACATACAAAATGAATCTGTGTAGATTTCGTCTCTGAATTTTTTTTCTATCTGCCTGACATGTTTTTCTGTTTTAAATAAAATAAAACGCTGTATATTTTTATCACGCATTTTATTGTACATGCGGAAGTATTTTTAGAAGAATCAATGGCGTAATGCTAAAAATTTTGTAGGAATTATAATTTATATACTACGTGTGTAGGTACTTGTTTTTAGTTTTTTTATTTTCTCGAAATTCCGCTGTATTGGGATAAGTTATATACACTGCAATAATTATGCTCTTTACCTTCCCTACATGTAATATAAATCACACTTCCATGACATGTATAAGTTGATCCTATTCAATTGTTTTTGCTAGGGTTGGCACAAAATCTGGGTTTTTTTTATTCAAGATTTATTCGGTGCTCATTTTTAGGTACAACGTAATTTAAATATATAATTTAACGCGCATAATATTTTTTGGGTTCCGTAATTATAATGACAACAAAAGAAAGTAGGTAAGTTTTTTGTACACGTAACAAAAAAAAACAACTGAAACCTTAACAAAAAGGAAAAGTGTAACAAAAAGTAACCAAATAGAAATAGAAGTACTGTATCACACAGTAGATTAAACAAAAATCTGCGTTCCTGGTTTACCGATATTACATATTTTTATTTAAGTGTCACAATGAATAGTTGAATGTATCTTGAAAATATTCGTCGGTGGGGAGTTCCAAAATTATAATAATAATAACGTCCACACAACGCAATCAAACTAGAATTCCCTGCACTATAGTATAGATAGTTTTTAACTATCAGCTTTAACGCCAAAAATCACTTAAATGCTGTATGTTTCCTGTGCTATTGGAATGAAATAATAGAAATGGTATGAATTACACTATTAATACAATTATCAACAGATTAATCTGTTATAATATACCAATATAAGTTAAGACGAGGAGGCACTGTTGATTAATAATTATATTTATCAGTCTTTGTGCTGAAACAAGGATGCAGGCCAAATAAGCACTCAAATCCATTTGTAGCTCTTTTGCCAACATCCTTAGCAACGAAGTCTTTTTCCATTTTCATAATTTTTGTTGAATTGAATTGAAACGCATTATTGTTAATTATTACACATATTTTACATACATTCTAGAACGTTAATTTTTTTGCACAAATTGTAAGTTAAACGACTGTTTATGTGACTACGTAGCTTATTTAATTGGTAACTAACAAAGTGACAAAAAATGTTAGGACTTTTCTTACGTGGAGCATGCTGTCTCGCTCGCAAAATTTAACGTTTTTAGGTTTTGTAATAAAGTGAGTATATTTTTAATGAATCTGGTATGAGCGTTTGATGGATAATTAATTTGCGGATATTCAAGGCATAATTTTCTTATCCTGTGCTAAGTTTTTGACTGAGAAAATTTGATTGCAAAATTAATAATTTTCACCATAATTTTAACTTTTCTTTATTAACTTTTCTTTTCTTTAGTACGGAAAATAAAAATAAATTTAGAATATCCATAATTTAATTATGCATCAAACCCTTAGATCGCAATTATCAAAAGTTTACTCAGAATATTACAATATTGTTATGTTATTTACTTACAATTGATTGTGTTGAGAGGGTATTAAGTGACGGAAATAAATAGCCACGAAACAGTCCTTCTGTCGCCCTTACTCATGAGCGAATTTCAAGCGAACCGGCTGCGAAAGTTATAATTTATTTGAATTTCAAAAAAGTTTCACACCAGCCGGTGATCCGGACGCCATATTTTTATATCCGGGCGCTGACGGATGCGGCCAGTTATTTTTCATGCACTCGCAAAATGACAAATATAAATGCCAATCTATCAAGTTGTCTGTCTGCACAGTTCATGAATAACAAATAATGCAATCGGCCTACAGTGACAGTTGGGCGGCTGTTTAAGTTTATTTTATTGATCCGTTTATTTTTATGATAGACAATAAATGATAGACGATTCGGAAAGTAAAGTTTTTGTAAGAGGTTGCTATTGTATTTTATTCTTATAGGTAACGACTTACTGATCAAGATAATGCAGGTTAATTATGTAGTTTCTTATAGTTTTTCAGAAAAAAATGTAAATAAAAAAAACTAACAGCACGGTGATTGACAGCTATCAAAAACAATGCAGACGAATTGCTGACAGTTTTTTTTAAACTTACATTAATCATAAAGGCCAAGACACAAAACCTATAAAGTCGTACTAATGTTTCATTTAATTTTTTTTTTTCTGAAAAACTATATATGAAATTAAAATAATTTTCCTACAGTATCTTGATCAGTACAGCGGTGGTAGCTTAGTGGGTAGAACATTGGACTGGGAAGCGAGAGACTCAGGTTCGATTCTCAGTGCGGGCATGTACCTCTGACTTCGTTTTCTATGTTATGTACATTTGTGAAGTTATAATAGCAATACCGCTCGCTAACTGTGAAAGAAAACATCGTGAGGAAACCTGAGTGTCTGAGCTATTCACATACCTCAGCGCTTGAAATCACCAATCAGCGGTGGGCACATACTCTCTCCTGAGAGAAGGCCTGTGCCCTACAGTGGGACTTATATAGGCTACTTATGTATCTTGATCAGTAAGACGTTAGCTATGAGAAAAAAAAATCAACGTCTTACAAGAACTTTACCTTCCGAATTTTACCCTAACTACATTGTATATCGTGTTTATAAAAAAGAATCTAAAGCTGGTGACTTTCAGACACATTTTAATTTTAAGATAATATGTTTTCTGCTTTAGTACAAGAGTGCCATAGTAAAAGAGTTTTTTGGTGACAGGTAATGGGAGAAATATAGTAAAAGAGTTTTTTGGTGACAGGTAAGGAGCTTGGTTTTTTTATATCAATAGGGTGTTAAAAACTTAAAACTCGTCAATAGGAACAACTTTAATTACGACAAAAACTTCGAAATGGCGAAGAAAAAAACTAAATGCATGCGGCATTAAATAGAACGGCTGACATTTTTTTTGCGAACTCAAAATAAAAAAAATACTCTTATTAAAAAAGTCCTAGCTGATTTTACGACACCAGGGCTGCTAAACTAAATTATTTGTGCAGCGTTTAATGGCAGCTTGTGTTTCCCCAGTTATGTGAAGTGACCACACGGACACTGTAAAGCCTGGAATATATTTTTTAGGTAAAGCAGACGTGCTCAGCGCCTCCTCTCAGTTAAATCTAATCTTTCAGAACCTAGATGGATATTCTAACATTCTTTAGAAGTATTTCAACGTGACAGATGCACACCCGACTTTTACCTTTGCCAAACAAAGATAACCTCTCTTGCGTCTTTTTCTAGCCTACAGAACATCGACTCAATGTTTATCTAATTCTAAGCGTCTCGCTTAGAAGGAGACAAAAATCGAGTCTACACCTGCATATCTATTCGTATTCATTGCGATAACTAGTTAAGGGGCTACAGTGTGCTGGAACTGGCTAGCAGACGTTTTTGAATCGCTTGTGACATCCTCTAGGAGCATGGCAGACCGTTGAAATTTATATATGATATAATTTAACTCCTTGATTCCCTATTGGATGTTTGACAACTGTCATAACCTTACGCCTTCTATGAGTAAATATATTCCGTAAGAATGCTTAAAAAAAGCTAAGAATTTATATACCATTTTAAATGCGCAGTGGATTACGTTTAAGCTTATACAGTCTTACGGGCAATATCAAAATCTTGTATGTTAATGTTTAAAACTAACAGGAACCATAGTTACTCATTCAGAAAAAACGTTTTCATCAATTTATCACATTACGCCTTACGAGGTAAGCCCAGCCTACTCGTTGCCTGTTGTCTGTGAACAGGCGCTCTTCGCATCACCATTGATTTCATTGTAACTTTTCATAAGCGATTTATCAATCATAAATCAACCTTCCAAAGTTCACCTCGAGCGCCATATAGTGAAATTAATTCAAAGTCTTTTAATTATTTCAAACATAAAATAAGAGACTTAATTAATATATAAATGATAAAAATATACAAATAACTAATTTTTAGTAGCAATTCTCATACAAAATTACCGATTGTAGGCCAAGGACGTGGGGCGAGGGACCGAAAAAGACGCCGCATCTTTCCAATTCACTTTCGTACAAAATGTACTGGGTCAAGTTTCATAAAACTATAATTTCGTAGTTTATTATGACAATTCGAAGTACACTGCGCAGCAGAGTCTATTTTTTAATCTGTGGGTTAATCGGCTTTGCAATGTACATCGAATTGTCATAGTCACAATGAATTTTATTGTAGTTCTATGAAACAGGCTCCTGAAGGGATGGGTCTTTTCCGCGCCCTCGCCCCACGTCCCATGTCCGAACAAAACAAAAAAATATTATATAGCTATTAGTCCAATCGGTGGAGACATTTTCGAGTGTTTGCAAGACCAACGCACGGCAACTGATTTTTGTAGTAGTGATCGAGCTTCAATCGTTAGAAAAACATACAATATAAAATCCCAATTCTTGTATTTTTTTATTTAAGTAAATAACTAAAAAAGAAAAATAAAAAGGAAACCGATCATTTACTAGTATTCGAACCAAGAGCTCTCTGCCGTTCAAGGGACGCCTCTTCCCATCCGAGCTATTGTAACATTACCAACCTAAGCGAAACATCGTTTTAGTATTTGTGCCTAAATCACGGTAAAAGTGAGGTTCATTAAAAATTAAACCTAACTACCTATGTATTATAATCCATTTATTGTCGCGATTAGGTCGGCCGCACGCGGCCAGACTTGTTGCTCGAGCCTTGTAGTCTCTAATTACTAGCATTTAAGGTTCATTTTAGTTTGATTGAGTTTTGTTTCACTCCTTGCGCTCGCACTTCGCCTCCTCGTTAGATTGTAGGGTACATAGGCGGTAAATAATGTGTTGGTAAATAATAATTTCGATTGGGGCGTTACGAATAATACTTGATTCATAACCTTTGAGTGAACCAAGCCGAATTACAGTACTTAGTATTTCCGCACCGCTCACTTCCGTAGCGACAGAAGAAGATAGCGCTATCGAACTCGGCTCGGTCGTTCCCATCCGGATATATGTATAGAAAAATATTTTACATAGTTATATGAATTGTGTCAATAATGTTATGTTTAGAACCTTTTCTAAACATACAAAATGAATCTGTGTAGATTTCGTCTCTGAATTTTTTTTCTATCTGCCTGACATGTTTTTCTGTTTTAAATAAAATAAAACGCTGTATATTTTTATCACGCATTTTATTGTACATGCGGAAGTATTTTTAGAAGAATCAATGGCGTAATGCTAAAAATTTTGTAGGAATTATAATTTATATACTACGTGTGTAGGTACTTGTTTTTAGTTTTTTTATTTTCTCGAAATTCCGCTGTATTGGGATAAGTTATATACACTGCAATAATTATGCTCTTTACCTTCCCTACATGTAATATAAATCACACTTCCATGACATGTATAAGTTGATCCTATTCAATTGTTTTTGCTAGGGTTGGCACAAAATCTGGGTTTTTTTTATTCAAGATTTATTCGGTGCTCATTTTTAGGTACAACGTAATTTAAATATATAATTTAACGCGCATAATATCTTTTGGGTTCCGTAATTATAATGACAACAAAAGAAAGTAGGTAAGTTTTTTGTACACGTAACAAAAAAAAACAACTGAAACCTTAACAAAAAGGAAAAGTGTATCAAAAAGTAACCAAATAGAAATAGAAGTACTGTATCACACAGTAGATTAAACAAAAATCTGCGTTCCTGGTTTACCGATATTACATATTTTTATTTAAGTGTCACAATGAATAGTTGAATGTATCTTGAAAATATTCGTCGGTGGGGAGTTCCAAAATTATAATAATAATAACGTCCACACAACGCAATCAAACTAGAATTCCCTGCACTATAGTATAGATAGTTTTTAACTATCAGCTTTAACGCCAAAAATCACTTAAATGCTGTATGTTTCCTGTGCTATTGGAATGAAATAATAGAAATGGTATGAATTACACTATTAATACAATTATCAACAGATTAATCTGTTATAATAAACCAATATAAGTTAAGACGAGGAGGCACTGTTGATTAATAATTATATTTATCAGTCTTTGTGCTGAAACAAGGATGCAGGCCAAATAAGCACTCAAATCCATTTGTAGCTCTTTTGCCAACATCCTTAGCAACGAAGTCTTTTTCCATTTTCATAATTTTTGTTTTATTTCTTTGGTCAATATCCATTTTGAAATGTTTTTTTTTCTTCTGTAAAAAATTAATTATTTTGCTTTTGTTCTTAAATTTTTTATAATTTTGTTTGTGTTATACCATAGAAAAAAATTATCCAGTCAGATTTGCTCAATGGACTATTGGCCACACAGGCACGATAGCGATGACACATATTCACCCTTTTGAAACCGCTTTAGTGAATGCGCGTAGTGTAAAATAAAATAAAAAAATGCGTAAAGTCGATGATTTAAATTCAAAGATTTTGAGCCAAAATGTTTATAAAAACCTCTGTATTTTTACACTATATTTTAAGTTTTCAGCAGCTTTTGTAAAGAAACCTCTCGAGTCATGGAAACACAAGAAGTTCACTGCTGGATATAGGCCTCCTCCATGCATTTCCAAAAAGACCAGTTGGAAGACTTGGAAGCGGATTTCATCCAGCGTCTTCCAGGCACTTGGATGAGGTCATCTGTCGGCTGGTCGTCCTACGCAGCGCTTGCCGATATGTGGTCTCCATTCGAGAACTTTTCGGCCCCATCGGTCATTAGTTCTGCTTGCTATGTGCCCCGCCCACTGTCACTTCAACTTAGTAATCCGCTGGGCTAAGGTGACTTTCGTTCCTCTACGAATCTCATCATTTCTGATTCGATACCGTAGAGAAAGCATAGGCCTTTCCATAGCTATTTGCGTGACCTTGAGCTTTCTTAGGAGGCCCATAGTGAGAGGCCACGTTTCAGTGCCTTAAGTCATCACTGGTTGTATAATTTTGTATTGAGCGATTGAGGTATATTAGACGAAAGGACTTTTCTAAGTTTCCCGAATGCTGCCCAGCCAAGTTGGATTCGACCTCTTTCACAAAGTTGGACCGGCCTAGTTGGACTGTTTGTCCTGAGTAGACGTATTCGTCTACAACTTCGAGAGTCGAGTTCCCCAATGTTATTGGGGTGGGCACAAAACGAGCATTCGATATGACCTTCGTTTTGTCCATGTTCATTTCAAGGCCCACCCGTTGGGAAACTCGACTGAGGTCTTCGAGCATTATGCCGAGGTCTTCCA
Organism: Yponomeuta malinellus; assembly: GCA_947308005.1. NCBI lineage: Eukaryota > Metazoa > Arthropoda > Insecta > Lepidoptera > Yponomeutidae > Yponomeuta > Yponomeuta malinellus. The sequence continues at coordinate 359,163 of OX371007.1, read as the reverse complement.
TCGTTTCTGCCATAACTACTATATCGTCGGCAAATCGAAGGTGAGTGATGTACTCGCCATTGATATTGATGCCGCGTCCCTGACATTCCAGAAGCTTGAAGGTATCTTCCAGTCCGTTTGTGAACATTTTTGGAGAGATAACGTCTCCCTGTCTTACGCCCTTTTTCAATGGAATTGCCTCCGAATTCTGTTCCTGTACTCGGACCGACGTAGTGGTTCTGTGGTCATAGTGGACTGTTGTACAAGCATTTTAGCACCTCGATATACCGATAGTCAATACGGCAACGCTGGAGAGACTCGAGCACTGTCCATAACTCGATCGAATCGAAGGCTTTCTCAAAGTCCACAAACGCAAAGCATAATGGCAAATTATACTCCTCAGTCTTCTGTATAATTTGCCGCAACGTGTGGATGTGGTCTAATGGTACTAAAGCCCTTTCGGAAACCGGCTTGTTCGGGAGGCTGGAAGTCATCAAAACTGCGTTCAATACATGGCGCAGAGTAGTCATCAGCGACCGCAAAAACCTCCAATACTAATTTTCATAGAAAAACGGAGCCAGAGATAAAAATCAGAATTTTTAAATTTTTAGGAGCCAGCTTGAAATTTGACTTACGCCATTTTGTAAAAAGTAAGTTAACGTTGTCATCCAACCCAAGGTCTTATTCAACATATGTTCGACAAGACTACCCCGTAATGTTACCGTTTTCTCAGGCTTTGACAAAAAAGCTGTAGAGACCGGATTTTCCAAGTCAGATTTTTCTTATCGGTTTGAGGGATGACCCTGTAAGGATGGAAATTCCAAGTTTACACCATATGTGGAACTTGGAAATCTTTTAGCACCTGATAAGACCGAAATTAGAACAACCAAAAATTCAAGAATTTTCACACGTCTAGTTATTTTAGCATTCAAACGCTGTGTGACTATAAAGTTGATACCATATTAGTCCAGCCGCTAGACCAGCGGGGCCCGGTGGCAAAACCTGCATTAGGTGTTGGTTGAAAATTTAAGCAATTTTACTTTTCAATCGGCACTATTAAATTTGCCATAAAAATTAATTTACGTCACCGTCCTATCTAGGGTTTATGCAACGAGTTTATGTTGTTTTAAAAGACCACCCCTAAGTGTTACCATTATCCCAAGCCGTTGAAAAAAAAAGAAACTCATGGAGACCAGCTTCTCCAAGTTTTCGATTTTCTCCGTCGGTTTTAGCAAAAAAACTAATCGTATAGAAAATTTCAAGTTAGTAACATCAAAATGGGACAACAATTTTATCTAGGTGTTTTTCGCTGATCAACTTTATGTACCTATATACATTCTTCACGTCACACCGTGTACATAAAGTTGTTATATGCGATGTATATCATGTTACTATTTTAATTAATATCAATAATAACGGCACCAGGTATTTACATATTTTTTTCAAAATCAAATCAGATCCGGATTATAAATTACTATCTGAGAGCGTGACAACCCTAACGACGTAAAATCCGGATAACAATTAAAATGGTCGTAATTTCTACTTTCCATGGAATTGGCATTAGAAATATATTTTTTTATTTCATATGGGGAAGTCGCTTCCTACGTTCCAATTCTGCCACTGAGTCCCGAAATACATCCATGTGAAATCAAAGTCAAATTCACTTTATTGAAAAAAGATAAGATGATTTTTTTCACTTTTTGACATAAAAACCTGTTGTTGTGCAAAAACATGTACTATTTCATAAGTAGGTAGGTAAATAAATACGTACTTACTAAACATGTGATTTTTGTTTGAAAGCTATTCTTTCTACAAAGCATAGATAAGTTTTGAAGAGATGTATCTACCTTTATCTTTTTTGTTTGTAATGACGCATGCTATACAAGAAGGCATTAGATTGAAGTCTATTCAATCTACGCGTACGCGGGCGGGCTGGCGAGCCGGCTAGAAAAGTAGAAACCGCTCGGCTCGCTCGACGCGTTCGAAATTCGGCTATATATGTGTGCCTTTGGCGGCGTGTGCTTACGCGAAGGGAATGAGACTGTGTGTGTGCGGCAGCGCGAGCGTCTTTCTATGGAGATTACTACTAGGAATTAATTCAGTCGTGTCATCTAGCGGTGAAATGTGGAAGTGCTGCACACCTGTGTCAAACGCTCAAGGTCATCGGCACAGGGAAAAATCTTAAATAACTGTTCGAGCCACACTAACCACCAGTTAGTGACGACAGAATTTAATTACCAACCGTTAACCGCTTGTCAAGTAATAACTAACCAAGTGCGGTGGGGCTTGTAATCTCTCGTGCTAATAAACTATTTACGGTAGCTCGCAGGAGATTTAAAGTGGCTAGCAGAAGCTCTGCTTTGCTATTTCACTAGCCTATCGTCGTCTTTCCGTGACGAACTTCGAACCCACGACCGATGTCTTGTTAATTACCGAGACAGAAGAAGAACGAAAGGACATACTTTTATTTGACGACACAATACAAAAAAACTTATAATCATACAACGAAAGGCAATACCTACTTAAAAAGACCTTTAAAATAACTAAAAATTTAGGTAACGAAAAAGTGCGATACCAAAATAAATAAATACGGAAAAATACAAACAATGCAAAAATGCTTTTCAAACTTCAAGTTAAGCTATACAAATTAGTATTTGTGACAAAGAGTGCTAGGCAAAAAAATACGAAAATAAAAAAATTGCGCAATCGTCATCGTTAAAATTATTTTAATTCCTTCCATTTTAATAGTTTATCATTAAGCAAGTATGCTGTAGTGAATCTTTGGTATCTCTTAGTCTCTATAAATGTGCCCAGCCCCCCCCCCCCCCCCCACCCCTGGGCTCCGTGCTTCACCCCTTCTGCGGTCCGCGGTCAAACTCACACATTGTTCTTTCCTCGTAAAGTCCATCGTTGTGGTGCAAGTGAAAAAAACAACGACGTTATTGTACATCAGTTTTCATCTGTACATACACCTGATTATAACTCATCAAATAAATAAGAATCATAAAACATTAGAACACGAGAAGCTGTTGTCGCCGTTCTACAATTATCTAATCAGAGCGTCAAAAGTAAAATTGTAAGACACATGATTCCATGAAAAGATTGTTAAATCATCATCATCAACCCATTATGTCCCCACCGAGGGGCACGGGTCTCTTCCCTGAGGAATGTATAGGCCATACTCCACCACGGGGGCCAAGTCCGGATTGGTGGAGGCTTGTAGACTAGTGGCTCGTCTACTGTCAGAAGTGGTCAAGCCGCCCTAAGGCCTCTGACTTGGCTTAACGACTGCCATCTATCGACGGCAGCCGGCACCAACAGCTTAACGTGCCTTGCGAAGCACGGAACCGCTCGGAAAAATGCCACTAACGTTAGGCATAGACGGCGACCCATCCATGCACTGAACGCGCCCTGTGTTGCTTAACCTTCGTGATCGTTTAAGATCACTCAGGCAGCCGGGGCTACGAGCGATTGTTAAATATTGCAATAATATTTAGTTTATTATTTGGCGCTGTGCTCTTTGCTTCTGCTCAGCGCTGCCTAGCACCAACTCGCAGCAAAACAACGCTTTATGTTATTAGTCGCTATCCTCACCGCTTCAGTTTTATGCGTCGGGCCGCCCTTCGTCTACTGTTTGCCATTTCCCAGCCTTGCCTAGCACGAAGTCGCAGCAAAAGATTGCTCTACGCTGAAACACGCTGTCCTCCCCGCTTCAGCCTATGCCTTTGGCCACTGTTTGCTATTCTTCAGCGCTGCCTGGCTCTCGCAGCGAAAGAGTGCTTTATGCGTTAATTATGTTACGCCGCTTGCTCAGCGCTGCACGTTAGTTCAGTGTTGCGGCTGTACTGTGGATCAACACGCCAACAGTTTGGCGGAAAGAGAGCTTTGCACGACTGATTCTGCTTTAAATCTGTTAGACCAGGAATTCACAAAGAATTCTCTTTCCTATGGGTGCATTAGTTGATCGTGGGGGGTTCACGATAAGATTTAAGCCAGATTGGAGTAAATGCTCCATAATTCACAACATTATCATGCATATTATACAGTTTTTTTATTTGACTTTTAATAAGCGCTTCGCAATCGTTTGGAAAATTAAAAAGGGGTACGCGAAGCTATTAGTTCTAAAAAACCCTGGTTAACTATTGGGTTTAGGTTATAGATCAATTAGAGTTTGACTTTTACTCTAAGAGTTTTGAATGAAACTGTTAATTTTTAAGATTTATTACCTGAAAAAGAAAAATGGAACGCTTATAGGATTACTTTGTTGTCCGTCCGTCAGTCTATCAAGACCCTTTATTTCGGGAACGCGTGGAGGTATCGAGTTGAAATTAAAACAATATACTCAAGTCGACAATCACTTGAAGCTGTGAAAAATCAAACTTTTAAGTTAACGCAAAAAAGTTACGGCCGTTTCTGCCGCAAAAATGTATATTTCGACACTCTCAAGGGAATCAAAATTTATGGTGTCCTCTTCTTTGACCTAGAACGATGAAATTTGGCAAGTAATGTCTAAATACAGGGAAAAATCTGAAAACTATAAATTTTTGATGAAATCATAAAAAAAAAATATTTTGGGAAAAGCTGGAAAAAACTGCGAGACCCTATTAGTAAAGTGGGCAGAGGTGGACTGATGATGATGATGAATAAGATATTTCAAACAGTATTAAAAAACCTCACATAATAAAAGTTGTTTAAAAACACAATCTCTAATAGATATGATGCAGGAAAAACGTGTTCTAGATATAATTTTGTGTTATGTAATCAAAAGAATAAGAGACGATTTTCTCAGAAAAAGAACTATATTGTTCCAACGCTAGCCCCCCGTGTGTGCTCAGAGCAAACTCACTGGGGCATGATGGCGCTTCTTTTTACCCGATTGCGGCGGAACTCAAAAAGAGGGTAAGGTAAACACATTACTCGTACATATGTATGTATGTATATCTGTCCGATTGTATGTTCCCTCATGGTCACATTTTGACAAAGCATAAATCCAACAGGAATATAACATCCTTTAAAAAACAAGAACAAAAAAACCTAATATAAAAATATCCGTCTATGCAGGCGCGACCCAAATTCAACAATGTAACTAACTCATTGCGAGGTACTAGGGTACGAGGCTTAGTGCTAATGCTCAGCTGTCGGGTTGTTGGTTATTTTTTATTTCAGTCGCACTCTGGGAAAACATAGCTCGCTTTCTCATAATCCTGTAAAACCCATCGAGGTCCTTTATCAAACAGTCACAACACCCAATCAACCTCAGTCAATGATTTAAATTAATGAATACCTTCGGTTCAGCATTAATTTCAGAGAAATCGGACGTTTCGGTTTGTGTTAATCAGCCCGATACTAATTGGTCAAACGCTAAATGAAACAAGAGAGATGAAGCTGCTAAAAGGATTTTGGGTTACGCGATTTTGCATTAAAACATATTTCCTGTAATTGGGTATTTATCACGACTGTGATGTTCAAGTTTGAAATTATGTTTTCCCAAAATATTTTTTTCATTTTTAGACTTTTACGATGCCCTTTTGACATTTGATTTTCTAAACATTCGAAATGTAGTTTAAGGGGTTTGCTGCTATGTAGTAGCTCTCTATTTGATAGATAATGCTCTATAGTACTCTAATGTTATATGTGGTAAATAGAATGGTCACTTATTTATGTAGAACGATGATTCACCGGTTCTAATGTGATTCTGATCCTAGAAAATAGTAAGATTTGATTTGACTCAACACCCGTCGCGCTGGGTCGGGTCGCGTCGCGTTTCAATAATCTGTTTCCGCCTTTCTGTTTCCGCCTTTGTCATATATCTTTAATTCTAGTAGCTCTCTCGGCACAAAGTGCACTTTTCGCATTTTTTTACCGCTATGATATCTTATAGTAAGAAACTTCATAATACATAGAATGCTTTGAAACCAAAGCTTTTATGATATTAACGTTAATACTGTTGCCTGGTTTGTGTATGTTCCCACTCTGCTGGGTGTACTAATTAATTACGGACATTAACCAACCGTTAATGTAGCCGTGATCGTTTCCCCGAACAAAATTATAGAGAAACCAATTTCACAGAAAACCAATAACAAACATCGATTAATTATTATCGGACTTGGCCCCCGTGGTGGAGTATGGCCTACACCTTCCTCAGGGAAGAGACCCATGCCCCTCGGTGGGGACATAATGGGTTGATGATGATGATGATTAATTATTTATGCAGCAAATATATTATATTCTATCGCAAAAAGAAACCAGAATTTCAGGTTTGCAAATAACTCGGACATTCTGTTTTTTTTTGCGATATTTTCTACAACGAATCCTCCAATGTTTTGCAATTCAAATACCTATATAAAACAGCCTTTGCACGTAATTTTTACCACAAGCCTGTTGTTTAGATAGAAATATTCCTTATTGTCCACTGACATAACATTAACATAAATTATATTTTTGTAAATATTTTTGTTGTACGTTAAAGTTTAACAAAAGAATGAACAATCAAGTATTAACAATAAAATACCTAACTTGCAGGGGCTCACGCGCGCGAACCAACTGGGCCCACTTTAACCCACCCCGGGTTACTAGTGGGTTAAAGGTGGATCTTCTGTGATTCATGACATGCGCTAAATTCCAGTGAAAGCGGCACTTGTTCAATGTGTCACTTTAAATAATTGTGCGTCACTAGGCTCACCGGTGGGTTGACAGCGAGATTTAATATAGCGGTCGCGTCCGGTAGTACAGCCTGCTAGCCGCGCGCTCAAGTCTACTAAGTGCGTAATTGTCCAATAGACTGACAGCAATACGTAGCAATCAAATCAAATATCATTTAATCCAAGGAGAAATGTACAAATACGCTTAATAATGTACCTAAGTACGGTGATGTTATATACCTAATATAAAGATTTGATACAGTAAATTTAAGTAGGAAGACGAGCTGACACCCTTGCTAGATTAATATTAATCTATGTTAAGGAGTGTCAGGCCCAAAACCCGTTATACAATAATGTGTATATTGTACACAGAGTGTTCCAGAAAGTGAACGTGAAAGTTGTGTGAACATTGTATGAATACTGGTCCAATAATGTTTTATCATGGTTATCGTCCTATGGGAAATCAGGCCATTCGATGGACCAAACCACTCAGCGACGTTAGTACACAGCGCTCGTGACTTTTATTGCATGAGGCATAAGAGCGAATGTCGATAAACTCAACATTTAGGTAGACGCTCTGTTTTTTTTGTGTGACATCATACAAACTATGTCATTATGGACAGATATTCTTTTTCATTTGACATTCCCCATTAATAAAATTTTATAAAACCTCAAGTAGATAATATTGTTGTTGTAGGAAGACTATTTTTTCATTTAGGGTTCCGTTTGTGAAATATTAAGCTTTAAAGCACAAATTTTTGTCCGAGTAGGGCGTCTCCTGCCCCCTAGCCGTTGAGTGTAGAAACCTGAAAAAATTCGGGGCAGTAGCACATATAATGAACTTAAAAGAAATCTATTACGGCTAAGTAGGCTTTTCAAGTTAATGAGTAATAGGCAACCAACTTATAAAAGCAACGTTTCGTACAAAATCTATTGAAAATGACTTCGATAAGGTTGTTAGTTCTGTAAAGCAAATAAAAAAAACCTAAATCGCGTGACCCGACACGCACCTGGCTGGTTTTTTGATAGTCACAATAAAAACTGAATTTGCACTGATATTTACTCGTTTATACTTTCATTTTACAAGTTTCCGACGCTTCGGTTGGACAACTATTTGACAACTAAGCAATTGGTAAACTCGTGCTCCTAATCCGATGGTCACCAGTGATCGATATTAATATTACGATAAATAAATAGGGACAATAACAGAAGGCAATTAAATCCGGATTTGTTCATTTGAATAAATGAGAGACAGTCCATTAGGGCTCAATAAAATGACAAGAAGCCGCATTGCGGAACAAACCATCATGTTTGAAAAGCTTGCAAGATATCAGAGAGACGACTTAGAACTAAGCGTATAAAGTCTTATACGTTTATACGCTTAGTGATGATTGATGACTTATCCTAAAACACTTGGCACAAACATATATATATATATAGAACGAAGAAAAACTTCAACAGCTTCAACTTGCAATCGTGTTTATTTTTCTGAATCTCTTCACTCCACCGTTTTCTACCGTTTTACATTCAAACGTCACCTTATTTTTTAAACCAACGACTAAATCTACCTCGGTGTTGCCGTTTTGCAAAATTAATAGAAACCACAGAATATTATTTAAATCGGAAACGGAAATTAAGCTGACAAGCGATGACAGATGTTAGTTTGACGGCTGTCACAGATTTTTGTGACACATGGCAGACGTCAAACCAACAGATGTCACAATAACTAAAATAATTCAAGTTCACAATAACTTTAAAAAGATGGCGCCACCAGTTTTATACCAGATGGATACCGTCAATTCGATTGTGTCTCTATTTTTTGGGGTATGTAGGGTGGTTTTTTCGTTGAAATGAGAGTAACTGAATTGGGATGAGTCAGTTCCACTAAAATTTCATTTGTATCATTGAGACCTTGGACTTCAATGATGTACCACGGAATTCTTCAAAAATCAATAGAATATTTTTTTGAAACTGTAATGGAAGTGATTCACAAATTGCGTATTTTAGATGTACCCGAGAAGGAAGTACTTAATCATTAACAAGTATGTATAATAATTTTCGAGCCTCTAAAATTTACGTAATCTTAGACCGAGTTATCATTCTGTTAGTACCTCCTTAAAGGCCTGGCCGCTCGGGGTTTGAACGCGTTAATATTTAATGCCAGCCCCAACCCAGCTCGGTGCACCGATAAACTGATTTAATTTACAGCCTACTGTTATTGTTTACAGGGTCCGAGAGCCGCTGGTTTCGGAGGAAATAAAAATATGGAGCGTGGAATAAGGCGGAGGTTGTGATAGCAATGAGAGGTAAGATGCAGAGGGACTGCGCCATAGAAATTTCGGAGCTAATTAGCGTCACTAGAGGAAAAACAGTATCACCTTTTATAATATTTTTTTTTAAAAACGTGAACCTCATTATATCCAAATCATTATGACGGCTATCTTTAGAATCTACCTACAGCATGACATTAGGCCTTTGCATCTACGTAATGAGACGATTTATACAAGCGTCCAGCGGCACCTTCACACCACTCGGCCGCTGCAGTGCTGGGGACATTGTTTTTTAGATGGTGTAGGCTTGCCCAGCACCTATACCATCCTGAGAGCTCAGTCGACCTAGCCCACAGGAAAGCCACCTTTTTATATACCCTCTATAACAGGACACTAAGCAGCAAAGGCCTTCCTTTCACTCATAAAAGGGGAGAGGAAGAACATAAACTTCTTAGTACATATTTATTTATTGAAAAAAATGTATTAAAAAAAATACAATGCAATATACCTAATAAATAATCGCAATTAGACCCGTGGAGTTTCTTTGTTAGTTTCTTCTCCACATAATCCATTAATTGTGAAACTAACAACTTTGACGTTCATTAAGTAAACATTCTGTTTTTACAATGAATAAAAATATTTGAGTTGAATTGAATTGAACAATTGAAAACCATTGTTATTTTCAAGGTCAGGACTGATGAGGTTAATTCCCGACGTTTCGGAAACGTTGCAGCTGCCGCGGTCATGGGTAGACCGTTGGGCTGTCGGGGCAAAAAAGTTCTGACCTGGCGATCGCGGACCGGATGACGCAGCGTGGGAAGGCCCTACCAGATGGTCTGACGACCTGGTTACGGTGGCGGGAGTCGCTGGATGCGGGCGGCACGGCACGGGGATGCTTGGAAAACCACGAGGGAGGCCTCTATCCTGCAGTTGGCGCCAAATGGCTGATGATGATAATTTGTAGACTTAAAAAGTAGCAATCTCCCTAATAAAGCTTCCGTAGCTACTGTGCCTCTGGTACGAAATGCAGGTGGATTTCATTTGGCAAACGAGCGTTCCCACGGGCTGCCGTCCGTCCCCGGCAGCGGTTTGAGCCCACCGCTCGTACCGTATGGCCTAGATAGCAGAGTTTGTTCTTTAATAAACCACAAGGGTATAGATTAGATTAAATCAAAACTCTTTACTGCACACTATACTTGTTGGTAAGCACATTAAAATTCTCAAATATTTAAGTTAAGTAAGCATTATATTGACAGCGTTGGTAGCCTAGCGGGTAGAACATCGGACTCGGAAGCGACCGACCCAGGTTCGATTCCCAGTGCGCGCATGTACCTATGACTTTTTTTTCTAAGTTAAGTACCTACATTTGTAAACTTATAATAGCAATGCCACTCGCTAACGATGAAGGAAAACATCGTGAGGAAACCTGAGTGTCTGAGCTATTCACATACTTCAGCGCTTGAAATCGCCAATCCGCGGTGGGCACGCGTGGTGATTAAGCCCATACTTTTTCCCCGAGAGAAGGCCTGTGCCCTATAGTGGGACTTATATAGGTTGCTTATATTATGTAAGTTACATAGTATATCACTGGCGGTCTCATCGTTGAAAGCGATATCTTCCATGCAACCTTCGGATGGATAGGACTGAAAAATGAAGAGAGTAGGTACATAAATTATATAAGGATACTAGCTGACCTGACAAACGTTGTTTAGCTGTATTACTTTTATTAGCCTGCAACCTATTCTCAGACATATAGTAATAATTAATTTGTGTAATAAAGTTGTGGTTTCTGTAATCCTGAAGCGATAATAAATACATTTTCATTTTCACGTACCAAATATACACATAAAAAATCATAGAATGCTTGCGGCATTATGCTCTATTAAGCTTATGGTGAGTTTATGTTATGTTGTGTTCAAAGAAGGCAAATTTCTTTCATTGTAAGTGTAACATAACGAAAGAACACTCCACATTTTTGAAGTTTGGGGAATGCAAAAGTGCAATGTACTCCAAAGCTTCATACTCTTTAAACAAATAAAAAATCTATAAATTGAGAAAGTTACCTATATAACAGAAGTGACGCCAGTTCTTTTATTATGATGAAGACAAAGATCCCAGGTTCTTTAGACCCGACCTCTAATCAAATAAGATAAGATAGTAGCTCTAATGAAAGTACTCGATGCATAGTTACGATCAATGCTGCACTTTAAACAATGGGATATATTTTATTTTCTATTTTAGTCGGTGGTCAGCCAGAGGGAATTTCGGATGCACATGTAGACGACTTCGTTAGGTTTTTACCTTTTCGAATTCCACCGCATAAGTCTTTCGTGGAAAAATATCCGGTATTATCTGAAGTTTCCGCAAGCTCAAATAAAGCATAGCCCTGATCTAATGTTGCTGTATACTTTACTACCTTTTTTGGATAGTGCCATGGAATGCGAAATTTTTGGCTTTGGAACGAGTTTGGCATGCGATGGCGATGATGAAAAATGACTGCAAGAAACAACTTGCCCTTTTACCCATTCATGTAACTACTCCGCTCTGTTTTGTTAAAATATGTACCAATACACAAAGCAATTCTTCGTTGCTAGTTTTTTTCCGTGAAGTCAAAACGCTGTGTTCACATGCTCTGTCCACTACACCGCTTGTTAGCTCGTTCGTAATAGTTTATTGCGAGTAAAATGGCTGTAGAGCTCGTGTTCGCTGACGGTTATTCGGGCGTCAGTCGTCAGCGAATTGGTACAGCTATTTGATTGCACAACACGTAGCGAGAGAAAACGTGGACTAAGAAATCTGGCTAACCTATAGAACAAAGGATTTCAATCACATAACTGAATATTTAATAGAAATAGAATAGAAAATGTTTTTTTGTCTTCAACATAGTAAGGCACAATAATCACTACTACTAATACTTTATTAAGCTACTCCAAATTACATGTGGCGATGTCGTGTATGCGTGCTTTAGACCACAACTTAGTTCTCATGTCAAATTATTACTTTTGTATCGTGTAATGGTTGGGATCTGTTTTGTACACCAAATAAAATAAAATAAAATTTCATAACAAAAGAACTGGCAGGATTGTGACACGCGTGCTAAAGCTATTTTATAACATCAAATTTCATTCCTAAATTTGACAATCGACAATCTGAGGCAGAATGCTAGCAGCGGCTGGATGAGGATGGTTGAGGACAAAAAGAAGTGCCTTGAGGGAGGCTTACGTCCAGCAGTGGATGTGTACGGGCTGATTGATTGATTGATTATATTATCATCATCATCATCATCATCAGCCACCCGACGCCCACTGCAGGACACAGGCCTCCTTCGTGGTTTTCATAACCATGAAAATTACAAAATTCGGATTAAGAATAGCGTCACTCCATTTCCTTCCGTAGATGTCGTAGAAGGTGACTAAGGGAATCAATTACCAAAAGACGGGCAGCAGCGTCTTCCTGAGATTCCAACTGCATACTGCGATGGCCAACCCGCTTGCCAAGCGTGGCGATTATGGCAAAACCCCTCATGGTTATGATTATATTATATTATACTTTATTGCACACGAAACATTTAATTGAATAAGACACTACATAGGAATAATATAGTTCAATAGATTACATTTTAATTACTAATTATATAACCGAGGCTATCAACCCACCTAGACTTTAGCGTTTACGCTTTAACAAATACACTGGATGGCTGGTGTACTTGAAAGGAGCCTACCCGAATGACATACTTGAATGACAGCCCAGTAAAGAAACATTTTTCACTCAATTTGGATTGCCGAGAGGTTCTTTATCATACAAATCTTTAGACTATAGAAATCTATAACTACTAGCGTAAGTTCAACTGAACAAAGTAAAGCAAAAAAATATCTCATCATCAAAATCATCAGCCATTTGACGCCCACTGCAGGGCATGGGCCTCCCTCATGATTTTCCTAACCATGAAGGGTTTTGCCATAATCGCCACGCTTGACAGCATACCTAATGGCAGGGCATAACGGCGGGTTGGCGACCGCAGTATGCGGTTAGAATCTCAGGAAGACGCTGCTGCCCGTCTCCTGGTAATGTATTTCCTTAGTCGTCCACGGAAGGAAATGGAGTGACGCTATTCTCAATCCGGCGCCACACAGAAAAATATCTATTAATCTAGTTTTTTCGTGACGTATGCGACAATTTGCTAATTTGAGGTAACATTTTCTATTTCTATTTTCTATCTCTATTATTTATTTTAGTTTAAGTTTTACAAAAAGCGAGTAATTTACTATGTTACGAGTTCCAAAATAATTTATTACGATGATTTTGAGTTTTTGAATAAAGGGCGACAAAATATTAAGGGATTTTTATTATTACCAGTAATTAAAAAAATCCTGTTAAAATAAAAATACAGTCAATAAATGCTTCTTCTCTTCCCCTAAGCTATCTATCGAAGCAGCCCATAAACAGAGCCCTCTTCTCTTTCACGGAGAATTTGGGCATAGACCTCTTCTCTTTCACGCCAACCCATCCATGATTTTGCTAGTCTCGTCCAATTTCACTATGATACTCTATGATACACTAGCTTGCAATTTTCGTTTCCGTAATAACAATCGCGCCGAATCATCTCGGTTTTAAAGAGAACTTGTATTTTAAAATTTCACTCTTCTTGTATCTTGAAGACACCGAAAAATTTCTCAATTTGTCCTAAAATGTAAAATAATCTGTCATACGATGATACAATTACTAGCCTACTGTATCGAGCCTTGGGCAACTATCTGCAAGCTCCTAACACTGATTGGCGAATCCTTTCATTAAGATGGACGATGGCGAATTTCATAAGAAAATCGAGTCAATAAAATATCTAGATATTTTTCATACAACTGAGTATAGTACTCGGCACGTGTATGAAGTCTCACGGTGAAAATCCATAACCACGCCAACTCTTATTGTGTAGAATATAAGTACTATAATAGCACAATAGAGATATCCGGTGGTCAGGTACATTGTAGCCTGAAAGCGAGCCGTGGCGCTCAAACAATAATCTTCGGAGAGCTTTCCATGTTGCATTACGTACGTAAAGAGTAGATTCAACCGGATTTTGTTTTCATTCTGAGATGCTTTTTTAGATAATTTCAGGCCTTAAACGTCACTACTAAATATGTATAGGTAACTAAGCAATCTTGATTTTAATTGGATTGAATTTTGAGTTTTGAATTTTTTTGATGCAATTTTACCGTCACAGATTATTGCGGGCAGATTTGCCGATTATCAGCGATTACGAAATCGGTCTAACAGAATCTTGAAGCATTTAAAATGGAGTTAACTTGCTTTTCACCCTCCAGCTTTTCTAATTTGAGAAGACCTTTGACTAGAAACGGCCACGATTTTTTACTAGCTTTTCCTTCACGACCTGCTAGCTGCGATTCGGCCATCTCCTTGCGTAAACATATACAATACTTCATAAGCAGTCTATGTACGTACCACTGTAGGGCACAGGCCTTTCCTCAGAGAGAGAGAGAGAGAGTACTTCATTTTCTCATTAAAAAACATATTATTTACCTGTGGTCACAAGTAAGTAAATCCAGAATCTCTATCTACTCTATCTACACCATGAACTTTGGGTAATTTGAAAGTCATATCAAAATAACGTACCTTGACAATAGCTATCGAAAACGTTGGTTTTTTTTGCCAGAAATATCTCGGCAAACTCGAGCTATGCCGCCCCGTGGGTCTCTGATAGGCGAAGAGGTGGTACTAATTTTTAATGAATTTTTCGAAACAAGATTTCTCAACTATTTATTTTACGTCTATACTTAATAGTAATAGTCTTAATAGATGGCATTATTAATTACTAATTACGTAACCGCGGCTTTCAAACCATCCAGATTTCAGCATGTACAATAGTAGTGTAGTGCCCATTACGGTTTCAGTTTCCAATCCCGAGTGTATCCGTGCCATCCCCACCTTCTACCAAAAGCTTTTATTTGCTGCAAGAAGAATAACATAATAGATGAAAACGATATACGGGACGTTCCAAAATCAATTCTCCTGTGTTCCCTATTCTCCGGTATTAGCACTCATCGGCGAACGCTCTCTCTACCAACTTGAATGAAAAGTAAAGCTTTATGCTGCGAGTTTTATTGCTCCCCTTCTTGGCACCGACTGCACTCACCGGCGATCGCTACCGCAGAAGTATCACCGGGTATAGGAAAATAGTAATGATATTTGGCATAGGTCTTCTTTAACAGAGAGAGAGAGAGTTAGAGAGAATATATTGTTGTACTTATGGGGCTCCAGGGAGCAACACTAGCGCCACTGATGAAAAACAAAAATTATCATTTGGTTACAAATCGAATTTGCAAAAAGTGTCATCATGATAATAGTGATTTAAGATAGCATTAACGCCAAAAACGGCCGTCCCAGGTTCTTTGTCATGGGTCCTCAAAATTACTATGAACATTATTGAGAGATTGTACAGACCCTTTTTGTAAATACGATCTGTAAGAGAATATATGATTTGTTTTTCATTGGTGGAGCTAGTTGGCTCACTGGGTCCCCTTAAACGTTACTCGCTCAAGAGTATATCGGATACAAAACGACCATAGGACGCCATCAGCTCGCTGTACCATCGTTCTGTGAAAGATTGCTGGTAACTGCTGGATGTTGTCACGTTACCGAGGGTTGTGTGAAGGCACAACCCTTGGTAACGGAAGCTAAAGAAATAAAAAGAAAGATTTAGAGATGTAAAAATATAATCATCAGAACCCCTAACTTACAATTAAACTAAAACTTAATACTAATAAAAATAACAAAAATATATACAAAAGAAAACCTTAGATCCCAAAAGGGTAAGCAGATCGTGGAGGCAGGCCGTGGAGTCGGGCAGGCCAATCGTGGAGTCAGGCCGTGGAGACAGGCAGGCAAATCGTGGAGTCAGGCAAGTCTCTCAAGCAAGAGCTCAGATAGGTCTCACAAGTAAGACTCAGGTAAGACTGTCAAGTAGGACTCAGGTAAGACTCAAGTAGGACTCAGGTAAGACTCTCAAGTAGGACTCAGGTAAGACTCTCTAGTAGGACTCAGGTAAGACTCTTCAAGTAGGACTCAAGTAAAACTCTCAAGTAGGACTCAGGTAAGACTCTCAAGTAGGACTCAGGTAAGACTCTCTAGTAGGACTCAGGTAAGACTCTTCAAGTAGGACTCAAGTAAAACTCTCAAGTAGGACTCAGGTAAGACTCTCAAGTAGGACTCAGGTAAGACTCTCTAGTAGGACTCAGGTAAGACTCTTCAAGTAGGACTCAAGTAAAACTCTCAAGTAGGACTCAGGTAAGACTCTCAAGTAGGACTCAGGTAAGACTGACTTGAAAGCCTTCTTGGGCGGCTTTTATACCCCAAAAGTAGTTCGATTCTAATATTAAAATTTGATCTGAATCTGCGACAAAATTTTTCTGGAAGTTCCCGGATCCTGTTACAAATCCATAATTTTGGAATTCTAGATCTTCTTTCTCTTTCTTGCATTAAATTCATAATTTTGGTCTTCTAGAAGTCTCCATAGGCCAGAAGTTCCCTTATTTGACCTTCTTAGTATGACGATTATTTGACATAATTTAGAAAAACAAAGAACAATATTCAAATAAAAGAAATATCTGACTAACAGTTGAATCGTTGACAGTAAAGCAAAATACAGTATTTACTATGTGAAAAGTGGAAAAATAATTAGAAATACGTATTAGGTTTGAAATAATAGTGAACCAACCTTATGCTTTCGTTCGGGATAACATGAAAGTGTTGTGAAATTGGATTTCAGTGGTTCAACTTGGACAAAACGTAAGTCTTTTTGCATTGATAGAAAGAGTAGGGTGCTAGGCAATAGAATCGCGCTAGACGCGTAAGCTAAACCCTACAACGTGGATGGCCGAGGACAGAAACCTTAGGTGGTTCCTAAGTCCAGCACTTAGCAAAAACCTCAGCGTTGGGCACGCGTGGTGATTAAGCCCATACTCTCCTCTGAGAGAAGGCCTGTGCCCTGCAGTGGGATGTATATAGGCTAAATAAAAAAATAGCGTACAAAGTGACTTATTACGCCAATAGACACAAAATATAGCGAGCATTAAGGCGGGAGTCTTGGCATAATCTGGCGGTGTTGCCAGCTCGGCGGCAGTACAGCGCCATTATCCAGGTCACTGCCAAGGTCCGCTTAATAAAACCGCTCGAGACCTCCGCAGAGCTCATAAAGGAAATCCCGGCTTAGGGTCCGTTCTTACTTATACGTTGTAATTCACAGTACTTAAGAGAGGAATAGTTAAGACAAGCGCGAAACAATAAATAAATGTGTTGCCCTAAAACACCGTTACGAGAAAAAAGAAGGCAATTTATTTAAGTGTGCAAGCGGTCAGGAGATTCCCGGCAAATGGTGCGCGGTGATCTAACAAAAACTATCGCTACGTTGCGCACGCGATACCAGCTCTTAGTCGCTCATGGATAAGGTTGTAGGGCAGTGTATAGGTTCTGTTGTATAATGTTTGGGCTCTGGATTTAGCGATCAAGTGAGTGATGGCGCCTCGACGCACGCACCTGCCTCCGCCCCCGCCCCTCCTCCGCGCCGCTACCGACCTGGATACTGAATAAACTGAACAAACGTCCATTTATTATTGCTCGCTTTCCAGTACGAACGCGATGTGTAAATAACAGTAAGACCCTTCCATTTAGTATCAAAACAAGGGCTATGTGAGCGATCACGTCGTTCGTCATTACTTACCTGACAGTTATAAATAAAACCTGGCCTATATTTCAAACAGCATGCAAATACTAAAGTTTTTTGGACCCGGGCGGGATGGCAAATAAGTGAGGTTTCGGGTTCGAGTCCTGGCCTTTACTTCGTTTTCTAACCCCCAGTTTCTCGTACACTAACACGCTGTTAGTCTACTGTCAATTGACCAAAGTGCATACAAAAAAAACCACTCACAGCTGTTAACAGTAGATTAAAAGCTTCTTACTGTACAAGAAACCGGGGGTTAGTCACGTATAGTTGTTCTCTTTAACCGTGAAATATAGTATCGTAAAGCAATCTGAGTGTCCTAAGTCTTATACCTTAGCACTTGAAATCAAGAATAAGTGGTGGTGTTGAAACCCACTTTCTCTGTCTCTCTCCTTCTGAGAGAAAGTATGTATTCTGCAATGGGAAATATAGACTGATCATACCACAGGTCTGTGTCGTCACGCGTGACGCAAAAGATACTCACATAACACAGGATATGCTAGTTTTGGACCAGAACAAGTGATTTTGTAATAACGATAATGATGACTTCCACACAACACGACCACCTGCTCTGATCCCAAACTAGGATAACCTGTGTTATGGCAACCAGGCAAGTACGTCACAAACATGGAAACTCATCCAGAGTGAGGCCATTTGTACAAATGTAGGGCGGCCCTCACTGGCAAGCGAACCTACGACCTTCGGCATGGTATTCAGACATAATACCGGTAGACGAACGAAACAGTCAAGATATATTCATTTATTTATATGGAAGTTACTTATTAATTAGACGTCGTCGGTCGGCTGGTAAATCACATGTAATTCAATTCAAACGGATTTTCCCTTAGTTTCCTACCACTTTTGGCTTAGAAGGAAGCCTTTGAAAGGACACTGCGCTCAGTCGCTTTTACACCACAAAGCACCGGATTGAAATGAGGAATCCGAAAAAAAAAACGGAACGGAAACCCAGCTCCATCTATCGCTAACGAGACTGGCAACCATTCAATTCATTCACAAACGGATTTCAATTCACGGGAAAAATGCAGGCTTGAAATAAATAAAGAGAAGAGATGCTGGCAGTAACGTGCTGAAAATTAAAAACATGGTTTGCCTTTTTTCGAAATTATTTTCTGCTTTTTTTATGCATTGCGCGAGGGAGACCTGAACCCAGCGGTGGTTCACAATAGAGGCAGAGTAAAAAAAGTGCATTACCGATAAAAATATGTTCATCATCAGCCATTTGACGCCCATTGCAGGACACAGGCCTCCTTCGTGGTTTTTATAACCACGAGGGGTTTTGCCATAATCGCCACGCTTGGCAGGCGAGTTCACGATCGCAGTATGCGGTTGGAATCTCAGGAAGACGCTGCTGCCCGTCTCCTGGTCATTGATTTCCTTAGTCGCGTTCTACGACATCCACGGAAGGAAATGGAGTGACGCTATTCTTAATCCGGCGCCACGCGGAATAATATATTACTTAGTTTCTTTTAACTATAATCTGAATACATGTTGTTGCTGTCAAAGTGTTCTTAACAATATAAATTGACATACCAAGAATAAATGACTCAGTGGAGTAAGTTAAAGAATTCCACCATCCACTCCTGGGTTCATCATCAGATCCCCGTTATCTCAGTAGTCAGGTGATTGGATTCCTAAAAGAGCTTATACACGGGTGGCACGTATGCCACCTGCAGCGGTTGACACTCGTCGTCGGCAGCCGTCGACGCGCTGACGCGGATATTCGACGCTGACATGTCGGTGACTGCCGTCAGCGCGTCGGAGAGTGTCGACGGCTGCAGTTGGCACACGTGCCGCCTGTGTACAAGCACCCTAAGACACTTCCATCGCAGAATTCAGTGATGCTATACAACCGGAGTACTGAGACTGCTAGTGGTCACCGGACGCAATCAATCAATCAGTCCGTACTCGTCCCGTCCACTGCTGGATATAGGCCTCCCCTAAAGCACGCCACTTCCTTCTGTCCTCGACCATCCTCATCAAGCCACTACCCACAATCTGCTTCAAATGGTTGATCCAGCGAACTGGTGGACGTCCTACGCTGCGTCACCGGACTAAACAACCAAAAATACCGAACTTTCAGGCTCAGTATATAGTCCATTTGTATTTCAATTATCGAACTACTGTGTCTGAAAGTACGGCTATCAGACTAGACAGCCCAACTGCTAAGACAGATCAGCTTAAGGATAAAAAAACACTGCATTATCATCCGAATTGCATACGTCCACGATAAGATAGTTAGAAGTAGATAGAAACTGAATTCGTATCGTATTTACGACATAGTGACTCACGTATTTTTTCTGTTACATACAAGTGCAGCTTATAAAAGCGTGTTGAGTAACAATGTAAGGTGCAAAACCCCTTATTGTTCGATAATGATTTTTTTTACTTGTAGAAATTATCGTAATCGTCGTCATCGTCATTATAATAAGCCTATCTATGACACAGATGAATAAATTAGAAGCAACAATTTAACCAGCAAATTAGCTCTGAGTAAAATGGTTCAAAATGAAATAAACTTACTTTTTAATTGCTAATTGTCTTTATTAGAAACATAATTATTTATTATACGTGTAATCAAAGTTTCTTGTGCCGCCGCTGTGGACCACTTTCGTTAAAAGTATGCCTACCTACTCATTTTGTTACAATCATTAATAAATGCGATTAAGCGGGACACCAGAAGTAAGATTTTATAATTCAAAGGGCGCGCAGTCCACCGTGTCTCCGCGAGACAATTAATTGCGAGCGATTATCGGGCCGAGAGGCGACAAAACGCAATTTCATTTCGTTTCAGCGACGCGACGGTCCTTTACAAATGGCTGCCGAGGTAATAAATGAAAAAAAGATCCAACAGATACAGCCTCATTATTAATATCCTAAGCGGACCGTGGCCATAGGGGATTGTGCGGGCTTTATCGTGGAAGTAATTGGATGATATATGGTTCATGAATTCGCGCACCAACACGAAACCTGCACTACCACTGGCGCGTTTCATAAAAAAACAATTTATGAACTGTAGTTTTATGCATTTTTATTATAAATTATGCGTAGCCGAGTCTTAATAATTACTAACTGTCTCGGCGAATGTTGTTTTGCCATATTTATTAGCCTACGACCTCAGACCTACCAAATACACACAAAAAAATTCATAAAAATCTGTGAAGCCGTTTCTGAGGAGTTCAAGAACAAACACTGTGACACGAAATTTTTATATGTTAGATTATTAATTCTTTGTTGCACAAAAGAAAGCATAAAAAAGTGGACTTAATGCTAATGGCATTTTCTTCCAGTCAACCCGCAGGAGGTACTCTTCTGTACCTACAAATTGAGGTAGGCGTGCAAAAAAAAAAAAACAAAAAATCGTGTACGTGAATCCGGAATTAACCTAATCTGTAGTGGTAACGAAAGTTTTAGTTCAAAAATTAAATAATAAAAATACTTGTACCTAAGTCTTCCTATTTGTCGATCTGTGGGTTAATCTACTTTGCAACGTACACCGAATTGTCATAATAAACTATGAATTTGAGCTTTGAGCTCTATAAAATAGTGCCTAGCCGTTTTTATGCAGTGATCTATCAGTAGAATACTTTTAAGCATTTCAAAATTTAAAAAAATCCGAAAATCCGAAAATTAAAAATTTATCTTCAAGAAGATGATCCTTTGATAACCCGTTTATTGATAAAAGTGTAGCACAGCGTTCAGTATAAAAAACTCGGCCTTTGCATCTACGTAATGAGGTGATGTATACAGCGTCCAGTGGCACCTTCACTCACACTAGATGGGTGAAGAGACCACTCTGACGCTGCCGTCTCTGTGACATTGTTTTTTAGATGGAGTAGGCTTGCCCAACATCTATACCATCCTGACAGCTTAGTCGGCTTAGCCTACAGGAAAGACAAGTCAATAAGTGCGGAGCCAACCAAGCCGCGGGTTTCCTCACGATGTTTTCCTTTACATTTAGCGTGTAAATATAGAAAATAAATCAATATATAAATGCCCCTCGACGAACCTTTGACCTCGGGTTATACAACCCAGCTGTCTAATGACACGCATTGAAGACTGATTGCTAACAAACTGGCAATATGACGACTTACAGATACAAAACAGCGTTTGAAGATAATTGAGAGATTCATAAACATTACAAATCGAGACCGAAACGTAAACCTATTTGTATTTTTGGTAGGCTGTTACAAACCAGTCAGTAACAACTTTCTGGAGTTCCAGTGTTACCTTTTACCAAAATCACTCATTAGTGGTATATCACTTATTAGTGGGGTACTTGCGTGATATGATATATAGGGTGTAACTGGGTGTTAAATTATACATATCCGAAAATGATAGGTACGGTGTTCAATAAGTAGTGACATTGAGGTATAAACTCCTTGGATAGAGAAAAAAAAAAATACTGGCAGGCATAGCCCACTTATTTGACGATATGATAAAATAAAAAAACTTTAATGCTCTTTTATTTTTTCAAAATAGAAGGTTCTTACTTGTGTTCTGTCGCAACGAGTAATCGAAGTCGAATCGAACCAACGAGTAAAGTTCGCGCGGTATTTAAATATCTATGTTTGAAAAATTTTACTACGGAACAAGTAAATCAAGACTTGCAAGATACGTTAGGGGTTTATGCTCCTCCTTATTCTACGGTTGCGCGTTGGTGTGCTGAGTTTAAGAGGGGAAGAATATCCACTAATGACGACTCGCGCTCAGGGCGCCTTACGACTGCAGTAACTGAACAAATTATAAAAAAAATTAAAAAAATTGTTTTGGCGGATCGTCGTACTACTGTTCGTTTTATAGCTGAAGAACTAAAGATTTCAATAGGGAATGTTCATAATATAATACTGAATGAAAAAAGGAATGAAAAAGGTCTCAGCGTGTTGGGTGCCCAGGAGGCAAACGGCCGATCAAAAATGAAACAGGCTAAGAATTTCACAAAGCTGTTTGGAACTGTTTCAACAAGATCCTGACCGGTTTTTGGCTTGATTTCTAACTATGGATAAAATATAGCTTTACCATTACGACCCTGAAACAAACACAAAACAATCCATGACTTGAAAGAGAGCATCATCAGTGACCCCTAAGAAATTCAAGGCCATTCCGGCGAGATCATGGGTTCTCTTTTTTGGCACAGCCAAGGGTTGGTGATGATTAAATACCTCAGTCATAAGCCACTATTATGACTGAGGTATTTAATCTAATAGGGAAATATGTACGCAGAAAAGTTGCGTGACGAAATACGCGAAAAACGGCGCGGCCAACTCGGTTAAGTTGTTTTGTTTCATCAAGATAACGCCCCAGCGCATAAATCCAAAGTTGCAATGGCTGCCATCAATGATGCTGGCTTCGAATTGGTGGAAACCTCCATATTCTCCAGACCTTGCTCCTAGTGAGGATTTTTAACAAGGTTCTTAGAGAATCAAGATGAAGATTTTTTTTAAGAAATAAATTTGTGGTTTAGAAAAAAGATATGCGAAGTTTTTACAGCGAAGAGGTGACTTTGTTGAAAAATTAAATAATATTTGATAAAAATTAATTACATCTTATTCGTTCTCAATAGTTATTGAACCCCCCTAGTAAGTAACAAAAATTTACCATCAATTAACATCATATCGGGATTCGAACCCAGAGCCTTTCGACTTTGAGGCGCGTTTCCTTCGCTTCAATCTCCATAAAATTTCACCCGAAATGACGAAAGAGCAATTCAATAAACACAAGGCTTTTGCGCGTGTGCGCTACCCGTGGTCCCTTCATCAATATCATCTCCCGGGATATTTAGAAAATGAAAGGATCCGTCCGGAGCGCGCCCGCCCCGAACCATACAGAGAGAGAGGGTGGCCGCAGAGACATATACAATATCCGCCGAGGAAGATCGCGTAGAATGCTTCTCGTATAAGTTAAGGATATAAAAATTATCATCATCATCATCATCTGCCATTTGACGTCCACTGCAGGACAAAGGCCTCCCTCATAGTTTTCATAACCATGAGGGGTTTTGCCATAAGCGCCTCGCTTGGCAGGCGGGTTGGCAATCGCAGTATTAGGTTGAAATCTCAGGAAGACGCTGCTGCCCGTCTCCTAGTAATTGATTTCCTTAGTCGCCTTCTTCGACATCCACGGAAGGAAATGGAGTGACGCTATTCTTAATCCGGCGCCACATGGAATTAAAATTATAAATTAAAAAAATTAAACATAAAAATTATAATTGCTGAAATAAAAAATACGACTACCAACTTAGGTATAAAAAAAGATGAAGATTTATTTATTTTTATTTTTATTTATTGAAAGAAAACAAACAATTGTACAATATTATTAAATACATAGAATAATTACATTTACACTATGTAATTGCACAACCAGCATAAACCTTTGAAACATTACACTTCGTTTTGGTTTATTTGTATTTAATAAGAAAAACATGCAATCTATCAAAGTATACCCCACCTACGTTTCGCCTATTTTTAGGGCTCTAAAGATATTGTCTTTTATTTAATTTTGTCTATAAATGTACTAATTTTACTTCAGAGGAATTTATTAGTTTACTAGCTGCGTTTTTTTCCATAAAAAAATTAACCCGAAAGGCTTACGTTAGATTGTTTATCGACGTTCAATAAACAGAACGTAAATTATTCACGTTGAATCTGATTGAAGCCGTAGTCTTCTGGCGCTTTCTATCTATTGTAGGTCGCAAGTTCTCCCGACCTTCCCATTGTCAGATGTTTATCTTCGAGCCCTTAAAAAGGGACAAAACCCTGAAACGAAACGAAAAATAAATCCATTGGCATTTCGCAAATACATTGCCAGTCTTATCGCTGCAAGCTATCGGCGGTCGGGGTTGGGCGCGCGATGGATGCGCGGATATTTCTCTTGCTTGTGAAATGTAAATGCTCGCAAAGCCGAGGTAAATGGATGAGTGTAATGATGGAGAAAGGCCCTTAATTTTGAGCTTTGTGTACAAAATAAATACATAAATTGGTTTTTAAAATTGTCCCGCGCAGTTTTTGTTATGTGACAACTGCCAACTGTTGTTGGCTGCCTCGTTAGCCTAGCGGTAACACATTTGACTACCAAGATTGAGGTCGTGGGTTCGAA
Organism: Yponomeuta malinellus; assembly: GCA_947308005.1. Classification (NCBI taxonomy): domain Eukaryota; kingdom Metazoa; phylum Arthropoda; class Insecta; order Lepidoptera; family Yponomeutidae; genus Yponomeuta; species Yponomeuta malinellus. The sequence goes on along the minus strand of OX371007.1, from coordinate 334,426 downwards.
ACCCACTGGAGTCGTCATGCTTTCATGTTCTCAGTCTGGGTGTTTTTTAATGTTTGTAATGTGGTTGGACTGGTTACCATAAAAAGCTCAAACACAAACTCAAATATATTTATCTAATTTAAGCTACAGTATATCAGCATATCATTACATTTCAAGATTCTATACAGTTATTATTTTGTCAGATTCAATAAGGGACCAATCATTTGTGAAGAAGTGGTGAAGAAACTCCACGGACCATATTTTCAAAACAACTTAATAATATTTCAATTGTGAGTTAATCTTATTGTGGAGTGAACTGGCTAATTCCAGAAATCTTTGTCATCTAAATAATCCTTAATGTCGTAGTAGCCCTTTTTGAATTAGTTAATCTTCACTCATTCTTACGATCACTTGTCCTGGTCCCAAAGTAGGATACCATGTTCTATGGTAACCAGGCAAGGACGTCACAAACATAAAAATACACCCAGACTGAGGCCATTTGTACAAATGAACAGCGGCCCCAGTGGAAATTGAACCCACGACCTCCGTTTAGGTAGCTAAGCGCCTCAACGGCTAGACCAACGAGGCAGTCACCCCGGGTATTCTAGTTTGGAACCAAAAACAATTAGTTAAAAAAGAGTCATTCTTTTAAATAGAACGTCTGTGCTTTCGTAACAATAGCGTCGGGCGCCTCATTGGGAGGTGATATTTTATTTTAAATTAAGGCCAGGCCGTTTTATTTCGTTAGATTATAACCATTCGTCTTGGGAATAGCGGTATTATCTTCAGCGTTATTTTTATTCCAGCTAAGCGCCGAGACGAATCGCGGTTGCTCTGATTCCCTGTTGACGTAAACCGTTCATTCTGAGTGATTTTCTACCAAGGTTATCCTATCCAACTGCCCATATTCGTCCACTGTTGTATAAAGGCCTCATTCTCGGCCCGTGACGTCTTTCTCCTCGGCCATCCTCATCTACCCGCTGCCAGCAATCAGCCTCAGATCGTTGGTGCAGTAAACTGGTGGTCCAAAAAACTGCGCTGCGTTTGCTAGTTTGTGGTTTCCACTCGAGAGCTTTTTTCCCCCATGCTATTTTTTCCCCTCATGCTACTTCCGTTGGGTCACAAACATAATAAAAAATAACATACATTGCTTAGTCCCATGGGCTGGGCAGCGTATGGGACACTACGTCGAGTCTTCACATCGCCAATCCCGATCAAGACGAAAGTCTTCAATCAGTGCGTCCTACCCGTCATGACATACTCACTCACGGTGGGGCTGGTCCATAAATTTAAAATCGCTCAGCGTGCTGTGGAAAGGGCTATGCTAGGGGTTTCTCTGAAGGATGGAATTCGAAACGAGGTGATCTGACAGAGAACAAAAGTCACCGACATGGCCCTCCGAATTAGTATGCTGAAGTGGAAGTGGGCCGGCCATATCACCGGAAGAACTGGTAACCGATGGGGTAGACGAGTTCTTGAGTGGAGACCGCGGATCGGTAAACGTAGTGTAGGACGTCCTCAGACTCGGTGGAGCGATGATCTCCGCAGGGCGGCTGGCAAGAGCTGAATGAGAGTAGCCGAGGGCCGTGCTCAGTGGCTTGCAATAGAAGAGGCCTATGTCCAGCCGTAGACAAGCGCAGGCCGATGATGATGATGATGACTTAGTCCCAAACAGTAAAAAGAGTTAGAGTTCTTATCTAAATACATTACACTACATAAACTCACGCTTTATCCCGGAGGGGTAGGCAGAGACCAGGGGTTGCTTTTTGCCATAATCCTGACAAACCACTTTACCTTTGTCACCATTCATTAGTCGTTGCGTACTGTTAGGGTGTCTCGTAGTGGAGTCTTTTTAAAAAACACAAATTTATCTACACAACACTTTATTTCACTTTAAACACAACTCCCGAATTTGGACTCTGACTCCGCACGGATTTCGATGTTAAACCGATCAAAGTTGTAATGGAACTTAACTTTTTGTAAAGCGATAATTTTTAATGAAGCCTCGGCTGATGCAACATTGAGTGCAAGGTTCAGATTCGAAGCAGATGCAAGGTTTGCATTTAGAAAAAATTAAAATAAAATAATTAAGTAGGTTTCTTAGATCAGCAAAACAGCCATATAAGTCTACGTCATAACAACCCCCCCGTTAAAACGGAGCTTTATCCCTTAAGATGAAGTGGAGTAAAAGTCCAATTACAAAAAAATAAAATATAAAATTGACAAAAATAATAAAATGAAAAAATAATATGAAAAATTAATTAAAGAATTCTTAAAAGTTACTTATATTTCTATTTGATGAAAATTCGACCTTTCTAGGTTTAGGATTATAAGAATTTATCTCAGGAAGAGATTCAACAGATTTACGATTAATATCTTCTTCAGATGAAACATCAGTAAGTTCAATAGAATTTCTTATTTTAGATTCATGATTAACACGTTTTTTATTATGACATTGGTTGTAGATTCGAATGGAAAAGCTAGACGATTTTCTATTTTTAAAACATGAATAGACTTTACAAAATAAGTACAAGAAAACAAATGCTATAAGGATATAAGTAAAGGTTGAATAATAAATTCCGTATTTTATGAAATGTGATTGTTGTTGAGCGATATTAAGCTCATCTTCTAAATTATTCAAGTTATGTTGAGTAAACTTTAAAGATTCAAGATCAACGTTGCTGAGAGAAATCGGAGTAAGCAAAGGTAGGGACTTATTAAATTTTTCGCGATTACAACAATCATCTTTCAAAATATTAAAATTGACATTAAGTTCATTCAGTATTACTACATCATGAGATGTTGAAGGATATAACTGTAAAGCTTTAAAATAACCAATACAATTTTTTGGCAGCTTTAAAGTGCCTGTTCCAGAGATAAGATAATCTTTTACATCATTATCACATTTAATTGTTAATTTAGATGATTTACTTTGCACAAAAATCCATTTATTATTATTAAGAATTTGCCAAATATCAATTTGTCCAAAAATTTATTTGTAATTACATTCTAAAGGTATGGACATAGAAACTTCAGTTAACAATTTAGATTCGCAAGAAGGATAGCTTAACGTCGAGAAGATAGACACCAAAGGGCAAATAGAAAAATAATCATTTATAATTTTACACTTATCTAAATTATCCATTAGAGTATAACTAAGCCTATCTTCGGATAGGGCAACATATGATTTTGAAGGTTGAATTACATAATGCAAATGACTGAGGATTACTTGAATCATGCGGCGTTGGTAACGCGATACTTCTATAAACATTGAACTTAGCCGGAGTGATGAGAGGAATCATTACTATAAAAACGATTTTGTTTTTATAAAAATAAGACATTAACGTAGAAATATCAATTAAAGTATGTATATTTTCTAAATCTAAAGAGACTGGAAAGTCTAGCCTTTTATTAACTAAATTATTATGTTTAGAAAGTTCACCTAAAATACTACGAGGACTTAAAACGCTAGGATGCAAAATATTGCTTTTAGCAAATAGAATTGCGTTAAGGATAGTATCTAAGAAATTCGATATAGTGAGCAATGAACTCTCTATAATATTAAGCATATTATTTATTCTGCTTATATGGATCAGCTGATCGTTAGTCTTAGTCATTTGAGAAATTATGTCATTCATTGTTGTAATTTGTTTATTAAGTTTGATCTCATTTTTGTTAAGTTTGAAAATAGTGTTGTTAAAAGTATTTATAGTAGATTTAACTACGTGAATATTTTCTCTCATTAAATTGAATAATTCGGTCTCGCTTTTCTGACAAGACTCGATTGCAGAGTCGTACTTTCTTGCATCATCAGCATCTAAAGTGCCGAAAAAGAACTTAAGTATTTCTCCTCCGAATTCCAAAGATCTTTTGACTCTTTCCGGATCGGATTCGATTTCAGAAGTAAGGTGAGATAAGGATTCGTATTTAACATTATTAGACTGTAATAAAATGCCAATAGGGCTTAAAATATCTTTACAAGAAATAATATCATTAGGTTGAATTTTAAGGCAAAGATCAGTAGTCTTATGCAAAATTTCGTGAATACTTTTAAGATAAGGTTTCATAGATACAATATCGATATGCGTTATAATTTTCCAATAATCATTGTAAAAATTAATAGAAGTAGTAGGGTCAAAATAAATCCCTGGACTATGTACAATCTGGGATATTTCGGGTTCGGCTACATTACCGCCGCTGATCATTAAACTGAAAAGAAGAAATTTTATGAGTTGGCTGGCTTAATTTCATTAGTATGATATTTAATAAATCTGCGATTAACAGATAGAGTAACATTGTGCTTATCATGCACTTTTACGACTTTGTATGGGCCTTTCCATACTGGGGAAAGTGCCTTTCTAAGGCGATGGTGTTGTTTTAAATACACCATGTCGCCGACTTTGTATTTGATTTGACGAGATGATTTATCGTAATATTCCTTAGAAGTTTCTTTACTTTTAATTATGTGTTCTAAAGCTTTTTCTCTACTAACTTTCATTCTGAATTTCAGAGCGCGTATGTATTCTGGGTAAGTAAGATTGTCGTAAGTATCATATAAAGAGTTAGGTATGTAAGGTTTATTTCCGTATAGTAGTTCGTAAGGCGGGTACAAGGTTGTACAATGAGGAGTAGTATTATATGTAAGTATAGCCGTAGCTAGGAAAGAATGCCAATCACTTTGATTGTCATTGACGAAAGATTTTAGGTACTCCTTGAGAGTGGCGTGGCTCCTCTCGAGCGCGCCATTTGTTTGAGGATGGTATGGAGATGAAAAGAGTGATTTAATTTTAAATATTTGAGAAATTTGTTTAAAGAGTTCGGATGTGAAACATGTACCTTGATCGGTAAGTATCATTTTAGGAATGCCAAACAATGACATGAAATGAACGAGATTTCGTGCAACTTCCTCGCTTGTGGAAGTGATCATAGGGTAAGCATTAGAAAACTTAGTTAGATCGTCTTGTAGAGTTAAGATAAATTTAAATCTTTGAAAACCAGCTTCTGGTAAGGGACCCACAATATCGAGAGCCAATCTCTCGAAGGGTTTTGTACTTGTTGATGTGATCTCCATAGGAGCTTTATTAGAAGCCCGTAGCGGCTTATTCACTTGACAGAGTTTGCAGTTTCTAACATATGACTCGATGTCGGAGCGCATGCTCTTCCAATAATACGAAGCTTTAATACGATTAAGCATTCTTTTGATGCCTGGATGACCTGCGATTGTAGAGTCATGATTTTCTTTAAGAATTTTAGGGACTTCGGCAGGTGTTGGATAAATAATTTGATTTTTGTAAATATGAATCTTGAGATTAGTATTATGAAAGATAAAAGCAATCATGTTGTATATTTTTGTATAAGAAAACTTATTGAAAGGATCGGAAAAGTCCGATATGGCGAGGTCTGTTTCCTCAGGATTTTCTTGAATAATTTGATCTCTGAGTTTGATTAATAAATTGTAGATTGTAGCAAAATTAAATTCGTCATAATGATGGACTTTTGTAAACAGGAAGTAGAAGGATTTATTATCCTTTTGAACTGACTGTATCTTGAAGGGTTCACGTTCAGATTCTTTAAGTTCTGTAACGTTATCTAGTTGAGATAAGATTTCTTCGCAATTAGGCATGGACTCATCAAAATCCAAGGACATCGGGCAAGCAATGGACTTGAATTTGGAAAGGTGAAGGCTTTGAGAATGTTCTTCGATTTGTGTGTCACATTGAAGGTCAGAGTTTGTAAACTTCCTTTTGAAGTAACTTTCATAAGAATCTGTGTTTAGATTATTTTTATTGAGTAAGCAAACAGGCATGCGGGAAAGAGCGTCGGCATTTGAATTTAATGTGCCTTGTTTGTAGACTATCTCGTAGTCGTATTCTTCTAATTTAAGGCGCCACCGGATAAGTTTACTTCCGGGGTCTTTGACGTTGAATAGCCATACTAATGGCCTGTGATCGGTAACGATTTTAAATCGAGTACCATAAATGTAAGGACGGAAAGTTTTGACGGCGAAAAGGATAGCTAGGAGCTCCTTTTCAGTCGTAGAGTAATTGCCTTCGGCACCATTTAATGTGCGAGAAGCGTAGGCGATCGGCTTATCTTTGCCGATAGGACCTTGTGAAAGGACAGCGCCAACTGCATAGTTGCTTGCGTCTGTCGTGACTATGAAGGGTTGAGTAAAATCTGGGTACTGAAGAAGCGGCGAAGTAGTTAATTTTTCTTTTAAGATTTTGAACGCTTGGTCTTGCTCATGAGACCAGCAAAATTCGATATCCTTTTTTAAAAGGGATGTAAGAGGTTTTGTGATTTTGGAATAATTTTCAATGAAACGCCTGTAATAGCCTGTGAGGCCAAGGAAGGATTTTATTTCCTTCGGATTTTTAGGGGTAGGGAAGTCTGAAACGGCCTTAACTTTATCAGGGTTTGGCGAAACACCTTTGTCGGTGATTGTGTGGCCAAGATAGGTGACTTCGTGACGTAAAAATTCACATTTATCGGGTTGTAATTTTAGATTAAATTGTCGGAAACGGTCAAAGACTTGTTTGAGTTTTTCGATATGAGACGGCAGATCAAAACTATAAATTATGCAATCATCGAGATAAATATAGCAATGAAGACCTTGGAGACCTGAAAGAACGGTATTCATCAACCGCTGGAAGGTAGAAGGGGCGTTTTTCAACCCAAACGGCATCCGGGTAAATTCAAAGTGTCCGGAAGTACCATTAGAGTTAATTACTGTAAATCCAGTTTTTTCAGCATCATTTTTGTTAATTTTGAGTTGATGAAATCCTGAAACGAGATCAAGCGTCGTGAAATATTTAGAATGACCCAATTGGTCGAGTATGTCAGTAATAATTGGAATTGGGTAAACTTCGTTAACTGTAACATCGTTTAATTTACGATAGTCTATGACGACTCTCCATTTCTTTTTGCCGGAGGCGTCTAATTTCTTAGGGACAACCCACACTGGGGCGCTCCACGGAGAGACGGAAGGACGGATAATATTTTGATCGAGCATTTTTTGTAGTTGATTTTCGACCTCCTGTTTATGAATTTCAGGGAAACGATAGGATTTGGCATGAATAGGCGGGGCATTGCCCGTATTGATAGAATGTTCGATAGCATTTGTGCATGTAAGGGGCTCTCCCTCTAAATAAAAAATGTCTGCGTATTGTGCGCAACAGTCTAAGAGAGCTGTTCTCTCTTCCGAGTTTAAATGAGAATGTCGAATAAGATCAAGGACCGATTTGATGCGGTCTGTAGGTGAAGAGGAAATGTTATTTATGACCTCGTTGGAATCTGGCAAAGGCTTTAATTCTGAATAATCCAAAGGAGTTAAGTTGACTTGAAAATTTTTAATTTCCACTTGGGATTCAGTAGTGTTTAAAATAGAAACATTGACCTTTTTATTAGGTTTAACAAAAACAATGCAGTTTGCTAGGTACACTCCGTCACAAACTGATTGGTCTAGTATGAGCGCTTCCTTATTTTTTCCAAGTTCGCTCAACGTGAAATCTGAGACAGAGCACTCGATAACGGCTTCGGAGCGAGCCGGAATGACGTATATCGGTTGATTAAAATGAATTTGCAAATTTAGACCTTGGATGCTAATAGTATTAGTGTCATAATCAATGTTGGATTTAAAATGTTGGAAAAAATCTGTGCCAATTATTCCGTCATATTCTTTTAAACTGACCTTGTCAGAAATAGCATGAAATTTGTAAGAAAGACATTTTTTTGATAAATTGAATTTAAATTGAAGCGACCCTAAGGTTTCGCAAAAAGATTCATTGGTATCATTAATACCTCTGATTTTAATTTTTTCACTTGAGAGTTTTGGTTTGTCTAACAAGCTTGTTCTTTTGATAATGCTTATACTGGCTCCTGTATCAACAAGGAAACAAAGAGGTCTGGATGAATGTGGTGTCGTGATAAAAACATGAGGAAGTGACACTTTGCTTGAAAAGATTTTTGTTTCAAAAATTGGAATTTCAGATTTATTTTCAGAACTCAGCTTATCGTCGCAAGTCTGAGGTAGAGGACTCCGAGGCGGACTCGGGGGTTGAGAATTATGAGAGGGCGAACCTTCGTTTTTTAAAGACCTCAGGGATGGACCCTGAGTTTGATTAGACCTCAAGGACGGACCTTGAGTTCGAAAAGACCTCTGGGACGGACCCCGAGTTTGATTAGACCTCGAGGACGGACCTCGAGTTTGAAAAGACCTCTGGGACGGACCCAGAGTTTGATTGAGACTCATCCCATTGTTTTGGGAATAAGGTTGTAGACTCAAGGGCGGACCTTGAGATAGATTAGAATTTTTAAGACTCAACTTGTCAGTGCAAGGTTGAGGTAGGGAATTTTTTGTAACTTCAGCATAAGTTTTAGTGCCATGTTCGACAGGGGATTTCGGTCGGCACTGTCCCGAAACCCTTACTCGTTTAACTCATTGGAAAAATCAGCGTTAATATTTTCGTCAGAATTAGCAAAAGTATGAACGCCGGCTCGAGCTGGGGAATTTGATGACGAGGCTCCCTCGCTTTCGCGTTTGCGTTTAAGTTTAAAACACTCGTTGATCAAATGACCTGGCTTTTTGCAATAAGCGCAGGTTTTATTATTACTGCCTGAAGGCTGAGAGTTGTTTGGAGGAGAATTTATAGCATGGACATGACCTTGGGCTTGTTTCTTCTTCACGAAACACTCGGAAGCGGAGTGCCCATTTTTGTGACAAAAAGAGCATTGCTGAATTGCTCGTTGAGATAGTTTGGTCAGATTAAACAATTTCTCTTCATCGATGGCATGTGTAATCGCGTCAGAAAGCGATTTAGGGTTGCGACACCTAACAATATGCGAAAATTTCGGATTCATGCCTAACATGAATGAATTAAGGGCGAGGTCTTCCATCGCGGCAAGCCTGCCCACAAGCTCCTTGTCATTTTCACAATTATTATGTATATCAGATTGAAGTCGAGTAAGGCATGCTTCAATACGCAAAGAATATTGCATCACATCTTCATCAAATTTTTGTCTGCAATTTTGGAGATCGACCAATAAATGGGTTGAATGTTTTTTCTCTCCGAATGTGGCCTTCAAAAACTTTTTAATATCGGCCCAGTCCTCAAAAGACCTGAGGCAGCATGCTAGCTGAGCTTTACCCTCAAGTTGTGATGTAATATACTTGCACAACACATTCTGTTGATCTGCGTTGGCTAAAGAAATTGCGTTCTCGCAATTAGTTAAAAATGCTGGCAAAGTTTCGCGGTCCCCATTGTAGGGCCGGATGAATTTGGTCAAGACTGTCAATGGAACAGCCATTTTCTTGTCTGGCTTTGGGACAGACTCAGACTCAGAAGAAGAAGAAGCTTCAGAGGGCTGATTTTCAGGTTCCTTCTTTTTAGGGGCAACCATTAATAGTTAGTCAGAGCAGATCTTCAGATAAAATAAAAAATAATTAAACAAAGCGTAAAATGCCAAAAATTAAAATAAAATAGAATATAAACTTGAAAAATTGACAAAACGAAAAATTTCAAAATTACTTCAAAAGTTGACAAAAACGAATAAAATCAAAAATTACTTTAAAATTGTAAAAAGTCAAAGGTAAAATAAAAATTTGAGATTGAAATTAAAGTTCGTAAAAATCACTGGATGTTATCCTTCAAATTATTCACTTTCACTGAGATTTTTTGGAAAAGCATAGCATTAAGATCACTTACAGGATCACGAAGAACAGCATAGCTGGTAAAATCCAAAACGTGGTTGAGTTCCTTGAAACGGCAAACCGTAGGAGACGGGGAGTTGCGGCGTCGATGCAGGAGTCACGTTGTATGCAAGTGACTGGTGACGCGTGTAACGCGGGCTCACGCTGCAGAAGCGGAGTCTTATCGTCGATCACGATGGAGATGTCTAGGTGCAAGCTCAGGCGGCGCTGAGGCTTACTGTCGACCCAGAGTGAAGATTGCAGCTCCTGGTGCGGGCTCGATCACCGTCGAGACTAACCGTCGACCTCGAAGAAGCTGGAGAAGTGGTGTAGTTGTGCCGAGATGCGTGCTCTGCGCGGCGGCGGAGACTGACCGTCGACCTCTAGGACCCTCACAGGACCCCCGGATTCGAAATGCTGGGAATCACGTTGATTGCTCATCCAGCATCCCACTTCTGACACCAATGTTAGGGTGTCTCGTAGTGGAGTCTTTTTAAAAAACACAAATTTATCTACACAACACTTTATTTCACTTTAAACACAACTCCCGAATTTGGACTCTGACTCCGCACGGATTTCGATGTTAAACCGATCAAAGTTGTAATGGAACTTAACTTTTTGTAAAGCGATAATTTTTAATGAAGCCTCGGCTGATGCAACATTGAGTGCAAGGTTCAGATTCGAAGCAGATGCAAGGTTTGCATTTAGAAAAAATTAAAATAAAATAATTAAGTAGGTTTCTTAGATCAGCAAAACAGCCATATAAGTCTACGTCATAACAGTACGCGCATCCCCTATTTAGTCGAAGTACCTATATCCGTCTGAATGTGCCGGTTCTGATTTGATCCAGAATAAATACACACATTTATACATTTTCACTAGGGGTACGGAACGGAGCCGTTTCGTTTCTCGAGTCCGGCTAGCTCTCGGCTGAAAATTGATTATATTTTCCATTAGCCGTGCCCGAGGTATCTTTACACATTTATATCAATACTGGGTCTGCACTTTCTTGGTTTCTCAGAAAGGAGTTGCTTCTGATCCTATTAAGATAACTTCGTTTTTTCCCACTGCACAAGAAAGTGGCTAAGTGCGATTCTCGGTCGGATCATTCTTTGTGCGACGTTCTTAATCAAAACAAACACATTTGTTTCTAGATAAAATTATTATGAATGCGGAACTTTAACGCTACAATAATATTTCTATATAAGCATATGAAACTTTTAACATTGTACATTGACATTATGGTTTCTGTAATCCTGGACCGATAATAAATCCATTTTCATTTTCTTTTTTTTTTCACATTCAACAAACAGGGTGTAGGCGGGTTGGCGATCGCAGTATGGGGTTGGAATCTCAAAAAGACGCTGCTGCCCGTCTCCTGGTAATGTAATGTCAAGCGTGGCGATTATAGCAAGGCGAGGCCTGTGTCCTGCAGTGGACGTCAAGGGACTGATGATGATGAAACAGGGTGTAAATTTTTATTGTTGAAATACATTTCTGACTTCTGACAATAATTTTTCGTCCAAATTCGTTAGTTGTTATAAACACGCTAGCCGTTTGGCAATTAATTACTTGAAAAAAAAAATACCTATTTCATCCGTTAAAATCATAAACTAAATTATTAATCACTTCCACACTACACAACACAACCACTTTTCCTGGTCCCAAGCTAGGATACCTATCCTGTGCTAGGATAACCAGATAAGGACATCACAAACATGGAAACCCACCCTGACTGAGGCCATCATAATAATTTATAAAAAAAAACTTCGGGTGTTTGGTACTAAACGTAGTGAAAAGTCACGCTCAAAAACGTTGCTGGAAATAAAAATAAAGGACGATCCACCTAAGTTCGTAATGCTGTGAACCCCATTTGCGGAAGGAAAGCCTTCTCGGCGTCGGGAGTTGTTTTTTCTTCTCAGATTGATGCTCGGATCTGGCGCAGCCTCGAGTTGAGCTACTGGGAGGGAGGGTAGAAGGACCTGTCGACTGAGCCTCAATCCATCTTACGAAAAAATTCAGGGTCTTCAATACAAACCGGACCATAGTTGAAAGCTGCGAACGCTAAGAAGTGAACTACGTAGGTTTATTAGAGCTCTAGCCGCTGCAGAAATATAAAGTACAATAATAATGTCTAAATACGACCCAAGGTAGGGCATAGACCTTCTGTCAGAGAGAGAGAGAGAGAGAGAGAGAGAGAGAGTATGGGTTTATACACCACGCACGCCCACCGCAAGCGCTGAGACAGATATGAAAAATTCTAAGTTATTTTATTCAAAATAACACAGTAACTGCGACTTCATGAACGTTACAAGTTAAACTAGGTGTCCATTTTAAAATTTAGATAATTTTGGAAAAAACTGGACTCAAAAACTACAACTTTGGTCACTTTCAAACAACAAAGCTCTTCTGCGTATTATGCAGCCTCTAAAGCTTTATAATTCTTATGCCTTATTTCTTACTGCTTCTCCAAATCTCCAAGGTTTGCTGGAAGAAATTTCTTACAGAGATAAGCTCGCTTTTGTAGATGTTATTTCTTATCCTCGAATTTCGAATATCCTTTGCCTTGACAAAAATGTTGTAAACATGGTTTTTTATTACTAAGTCTCCATTGTCCGTCTGTCTGTCTATCTGTATGTCTGACTGTCTATCACGAGGGTGTATCTCATGAACCATGATAGCTAGACAGTTGAAATTTTCACAGATGATGTATTTCTGCCACGATAACAAAAAATACTAAAAACAGAATAAAATAGGTAAATATTTAAGGGCGGCTCCCATATAACAAACGTTGTCTAAAGACAGCGCTCGCCACCTTCACAGCGCCGATGTCATGTCGCTAAATGTCAATGTTAAACTCTTCTTGTTGGTTTCTATAGATGGTGCTGTTCTACATTTACCCAATCTATCTTGTCTTGATCTTTGTCTAATTTTGTATAGATAATGGTGCGGAACCCCTCGTGCGCGAATCCGACTTGCACTTGGCCGGTTTTTTTTTTAAATGTCCGTCTCGCTGTTCAAGTTTCATTGATTCATTGACGAAATACCAATTCCTGCTTTCACCTTATTTTTACACTTTTTCAAGTTATATTTGGTTACTTGCATGGAATAACATTCCGATAAACCTAATGAAATAATACTTCGCTACCGTCCTGGGATTCCATTAACGACTCAATTATATCGCCGTTAATGCCACAATGTGTTAGTGCATTTGTCAATCCATTTGCGATTGTAGTGTAAGCAGGTAATAGTTAGTTTCTTTACAAATAATAATAATAGTAATAATTTCCTTTTCAAACTAGGATACCGTGTGCTATGGTGACCAGGTAACGACAACACAAACATAGAAATACACCCAGACTGAGGATGGCCTCAGTGAAATAAAATCATCAGCTTATGTTTTTGACTGCCTCGTTGGACTAGCGGTATCACGTCTGCTTACTATGCCGGAGGTCGCGGGTTCGATTCCCACTAGGGGCCGCCGTACATTTGTACAACCGTTTGGTAATCAAACGTAATACCGCTAGACCAACGAGGCAGTCAAAAACATAAGCTAATGGTTTTATTTCATTTTATACACGTTAAATAATCTTAAAAACAGTTAACTTTTCCCGCAATTTGCGCTCTATTGACATTTAGACCTGGTTTTTTTCGTGAAAAGATATCCTGTTTTGTACAGCCACTCTTTAAATTCACAAAAATTTTCCAATATTTCAATATTCTAAAGCATCAGCGTAGCAAAACCAGTCTTCTATACACTTAAATATAGTGTCGACAATGCTGCGGGGGAACACATCGCTTCCTCCCACGCCCATACGATGTTTCGTTACTTTACATTTTCGACTAGTTACATATACCGCGCGGTGGTAGCCTAGTGGGTAGAACATTGGACTCGGAAGCGGGAGACCCAGGTTCGATTCCTAGTGCAGGCATGTACCAATGACTTTGTTTTCTAAGTTATGTACATTTTTGAAGTTATAGTAGCAATACCACACGCTAACGCTAAAGGAAAACATCGTGAGGAAACCTGAGTGTCTGAGCTATTCATATAGCTCAGCGCTTGAAATCGCCAATCCGCGGTGGGCACGCGTGGTGATTAAGCCCAACTCTCTCTCTCTGAGAGAAGGCCTGTGCCCTACAGTGGGATGTAGGTATATAGGCTGCTTATACATATACCGCGCGGCTTGCCTGGCCAGCTTCACTAGAGGATCGATTCTATGGTCCATATGGTTATGGTTTGTCTATTATGGTTTTTTTCCGATGGAATCCAAAATAATTTAAACATTTATCAAATTAATAATATATAGATACACATACGTTAACTCACGCAAGTTACCTTCAAAATGCAGAGTTTTTTACTTATATCGACTTTTATTCTGCGGATTTAGAATAATATTTGTTGAATTTTTCACAATTGGTTTTGGTTTACAGCGCAGTTTGACAGATAATGTGAAAGAATAATTTAAAACCATATGTGTTAAGGGAGATCGCAATATTGGTAGAGCGCGTAAAATGCGATTTCAATAAAATTACGTAAATTTATATTTTTGAACTATGACCAAAATGGTCATAATACCGTGTTAAATATTTTTTTATTTATTTCATAAAACAGAGCCACTTATAATCGGTAAACTAATAAAAAATGGAATATTTATTAGAAATGATCAAATGTTGTGAAATAAAAGTTATTGTTACTTATTTCATCTGGCCCTCATTGAAATCTTAAGTTGTCTCATTTCGGAACGCGCCTGACCTCCCTCCCAATTAGGTCAGGAGGCCTCAGAGTCAGAAAACTGACAAACATAGCACTGCCTGCCTTCTTGTCTTCCGTCCACAGCATCGAGGCCTTGTATAAGCAAATTATCTGCTCATCGCTGGGCACGATTGAGGTCTCATGCTGTGGGGAAGCCAAGTAGGCAAGGAGACTGGCTGCAACTACAGCTCAAATAAGACCGCTCAAATAAATAAAGCACACCTTGGAAAACAGCATGACTTGAGTCAGAGTAGAACAAGCCTTCAATTCCAGTTACCAATATTTGAAAATCGACCGAATGTCTATATTTCCATCCACAGGTCGAATTTTTTAGACGCCAAAAATGTATTAAATTTTGCTTTTTTAAATTCCGTTAGTTAAAAGTAAAACGAATTTTCGTGCGTTAGAGCTACTGAATACAGTTATTCTGAAAAAACTTCTAGAATTTTATTTTACACTAGAAACATTTTAGTTGTGTCGAGTTATTCCTCGAAAGCAAATTGCTAGTTATAATGTCGGTGTTTTCTCATCGCTAATTAAAACAGAAGCTTCTTGTTTCGGCGCCGGTTCATTTGCTCTGCGAATATTTTAGACCTGCGACCTTATTTTAGATAGAGAAGACTTCACCAGAACTTATACCATCCTAATAAAACTGATTTTAACGGATATTAACTCGTTTACTTTTTTATTTTACAATTTTCCGACGTTTCGACTCTCGGCAGAAACTATTAAGTAACTTTCCAAAAATATTTTGGCAAAATTTTTAATTGAAATCGACACTACAATAATTTTATAAAAACTCAAAAAATAGTGATTATTAGTTATTGAAGTTCAAATTTAATCCCAAAAACAATTATTATTATCTACCACCCTCTCAGCTAACTTACAGAGATAATTACGTAAATAAGCGTCTGTCACATATTGTATCAAAATGTGGGTTTGATTATATTGTTATTTAGTTTATGTCTTCGATGAAGATTTATAGATCTTGGCAAGCGACAACGAGTGGCAAGCGATAAACTTCAGCTTCTGTCTGCCTCTCGGGGATACATATATGGGTTTATGAATGTTACGTATGGTATCTAATATATTAGTGAAGAGGTGGTCATATCATGCGTCGTAATAAGTACAATCTGCTGCAACTCATTATGCAAAGCTAGCTTCAAGGACGCAGAAGACCTCGCAGCAGAAAAACATCATGGCCTTGGAGCCCTGTGCACTCTTTGAACTCGGCAAGATTTTGGAATCTTGCAGATGGATTCAACGCGAGAAATGTAGGGCTCTTACGAACTACAACATCTCGGGTCGAATAAACCACAATAATAGCAGTCTTTTTACCATAAATGCTATCCAGTCCCAGGTTCGTGAACCTAGGTTCTTTGTCGTGGGTCCTAAAAATCACTGTTAACATGATTGTGACATTTGTACAGACACTTTTTGCAAATACGATCTATAAAAGTTCTGATTTTTTTTTCATTGCTGGCGCTTGTTAGCCCACTGGAGCCCTTAACAACTTAGAATGTAAATTATGAACTCTGATAATTAAGTACCTACCTGTTTTGAAAAGAGTAAATGTGTAGTTTCTTTGCCAGTGTCATCTTTACATAATATACTTTGCTGAAATGAATAAAAATATTTGAGTTTCTTTTTGAGTCTGTGTTTAAGATTAAAAGAAAACTACTGAATTATTTATTGATTGCCCTACGATCTTAAATAAGAAACAACATCATTTTTGGATATTTGAGTGCTAATAATAAGGCCTTATTTAGCCGGTTTGTAGCTTTGTTCCCTCTACTATTTGAAAGTAACTCGACACTGGACGTATACTGTTTGTTTGAAATGGCAGGAAAAAACATAACCAGTTAAACGTGTTAGCTCAGAAAAATGGATAGAATATAGAGACATGGACATGAAAACTCATGCCTGTATTCCGTAGGGGAATGTTTTATACTTTTTTAACCGCTTTTGGGAGGGAAGCTACTCGCTTCTATAGGGTTACCCTCCAGTAGTGTTACTATGCCGCGGCTAGTAATGACTCGTCAAGCAAAAACATTACATAAAAACACTCTTGCTCTAAAACTTTCTTAAAATGCAGTTGCAGTAGCTTTGGATAAAAGGAAAGACATTTTTATTAGGAGTGTTTTGGAGAATCATGATTGTATAAAATGTATACCGAATGCTTTTGGGCTCGTTTGTCCAGGGAGGGCCTTCTTATGTTTCAGTTTTATCTTTGGTGTAATGAGACGGTACGGCCCAGGGTCGGTCGTCTACTATACAGTGTAGCTGTCCTAACGACCTTACACCCTGGACCTGCGCCAGCGTTGGCGCTCGCCCCGTCTTATGCTGGTTTACACTGCGCTCACTGCTACTGGAGTGAGGAGGAACATATTCTTTTATCACTCGAGTAACGTGCTCACTTACTACAGAGATGTCGGCAAACATTAAGCAAAAAGCTACGCTACTTACTGTATTTTACTACTGTAAGCTGTAAGATCTCCAAATGTAAAAATAAATAAATAAAAATAAATAAATAAATAAATAAAAGAGCACAAAAAATGTAGCGCGGTTTATTAGGACTGACTTATCAACCAATAGCGTGGCAGGAACTAACCTCTTCCGCCCCGCACCACCTTCAGCCTTCCAAAGAGTCCCATGATTCGACTACTGCGCATTGTTCAAGATGCGTGACCGCATCTTTACCCGGTGTTTGAAGTGAAGACAAGTGAAGATGCAATATTTGTATTGGATAGATGTATAAAAGTTATGTGTCATGAAAATCTCTGGAGAAAAAATCAAAAATTACTTAAAAAGTTAAAATGTTTGATGCATTGAATAAAATAGCTTTTAATTGGTCAGAAAGTATAAGTAAAATATGATTTAACCGATACAATAAGAAAAGTCTGAAAGACTATCAATAAATAAATAACTTCCACTAACTTGTGTGTGTGTGTGTCAATGCATTGTATGACTGCCTCGTTGGACTAGCCGTTAAGGTGCCTAACTACCAATACATTTGTACAAATGGCCTCAGTCTGGGTGTATTTCAATGTTTGTGATGTCCTTCCCTGGTTACCATAGCACAGGGTATCCTAGTTTGGGACCAGGTCAGGTGATCGTGTTGTGTGGAAGTTACTTATTCATTTATTGAACCAGCCCACAGTTGCGCATCTTTCACGCTGCTAACTCCTCCGATCCCCTGTCAGTCTCGTCGATTGCCTTCCAGCCGCCTTTTTAATCTCATCAACCCGTCACGCAGATAACCTAACTATCAACCGAATGCCTTCGTCCACCGTCGCCTTCTTACTTCGTCTAACCGGATGCCTTGCAACGAGATGACCTGCCTGTCTCCATAAAACATTTTTTAATTAGTAAGACTAAATGTAAATGAGGGGAATGTAGTGTAAGTGGCAGACGCGGCTCCACAGAAGTAATTAAGGTCGCTTGTGGAGTCTCAGATTTAAATTAGCCAATATTATGTAGTGTGCTCTGTGCATTAGATTAAACTAGAATCGTTATTTTAATAGCGCAAGAATCGGCTTAGAAGTGGCGTTTGTCACCCTTGGCCCATGAAATATAACATCACGTTGAATTTTTATTGGTCTACAACTTACAAGTCGCAACTGTAGTTATTCAGCGGATATTAACTGTGGATATTTAATGTTGTTGCAAGTAACATGGATGAGATACCAAACAGTTATAAAATATAAACGTAATCATCTAATGTATAAAAATCTCGTGTGACAGCGTTTGTTATCGAAATCCTCCGAAACGGCATCATCGATTTTTATTAATTGTTTTGTGTATGGTGTGCAATAAAGAGTATTAATCTAATCTAATCTATATTTGGTAGGTCTGAGAATAGGTCATAGGCTAATTAATATGGCAAAACAGCGTTTGCCGAGTCAGCTAGCAATGTATAAAATACTTTACCAAACGCGATGAATTAATGAGTCATAAGTGAATGAGTCTCCTTGCACTTTCACTCCAACGCAGTTAAAACAGACAGCGATCACCGTATGCTATAAGGTAAGTTGAATATCAACCGCAAACTCGAGCGCACAAAACTGACGCTTCGAGCAGTGCCGGTCTAAATCGAAAACCCCGAAAGCTTTCAAATTGAGCTTCAAAACCGCTTCGACATTGGGGAAAACGTTGACGATATCAGTAACAGGTTCGTAGAAACTGTCTATACGGTCAGGTCCAAGTTTTATAAAACCCACCGTACTAATAGAACCAAACAGTTATCAGACCATACCCTCAAACTCATCGAAGAGCGGCGACAACTGAGGCTACAATCTTTGCGTGACGCATCAGAATATCGGCGCCTTAATGGACAGATCTCTGGATCTAAAAACCTATTTAGAGGCTATAAATTAGATCTCTGGATCGTTCAAAAGAGACTTGCGCCGCTTTAATACGGACCATAATGAAGAGGCTATTAAAAAGAAAAAGGGCTCTAAAGTCTTTTCTAGAGATCTGTCTATTGGCCAGAGCCGAGTCCCGAAGTTGAAGACCGACGATGGTAGCATCGTCTCGTCAGGTCCAGAGATTTTCAGGGAGGTCGAAAGATTGTATTGACAGTTATATACGTACCCACAAAAACCAGACAGGTCTAGCCCAAGACCTCCGAGCTAGACTAATATGGCTCTACACCGAGGACATTTCGGACACTTTCATTTGATTTGTGACAACAGCTGTCACAGAGTTTCATAGTGAGTTTTATTGAAGGAAAAGTTTGATAAAATTAGTCATATCTTTTGATTTAATTTACTTAATTTTAGCTAAAATTTCACGCTTTAAGTTAGGTGAGGTTAGTATTTGACATTAATTTCAACTTAATGGCTTTATCCGTTCCCGAGAAAAAGGTTCTTGACAGACAGACTGACAACAAAATATCAATCCTGTAAGTAATTCGATCTTTCTTTTGAGTTACGGAACCCTAGAAAGGAAAGTGTCATTACTCTTTTTCAGACTAAATCACACAAAACTAAAATTATACAGGACGGTTGGCACCTTTGGGGGCCGTCATATTTGTTCGGTGCTGTCCGCGTGCAGTCTAGACGCCATGACGAGGGGAATCACCTCAATTAGCTGCCCGACTTTGACCTTCGCTTCAGCTGACGTCACTCATTACCAGAATTAATAATCAGAGTTTTTTTCGCCTATTAGAGTAGTTGCGTGATGAAGTAAATCTTTTTTATGTAGACTACTTACGCCCCACTGCAGGGCACAGGCCTTCTGTTAGAGACGGAGTACGGCTTTAATCACCACGCGTGCGAACCGCGCACTGGTAATTTCAGGCGCCGAGGTAAGTGGACACCTCAGATACTCAGGTTTCCTTACGATGTCTTCCTTCACAGTTAGCGAGTGGCATTGCTACTATAACTTCACAAATGCACGTAACTCAAAAAACAAAGTCATTGGTACGGTAAATCATGCTTCTTTTTTATTAATATTGCTGATTTAGCAGCCTGGCATTCAGAAAATATGTTTTAGATAAGTTTGTTACAAAACCTAACAAAAGGTAATTTCCACGTAGAGGCAATTGCTTTCAATTTTTTAATTCTAAACAAGATTTGTTAACAATTGTTGGTTGGTTCTACTAAAAATAATGACGGAGAATATTTTTTTATATCTCAGGAAACGAAACGTAACGAAACTCATTAACGAAATTTTTGAAACTCAGAACATTGATGCAGTAATTACCAACTTATGAGACAGATATAGGACACTCACACCTAATGTTGATTGAATGATTATTTTACGACCACTTTATTTTGAAAGTTCTTCGGTCGTTGCCATTAGGTTCCATTGTTCTCAAAAGTTAATTTGTGTTGTGGCCCAAAAAGCGTCCGGTCGGTCGGTCATAAATCAATTTCGCTCAGCGAAAATAAATAGTTTTGTAATTCAATAACAATTTGTTTTCGCCGCAACGAAGTGGTTACGGAGCACTGGGTTTTATGTAATACTGCTTTGTGGCTACTGTGCGATCGATGGCCGACAAATGGGTTGCATGGAAAGAGCCTCTCCGAGCGACATACCTATGGACTCTAAATATCGGTTTCTATCTCTACGTTAATTATCAAGTATCTGTCTGGCGCTGTCATGATATTTGAGAGGCACGGGTATCATCATCATCAGCCATTTGACGCCCACTGCAGGACGTAGGCCTCCTTCGTGGGGAAGGGGGGTTTACGGGGGGCACGGGTATGAACCCGTGAATTTACTTACAAGGGTATTTGACTAAAGTAAGCTTTAAGGTATCTCTGTATTTGATTTTGTGTGTAAAGGAGTTTTTGTGGAAAAAAACATAGAATGTTTATCACGTGTTACATATATAGCCTAAGAGGTATACATTGGCCGGCGGCAGCGTTCCTTATTATTCGTCCATATGATTCGCTGACAGTGAGCCGTGATAATGTACCCAGTTTAAGTTTTCCATCTTATTTCGACACTCTAAACCTAACATCGCTCGAGTCAAAATAATTATTATAATATTAGGGGTTAAAGTATGAAATTGCCGTTTTATTGCAATAGGTTCTTTGAATTGACATAGAATCTTCATGGTTTGAGGTTTTCGAATGAAACTTTTTTCAAATGGTTTCTATGATATTCTTTTTTTAAAAAAATGTGAAACATTTGAATAAGGACTTTCAATTGTTTTTGTTATTCAATTTAGACAAGAAAGATGGATACTGCGAAAATTCGAGTGATTTTTGAATACGAGTTCCGACGCGGAACTAACGCGGCAGAAACAGCCCGCAATATCAATGCTACGTTTGGAGAGGGGTCTACTAATGAACGCACCGTGCGATTTTGGTTTAAACGCTTTTGTGATGGAAATTTCGACTTAAAGAACGAGCCACGAGGAAGACCGCCCACACCGGTGAATAACCATGAATTAAGAGAGATAGTGGAAGCCGACCCTAGTCAAACTACCCAGGAATTAGCGGCATGGTTTAACGTTACCTTACCCACAATATTGACTCACTTGCGTCAAATCAATAAAATAAAAAAATATGAAAAATGGGTGCCTCATAATCACTCGAATTTTCGCAGTATCCATCTTTCTTGTCTAAATTGAATAACAAAAACAATTGAAAGTCGATATTCAAATGTTTCACATTTTTTAAAAAAAGAACATCATAGAAACCATTTGAAAAAAGTTTCATTCGAAAACCTCAAACCATGAAGATTCTATGTCAATTCAAAGAACCTATTGCAATAAAACGGCAATTTCATACTTTAACCCCTATTAATAATTTATTAAAATAAGTATCTACAAAGTACTCTTGGTTTCAATGCATCCTCGACTGTGGCTAATCATAATTCACGTATTTTTGTTGTTATTTATTTATTCAGATCGGAGAATCATCAGCTTACAAATCATACTAGTTGAATAAAAATAGGTAACTATAAGCTAATAACAGATTATCGCCTACAGATATAACGTTACTAAAATATGTATGGAAAACATGCTTTGTCAAAAACGTAACTTACTGTAGACAATAAAACCAGCCAAGTGCGAGTCAGACTCGCGCAGAAGGGGGTTCCGTACCATTATCTATACAACATTTGAATATTTCAAGCGTCTACCTGTTACCGTTATTCATCATCAACCCTTTATGTCCCCACCAAGGGGCACGGGTCTCTTCCCTGAGGAAGGTATAGGCCATACTCCACCACGGGGGCCAAGTCCGGATTGGTGGAGGCTTGTAAACTAGTGGCTCGTCTACTGTCAGAAGTTGTCAAGCCGCCCTAAGGCCTCTGACTTGGCTTAACGACTGCCATCTATCGACGGCAGCCGGCACCAACAGCTTAACTTGCCCTGCGAAGCACGGAACCGCTCGGAAAAATGCCACTAGCGTTAGGCATAGACGGCGACCCATCCATGCACTGAACGCGCCCTGTGTTGCTTAACCATCGTGATCGTTTAAGATCACTCAGGCAGCCGGGGCTACGAGCGATTCCGTTATTAATATCCAGCAAAAAATGGCAAAATAATCACGTTTTTGTATGGGAACCCCCATTAAATATTTATTTTATTCTATTTGTAGTAATTGTTGTTATATCGGTAATAGGAATACATCATCTGCGAAAATTTCAACTACCTAGCTATCACGGTTCATGAGATACAGCCTGGTGACAGACAGACAGACAGACAGTCGGACAGTGAAGTCTTAGTAATAGGGTCCAGTTTGGCACATTTCGGGTATGGAACACTACAATGCACATAATTATATCTGAGCACCTATGATCGACCCGCAAAGAATGGCGCACTAATAAAACGTTATGAGCTACCTATCCTTTTTGCAGCAGTCAAGCTGTGGCGCTTGGCTCTACGCCTAAAAAGGTGGTCATCCATTAGGTCACAGAATCACAGTAAGCGTTCCATTGTGAGGAGTGTCTTTATTCCTTCCGCTGCCAACTCGAACTGATTCCACCGACGATCGGGGAACTTTTATAAAGGAGCCCCTTCCTCTGCCAACCTTTACAGACAGCCTTTCTATTTAGATTCGTAAGGTTAAAGCCATTTGTGATTCTATAGGGGTTGAACGATGAAAGTCCCTATTGATTTGTTTAATGGTTTAGTTTATAAGTTCTTATCTTCCGACTAACATATTTTAAGGCGTGAGCGGTGGTAGCTTAGTGGGTAGAACATTGGACTCGCAAGCGAGAGACCCAGGTTCGTTTCCCAGTGCGGGCATGTACCTATGACTTTGTTTTCTAAGTTTTGAACATTTGTGTAGTTACAGTAGTAGTACCACTCGCTAATTATGAAGGAAAACATCGTGAGGCACCCTGAGTGTCTCAGCTATTCACATACCTCAGCGCTTGAAATCGCCAAACCACAGTGGGCACGTGTGATGATTAAGCCCATACTCTCCCTGAGAGAAGGTCTGTGCCCTACAGTGGAACGTATATAGGTTGCTTGTGTATTTGAAGGGATTCTGATCTTCTCCGAGATACCAATTTCCGCCATGAAATATTGACATTTAGGTCATCAGGTCACTTTACACTACATATTGTATGTTGCGTAGGCCCTACATACTGTATTCCAGAGATGTAGAACAGGGTGGATTGGCTTTAAAGGAGAAGACGACTATACCTAACTTGGTCTCTACTTTTGGGCTGATTAGTTAGAAAAATTCACGAGCCAAAGAGTCTCTTCTGAAAATTCCGCCTGAAAATATAGTCCTGGGAATGACCCATCGCTAGTTACATGTTGGTTTTATCAAATTTTATCTGTATGTCGAAGTACAATCGCCTTCAAAGACATTACGCAAGTCACTGCATTAACCATTTCCACTGCAGCTGTATCACAATCAAACGCAAGTTATCCCGTGCAGGGTCCTGATTCTGTAAAGTTGATAACGTGTACTAGTACACATTTATATTGAACGTATTGATATAGTCTTTGCCATGTGATGAAAATTTAAACATTTATATTATTTCGTGCCGTTTCCCATGATGCATCTTTTTTTAGTATTTTGTGCCCTGAATGAAAAAAAAGACTAAAAAGACTATTTTATTGACCATCCGTCTGCCAAGGCCAATTTTCTCAGGAACTCATAAAGCTATCATGTTGATAAACGCCTACGGTCTACTGAAGGTGTAAAAAGTAAATATTGCAAAACAATTTCATCAAATGTTTGGTATGGAAGAGTATGCCTCAAGACAGAAAGGCGTGAGGAAGGCCTTTGCCCAGCAGTGGGACACAAACCCAGCAAACTAAAAAAATATGACCTTTTGTCACATTTTTAAGAAAGACATGTAAACAGATCACAGAAAAAGAAAAAAAAAATTACAGTAATTGTCGTATTTGGTTTTTCATATCATCAAACTCATATTAAATTCGATAGCATTAAAAAAATGTTACAAAAGGTTTCGAAAAACGTAAAAAATCTGACAAAATCTTAAATCTGAAAATTATTACTATGTAATTGTTTTACATTGAAAAAAATATGTTTATATGATTAGGTACAAACTTTTGCCGTCAGTTTGTTTATAGTGAATATTTATTTTAACTTCAGTTTGTAATTATTTGTCCGGAGCAGTTTTTGGTAATATGGGACCATTTATTAAATATCGTTTCATTCAGTCTTTTTCTCTCCATATAAACAAAAGTTAAGACAAGAAAGCTCGTCTATGTCATTTATTCTATAAATATCAATCTTTATTATCAATTTCTTGACTTTTTGATGACACAAAAGCCTAGTGAAATGAAACATACATACTTATATACATAAATTAAATATTCTTCTGTATTCGGGTAAGCAGAGAGTGAAGAAGCAAAAGAGTTGGTCAGTACCTCGAAAAGTAACAAACGTGGTTTCTATGCATTATTAAATTTACAGAATTAGGATTCAGCGAAGTTAGTCCACGATTAGCCAAAAGCGCGATGCTTCTTGCTGCAGTTGCTGTCGGGAGCAGTCGGGGGCAGTCGGGAGCGTTCGGGCCAGTGGAAATGGAGATAGCTACTGGTTTAATTAAACTTCTTGTCATAGCACAAATTCTAAGTCTGCTTCTTGCACTGTACTGAGTAGTGAGACGTTATAACTTCACAAGAGTTTAAACAACTTATTAACACACTATTTACTATTTATTTATACATTTCGTACTGTTTATTTATACACATACATAAGCTCACGAATGCATCTCAGAGGGGTAGGCAGGGTCCAGTATTTGCCATTATTCTACTAGATAGATAGATAAGAAGTTTATTTGCCCAACTACTTTCATTATTATTTGTATTTATTTACCTTCTAAAGATTATGCCAGTAAAATACTCAGACATCTTTGCTATAAATTGGTACACAAAAATAAACAAAACGAAAATTGTATCTTTTAGTAGGCCGGTCTAAATGTGCATGCGTTGCAGTCGATTCAGGAACTATTTGGGGCTGTCTGCTAAAAGCCCACTCATTCAGGCAGTTTTATGCCTGGCAGGGTAGGTAAGTGCCACAAGGAAAATTTTACTTATTACTTACTAGGAAAGCAACTGCACTAGGTACATCCTTATAGCCATCCTCAGCACAAAAAGATTAAAAGTTTGCCCTCTTATGTCCAATTTTTTCGTACATGTCAATTAATGTTATGTTTCAGGATAGGTATAGTCACTCTCGTTTTGAGAGAAGGCATATGCATATGCCCTGCAGTGATAGATACAACTTCTTACGTTATCTCCAAAAATAGCTTAGCCTTGCAAGGATTACACGATACGCCTATACAAACTGCAAACGGAGTAATTCTTTGAGTTGGAAGATAGCAGTCTAGACTAGCCAAGAAGTGTCTATTGAGCAAATTATGACGAATTATGACGCCGAGACGTTAATCTGAGAAAATACCCGTAGAGTTAGGAAAAAAAGACATCAGTTTATGAAGGTGTTAAGTAAAATTTTTTCAATATTTCTTTTTTTGCAAAAATGAAGAATCTGAAAGTCGATTTTGGCAATCCTGACAATGAACATTGTATCATCGTACATACACAATATATATTTTGCTTGTATACTCAGTGTAACATGTTAAGATAATGCTGTGTTTTTCTAGTTAAAATAAACATTTTCTATTATAAATTGATCATTTTACGTTGGTTACATTCCCCATCGTATTTAGATAGATAGATAGATAGAATATTCTTTATTATACACAAAGATTACATTAATAATATTCATTACATTAATAGTATTTAATAATATTCGATTGAATTATTTCCAACACGGTACATTGAATATACGATGCAAACAAGTAAATTTTCCTTTGACATTATTCGGCAAAAATATCTGATGCATTTTTGAGTAAATAGGAGCTAGGAGCAGAAACGGAATGAATTTTCCTAAAAAATATGTGCCATAGTTTCGGCGTAACAAGCTGCTTCCAATCAGGCTAGTGAGACTGTCACGTACGTTTTCCACAATCAGCTCACCTAGTTGTTGTTTACGAGCACCAATTTTTTGACGTTTTATTAAAATACATGCTACTACAGGGTGACTTTGAATTCGTTCCTCGTTGTTAAAAGGGACATTCTAATTATAATTGAGAAACATATGGTGCTAGATTTAAAAAAAAATACGCGTAAAGAAATTTTTTTTTATACCCAAAATTACTTCACTTAAGTGTAAACGAACAATTTCTTAAAACTTATATTATTTTATTGCTTAAAAAAAGATTCGCCAGTGTCGATAATAATTAAGTCACCTACAATAAACAATAGCATAAAATTATCTTTTTTTTATAATCTTCGGCTATCCGCAGTGGGCACGCGTGATTACTAAGTGCATATACACACACTCTCTCTCTCTCTCTCTATCTGAGAGAAGGCCTATGCCCTGCATATATAGGGACGTATATAGGCTACATAAACCTAAACATAAACAATGATGTCCTAGTCCGGTTACCATATCATATGGTTTGGGCCGGGATGAGTGAATGTGTTGGATGAAAATTATTACTCATATATATAAAGTCACTTAATGCGAAAGACTAAACCTGTATTTCAGTTATGGTACAATATTTTTCAAAATACTTTATTTCAATCCTTATCCTTGAAGTAAGCTCCAATCTGTCGGGCGTACATCTGCTAAGTGCCGGTCGACAACACCGATATAATGCTTGACAGCGGCAAAACGTCCGGCACACAAACATCAGCCATTATGCGCGGACCGAGTGTCCGATAGATAGAGCGTAACGATAAGGTTATCGCGGGGCCTTGTCTGCGCAGCGCCTCGCGACACGCGCCGGCGATACCACGCCGCGGTGATTTGATAAGTGGCGATGGACTAAAGAGAGAGAGAGACTTTTAACAGTCTCATATAAATAGTCCATCGACAGATATACCCACTATAGTATTTTATAATGAATAGTTATACACTAAATCCTAGTTTGGGAGCCAGGGCACAAATGTAACACTTTGTATAAAATAAAACTTCTTTATTCTCTTTCTCATCCTCATCCTCATCCTCATCCTCATCCTCATCCTCGTCCTCGTCCTCGTCCTCGTCCTC
This sequence comes from Yponomeuta malinellus, assembly GCA_947308005.1. NCBI lineage: Eukaryota > Metazoa > Arthropoda > Insecta > Lepidoptera > Yponomeutidae > Yponomeuta > Yponomeuta malinellus. Next base: position 307,002 of record OX371007.1, on the reverse strand, counting down.
GTCCTCGTCCTCGTCCTCGTCCTCGTCCTCGTCCTCGTCCTCGTCCTCATCCTCATCCTCATCCTAATCCTCATCCTCATCCTCATCCTCATCCTCATCCTCATCCTCATCCTCATCCTCATCTTCATCAGCATTCTCATTCTCATTCTCGTTTTCGTTCTTATTCTTATTAAACGGGTCTGATCGCAATTATTTATTAGGTAAAATAATTAACAAATATACCTAACATATAATCGTGTTTAAAACCGTTTAATATATACCTATATATACCTACTGACGGTTCTTCGATGAATGTGAAGCATTAACTGTCGGTATGCTGTATTGAATGGTCATAGATAAGGTCAGAGTTGTTCCAGGAGCAAAAATGGCATGCCTTAAGAAGGCCTTTGTCCTACAGTGAAGGAATGCAGGCTGGTTGATTACGTTATTATGTTTTGGAAGAAACAACAGAGATTCAAGTGGCAAGTGGCAATTTCTAGTTTCAGTGTAATTAACGGGATGCAGGCGTGATTTTATGTATATATGTGTTCTCAGTTAGATAAAGTATTAAGCATTACATCTAAATTACATCTAAAATAGATACTTACATAATATCGTCATCATATGCATTTGTGTCCATTACGGACGATTTAAGCAGTGCCTAAGAGTTTGACAGTTTTTCGAATGACTAAAAAGTCCGATTCTAGAGCGGCAAGCCCTACTGCATGTAGGGCTATAAAGAAATGTCCGGAGTTGGGTCGGTACGGATTTGGTGCCTCCTGGTTCTCCAGGTCTTGCGGCGTTACATAACAATCAGCCTATAAAGGTCCCACTATAGGGCACAGGCCTTCTCTCAGGGAGAGAGTGTGGGCTTAATCACCACGCGTATTCACCGCCAATTAGCGATTTCAATCGCTGAGGTATGTGGCTGCCCCAGACGCTCGCGAAGGTTGAATTTTTAATCAGCCGGTTTCCTCGTGATGTTTTAATTTATAATAATTAGTGAGTGGTATTGTTACTCAAAATAAAAAAAATGCACTTGACTTACAAAATCGTTGGCATAGGTATGCCGAGATTGAAACCTAAGATCTCGTAACTAGTATTTTAAGTTACCACCGTACCGTGAGGTAACAAACTCTTCAGTATATCAGCTTTGTTAGTTGTATCGTATACTTGTGCTAAATCTACAGCATCTTTTGCCAACATGTTAATAACGGAATGAATTTACAGAATTAATTTCGTTTCATGGAAATCACAATTTGAGCTCCGCAATAAGCGTTGTCAAACGCAAAGCAACGCATAATAGTGAGCCTTTGATCATTATTTCATTTAAAGATAGAGGCACAATCGACCTACACATCGGCTCCTCCAATGTAGCTCTTGTGCAAATGATAAAAATGCTAGTTTCGAATAAAATGGGTAGCCGTTAGATTCACTGTAGTACTGCGCACGGTGTAATAGACTGTGTGAGGCTACCCGCGAAGCCTCATTAGGATTTGTTCAGCCGACGGAGCGTAAAATAACTTTCATGAGTACATTATTAATTCGAGAGCGAAAAATCCATTAGAGCATACCTCACGCGGCCGGTACTAATCCGCAACCGCTCCAGTATCCTGCGTCAGACAGAACGCCATTTCTAGATGGACGAACCCTCTCAAACAGAGTTTTTGATGTCTACTCAAAGCTCTCTACCTATCGAGTTACTCGTAAGTACTTTTTAATCAGGTCTAAGGAAAAATATTATTAAAAATGGAGATGTATTGGTTTATACTGCTTGTGGCGAAGAAATAAAACGTGAAAAAGCATGAGCCCGTCGTTTATCGTGCTTCGATTATGATGATGAGAACTAATAACACTCAGTAGACGTTCTGTTCATTCCTACTCGTATTAAGTTTTGTTTCCAAAGGGGGATCAGAGTGCTTTGCCAAATAATTAAAACGTTTTCTTTATTTAAATTTCAATACTAATACTTATGTTTGTTTTACGCCAGCTGGAGTCTAATCCTAGTATCGGATGCATAAATATTTTTTTTAATTTTTTTATGGAATAAAAGGGAAGCCTTTGCCCAGCAGTGAGACACAATCCTAGCTACTTAAAAAAACTCTAATTAAGCCCATACTCTCTCTCTGGGAGAAGGCCTTTGTCCTGCAGTGGGCGTCAAAGGGCTGATGATGATTTTTATCATTCTTCAGGTTTATAATTGCTCAGTAAAGTCGGTCTTATGTAGGCTACTACTTCACTAACCGCTGTTTCTTCAGTGAGAATTTTAAAAGGCAATTGCTTAATTATTTATACGCCTAACACATATTTGACAAATCAGAAGAGGTAGATAATGTTTAAATATTTACTACAAGCCATCCTGGCGAACTTCGTGCCTACCCGTCTGTAATGCAGGCGTGAGTTTATGTATGTGTGTATGCGGGCATGTACCTATGACTTTGTTTTCTAAGTTATGTACATTTGTGAAGTTATAGTAGCAATACCACTGGCTAACAGTGAAGGAAAACACCGTGAGGAAACCTGAGTGTCTGAGCTATTCACATACCTCAGCGCGTTGGGCACGCGTGGTGATTAAGCCCATACTCTCTCTCTCTCTCTCTGAGAGAAGGCCTGTGCCCTACAGTGGGACGTATATAGGCTGCTTATGCTTATACTGTGCTAAGATTGAATCAATATTGATTTGCTAACCGCACATAGACTGGCCGGGGTGCGTGGCGCCAGTAATTTGTCGCTAAAGTAAAGCTCGGGGTCGACAGTTGGATTTGGAAACTAATTATTCTCAATTTGAGTCGGGACCGTAGTGTCCAGGGCCCCGCCCCGCCCTCGCCTCGCCCCCACCTCGCAGCCGCCCTTAGCACCCGGAGCGGGCAGTTATAATATTATTTAAATTGCTCTCCTCCGACTTTCTATTGCGGAAAATTCTATCACGTGCCCCTATTTATTTTTCTCGTAGTGGAATTTTTTTGTTGGCGAAGACAATAGCTTAATAACTTGGATAAGGCGAGTAGTTTTTAGGGTATTTTAAGGACGTCTTCTTACGACCCTTCATCGTGATTATTAGTGATTATTTCGTGCCACATAACTGTGTTCATTGATAAAAGTATAATTATTCCTTATTGTCGTCTATTATAAATAAAATGAAAAGGTTATAAATTATTGTTCTTACTAGCAGTTACTTTCACTTCGACTCGACGTTCATCTAATTTCGGTTTTTCCATCCTCCAATTTTACTGTACTATCGACAACAGGTCAACCCTTACATTTTTATTGCACAATCGTCCTTAACGTAACCTATTAAAATGCACGTATCTAAAAACTGGATGTGCTGTCAGCTGCACTCTATTTTAAGGTGTTCCAAGTAGCACTAGAAAAAAAAAAAAAATCTTTTTTTACAGATCCAATCAGAAAAAAATTGTCAGTACAATCTTTCAATCATGTTAATAGTGATTTTTAGGACCCAAGGCCGTGAAGCTAAGGCAAAAGACCTAGGACTAGATAGCATTAACGCCAGAAACGGCCGTTGTTGGCATATACGCTATCTAGTCCCAGGCTCGTGAGGTCTAGATTTTTGTCATAGGTCCTAAAAATCACTTAACATGATTGAGATATTGTACTGACACTTTGTGCAAATTTGATCCGTAAAAAAAGATATGATTTTTTTTTTCATTGGTGGTCGCTAGTTAGCTCACTGGATCCCCTCAAGTTACTAATTTACTTCCTGGTATACAATGTAGTGTTTGGCCAACACTGAACACTGATATTCATTAAGCAGAACTTAAACTCTTTATGTTAAAATAAATTTCTAATTTCTGGGACTGCGGAAAAGTGAGCGTAATTCAGTGACTGATAGATACATATATATCTTGATAGATTACAATATAAACTACTATACTCTATTGTTTACATCCCATAATTATTACCGGCGAAATAGCTGGACACTCGTCGGTGTGATTATCTGAGTAATTACCGAATTATCGGCGGCTATCGTGACAAACTATTATCGACACGCTTCAGCGGTGTCGATGTGGGCTCCAACAAAATGGTGTGACGTTTTCAAAGGGACAAAACGTAACAGATAATGTGGCATCACGCAAAGGGTTCCGCGAACAGGGGTTAGGTATTTGAATAAAACTTTTGTGATTATAGGATGAAGTAGCCGCCCAAAAGCCAGAAGAGGTGACTTGGCAAAAAGCTGACTTGGCACATGTTGTTCTGCTGTATTCATGCTAAGTCAATAAGCTGACTATTTAACTTCTTGAAGAAAACTGACTTTGAAAACACGTAATAATTATTTTTGTTTCAATTTTTGTTTTTTCAAAATTTTATCAAAAACCAAAAAAAAAAGTATTTATGAAATCAGACATTGTGATAAGGAATTATCGTTAAACATCATAAAAAATACGAATTAATTGAGAACTTCCCCCTCTGATGTCGGGTTAAAATAGTGTTCCTTCAGTGTTCATAACGAATTTTATAATCTAAAACTTTTCAGACTCTTTTGATAAAATACGTAAATCGTTACCGTTAGTGTTTAGTGTCTTTTTATTTTCATATTTTATTTTTTTAGGGGTTTCATGTGTTCATTTCACCCAAATGTATAAATTATCTTGAAATAAGATATAAATATCTAGATAAAATCTGAACTAAATCACACAAGAGAATCACTTGTCTTGGTTTGTACCCTGTACCAGGCAACGATATGACAAACATGGAAATATACCCAGGCTGAGGCTATTTGACGTTAATAATAATTTCTTAATAAATGACCAGTAATGAAGTATACTTACAACTTGATCCTAGGTTGCAGCGTTACTAGTATTGCTAATAATAATGTTATATGAAATATCAGACATAGTCCGACCACTCCGAATTGCGACTGGTCTATTGATTGTCCACTGCTTCTTAGTAAATTAAAGTTCAAGTCTCTCATAGGTTAAGGCAAAGTAACCCAGTGTCCTGTCTGGACAGGGTCTCAACAAGGTAAAGACTAAATTCATATTTGTGGAGAGTCCGTTATAGCTAAAATAAAGTGGTGAAGAGCGTTGACATTGACTTGCTTAATTCTTCCGTGGTTAGTCTGAAATATAAACTTAGTGTTTTTTTTTATGCAATGATTATTAGTTATACAATATTATATATGTCGTGGCGAGCGAGGCTTCCACAATAGTGTAAACAAACCATAGAGATGTCCATAGATTACTTGAACGAAACGTCAAGCGATGACAGCTGTCAAACATCGCTTGGGTGTGGTCCGCTCTTTGTCTGTGGTAGTATTGGTCTGTGGCAGGTTTGTTTTGGTCAGGACATGACATTTTGACAAGACTACTTCCTCTCGCCACGTTTCCTAATTTAACATTATTGTGACAATCCCTGTTACTTAAGCTGTGTAATTGTTAATTTAGATTAAACCTATTTAGTAGAAGACGACTGACGAGTTATTTCTAAGCTCCATCAAAATGGCTGACGACAGCATCGAACATGAATCGCGCCCGGATCCTGGCCCTGAAAGTCCCCCCCCCCCCGTCATATGCCAGATGATCGCGTTTCCTCTAATCTGTTGCTTATGATTGTGTTTATTCCTCTATACTGTATTTATTTGTAAGTGGAGACCTGTACTGTACGTCCCTTAAAATAAAATATATAAATAAATACTGCGATCGCCAACCCGCCTGCCAAGCGTGGCGATTATGGCAAAACCCTTCATAGTTCGGAAAACCATGAAAGAGGCATGTGTCCTGCAGTGGACGTCAAATGGCTGATGATGATGATGATGATGCTTTGGCTTTATAAATTCATATAGCCTATGACACTCGCGAATGGTGAATCGATTGAGATATTATTTGTCAAATCTGTCCATTGGTTAAAGAGTCACGAGGGAACATAGAATCCGACATACTTTCATACATACATACGAGCCAAACACATTACCTTCCCTTCTTTTGGGCTTCGCCGTAGTCGGGTAAATAGACCAAACCATTCGGTCTATTTGTAAAATAAAGCGTACAAAGCAATATTGTAGTAACTAAGTAAATCCCACGGCCTTTATTCTTAAGTTTAAAAACACGGAACCCCAAAAAGTGTAACTTCCCGGGTTCTATCAGTTTATTGTAGACGTTATCTCGTTTAGTGTAAACTGTGCAGTAAACTCCCTGCGGGCGCGTTTGCGAAGCCCGCTCGTTCGCCGTAATGGCGGATTTCGCGCGGAGCCGTCTTTGCGAACGCACTCAATACGTTCGCACGCCAAAACCACTCTTATTGATGATACGCTAGGGTGTAACTCGTGTGCAAGTTGCGGATAGTGTGGTCGACACGGCATTTCGTTTAAGCGTGTAATGTTATGACATGTTGTAGCTCGCGCTGGACATTATATAAAATGTTATCTGCGGTCCGCGGCGCTGGACAGCGCCCGAGTCGATCGCGCCCTTTCATCATCAACCCATTATGTCCCCACCGAGGGGCACGGGTCTCTTCCCTGAGGAAGGTATAGGCCATACTCCACCACGGGGGCCAAGTCCGGATTGGTGGAGGCTTGTAGACTAGTGGCTCGTCTACTGTCAGAAGTTGTCAAGCCGCCCTAAGGCCTCTGACTTGGCTTAACGACTGCCATCTATCGACGGCAGCCGGCACCAACAGCTTAACGTGCCTTGCGAAGCACGGAACCGCTCGGAAAAATGCCACTAGCGTTAGGCATAGACGGCGACCCATCCATGCACTGAACGCGCCCTGTGTTGCTTAACCTTCGTGATCGTTTAAGATCACTCAGGCAGCCGGGGCTACGAGCGATCGCGCCCTTTGCTTACTCGGAATGTGAATCTTTATATTGATGAAAATGTGGACCAGTTTCCTTCGTCATTAAATTGGAATTCGCTTAAGCCATTTTATAGAGGGATAATAAAAATTCAGCTAAAAATTTTACGGCAGGTTTATTTTTTGCTCACTTGCGCAGGACTTATGTTAACCGAAAAAACTTGTAGTATATGTCACGTTTAACAAATAAATAATCTTTATCTTCTAAAGAATTGAGGTATTACCTACTTAGCTAAGTTAATATACATGTGGTAGTTTGTTAAAACACTGAACTTTTTTGTTATATACTTCAGTCAGAGGGTCTTCTGTCTGTAGTTTTATGTAGGTCATATTAATTCAAGCAGGCTTATACCTTTGTTTATGTAATAGTCTATTTTATTTTATTCTATTAAACTTGTAAAATCTATCGCATCGATATAATATCTATAATGATATTTTATGTAGGTTTATTTTATTATTTGAAATAAGAGACCTGAGCCATATTATATTTTGCTGTATGCATGTTTAACTTTTATTTTATTACTGTCCAAATACTATGTTGTGATATATTTAAGTTCACCCTGAATGGACCACTGTGCCCCAAGATACAATTAAATTTAGTTTGGGGTTCAGAGTTACTTTATATGTTGTTAATGTTCGTTCAGCTCAATAAACATTTTTCATTTTCATTTTTCGTTTTCATACCAAGCTTACATGAAGTAGACGGTTTAATATCAGGACGATATTAAAAATGTGAAAAATAAACCGAGATGAAAGTAGGTTGTTGAGACGGTATTAAGTTTCGGGGAAGCGACGGCAGGATATCGATAAATAATATTAAAAACGCAGCCTAAGCCGCGTAAGAGGTACAGCATATGCAAACCAGAACAGAAGCCTTGTTGTTTCACAATCGGATTAACTACGCTTACCGCCAATGATGAAATTCATGAACAGCGTCCTTAAGTAGCGTTCTGTTAAAAATCAGAAATGTGTTGTAACGGAAATATAAATTGTAAGCTGTCTTTGATTCGAGTTTGTAATGGAAAAAAGGTAAAGAAAAACCATATTTTCGACTCCAACCATCTTTTCTTAAATTACAAGTTGCTACGAAAAAATATGATCTCATGAGAGGCATTGTATTGAGGGCTTAAAACGCAAAAACATTAGTTAATTTTATTACAAAAGTAGGAATACGTTATTGTTGCGGCCAAACACATATTACTGATTCGAATGCTTCTGGTATGGTTTTTAATTGTCATATTCAAGGTCACGACTTAAAAGGTTAATAACGGACATCGCAATTAGACCCGTTCAATATGTGACCTTCGTGAATCATTTTTGTAAATTAGGTCAGGTTAATACTTGACCCCAGTCAGGCCTGATGGTAAACGATGACGGGGTCTATGTCACGTGTTTACCTGAATAAAAGTACCAGCCACACTTTGTGGAGCAGCGTGCACCTGCAGCAGTACCCGCGCCGCGGGGACCCGCACGCCTACGCCACGCGGGGCGAGCAGAGACTGGCTGCAGTAAGACCAAGACAGGTAAGTCCACGTCATGGGAGGAAGTACTCGTTTATAACAAACTCCCGGAAGATATTGTTAGCGTATGCACTGAGTTCACTTTTAAAATAAAAAGGAAAAAAACTGGCCCAGTGCATGTCGGGCCACGCGCAGTGTAGGGTTTCGTAGAAAGAATTCAATTCAATTCAATTCAAATATTTTTATTCATTGTAAAAACAGAATGTTTACTTAATGAACGTCAAAGTTGTTAGTTTCACAATTAATCGATTATGCGGAGAAGAAGCTAACAAAGAAACTCCACATTTATTCTTTTCAAAGAGGGGGTTTTATCTGCTTTACAAAACTAAAAACTTGAAAAATATAAAAAGTTGACAAAGATACCGTTCAATTGGTGGCCTTCTTGCTTATAGCAATTTCTTGCAGACAACCGACGATGGAGAGTTGCTGAAGGAAAAGTGAAACGGGCAGTCGGTGCAAATATTAATATGGATTTACATACTTATGCTTAATAATAATTTACTCACATAAACCTTTACATACTGTATGTATAAGAATTATAAACCCATAGTTTAGTAAAATTATTTTATTAAGTAATATCAGTCTTAAGGAAGGCCTACATTATCTCGCTGAAGTTCCAGTAGGTAAGGTCCTGCCTGCTGAGGTTTTAAATTTAATGGTTCTAATTGAATAATTCATTAAGGTTTTCTTAAATAAATCTCTGCAATCCGGTTTTTAAAATAAAAACTTCTTCTTGACCTCATAGCCAGTGATACTAGCGTTGTAAGTAAATTTAATTGATACCTCGTTTGTCAAAATCGCTTAAACCACTTGGTGTCTGCGTAAATTTGCTCTTTTCTTTAGTGTTTAATTGAAATTTCTTCAGATTTCTTTAAGAATAAAGAAGCAGACAGATGCTAAAAAAACTGGCAGAAAGTTAAATAACTATTTGAGTTCATCCTTTTGATGTTGACCTTTTGCGGTAAAATGTGTTTATTTCCACTAAAAGACGCAGGAAATATTTAATTTCTGAAAATCCGGTTCGGTATGGATTATTCTAGTTATTTCCCGACATTTCTTCTAAAAGAATATAAGCCGAGTAATAGTACAAGGGCACGTAGACTTGCTACGTCGTAGCTAATGTCATTTGCTACGTGCTACGCCGTAGCGCTACGAGCGGCCAAAACGAAAATTATGAATGGCGTGTGTACATTATGGATTAAGCTTTGACGCGGCATGTTTTATTATAACTTTCGCGCTGGTGTATTTTCACTCTTGTTATTGAAGGCATAAGGTGTACTATACTTGGAGCTTGAACAGTACATTTTAATAAGTCATGTTAATACAATCCTACAGTGCAGTGCAAAACTATGTCGTGTAACTGTTACAGTTACGGAACAATTTTAACTTTCAAATTCAAACACATTTATACCACGATAAAATAAAATATTGAAGAGCGTTAAAACTTGTTCGAAAGCACAGATGGAATTTGCAATCAAGCAACTCGTGTAACCCATTTACAACATTTCGAAATAAATAACGCATGCGATGGAAAAAGCCAGTTGCGACTGCGCGCTCACATCTCCCTAACATGTCCCAAAAATTATAAAAAAAATTATGAGCATAAAACATTTCTTCTTAAATTAACATTAAACATATCATATCCCCACTCCCCAACCAAGTATGGCATCCGTGGTTAACGGGAACGCGACGCGAACTACGAGTGTAACATCATAGGGGCTAGTTGTCCAAGCGCCGTTGGACGGGCCCCTTATACAAACTGTATGTTAAACCATGGGAATAAGTCCCTTCTTTCTCTCTCCAAGAGAAAAAGTATAAACTGCAGTTATATATCTGGTAAGTGGTAAGCGGTTGTAGCCTAGTGTTAGCGGTGGTAGCCTAGTGGGTAGAACATTGGACTCGGAAGCGAGAGACCCAGGTTCGATTCCCAGTGCGGGTATGTACCTATGACTTTGTTTTCTTAGTTATGTACTTTAGTGAAGTTATAGTAGCAATACTACTCGCTAACGGTGAAGGAAAACATCGTGAGGAAACCTAAGTGTCTGAGCAATTCACATAACTCAGCGCTTGAAATCACCAATCCCCGGTGGGCACGCGTGGTAATTAAGGCCACACTCTCTCCCGGAGAGAAGGCCTGTGCCCTACAGTGGGACGTAAATAGGCTGCTTATGTATGTCTATAGGCTGACTATGTATGTATGTAACTATATTGTCTATTGTCAAAGACCGGCAGTACTCTTTTGCATTTAAATTGAAAGTGGTCAAACTGTTGTTAAATCATAACAAATATTTTTTTTTAATTACTATTGTTACTTGGAGATTAGAAGCTCATTTTATTTTAACTGCAATATTAAATTTGTATTTAGGGCATGACTTCTACTGACTCTTGTTCGGTTTTTTTTGTAGGCATTTAAAGCTTATTATAAATCTTATTGATAGAAATTATAAAACTTTTTACCGCTGAGATCGCTCAGCTATATATTTGTGCGATACTTTAATACGGAGTTAAAACCCAATATAGTTACCAAGTATGCCTAATGAATCCATTGCCGCGTATTATTCTGTTATCAGGTGTAAATGATCCCACTAGCGGAAGTGGTTGCCCCGCCCCGCGCCCCCGCCCGCCCCGCATGCCCGAGCGGATTGATTGATGACAGTGCCCCGTGCCCCCTGCGCTTCCATCACACAGCAGAACGACAGCTGCAGCTTGGAAATGTAAGACATAACTGTGAGATATGTGGTTACCACTAGGGGGCAAAATTCCTAAAACTCCACATTTATTCAATATGTTTTGGTAAAATTTTATATTTTTATGAAAATTCAAAATTGTAAAACAAAAGTTAGGGTAAATAACAAACTCTTATTGATGTGTTTCAGAAATAGTGCATTTTTATGGTTCCGTAGACAACAAAGAACCCCTTAGTTCGCTATGTCCGTCCGTCTGTCTATTTGTATGTCTGTCTGTCCGTCTGTCTTTCCGTGGCCTAGCTCAAAGACGATTAGTACGAGAAAGCTGAAATTCTGTATAGACATACATATTACTTACTCCGACAAAACGTTAGAATAAAATGTTAACAATTTTTTTTAAGTGTAAATTTTTGTCCCCCTCCCTGTCTAAACGGTTGATTGTAGAAACGTGAAAAATTTCAGGGTACTAGCACATACAATGACCTTAAAAGGAAAACTATCACTACTAAGCAGGCTATACAAGTTAGCGACCAATTTATAAAAGGAAAATTCCGTACTAAATCCACTAAAAATTATGATGATGAAGTGTTAAGTCCTGTAAAGTAGATAAAACCCCCTCTTTCTACGGAACCCTACACTGCGCGCGTCCGCGGCTCAGCACAGAGATGATAAGTACTAGAGAGCTGAAATTTGGTAAATAGTACCTGGATGAGCTTTGCTCGGTATATTTTTTTTTTGTTAATCGTGTTTTTTGGAAATTATATTTAGATATGATGAGAAAAAGGGGAAAGAAAATGAAAAAAAAATCGGACAAGAGACAGGCTCGAACCGGCGTCTTCTGGTTTCGGGACCGCTCAATTTCCCACCGAGCTATTACAACCTTGTAGATGGTGGCGAAGTTGACCTTCGTATTCTAACATTATTGTAGCAGTTTTTCACTGCCTAAAAACACTGATAAAGCAACGTTTTCTAAAAATTAAACCTAGCTAGATCAATTTATAGCCTATATATATATATATATATACATATACTATATATATGTATATGCTCGTTTAAAGGTATTAGATATACATATTCATTACACCGACAAAACATTTTGAAAAATAAGCTTTTTTAGGATACCTGCCTTACACTTCAATTAGGGATGCATTTTTCTCGCCTACACCACAGTGTGGGGTATATTTTGATTTAGGTTCTATTTACGAAATATTAAGCTTTATAGCACAATTTTTTGTCAGAGTAGGGCGTCTCTCAATCATGCTAATAGTGATTTTTAGGACTCGTGGCCGTAAACCTAAGGCATAAAACCTATAACTAGCGGCCGTTTTTGACGTAAATGCTGTCTAGTCCCACGTTCCTCACCCTAGGTTCTTTGGTCCTCATCGGTCCTAAAAATCGCTGTTAACATGATTGAGAAATTGTGCAAACACTTTTTGCAACTACGATCTGTAAAATAAGATATGATTTTCTTATTCATTGGTGGCACTAGTTAGCCCTCTGGATCGCCTTAAGTTCCGAGAGCAACTTCTGTGGTGCTTGCTTAGTGACGCAGTATCGCAGTAATGCATGGATGTGGAACACGAATGTGCGAAGTGGGGGTGCTGACCCAATAAAGAAATTCTAGATAGACAAGTTTCCACCGTTACCTTGCTAAATTATTCCTGGTAGCCTACATTTTTAGGCATCGATTTTCTGCTCAAACACCTTAAGACTTCTTTTAGACTTGTTTATTATTCGAGTCTGAACTTTGTTATTTATTTATTTTCTTTTTATTGACAGAGAACATTATCCAAGTTTTGTTAGTAGCAATAAATATAGAACTTAGCCTGTTGTTAGTATTTAATATCCAGCAGTGATTTGGTACGTCTCATTAAGACCCAAATCAGTGGATTATCCAGCCGTGATGCAATCGCGCTCAGAATGCTATTGCCGCTTTCGCAATTCTGCTTAGTAATGACGCTGATTCCTTTCGCCAGATGGCGTCAAAACCATCCACTTGGGCCTCGGCAAATATTGACGAGGCGAGGTTATACTTCGAGAATTAACGAATTATTTTACTGCGTATTTTTAGAATTGATGAATGAAGTTGCGATTTGAGCACAATGGAGAACTTGCAAAAAATATTTTGATCCTATTTGAGAGGCCGTGTTAAAAGATAAATAATCGTAATAATTTTATTTCTCCGCCACTAATACTTGCTATCGAATTTCATTCATAATATAAGCTATCGAAAAGTTATTCAAGTCACTAAAACATTCCAAACGAATCCGGCATAAGCTCTGCTGTGACCTCATAAGTGTGAATGGCGCCCTATAATGTTTGGAGCATTGGTGCCTAGTGAAGGATTTGCAATGGTTCATATCTGTAATACTTTGATTTTTAATAAACAATTTCTATTTTTCTATTTTATTTATCAATATTTGACATATCCTTAATAATATTTTTATGTATCTAAACCCTTTCACAAAACTTTAAAAATTCATTGATTAATTCTAAATCTAATAAGCTTTTGATTATCAGAGTAACATCATTATTGGAAAAAAAATCTATTGTTTCATTTTTTTCCTATATATTTTATGATATTAATACAATGACATTCCAATCTAAGTTTAATGCAAGTGCCCACTTCATGCAAACATTTAAGTATTATTGAAAAAACAATTATGAACCAATCCGCCTGTTTGCATACTAGTAAAACTCCTCAAAATAGTTTGCTTTCTTCACAAAGCCTTTATTTAATTCTAAACTGAATAATCCCTCCTGTCGATTGAGCCGTCAAGCTCCGAGGACCTGTCACCAATATCTCCGCCATTAGCGGGCAGTACTAGGGACATTAGTCGCTCTAATCGCGCTCTCGACGACCCTTCCTCTACAATACCGCCGGAACTGCGGTCAAGGACAGGGCTATAATTTTCCATAGGGATGCTTGTCTCCCTCAGGTTTGGTAAAATATGCTGTAGAAAGTTTGACGTCACACAATTTGTATTTGCGTAGTTTGTATCAACAAACCGAACCCAAGTAACCAAATCTGGGATGTATTAGCAAAGTGCAAGATAAAAAGTACCCGAAACTGGCATGCGCGCATGCAACGGACTAATGAATGCTGGTGAAGCGAAAGAGATCTGTCAGGACCGTGGAAAGTGGCTGACCCTGGTCCTTGATTACCCCTCCGGGATACAGGCGTGAGTTTATGTTATTTCGTTTTAAATAAAAATAAGCAGTCTGGAATAACACTTTTTTTGTCCTGTGAAAATACACATAAAAATTTCCACGGGCCACTGCTATGTTTGATATAATTTGCAATTGTTAACAGTAACATCGCTTGGATAATGTATTAAATATTGTCCCATTACCCCATTATCTCTCTCTTTTTCTAGTAGACAACCACTGGTCATGTTTAGTTAACCTACACCACTCAGGTAATATGTAGAAAATAAACAGCCAATCAAAAGAACATGAAACTTGCTGGATTATTTTACGTGAACTATCTGTGTAAGCTCCCAACGATAGACTATCATTCACGATGATAAAACATTTAACGTTTATTTTACATGCACTAATAGGGGTTAAAGTTTTACAGCGTGTGATGCTAACGAGCCATAATTTATCACACCTTCGACCCTGAGATACTCAACTTGTCTTGTGTAACTAACTCTGTCATTGTTAACCCGTTTAAACTATGACAGTGTCACAACCTCTTGTTTTCCACGGCCGCCTTCAGCCGGGACGGATTAATGGAGCCTCTTTGTCATCTTTGTCGTGTCACCCGGGCATAAGATTACACGTAGAATTTGTAATCCAAGCTTTTTGGTTACACTAGAGTGAAATGCTTTAGTACCCCTTTAAAATTTCAAGACTTGGGATGCCTGATAAGCCGTTCTAAATTATGAACCTTTTTGGTCAATATTTTTAGTAAGCCTAATAGCTGCAGAACGCTGGCCTTAAGTTCGGGATGTCGGGGGTTCAAAACCTAACTCATGTACATTTGTGAAGTTATAGTAACAATACCACTCGCTAAATTTGAAGAAAAAAATCGTGAGGAAAACTGAGTGGTCAATTGGTAGATGCTGGGATTCGAACCCGCGACCTCCCAAACGAGAAGCCGGCGTTCTACCGCCCCGCTACCACCGGTCTAATAGTATATGAATAAACTACTAAATTTTACATAATGCACCAAACAAGATTTGTAAAAATAATATTAGCATTTTATTCTATCCAACCAGTGGGTGACGGGAGAAAGTGAGGGAGAAAGCGCCAAGACAAAAATAATAGGACTGTTGACTTACTAAGATAATATAGGTGAAATAAAATATCGTAAACAAAAATAATTTACAGCATGTCAAACGAATAGACGAATAAACAGAGATAGTGCGTTCTACTAGACGCACCATATGTCAAAGTGAAAGAATCCAAATAAACTGTCCAACTATGCTCGGTAAACTTATACGAACTATGCTGAGCTATACGGTAATCGGGAGTTGTTTTTTTGTTTGAAATATCAATTACATGAATGAAAGGAATCGGCCCATAATTAAGCTAGGCGTATCAGAGAAACACAAAACTAGTCAGACTTTTCAAAAGAAACAAAGAATAGTATTCATTCGTGTGCAGATGATTTATCTACGATTTAATTTGGTAAAATACGTCCGTTCACGATTATGACGAGATGTCCAGATATCATTTTATACAAAACTTCCGATGATAGTGACAAAGAATGTAAGGGTCCTAGCCTAGTAAATAAGTTAATTCAACCTCTGAGCTTCATAAATAAGTTTCACAAGCGAGCTTCCCATCTTGCGTGGGATTTTACAGAAGGATCATCTCATTCAACAGATGCTTCATGTTTGCGTATGTTACAGACAGGCCTCTTTCGCAATCGAGTGAGTTTCTGTCCCTTTGCGTTTTGGGCATATGGGCCCCGCGGGAGGGGTCCCGCAGACCCCGGGCGAGGGTCTTTTGAGGTCCCAGATAGCGGCACAAAGACGGCCGCTGGCTCCCCGTATCTTGATGGCATGTCCCGCGCCCGTCCCTCAATGAAAGGACCCAAAGGGCTTTATTGCGTCTTCATAGAACTATATGTTCGTAATGTGTTTTATTTTAACATACCGAATACTATACGAACACAATTATGTCCTGCTCTATATTACGTGCACCAAATCTTGAACGATGTCATTGGTCTAACTATCAAATCACTGCCTCGTTGGACTAGCCGTTAAGGCGCTTAACCACCAAGACAGAGGTCGTGGGTTCAATTCCCACCGGGGGCCGCCGTACATTTGCACAAATGGTCTCAGTGTGGGTGTATTTCCAAGTTTGTGATGTCCTTGCCTGGTTACCATAGCACAGGGTATCCTAGTTTGGGACCAGGTCAGGTGATTGTGTTGTGTGTAAGTTATTTGTTTATTATTTACATACTAACTGATTTGGTGCGCATACGAGTAGTTAGGCCTCCGGTAGCGATGCGAGAACAAACCTTGTGAAGGCAGTTTCTAAAATTAATATTTCGAAATCTATTAACCTGAACTATAGGACAACAACATAGATCTCTGTAAGATACATAGAGTTTCTGTAAGTGTTCAAATATAATCAACGTAAGGAAAAAATTGTTTATGGCACATTTTTATACGCACTCAAAATATTAGTCTTATAAAAACGTTAGATTAGATTAGATTAGAACACTTTATTGTACACACCAGAGAACAAGATACCTTAAAGGGCTTATATGTCTAAGTTTTGCCGTATGCAATTGGCGGTCTTATCGCTAAAAGCGATCTCTTCCAAACAACTTCGTAAATGTAAATGAAGTTCAAGCCAGACCCTCAGATTAATCAGCAAAGTGATGACACCGCAGCGGACCGCAAACTACAGCGAGAGACCAAAGAGCAAATGAATATGTATCATAAAGCTGCGTACAGACTAAGGATGCATGAGACATAGTACGATGGCACGAGTCGCGCGTTTTGTGACGCTAAAATGTCAGAATTTCACAATTGATGTATTATCCGATTCAAATGCTGTTAGGATACGACCTTTTGGAGTTGCGTTACGCAACAGTGATGACTTGTAGGGCAGAAAAACAGTCAGATGAATAATATTAATCAGTAAATTTATTTTTTTGCAGGCATCAAGGCAAGTAAAGGTTCTTACCAGTCTAGAAACATTTGGAAGTACCTAGAAAGATGTCGAAGGTACTAGAAAACTATAGAACATTCCAGAATATCTTCTGGAAACACCCAGAATCACATCGAAGATAGTAGAAATAGGTTCTAAAAGACTATCGAATATTCCAGAATGACTTTCTATCTCTGTTTAACAGATAGCTCTGGCTCTTTCTAGCACATAGATTTTTCTGGAAGATTCTTTTGTCTCTACATACGTTAGTACCTATCACGTAATCTATCTGCACCTAGCATCTAGATTATTTTAAACAGTTCGACTACACTCTCGCCATCCGTAACAAATATAATTAAAAAATAAATACTTCCGATAAAGTTGTATTCGTCAGTCACGTATTACGCGTTTTCCGGCAACGTTGCTGACGGTACTGACAGACATCAGTTAACGTCACATGCCGTTCCATTTCAAAAGGTCGTATCCTAACAGCATTTGAACCGGATAGGTATCAATTTCGACTCACCCACCAAGGGTTCCATACAAATTTGTAGGTGATATAATTATCATAAATAGTTCAGAAATCGAGTCTCGCAGCTTTTTCAAGGTTTTCCCGAACTGCAAAGACATTTTACTTATGCCTTAATTACAAATGTATAGCTTTCAGATTTTTTCCTGTACTTGTAGTATAAGGCGATATTGATAGACAGATGGACGGACGGACGGACAACAAAGTGAACCTATAAGGTTTCCGTTTTTTTCCTTTTGAAGTACAGAACCCTAAAAAGGAGCCCATGTAATTTTGTTTCTTCATCATCATCATCATCATCAGCCTATGCTTGACCACTGCTGGACATAGGCCTCTCCTATAGCACGCCACTGAGCACGGTCCTCGGCTACTCTCATTCAGCTCTTGCCAGCCGCCTGTTTTGTTTCTTATTCCTTCATAACGCCTTCACCAACATTGGATTTTGGCAAATGAGTTCTCAATCGATTCATCACAATAGGGCGTAAGTGTAATATTACTTTGGCTTTGCATCTACGTAATGAGATAATTTATACAGCATCCAGTAGTACCTTCACTCACACTAGATAGGTGAAGGAACCACTCGGACGCTGCAGTTCCTGGGACTTTGTATTTTAGATAGAGTAGGCTTCCCTAGCCACTATATCATCCTTACAGCTTAATCGGCCTTGCCCATAGGAAAGACAAATAAATACATGCGGAGCCAACTAAGCCGCGGGTTTCCTCACGATGAAGGAAAAGTGTCAAATAATGCTTCAATAAAACGATACGGCGGAGTGAAGTTTTGTCATAAATATACTTATATTCTTTTTGTTGCACAAACCCGTGCTGAGGACAATTTTAAAAACCTATTTAGAGGCTAAAAATTCCACCCATGCCGGGACTTAAACCCGCGACCTCTGGCTAACCGTGCTAGCGCTCTACCAACTGAGCTAACGGGCAAGTGCAAGCCTCTTTACAAACTTCTCTGTATTACGTACAGGCAGCGACATCTGGAAGAAGCAATTTACATCACTTGCAATACTTGCATACTTGTCAAGCCTTAGTTTTCTGGTTGAAGGTCCTATTTCACAATGTTTATGTTGATTATCCACGTGATAGACAGATACAGTCAGAATTTTACAATAACGATTACTTTCAATAGAATATGAAGTAGTCATAGCATAGCATAACAAACATGTTATAAAACTTTTGCCGGCTGTAAAAAAAAGTAGTTTGGCATTAAGTGCATTATAACGCTTCGCTCTTCTTCGAAATCTACACCATACGTTTGAAGACGATGGCTTCACAGCCGAATTCAATTACTAATTAAATTTGTCGCATAATCGCGCTAGAGGAGGCAATCTCTCGTCAGTATGGAGCGTACAGTCGGCGTCAGAGATCGATCTAATAGTACTTTTTATTTTCGAGATTTCTTTACTAATAAATTTACAATAATACTCGCTAAACACAGTAAACAAGTGCACACTAGTAGCTTACACGTAGAACATCTTCACCAGGCTGTCTTACCTATAAAAAACATAATACTTGCTTAATAGCCCTACTATTTGGAAACTAAGACAAACAATTATAAACAGGTGTATTTATGTTGTGCTTGTTTGAAGTACATTTTTGTCATATTCATTACCTGTTATGTTCGTTATCTGGTAGGTATTGAAGCTTTGGCTGGTTAGGTCTTCGGATAGTGTTAAAGGAGGAGCATTACTGCTTAGGTACAAGTCGCGGCCATTTTCATTTTCATGAACCACCCTTGCCTCAGTAAAAGTTAAAATAATAACATGTCGATATTTCATATTTGACTATTCAGCAATTAGTATTTGCAATTTATTTCATAATTTGTGACTTTGAGTGCACAAAGTTTACATAGACTAAACTTATTTTCTTGTACCTGGATTTATATGGACATTTTTACACGAATATTATATTTTATAATTATTTCTAATACTACACTCATTTAATAACACCATTTATACCACTATTAATATTATCAGCATGACATTATATATGTACTTATATACTTACGTATTCTGACATTACAAATATATTTTACGCCGGTCTACCACTTTGACTACCTCACCTCTTGGCGCTACATGCCGCTCACCCAAACTTTCAGCACATGCTGAGTCGGAGCCCATTTACATTTGGCACACCTACGTTGTCTCTTTTCACCAATTGGTACATTACCGTACCATGTATTTAAAATCTAAATGCTTTTGCTGTTCATGTGTGCTTCTGCTTTGTACTATGTGTTATTTGTGCGTTTTCTTGTAGTTAGATGTGTTTATGCTTTGTATACGTGTAGGTGTATTATGTAAATAAACGATTTATCTATCTATCTAACCATTCACCGCACAGGTTCGACTCCCACAGCGGGCCGCCTTACAGTTGTACAGTTGGCCTCGGCCTGGGTGTACTTTTATGTTTGTGATGACCTTGCCTGGTTACCGTAGCCTACCTAGTTTGGGAGCAGGACAAGTGATTGTGTTGTGTGAAAGTTATTTATTTATTTAACTACACTGATTCTATGCACGCAACGCACGCGACGCAACGTGGTAGTCGGTGTGCACATTTGTTCTACATACCTACGAGACGCGTTTGGCATCAGTGGCTGCTTTCACTTCTTGAAGTGCACTAATATTCTTTACAACCTCTATAAAATACGATAGGTTTGAAAACGATTTATTGAGTTGGTTATTTTCAAATTATGTACGCGTGCAACAAAATAAGATAAGAAGAGTATACCATCGTGATATTTGACGAATTTTATATTATAAATTATATCATTTATCCTAACCAAATCAATGACTTGCGCCTGTCCAGTTCCGAATAAATAGTCGTTTATCGTTTATCTTGAAAAAAAAATAGTATATTTTATTACAAGTGTGGAAAGGCTGTCATTGCAAAGAGTTCCGACAAATGTCTACCCGAGCCGAGGCACAGCCGAAGGCGAGGGTTGACAGTCGGAACGAGTTGCAATGACGGTTCCGCACGTGTACTGAACGACTATTTTTAATACAGTTGCGAAAAAATGAAAAACTATTTGCTTTTTTCTCTTCTCTCCACGCAATAAATTCGTCGTATGTAGATATGTAGCGACTTTTAGACTTTTCCGGTAAAATGTTCTCCGAAGCATTTTGTGCAATTATACTGAGTTCCGGTGGTGTTAATTCAAAAAAACTAGGGTCGAAATTACTCATCTTGTGCAACAAACAACTAAACTCGCAAAGAAAATTTCTGAAAAATGGCGCCAACCGTAGAATATAAGCAGAGTTTTTTTTTTTCTGCACCCATTCTGGTAGGCAAAGGAAACTATGCCCATACAGCCAAGTCTTCAGTAGAAGTTTTTTATTGATATGAAATGAAAATGAAATTTAATGAGATGAAATGAAATGAAACCTAACCAAACTCATTCAATCAAATAATTAAATCTGATATTGAAACAAATTAGTAGCTTCTTTTTAGAAATATACGTATTTGCATGAATCATAAAAACTTCTATGATTTTTTTTAGTAAAAACTTCATGGTTGGTTATTCTTTTTAATAGACATTATTTTGACAGTTGGGAAAGAGAACGCACGAGTGCGGGAAAGGTAATAAAAAAGCACGAGTGTGTAATAGCCCACATCCCGAACGCTATACGTCCCTGCAATACGCCACTTTTTGAGCAACTGTTTTAAAAAGACTTGAAAATCCTTATTGCACAATAAAAAAAAATTGTACATAGGCGAGCTTAATACTAATAGGTATTTTCTTCCAGCTAACTTTTGGTGATGGGTATAATTGATGAGGTAGTGCCAGGAGAAATTTATTGGATTTTTTTAAGACTATGTGTATTAATATATAAACGTGAAACTGGAGTGTTTGCAAGTAAAACAACCGTAAAGCCCTGTATGGTTATGGTTATGAAAACCACGGAGGAGGCTTGTATCCTGCAGTGGATGTCAAATTGCTGATGGCGATGATGATGATGATGATAGCGCTGTAGCTAGTGTATTACTGGTTGATGAACCGTCACAATGATGTCGGTAGGCACGCGCATGTAAGTACATATACACCAGAAACACATATAACTATACATACATAAAACACTAAACATACATAGTACACACAATACTTACAAAGTAAACAGTTAATGTATCATCCTACTCATACTATTACTTAATAATCAATATAACTATAAATATAATAAAGTCATATTGGATTACTCTGAAGTCCGAAGTAATACATAGGAATTCTACTCTTAAACAGGCGGACTGAGGGTGCCTGACGTATGTACAGAGTTAGTGCATTCCACAAGCGCACCGCTGTCACAGTGAAGGAATACGAATAGCCTGCCGTATGATGTACGAGGATATCTAGAAGAAGCTTTTTGCGTATTCTAGACATCCCCGTTTATCGATGTTTCAATGGAAGACACGCGGAAGACCACACTTGTCTTATGCGTTGAACAGCGCAGCGACATCACCTCCAGCTTTTGACGCCTTCATCTTCAGTTACCACCAGGTAAAAAGAAGCTCAAATGCTACCTGTCATCAAAACACAATTTAAGATGCATACTCACCCGTAAACTAACTGATTGGAATGCACCCGCGTAAGTTTGACGTGCTATCAACTGTACTATGCGGTAAGTACTTCTCGCCGAGTTTGTATGAGGGGCGGAGTCGCAGCGCCGATCGTCTAATTCAGACTACGCTAATACTGAACTAGTTTTAGAGTAAAGATTAGTTACCTAAGATGCAATAACAAACCTGAAAACAAAATAACAAAAAAAATTGCATGAAAAAGAAAAAATCACGCTCTAAATCGTAATACACTCAATAGCAAAAAATAATTTTATACTACACCTGCTTGGAAAGTACCTTGATACTTTATCAAATTTGCGGTAGAAAGTACGTCATTGCATAATTTGCATATCAAACAAATATGCGGGGAGAAAACGCATCTGAGCGGGAGAGAAAAGTGTATGAAAATCCATTTCTTACGTGGTTTTTCTTTTTTAATTTTGGGTAAGACTATGCGCCGGTAACCTAAATATCAAAAGCCAAAAAGTTTTTACAGTGAGTTTTTATCTCCAAGTTCGCAAAATGACACTGGCCACTAGCTGTGTGTTGGATGGTGTCGGGCTGGCAGTGCGACCCTGCGGCGGCAGGATAAACAATTTGAAAAAAGAACATGTGAAAATTGCAGACGCCATTGGCGCCATTTCCAATTTGTGTGTTGTTTGAGGATTCAGTTTTCGTAGAAAGTAAAATAAAACTATCAAAATTATAAGTAGTGATAGTGATAGCAGGTGTAGTATAAAGCACTATGTATCACTCGAGAGAAACTGCGATTCCCGATCTCGGGTGTTTTAAAACCCCCGCCAACGGCTCGGGCTTCAAACGACACCCTCGACGGTAATCGGTCACTTTCTCCTCTCGGTGAACAATGTACTACTTCAATGGCTAGACCAAAAAAGTCGGGCGCTTTGAGTAAAACAAAATAAAAGAAACAGATTCACGAAATTGGTTGAACGATACCCAAACGTGCGATATCCATTCTTTTACATGCTTAACTGCTGAATATTACGAAATTGTAAAAATTGTAAAAATAATTTACCTATATCAATCTCGGCGGCGTGCCCTCAGCTATCATATTCCACTTTAATGAAGTAATTGAGAATTATATCGATAAATTGTTCCTAAAACAAAAATGATAAGTAATATATTTCATTCTATTTCAGCTGTAGATCAGATAAATGACAATTAAATCACACTGAAGATAGCGCAATGACGATGTTAATTAACTTCGATCGCATTTAATCAAACCGTGAGTGCGCAGTGTGTTTCTATTCAGGATCGATGTAAACAGTATCAGTTACAGTGGAACCTACGCGTCAGTCACACGAGGCGTATTTGCTGCGGACTCAAATGCCTCAAGCAAAATCGTTGCGCGTGACAACCTATTGGTGACGTCTGAATTGCACTCGTCGAGTCGAGTGAGAAGGTATTCACGTGTGGTAACATGCACTCGACAGCACATCTGCCTTTACATTCGTGCACTCCACCACTCCACCCCACTAAGTCTAAGTTAATGTATTTCCCTAGGTTTACGTAAGTTCATTATTGTATTTGATCTTCTTCTTGCACTGCCCGTCGCCAGTCTCTTCAAAACCAAAGGTTTGCTGGAAGAGAATGCTTCTTGCATTAAGCACGCCCTTGTACACTTACAATGTAATTAGTGCAATAAAGAATAAAAATAAAATAAATAGGGGAGACTTTGCAACTAAAATGTAAAGGTTGATGTGCTGTGGATTGTACTAGAGCCTCGCTCTTCGGGCGAGTTGAGAAGACGACCATCGTTAATGGTAGTCGCCAAACTGCGCCAACCCGTTTCAAGTAACTATGCCTAGCTGAGGCCTATTTAACCCGTTTTAACGTTTTTTCGATACATACGTCTGTTTTAAAAATTTTAGTTGGTTGCTTTTTATTTATTACTAGCTGACCTGGCAAGCGTTGTTTTGCCATATTAATTGGCCTACGACCTATTCTCAGACCTATCAAATATACACAAAAAAAAAATCATAGAAATCGGTGCGGCCGTTTCGGAGGAGTTCGATAGCAAACACTGTGACGGGAGATTTTTATGTATTAGAAGATGTATGTAACGATATTTTTAAAATATATTGTGCATATAAAACATTCACCGGACTAAAAAGAAATAAATAAAAGAAAAACAACGCGCTAGTTAACACTTTAAGCAGTAGAACACTGGCTTCTCATTCGGAAGGTCGTGAATTCGATTCCTGGCATGTACCAATGACTTCATTTTCTAAGTTACGTAGATTTGTGAAGTTATAGTAGCAATACCACTCGCTAACTGTACAGGAAAACATCGTGAGAAAACCTGAGTGTATAAGGTGTTCACACACAAGAAAAACACTTTGAGGAGCTAGGAGGACATAAGGGTTTGGCTGTGAAAGGGGCAGGAGAGCAGCGAACTCATTCGTGGCGAGCAAATTCACCTCGTGTGTCTGAGGCTTTCGAGGATGTAACGATCAGGCGCAGTGGGTTTGTAACTGAGCTCACTCTTTGTAAGTGTAAACCCCGGCTTTACTCACGTTACACCCGATTTGAATCGGATACAACTAGTTACCACTGAGGTGGGAACGTGGTTTTATTCATAAGTGTAGTTTCACTTTTACCCGACCGAAACCCGAAACCGGCGTTTATGTATGTAAGTGTAGATTCACTTGGTATTATGTGACATTGACCCACGACCATAGCACAATGAACCATAGAGCCTGTAATGGTGCGCAAATATCGGGAATCCGATGAATTTTATAATCGGGATAATAATTCCTTTTCATTTGCAATAATATCTATGTGCAATCACTAAAATTTTAAAAGGTATAAACACTCTAGCTACACACAAATTTACAAACTTCTCTTTTTTAAAATATTAGTAGAGATAAGTATGCACTTATATGGTCTATGCCGTGGCCACATTTGATGTTTTAAAGCGGGTAGAAGCTATGACGAAGCCATAATTACGTGTCAACATGTTGATGCGAGTGCCATATCCCCGTACAATTTCGTTATTTATTTGTTTTTGTTGAGAACATCTGTTTTACATTTTACGTTTATTTGGATCATAACAGGTAAGCCCGTAACATCTTAAACCCCGTCATTGTTTACCATCAGGCGTGACTGGGGTCAAGTTGAAACGGGGCAACAAGTATGTACCTATCTATAATTTTAACTATTTATTTATTACTTTTTTTATATTCTTAGTTCAACCTACTAATAAAATACTTTCCTTAACCACGTCACGTTCCATAAAGTGAGTCAAATAAACAACATGTATTCAGAAATATATATGTACCTATGTTTTTATATAAAATTATATATTTTTGTATATATGTATATTTATAAATATGTATATGTATACTTATAAATATGTGTGGCGCCATATTAAGAATAGCATCACTCGATTTCCTTCCGTGGATGTCGTAGAAGGCAATAAATTAGGTGGGCGTCAAATGGCTGATGATGATGATGATAAATATGTATATTTTTAATTATAAATGCGTGCATTATGTTTATCCATTTAATTTTCTAGTCTAGTTTTTAAAATCACAAGGGCTCCGTTGATAATTAGCGCCTTTTCAATGTTGTGTGTATAATAAATAACATTCAAGAGATTCATACCTTTTGCCAGAGCCTTTAATCTTAAGTTGTGGTACTTTGAGAAGTGTATGTTACTTTATTTCACGTATACCTAGATATACACATTAGTTTAAATTTTCTTATGTTGTTTTATATCTGGCTGTAAACACCTTTTTTTCTTTTTCTTTTATGTGTTAACCTGATCTAATTAAAAAATGTATTTATTTTTAATTATTTTTACAAAATAATGTCTTCCTTTAGAAAAGATAGAAAAAAAGAAAAGAAAAAACCCAGCTAAGTAATTAATATACCTAAGGGATGAATAGGGGTAGTCTTATTTGTACAACGTGAATCTTATATACAAAAGTAAGATAAACATAACTGTTCTTTGTTATCACAGTCGAGTAAAAGAAGAATTGTCTCTTCTTTCTGCGACAGAATCGTCGAGTCTGCAGTGTTTACATCTATGTTCAAAGTCTTGAAAGGAGCTTTTAATATGTAGTAGAGCTGAGCCGAACGCAAGATTGCGGCTTCCCCGCCTCCGCCCCTCCCCGCCCGCCAGATATCATACTAATTGTCTACACTTACATAACTTATTTCACAAATCACCACTTCTCCGACCTCACTACGACTTGACTTTACGGATTTCTATGAAATAAGAGCACGGAGATCAGAAAACAGTCCGTATCCTAGATCAACGCACTATTTCGAATCATACGGATTTGCTAACGTAAAATTATTTTAAAGTTATTCTCGCAATACCATTAGTGCGGGTTTTAGATAAAAATTCATCTATGTCTGCCTAGGGGCCTATAGGCCGGCACAAAAACTATCTCTGTGAAACCCGAGTCCCCCTCTAGTTACGCATTGGAAAACATACCTCTATACCTGACAAATAACTCACTGCATCAAAAGTACGTACCTTAAATAACTACACAGTTTCTTGCATTAAACTTACGTCTTTATTAAACTTCATCCTTTAGATGCAAATCCGTATTGTTCCAGCGGACGTCTCGCTAATTCGCTTTCCATTGCCGGCCCGATGCTAATTGCATCTGTCGCTCGTGCTAGTCTCGCTAGCTTTACACGATGTGCCACCATGGATACATGCGCTTAGCATAAACTCGATTTGGACTTTATCTAAATATCTAACTAGTCTTCATCTTCGCCTAGCATGAAGCTGCATAGTTATTAGCCATATTATATAGGGGTAATTTCATGAGACTTCGGTGGTCCCAAGCCACACTCAACAACGGTTTTCGGCTCCTTGAGCTTTTCCTATCTGTTATATCTATCTATCTAAATCGTTGAAATTGACTGTTTAACTGTTAAAGCTTTAGACGTTCTATGTGTACGATTTTAACCACGTCGTCTAAAGAGACTTAGTGACTAGAACATCCATAAAAAAATATTATAAAGTACTTTCTTGTATATCTACAATAAGGAGTTCTGTATCTATAGCACTGACTTCTTCAATGTATCATGACGGGCAAAATTGAGTGCAAAAGGCGCGCCGGCAGAAGATAAAATCATGGCTCCGTAACATCCGAGTTAGTACCGAAGAGCTATTTCACTTAGCAAAAACCTTCAACAGTGGAGAAATACTGAAAGATAAAGAAAAAATGTCTAGCAAGATTATGCGACTTAAATTGTTTGATATAAGACTGTGTCATGTACTCACAAACAAAATACAAACATCATCTGTACTTCTCACCTAGTATGGACTCCAGCCTCTCACACAGAAAAAAGTCTTGATTGCTCAAATTGTACCTACGAGTACTATATGTTGTGATACCTCTATAAGAAATCAATTAATAAATTACTTACTTGCTTTATACTTTATTGCACACATAAAAACACATAAATAAAACATACTATGGCGAGCTTATTTAAGAATTTACTTTACTTTAAGAATATACCATATAGTAATACAATCATTATGATTTTTTTATAGCAATACAGTCATTATGAAATCTTTGTAAGGCAGGGGGCGTCGTAAGAAACCCTACACCATGCGTTATCACAATGACACCAATTTTAATCTTAAAACAGTTTTGCGAATTATATAGAGTTGTATTTTCTAAACTTGGAGCGTTTCACATTGTAAGCGAAAAATTGGATTAAATTTTGGGTCTAATTCACGTCATTGGTTACCAAGTAGCCATTTCATGTGAAAAGAACTTTTTGTTCAAAAATTTGCGACTAGGTGCAATCGACATTGTTCATCGAGCCGTATAGTTGTCAGCAGGTTAATCTTAACATTTTTGTTGCATAGTCGCCTTTAACGTAACTAATTAGAGTGCACGTGTGTAAAGGTTGATATGCTGGCGCATATACCAACATATAGAGGGTTGTCTTGTTCTAACTGATCTTCACCAGGAACCAAAATAAGCTCACAATTTGGTGAAAGCTTCCAATATTGGCAGGGCAACCCTACAAATGCACAAAGGCTTTTTAAGATTTGGTGTCATTGCAGTATCGTATGATGCAGGTTTACATACGGCACTTCCTGGCCCATTACCATGCCAGTAATCCCTATGCTGGGTCACATTTAGCTCTCTCACGACTCCATCAAAAGGATCTAACAGGGGCAAGGCAGCTACACAGGCTAGGCTCCTAAAACAATCTCAGCCACTCCGAATCCAATCGAGAATACGTCGGAAATGGCTACTGAAATCACGAGTTCAAAATGGAATGCAAGGGATATGCAATTGACTTGCGGCGGTAGCGGAGCGGTAGAACGACGGCTTCACATTCGGAAGGTCGTGGTTTCGAATCCCGGCATGTACCAATGACTTAATTTTATAAGTTTCTAAGTTACTAATATGAGGGAACCTGAGTGTCTGAGGTGTTCGCATACCTCAGTGCTTGAAATTGTCAATCCACGGTGCGCACGCGCGGTAATTAAGTTCATACTCTCTCTCTGAGAGAGAAGGCCTGTGCAACACGGTGTGACGTATATAGGTTACATAAATACATTATATAAGAGATTATTATGTATGTTTTGCCGCTAGTTAGCTGTGGGTCGCCCCTTAAATAAATTAGCCCCACTGGTTAACAGAGATTAATCAGTAGGTAGCCAGTGGTGCGAGTTATATAAAAAAGTATAAGAGTCAATAAAGAAACTAAATGTAAATTCTCAAAATTTCATCGAAAGATAAGATAAAAAAATATTTATTTGCAGTAACTTAATCCAAGTTTACATTTTCTGGCGTTAAGAAGTTATATCTACTTACTAAAAGGATAGTTGCCGCCCCGTTGGATGATACAAAAGAGTAGATGTTGAGTCGAGACTTTGTAGTGCTGCAGCGCCTTGTCAGAATAAGTCCAGTTCTTTGTACGGAGTAAACACTCTCCGCGAGTGTTAAGCCGTTTATTAGGGAATGTTTCGCTCTGTTATCTGGCGCTGTTTATTTAATGTTGAGCTAAAAGGAACAATCTTGGAATTACGTGCTTCTATTGTATTCAGCGTCAAGTTACCTTTTTATAGTACCCGACTGCGGCGGAACTCAAAAGGAGGGTAATGTGTTGGGCTAGTATTTGTGTGTATGTTTGACTCTATTTTCCCCATAATCCCTTAACTAATGGTCAAATTTTGATCGATAAGATCTTGGTTGAATCGTCATAATTGTGCAGGCTTAACAGACTATATAAAATCACCAAGCTGTGACGTCTCGAATATTCGTGACGTCATTATTTTCATGCAGATAAAGTGTATACTATTTTAGTAGTTCTATGAAGTATTTCGAACGACGTCATACACCACACTTTGCGGCGTGGGTGGAGCATTTGTTTCCTCATTTATGGTTTGTAGAAAAAAAAAACAACGGTTACGGAAGTTCTAACTTAACTAAAATGGAGGCTTTATTCAACTCTATATCTCCTTTCATGCATCGAAGTGTGAAGCGGTTTGTGTGTCCTTGCTGCTTAGGGTTTAGTTTTCCTACCTAGACTTTGAGTTTTCTGGGTTTTGAAAATAATACGACCACATGTAGGGTGAAAAATATTGCGAATGTAATACGTATAACAAAATTCGAGGAGAGAGGGTCAGGGAACATAATTGAGCCAATCACACACAAGATCACGTCACTTCTCTTAATTGCTGTTGGTCGACGATGTCGTGATAATATTATTAGCGTATCGAATTGCTGATAGGTGGCGCGTAGATCGACAATGGCTCATTCCAATATGCTCCAACATGCCCCCGGCCTTGGAAGTAGAGCTTTCAACGGCTATGTGTCTGCGGAGTCTCCTCTGGTTCTACAAGTGGGCATATCTTTGCATAGACTCGCCTCGTGATGCCTGTGGGGGTTCGGATGTCAGCAACTCTTGAAACACCGTCCTTACCAGGAATAGTGTGGATGATTCGTCCCAACTGCCACTTGAGAGGAGGGAGATTGTTATCCTTGATTAGAACCAGCGTGTTTGGTTTGAGCTCCGACGTATTCTCTCTCCACTTAGCTCGCGTCTGCAGCTCCGAAATATATTCATTAGCCCAGCGTGACCAGAAATGCTGGCGTATCTGCTCTATATGTTGGTAACGGGACAAACGATGCATAGGCGTACGTTCCAAGTTATCACACGCAGGAGCAGTTAATGGTCGGCCGATGAGGAAGTGAGCTGGACTTAGCGGTACAAAATCACAGGAGTCTGAGGAAAGAGGGGTCAAAGGTCGGGAGTTTAGGACGGCTTCTACTTGCGCTAACACCGTACTAAACTCTTCGAAGGTAAGATGCGCGTTACCTACCACCCTGCGCAGGTGGTACTTACACGATTTAACCCCTGCTTCCCACAAGCCACCAAAATGAGGGGAGTACGGCGGAATAAAGCGGAATTTAATATTTTGACTACTAGCAAACTCCGCTATTTCCGGACTACACTTGGATAAGAAATCTGCGAATTCGTTCATTAAACCAACAAAATTCTTGCCATTATCCGAGAACAGTTCTATGGGTTTGCCACGCCGAGAAATGAAGCGCTTTAACACCAAGCAATAGGCGTCCGAGGAGAGGTCACTAACGAGCTCTAAATGTATAGCGCGTGTAACAAAACATATAAATATACAAATATAGCCTTTGACGGTTCTAGCACCCCGACCCTTGCGGTTGAGGACGAGCACTGGCCCAGCGTAATCTACTCCACTGCGAAGGAATGGAAAACTGGGAGTTATCCGCTCCCTGGGTAAATTTCCCATCAGGGGACTTAAAGTTTTACCCCTAACGCGCTTGCAAGTGACACAATCATGTACCACCCCTCTGGCCAAATTTCGCCCTCCTAAAGGCCACCACGACTCCCTTAAATAAAATAAAAGTGCCTGTGGAGCAGCATGAAGCATTTGTCTATGCTCGTGTCGAAATAATAAAGTGGAAAAATAGTGTTTGCTCGACAGCAAGACAGGATGTTTTTTGGCGTAACTAAATTCAAGGGAGTTGTCTAGACGACCGCCGACGCGGATGATTTTATCATCATCAATAAATAAATTTAATTTGGATAAATTGTGCTTGCATTTTAATTTACCGTTGTCTCTCAAAAACTTGTACTCATCTGAAAATGACTCCAGCTGCGCTAATCGTATCAACGTTTTTTCGGATTCCTTCAGCTCATCGACACTAAGAATGCCTGTAAGCCAGTAATTTTTATTGCGCGTATTATTAATAAACCGTTTTATATATGCGACGGCGCGTATCATGCGTGTGAGCTGAGAGAACCTGCTGAAAGGGAACCACGAATTTTGTGAGTTTGCACGGGTGGCTACGTTGACCACAGTAGTTTGCTTCGTTTCAGGTAAATTTTCATTGCAAGAGGTGTCACTTGGAATGTTAGTACTGCTGAATTCAGGATCATGAAGAAAGGCCGGGCCTGTCCACCATAAAGCGGAATTAGAAAGGTCTTCCAAGCCGCTACCGCGCGAAATTAGATCAGCCGGGTTGTCCTTTCCTCTCACGTGACGCCACGGGAGTTGTTTAGTGAGTTCATGAATCTCAGCAGTCCTATTCTGAACAAAAGTTTTCAGCAAGTTAGGAGCCATCCTCAACCATCCTAACACAATAGTCGAATCCGTCCAGAACACGACGTTAGCAAACTGACACCGCATTGAGCTACGTACTTTATCATAAAGCCTAGCTCCAAGCTGAGCACCACACAATTCAAGCCGCGGAATGCTCACTGGCTTTAATGGTGCGACTTTGCCTTTAGAACAAAGTAGCCTAACCACTATTGACCCACTGTCATCCACAGTGCGAACGTAAATACAAGCGCCGTACGCTGTTTGTGATGCGTCGTTGAAAATATGTAGTTCTACATAGCTAGCGTAGGTACCTATAGCATGACGTGGAACCCGGATTGTATTGAGCACTGATAACGACATAACAAACCGGTTCCAGGCGCGCGTGACGTCACTAGGCACTGCATCGTCCCAGTCAATTTTCAGCAGCCACAGCTGTTGTAGCAAAACCTTTGCAATCATAATAGTCGGGCTAAGAATACCTAACGGATCGAATATCTGTGACACATTAGATAATATTTTGCGTTTTGTAACCGGTTCATTGTCATTTTCAAACTGCGTGTTGAAATGAAACTCGTCAGTTGAGTGAAACCAGCCAATACCTAACGTTTTTGAGTGTGTGTTTTCGCCGAGTGATAATGGTTTCAGGTCGTTTAAATTGTGTGATGTGTCATCGCTTGAAAAATTATAAATCCACTTCCGCAATCGAAAGCAGCCAGCTTGCAATGCTGCTGCAGTTTCATCACAAAGCTGTAAAAGTTGGTCTCTGTCGTCGTGCCCCGTGATCATGTCATCCACATAAAAATCCTCACTAATTATCCGTTGGACTTGAAGGTTAGTACAGTCGGCCGCTAATTGTTTTAGGCATCTTACACTTAGAAAGGGCGCGGATGCTGTGCCGTAGGTAACCGTATTTAATTTGTAAATACCTATCGGCTGCGATGGCTCATCCCGCCAGAGAATTAGTTGAAGGTCGCGTTGCTGCCGATCTATCAAGACCTGCCGATACATCTTTTCGATGTCTGCGCATGCTACAAACCTGTGTTGCCTAAAGCGCAGCAAAATGGCAAGCAAATCACCCTGTATAGGTGCACCGACGGACTGTAGGTCATTCAATGATTTTCCTGAGCTAGATGCAGCACTTGCATCGAAAACTACACGCAACTTGGTAGTAGTGCTGTGCTCTCGGAATACACCGTGGTGCGGCATGAAATAGTGGGGACTTTCGTAGGTGGTGACACGACACATATGACCTAAGTCTTCATATTCGTGTATGAAGTCCGCGTATAATTTTTTAAAGGTCTGTGAGCGTTGTAGACGCTTTTCTAGTGCTAAAAACCTACGTTCGGCTTGGGAGAACGTCTCACCCAAGGTGTCGGGGGACTGCTTGAGAGGCATGCTCACCACAAACCTTCCGTCGTCATTGCGCGTAGTCGTACGAACGAAATGATCTTCGCAAGCAAGCTCGTCATCAGTGCGCACACCCTTATCCCTAGGTAGCTCCTCAAGTTCCCAGAACAATCTGAGTTGCGTATCTAAAGATTGCGTGAAATTGCACTGGATTGGGCCCTCGTTACGCGTTTTATAATCGATGGGTCCCGAAATAATCCAGCCCAATTTTGTGTTTTGTAAAAAGGGCCCATTAGGTAGCCTCATTTTACCTTCACTGAGAAGATCCCAAAACATATCGGCTCCTATCAATAGGTCGATATATTTTGAATCAAGAAAATGCGGATCAGCCAGCTGAATGTTGTCTGGAATACAGAACAATGCGCGTGATTCACAAACAGCTGGCAACGGTGACGTAATGTGCGGCAATACGAAACACCGAAGGGAAGAAGTGTAGGCATTGAAGCGCGATTTTATCTCGACATCACAGATTTGCGTACATTGTGTTATCGAGTTACCTACACCACAAATTTCATGAGTGGACTGTATAGTTTGCGCATCTAATTTATCGCATAGTGTCTTTGTAATGAAACACCGTTGGCTTCCATTGTCTAAAAGAGCCCGCGCGGTATGAAAATTGCCATGCCTATCTATTATCTCGACCACTGCAGTGGACAGTAAGATTGGTGCACTTTCATAGTGTGCGCTTTGTGTATGCGTGTGTGCTTGATTGACATGAATGGATGTATTATTGTTCTCGCTACTTGCAGGGACCGAGGTGGGAGCTACCGCCGCCGCCGGCGAGTTGTTTACTGCTGCAGCCAAAACCAGTTCCTTATTAGCGATCGACGAGTGCATAGATAGAAAATGATTCGCTATTTCGTCACTATGAAGAAGTGAATTGTGCTTTTTATCGCATTTTCTGCACGGCCCAAATCGACAATCAGGCAACGAGTGACCGGCGCGTAAACAATTGGTGCATAGTTTATTTTCGTTCACAAATTTGAGCCTAGACTGCAAGTTCAAATCTAAAAAGCTTTGGCAGGCATACAGTGGGTGATTCGCGTTGCACAGCATACAACCTTTCCTTGATCGGGCCTGACTATTGTCGTGTGGTTTATTGGCGGAAACATTACAGTGCGACGACGTATGATTATTTTTGTGTGATGTTGTCTGTTTATTCTCTTTGGCGTGAGACACTAATAACGTTTCTAACATGTCGGCCCTACCTTTGAGGAAGGAAATTATGTCAGACACCTTTAGGGATGTTTTTGAGTCAGTGCTAGACAATAGGGTGCCCTTAAATTGCTCCCATTCACGCTCGGTGGTCTTATCCAATTTTGACACAATAATGAAAATAATTAAAGTATCCCAGGAGTCCGTGGGCTCGCCAAGGATTTTCAATGCGCGAATGTTTTTCAAAAGTGTGTCAATAAGCTTTCGGATCAAGCTAGGCGACTCTTTAGCCAGAACAGGCAGATTAAATAGCGCCCTCACATGATTGTGCACCAGCAAGCGGCTATTGTTATATCGATTTAACAACAATTCCCACGCAATCGAGTAATTATTTGCCGAAAATTCTAATGACTCAATGACTAACTCAGCACTACCCTTTAGTGACGATTTTAGATAGTGGAACTTCTCTATATTGCTGATTTCGGTGGAATTGTGAACAAGTGAGAGAAAAGTGTCCCTAAACTCCAGCCAGTGCTCGTACGACCCGTCAAAGGAAGGCATGGAGATTGTAGGCAACTTGACGGACTGTAACTTCGTGCGTGTGTTAGAGTCTTTAGTGGCCTCAGCTGTGTCGGCAAGCATGAACTGGGCTTTAGTGACAGCTTGGTAATAGGCATCCTCAAACGATTCTCGGTAAGTAGCTTGTTCGTCTAAATCACAGTCGCGAATACTCGCTTCGATGTTAGATTGAATCTCGTTAAATTCTTTGAACAAATCCGCGATCCCTTGTGTGCGTAACTTTATGTCGATACAATTTTGAGCAGTTAAATCGCCTTTATACGACTGTAAGTAACTCGCAAATTTAGTTAATCGGCCCTTAATAATGCCACGTTTTCGAATAAGATCACGAATTAACTTTTCTACTCTTGCATCGTCCGAATATCTAGCGGGTGACTTGTCGCGGTTTGAGTATGAAGCAACGGGTATATTATCCGTACTCATTTTGGTGGCAAGTAAGAAGTGGAGTACTCACGTGCAAGCAGCAGGCTACGAGGGTGGCAGGCACTAGCGACGGCACCATGCGACTTGTAGGCCAGTTACACAGAAATCCAGTTGCGCGTATTTACTGAAACCACGTTCATAAGCACGGTATTAGACAAGAGAAAAGGAGAGGGTTGGAAAAGGACTGGATGGTTGATCGTACCAAAAGTCGTCCTGGTCCTCAACAATAAAGCGCAGTATCCATTTCTCGGTCTTGATCACCAGGTATAGTATTGTTCCAAGGTATTGCGTCTCCAGAAGCTCCAAGTAGGCAGGTACGGAAAGATTGCGTGGTCCGTGATCCAAAGGTCGCTGAATTTCGGGAACTATTTGTAGAATCCGGGTACGGAGGTCCACATGAAGCGGTTTGTGTGTCCTTGCTGCTTAGGGTTTAGTTTTCCTACCTAGACTTTGAGTTTTCTGGGTTTTGAAAATAATACGACCACATGTAGGGTGAAAAATATTGCGAATGTAATACGTATAACAAAATTCGAGGAGAGAGGGTCAGGGAACATAATTGAGCCAATCACACACAAGATCACGTCACTTCTCTTAATTGCTGTTGGTCGACGATGTCGTGATAATATTATTAGCGTATCGAATTGCTGATAGGTGGCGCGTAGATCGACAATGGCTCATTCCAATATGCTCCAACAAAGTGTTTCATATTCCGCGAATTTCAGTCTAACCCAAATCCTAAGCAATAAGTTATTCTTCCTGCTCGAGCCAAATTGATGGTTCGCAGTGGAGCGTGGAATTAAAATGGCGGCCGATACACGGCACTGAGCACCTTGTTATAAATATGGAGATTCTTGGCTTCAGGACGTTACACCCAAAATTCAGGACCGTGAAGAGGCCTCACAGTGCCACCATTCAACATAGATGTTTAACTAGCGCTAGAAATGACCCCACGTTCAAATGTGGGAAGGCGGGCGGGGCTTCTCAATTGTGTTACCGATCGGAGCGAGTTCAGTATTACCCGGCAAAAAATATATGCACCTGCCACAGTCAGGCCGACATCTTGCGAGGTACCTAGTTATTTTGACGGGTTATACATCATGAAGTCAACGGTTTCACGTTTTTGTATGCAAACAATCATAAGTTACGCTGTCATTTACTATCGCCCAAGCAACATTCGGATTAAGAATAGCATCACCGCAGGATTAAGATTAGCGTCACTCCATTTCCTTCCGATGTCGTAGAAAGCGACTAAGGAAATAAATTAAAAAATACTTCTATAGTTTTTTTATTCGTTGAACTCAATTTGGTCTTTTCATTTGAATCACCTGGACTGATCCAATCAGATATAAGAAATCAAAATTTTTATTAAACGTAAAGAATTAAATTTAAGAACATTCAACAACAACAACAACACGTCTGTTGAATGTCAATGTCCAATGTGAGCCGCTTCCTTCGGGTTGAGTTGAAGAGGCAGCGAAAATAAACATAATTTCTCAAACTCATTTCAATTTCATTTTAATTTTTATGAAGCCTATATACGTCATACTGCAGGGCACAGGCCTTCTCTCAAAGATAGAGTATTGGCTTATTTACTACGCGTGCCTACCGCTGTTGGCAGTTTCAAGCGCTGAGGTATGTAAACACCTCAGACACTCTTTCTCACGATGTTTTCCTTCACCGTGAGCGAATCAAAACAAATCATTAAGTATAATAAATTAGTGGGTACGAGTACTTACTTAACAAGATCCCATGAGTACAACCAACAACCTGCAATTCTGAAACATTAGTCACAATTTTTACTAAACTAGGAAAACACTACTGCTGCGACCACACATACGAACAACACCCTGTTGACTAGTGTTAATTTAGTAACATAAGCAAAAATATAGATTATTTGGTGTGGTTTTTACTTAGATTCAGTCTCTTATAATGACCGACGAAGCAAGTTTTAAAACCAAATGAAAAACCAAATTTCTTAAGCTGTAAGTTGAAGGACTTTTAACTCCTAAAGCGGAAGATTGTTCCTCGTCAAGTTTCTTAGAGTATTTAACTTTGAGCATTACGTGTTTGTGTTAACGTTTTCTTTTCTTCCCATTTTTATTTTCAATTTCCAAGGAGCAGTGCACCTGTACTTTTATATTTCCAGTCAGTGCACTACGGAGTAGTTCAAAATTATGCCATAAAAATAATGAATGGCGTAGAGCGGGCGGGTGGGCGTGTTCAGTGACTTCTGAGTCCGCTATCAAGAGTGAGCAGGATTCGTTAGCGGACGGAGTATCAAGTTGCTGCAATTAAACAGCAAAGAAGTAGTTCCGGCGTGCGTACACTGCAAGCCCGTGGTTGCGGGATCACCAATTGATATATAACAGAAGTGTCAGTTAGCGTAAAGGGAGAATATTACAACGTATCCGAACGATGTCCATATGCCGAAACCGGCGTGCGTGCAGGCAACGACTAATGTTGATGAAACGAAAAATGTTGGTCATGTACATGGTAGGTGGCAAACCCTCGTCTCTGCCTATCCCTCTGGGATGCAGGCGTGAGTTTATGTAATGTATTTAAGTTGGTATTACCTAATTGGTTTCGTTTATTGAACTCTTACATGTACTAATAGCCAAGAAGGGATTTTTTTTTTCAGTAACATCCTATTTAAGAGTTAGTTTACTGTCGGGGCAGCAATGTCCACGTAAGTACTCCCGTCACAGGCCTGAGCATGTCCTACTTAACCTAAATTACCTACATATCTTGTTACAGAGCTTAATGTTGACTAAATATAAAGGGGTGTTTCACTTGTTACAAAACCTGAGCCGCATTTCGTAAAACTACCATTCATAGTTTATTAACACAGTTCGATTTGCGTAGCCAAGTCTTTCTACTTGTTCATCTATGGATTAATCGACTGTACAATGTACATCGAATTGCCATAGTGAGACGTGAATTGTAGTTAGTAGTAGGCCCAGTACCGGCTGAGCCTACTGTGGCAGCTCGTCCGCGGCGGACCGCGGTCCGAGAAAACTCGGAACATTTACATTTCTTTGCGGCGCCGCGTCGCCGCAATTACTCCTCCTTTGCAGTTCAGCTGTTGCATTAATTGGACAATGTAAATTACGATTTTCCCGCGCGAGTTTTAACTGGCAAAGTGTGGAAGAGCTTTCTGGCTCCGTCGTGTTTGCTTTAAGTATTTGTGATAGTGTGCGTACTTACGTACTATTATATCCGCTTGAACCATTTTTTATGTTCCCTGATCATCATCATCCTCAATCTACCACTGCCCACTGCTGAGTACAGGCCATCTCTCACGGTCCCTTACCATCCACATCCACTTGCCCTCCGTCGACTCTATGACATCGTCAAACCATCGGGCTGCTGATCTGCCCACTCATCGTCATCCTATTGCCCTTCATTTATGTATGTCTATTGCCCTGGTCTACCAGCTATCTTCATGCCTTGCCATGTATCCTGATCGTTCCACTTTAATCTCGATAATTCCTTCCTAATTACTACTTTAAAATATATAAGACGTCAGATTAGGTTTATTAAAAGCCACGTGAATAATATTTTGCATCTATTTCTCTGACTGCAACAGCAAAACATCTTAAGGTGATCGTGGATGCGCCTCTTCTCAGTTCCTAATTGCATTTTGCAAACGATCTCGATTACTTCTGTCGCGATTTGGAAACTGCCCCAGTGTGAGCTGACCTGCCGCCCTCCGCGTAGTATGCTTGGTATGCTTGACCAGAGAGGTGGTGTGCCTTGTAGACCAGGGGTCTCGGTTCACTGGTGATTGGTCGAGGTTTGACTGCGCCGCGCTGCTGTGCAATTTACTAGTGCAATAGACGTCACAGCGCCAATGGATTGTTGGAACCGATTCAATCTGGTCATTTACGTTATTTATCGTCCGGCCAGGTACCCTACTTGCCATTTAAATTGGTATTATGGCATCAAGAAATGGTTTATGCCTAACGACGATAGTTTGTTAATTTCTGCCTAGACTGAAATCTATAAAATACCTATTGTTAGGTATTTTTATAGAGCACAGGTCTTCTTTTAGGGAAGGAGTGCGGGCTTATGGCCACCGCGGATTGACAATTTCAAGCGAACACCTCAGGCCTTATGTAACATAGAAAATTAAGTAATTGGAACATGCCTTGGGTTCGAACCCAAGACTTCTTGAATTTGAGGTAAGCGTTCCACCGACTGCGCTGCGGGCGCTAAACTATCTTCACATATTATGATGATGTGATGAATTTTATTTCACTTGTTCCGCATTTGCATGGTTTACACCATAGGATACGTAGGATTAACTGTAAGTAATGGTTACATGTGATGAAGTTGTACGTATTTTTAATGTATTCATAAAGATCAAGTGCTTGTTATAGCAGCCTCATTTAAACTCAAATTTTACGGAAAGATTTAGACCAGCCAGATAAATTTTGAAACCGGAATTTCAGTAATCACATCTTTTGTTCAGTGACTTGGTGAGAATGTGAAAGTTGAAAATTAACAAGGGAATTAATTACATGAACAGTCTCGGTTTCGTACGTAACAATGTCGATGGCCGTCCACCGGTATGTGAGTAGGATGGCTTGGCGGGCGTAAATTAAATTCCAGCGAAGCTAAAGCCAAACTTGTGAAGCTGATTACGCAAACGTTTTTCCTACGGCGGCGAAACTTTCTGCCCTTTGTGCGTACAAGAGCTAACTCGGCTCGTATTTTCACGTCCTTTGAACCCAGTTGTAGCTGTGAAGGGCTCCTAAGAACATTCCAGTCGCCTCGCTAACATTGTTGGCGTTACTTGCCAGTCCCTCAACTGTAGAATGAGTGTAACTGGATCTCTTTTAGGCTCGGGAGTCTCCCGAGAATTTAAGGTCTTAAGACGAAACTGAGACCTAATTACGGACTACTGATAAGATCTTAGACGTTACTTTTATACCCAATACCGTCTGATATTTAAGCATAGTGTCAAGATCTTTGGATGTATCATCAACAGTCTTAATAAA
Organism: Yponomeuta malinellus; assembly: GCA_947308005.1. Taxonomy (NCBI): domain Eukaryota; kingdom Metazoa; phylum Arthropoda; class Insecta; order Lepidoptera; family Yponomeutidae; genus Yponomeuta; species Yponomeuta malinellus. The sequence continues at coordinate 266,653 of OX371007.1, read as the reverse complement.
ATCTTACATAATGTTGTGCTCACCTGTAACTGGCTAATATGCTAGACTAGACCCTACTTCTTCTTATTCTTATCGTGTAGGTGACAGACTAATTTCAAATTTTATTGACACAGTACTCGGCCGCGCGCACACCAGTTTCTGTGGTCTCTCACATGACCCCACTGAAATCAATCTGTTATGTAACACTTGTACAAATATCTATTGTTGTGCCTGGATCAAATATACAATATAAATACATCCAGTCTTACAAATCGCTTTACTTATCAAATTAAAAAATAGAACATTATTGCAAAGGCAGCGAAATAGGCAATTGCAGGTAGAGTATGAGTTTGAAGGCCGAGCCGCAGGCGAGGACTTCAATGATACGAGACAGGCAATTGCCATTTCGGCCGAGGCATATATAGTGATTTTCTTAAAAAAATGCAAGGAATCCATCGCTAATTTAGCTTCCGATCTTAAATCTGGTGGAATGCAGTCAATGTTCATTTCATTTTTACTTTCAGAGTCAGCGGAACTCATTTTATTAACAAAATAACAACGAACTCCGCTTTACCGCCAATTTTTATTTTTTATTTACAGTTTCTGCCGAAAGGTAACCGCATCTGCAGCTATACAGCCAATGAACGCAATGTGTACGATAGATGAAAGAGTCCTAAATTCAAACAGCACACCGTTTCATACAACATTGCCGGCGCGCTCTTCGTTCCAAATTCAAAGAACGCGCCGGGAAGTGATTTTGGTTTTTCAGTCTACGTAAATATGATACTTCGCGTGTTCTTTATTGAAAAGTAATGACAATATTTCCGCGCATGTTTAAAAATAGTTATTTGTTATGCAAGGCTGCAAAGTTAATTTTTGGCGCGAGTACCTTGTATTGAAACCTGAGCAAGCGAAGGATTCTAGGATTGAGCCACGAGCGAAGCGAGTGGTTCAAATATAGAATCCTGAGCGTAGCGAGGATTTCAAAGGTACGAGACGCTAAATAACTTTGCTGCCGAGCGCAACACACAACTTTTCACCTCACTAAAGCGAGGAAAATGTTAGGTGCAAGAAAAACAGTTTTAATAAATATTAATTTTTTAAATCAAATTTTCTTGCCGGCCAGTGCGATTCTTTAAATGAGGCTGGCGCATGACATGAAATAAGTATTTGCATTTCAATCATCAATGGACTGGCTGCAGAGAATATAAACTATTACGAAACCAATGAGGTTCTATATATATGTAATTTATTGTACGAAACCTTTATTGATTAAAAATATTCGAATTTTAAAAACACTTTCCACGCTAGCGGATAAAGTGCGATTTTCCACGCAGATTTCGAATGATAAACAGAGCTTTTACGAGCTAGTGAGGTGAAAAATATGTTTTAATCCCCCCATCTCGGAAAGAGTATTTTTGCTCTTCGATATCTAAGTGCAAAAGGCGGTTTTATCTGCTAGAGGATAAAGTAAATTGAATTTAGAACATCGAGTGCACTAAGTTTGTAAATTCAAAACATCATTAATCCTATTTACTTCTACCTCTATGGTGCCGAATTTTACAACTTTTTTTTAATTTGTTAAAAACTCAGACTCGGAACCCGAGAAAACCTTTGTGTTTTTTTTTATGCATTTAGTAGTTTCCTCGCTGAGGTGAGATGAAAAGTTACGTGTTGCACTCGAGTGCAAAGATTTTTCACCTCGTGCTCTTTTGATTCCCTCGCTAACGCTCAGGATTCAAATTTTAGAATCCTTCGCTTGTTCTGTCATCAAAATTGAGCACGCGGTTAAGAAGCAACTTTGCACTCTTCTATAACAAATAACTATTAATATTAGGTAAGTAATTGAGCACTTGAGGCTATTCGTGTCAATGCTCGCTTACAAAGTCAAATTAGAGTGTTTATATCGATTATAGGGTGATTTCAGATGAAATAAAACGAAAATCACTAACGTGGCAGCGACTCGCGCCGCTCGCTCTGACTCCTCAGTGATGAATCGGGCTCACTTCCCGCGCACAGATTCTCGTCATCCATCACGAGACTAGTCGCTTACGCAGTAACCCACTGCGAGATTGTTGGCTGACAAGAATGGAAACAATATTTCAATCAAAGAGGTGTTCCTTTGATTTCCGCAATACATTTGGTCAGGGTCAAACGAGCTGTTAAATTTGTTGAAGGTGTCCGATAGAAGATAAAAAGCGATTATAGTATTCGATTTATGTCTATCTACCTATCCGGCCAATAATCAGCCTATTGACCACAGGCAGTGTTTCTATTAATTAGCAATAGCTACTATTAATTAGGTAATAGCTATCACATACCTCAGCGCTTGACATCGCCAATCCGCTGTAAACACGCGTGGTGATTAAGCCCATACACTCTCTCTGAGAGAAGGCCTATACCATACAGTGGGACGTATACAAGCTGCTTATTACATGAAGAGAAATTATTTTAGGCTTAGCTTAATTAGGTTATTTAAAATTAAAAGTACCCGCTAGTAGCGGGTCAGTCCTGCGCCGGACGGCCGGGATTGCTTGTCGCTTCACTTCGCAACTCGGGGCAAACTCCCCCAAGTATTTGCTTAGTGCGGTTGACGTTTGGCGCGATCATCTGCAGAATAAACTGTTCAGCTCTGTCACTTCCTATATGGATATGTTCTACGAGACATTTTTTGCCATTGTAGAAAGAATCAAATTATTTATCGGAGACATTTTGTCTAGAGCCTCGAATTCGCTTTGGCTCCAAAGCCACAAAATTGGAACACGATTGTTTTCGCTTCGGTGACGGATAGAATAGTTCCGTATTACAAGATATGAAGACTTTTTTTAAATTTTTTTTTCTTCCGTACCTAAACAGAAAAACCGCCCAAGTACATGTCAGGCTACGCACAGTGTAGGGTTCTGTAGAAAGAGGGGGTTTTGTCTGCTTTACAGATCTAAGAACTACATGTTTGCATAAGGAATAAGACCAAAATCGGAGTTGTTATTAGCACCGAAAGCAAGGAGGACGTGAAATAACCGAGAGCATCAGGTGTACTATCCAGCTCAGATTTATTAGTTAGTGCGCTTGATAAGTGTCTTTGGGCTCCTCGACGATATGGAAGAGAAAGAGTTTTTTGACCGCTTTTATACACAGAACCTTGCACCCCGGTTTTCAGATATACCACGGGACACTACCTTAAGCGAGATCAAGTTAAGCCATAAATCTGGAAAAAGGAAGCTAAGACCTGCTATTTCGTCATTGAAGTCATCATACCCTGCCTCCCTGATGAGCAGAATTCGTGGCGGTCCCAACGGCATCCTGAGGCTTCGGTACATTAATAGAGTCGTCGTAGGTGTATTAATATAGAAGGTCGGCCCCCTCGGTTATAGAACTCAAAAAGTTTGTATCATTTAACGAAGCGGGCAAAACACATTGGTACAGAACCGTCGGAGCGCGAGTCACTTGATTAAAGTGCACTTATGTGAGGATCGATGTGCTCTCGACTGTACCGACCTAAATAGTTATTCAATAAGCTGTATTCAGTGAGCATATATGTTAGTATTATGTTATGTTAATACGCCGTGTGGCGCCGGATTAAGAATAGCGTCACTCCATCTCCTCCCGTGGATGTCGTTGAAGGCGATTAAGGAAATAAATTACCAAGAGACGGGCAGCAGCGTCTTCCTGAGATTCCAAGGACATACTGCTATCGCCAACCCGCCTGCCGAGTGAGGCGATTATGGCAAAACCCCTCATGGTTATGAAAACCATGAGGGAGGCCTGTGTCCTGCAGTGGGCGTCGAGTGGCTGATGATGATGATGATGATGTTATGTAGTATTGCGGTCGATGGGGTGTAAAGGTTCTGTGGTGACTACGATCTAAAAAGCGACCGGACTCGTCCACGAAGGGGTCCGTACCCTTATCTATACAACATTAGACACAAAGACTGAAAAAAAAAACAGCATAAATCACATATATTGTAGAGGGGCTCTCTTAAATGTTTATTTTATTTTAATCTGATTATTTTTTTTTTTTAATTGATCATAGAACAAAATATTTCAAGCGTCTAACTATTGCCGTTGTTAATATCGAGCAAAAAACGGCAAAAAATTACATCTTAAATATTCTGTTTTTTTGTTGTTATAGTAGCCACAGAAATAAATCATCTGTGAAAATTTCAACTGCCTATCTTTCATGGTTCATGAGAAACAGCCTGGTAACAGACAGACAGACAGACGGACGGACAGACAGACGGACAGTGAAGTCATAGTAATAGGGTCCCGCTTGGCACCCTTCGGGTACGGAACCCTGAAAACGCACCGTAAGACGATCTGAGGCAGACTGCAGGCAGTGGCTTGACGAGAATTGCCAAGGACAGAAAGAGGTGGCGTTCCTTGAGGGAGGTCAATGTTCAGCAGTGGACGAATACGGGCTGAATGGTTGATATAGTATAAACTAGATAAATACATATGTACACTAGTAATAAGAACGCAACTATCGGCCAACAAACAACCACGCATTTTGAAGATCTCTTTTATTAATCACTGTACCTACTGTAGCTTTTCTGAAATAACCATTTAAAAACATGAGTCCGGCTCGCACTTGGCCGTATTTTATCTTCCTTCTTAGCGTATTAGTATGGCAAAAAAATGCATTAAAATCTTTGCGGCCTTAACAGTTGCGGCCGACGCTGACTGCGTTATCACTTGCAATCATTAGGTCCTCTTGACTGCATGTGTTAGTTACTCAGGGCACGAAAAGATGGTCCATAGTCTGAGAAGTACCGAATAAACAGTACAGAAACCTACTTCAGCTCAGCCTTTGCCGCACTGGGGCGTGGCCGTGCATGGGGAGTCGTGCGTCGGTGTGCATTTTGGATTTTTCCATGGAGCTCGCCACAGCCCTGCGGATGTTCGGGATAAAGTGGATAAAGCAGTTGTACCGGGGTCGGTTTGAGGTAACCAGTGATAATGTTTCATTTAAGGCGGTCTCCACTAGCTGCAAAGGGCAGACTCCATACTGGGCACGCGTATTATCCAGCGGAGAACGCGAGCGCCAGCCCGTATTTTATTGTTACGTAGTGGTAGCATCCCCGATGGCAGACGAGCGCCGGCCGTCACAGGGACACTGGAGCGTGCGGCGGCGATGACGTCACGCCTGCCGCTGACACAGCCGAGCCCCCGCTACACGCTCAACCAGCTAAGACTTAGCTGCTACGTTATGGGCTGCGGCTAACGCGAGAATCCTACGCAAATAAACCAGTAGACTCAAAGTGATAGGTCGTCAGGGTGTAAAGATATCTTCATTTACAACAAATATTTACACATTTTATCTTTCCAAAACTTCGAAATCGTGAAAAAATATCAGCTGCTTATATATTTTAGTGCGGCGTCGGTGGTAATGGAAAAGGTGATAATTTTTTTGCTATTTTGTAATTATTTTTATAGTAAAAGTAGCAGAAACCCTCGTTTTTAGTTATATATTCGGAATTTTTGTCATACCATGCATAGAAGTAATAAAAATATAGGCATTCCCATCCTCACAAAGAGGTAAAGTTTACACAGACTGTGGATCTAGGAGATAATCTCTGAAAGTACCTATTTATGTCTGTAGGGTTCCGTACCCGAAGGGTGCCAAACAGGACCCTATTACTAAGACTTCACTGTCCGTCTGTCTGTCCGTCCGTCTGTCTGTATGTCTGTCACCAGGCTGTATCTCATGAAACGTGATAGCTAGGTAGTTGAAAATTATTAAAATATGCAATTTATTGTAGTTGTGATTGGGCGTGTAGCGGCTACTTATGGAGAGGTCTTCGCAATATTGTGACGCTCACAATTATTTGTTTTAACTTTATTTATGTTCACAATGCCACCCGCAAGCAATGCGTAGTGGCTTGTGCAAATACAAAGCGCGAGTGCTTGGGAGCGTCCAAATGTTCCACTCGCACATGGCAATAGATTTATTTTTCACACATTAAAATTCCGCGCAAAGTTGCATAAAATGTATTGTCTGAATTACGTGTCAGTCGTATAATCTTAACAAAAAAATTTAAATAAAAAATAAAAACCGCCTTGACAACACTTCAGCACTAAAAATTAGAAACAATTTAAAAGACATAAAACATAACATAAACTCACGCCTGTATCCCAGAGGGATAGGCAGAGACCAGGGACTGCCACTTGCTACGATCCTGACAGATCACTTTCGCTTCCTCAACATTCATTAGTCGTTGCATGCACGCACGCCGGTTTCGGGTACTTTTTATCTTGCCCTTCGCTAATACATCCCCTATTTGGTCGAAGTATGTCCGTCTGGGTCGTCCCTTACCGGCCCTTCCATTCACATTCACTCGATATATTTGTTTTGTCAATCTTTCTTCCTTCATCCTCTCCACATGTCCAAACCAACGCAATATTCCTTTCTCAATTCTAGTCACAACATCCTCTTTCAGTCCACAACGTTCTCTAATCACACTATTGCGTATCCTGTCATTCAAAGTAACTACAGACATACTTCTCAAGGACCTCAGTTCTACTGCATTAATCCTACTTTCTTGCTTTTTTTGCGATACCCAAGTCTCGCTAGCATACATAAGTGTTGGGACCAGCACTCCATTATGGATAGCCAATCTAGCTCTTTTGAAGATGTTTTGGCCACTCACAAAGGAGTGCAATGCACCGTTTACACAATTTCCTGCTTTTACTCTTTTTTCTATATCACCTTCACACTTGCCATCCCTGGTAAAGAGGCTCCCCAAATAGACAAATTCTTTCACTTGTTCCACCCTTTCACCTCTAATCATTATCTTGCACTCAGTCATTTCATCATCTTATTTTTTTTAAATTTAAACAATTTAAAAGAATACCTTTAAATTAGAAGTATGCATACATGTAGGTATTGTAGAAGTATAATTTGGAGCCGGTGCCCAAAATATATGTGCTGGTCATGAAACTGGGTACCGACTACAAATTATACTTCTACAATACCTACATGTATAGATATTCTTTTAAATTATTTCAAACTTTTTAGTGCTGCAGTGTTTTGAAGTCGGTTTGTGTTTTTTTTTATTTTTAATGGGGGAGCGGGAGAAAAGTAAACAAGTCCCTTATAACCATAATTTACCCTACTTAATTCGTTCCTTTCAAATTTGAAGTTCTCAATTTCCATCTCCGAAATTCTTCACCAGAACGTCACAAAAATTACCTTCGGAACACTTTCATGCTATTTTATGAAACAAACGGATATTACGAAATTATGTGATTAAAATATGCTTATTTACTGCTGTCCTATGAAGAGTTCCGTTCTCTATTTCTGAAAGTCTTCATAAGATCTTTACTAATTTAAAATGGGACCAATGAGACGTTATATCTATTCGAAAAAAAAATAATTGTCAAAACCGTTTAAGATTTGACGGAGTTATGCGAGAACATAGCCAAAAAAAATACACGCGTCGAATCGATAACCTCCTCCTTTTTTGAAGTCGGTTAAAAATATTACTGGCCACTAAGAGCTCACTCACTTTTTTGTAATTTCTGACCACCACCACAATTGGATTGTTAATAAAAAATTACACAGTATTAGATAAATAAAAAAAATATACAAATGAGATAGTCATGCAATTTGCACACCAAGAATTACATTTAGTAAAGTATACTGCCATCGGTGACCTTATTATATATATATTTTTCCAGACAACCAACTAACTTCTTCCAGTCAACTGTGAGCGTCATTCCGTCGGGCCTCGTACCATCTATTTTGTCAGGGTTTCTATTGATTCTTAACTTGTTTTGCGAACGTAGAGTGTACGCTTTTTAAAGTAGGTACGTGTGCCAAGATATCACCCGATTATCCCATTTGGACCCCTTTACTGCAAAATGACATAATGCAATGAACGTTGCAAAACATAATATATGGTACTCTACATTCAAAGTGTGCTCTGGTGTTTCGTTGACGTTATGTGACAACTGATCCCTTAAGTTTAGGTAACTCTGGCAAGGTTACAAAGTATGGAATTAAATTCTACTACGCACAGATAGGTAAAACACGGTCGAATCTAATTACATGACGCCTCTGGTTACCCTAATCTCTTTGAGCTCACTCTTTATTTATAAAATTGGGTTAAGGCAACAGCGAGCTTTCTGTCTCCACTTACAGTGTATCCAGACCTCGAGTGCACGTTCTTATAAAATGCGCAGATGATTATCTCATTTTTAATGGAATTTTAATAAATAGAAAGGCGAGAACGGTCCTGTAATTGCTGCAGCCCGCCAGACGGAGCTCATGAATTATTTACTAACGCAAGTCACATCGGATATTTCTTAACTAAAACTCTAAGCAAGAATATGTAAAAGAACCTTCAATTTATTCAACTTCTGTAAGTACGATTTTGTTTGCGTCGCTTATTGCAAAATTAGACTGTATCTATAGGTGCATTTACGTTGAGAAAAAATTTAAAATGATTTAATTTACCGTAAACATGGAGGAATGATTCATACAGCGTCAAATTTTCTTCTTGTTAATCGCCTAGAGCCACTTTTCAGTGACTGTGATACCTACATAAATAAAGTAAGCCAAAAATTAATGAAGAAGTCTTTCTTTTTTTAAATCACGGCCAGCGTGGCCATCTTACAACGACGCGAATAAGTCGCAAGTTTTTATATATCTAAGTATATTGTTAACGAATCCATTTGAAACTCAAAATTTAGACAGTAAATGCGTCTCTCTTTATAATTCTTTAGAAAGCTTGTACAGTATTTGTGTCATCGTAAAACCTGTATCGGGCTTTACGATGATACAAATACTGTAGTGCCTGGGTAGAATATGATTTACCTTCTATTTGTATTTTAGCGAAATTTTGGCTTGCCAACTTGACACAATCGATAACGCAAGTAGAAAGAATAGAAGAGAAGTGAACTACCTAAGCCACAGGTTTTTTTAAAAAGTCATTCACCATGAGCGTCGTACTTTACTGTATAGCTTTCTAATCCATGGTTTCTACTTACAATCTGTTTACAACTGTCACTTAGCCATACAAAAAAAAACAGCTGACAGATATTAACAGTAGATTAAAATACTGTTAGTGTACGAGAAACCGGGGGGTACACTCGTAAGCTAGGTGGAGTGCTGCCACCCAATCCAATTTACGGGTTGGTAAATTGTTACTCAGAATTTCGGCTCATAATATATTCACTGCAGACCTATTAAATAATCTCGTTACGTTTTGAGAGTTCAATGAATTCAATAAAATCTGGCTTTCTGTAACAACTTTCTCGAATCTGATAAAATATTATGAGAGGTAAAATAAGGTTCTAACACTCATAAAGTACCCGAGCGACGACTTTGATATGATATCTCGAAATTTACAACTCGAGTACACACAACATTATTACAGGCCCCAACGCTAGGTTTTTAACTTTATTAGGTTCAGAGGGCAACGTCCCATGCTCTACGGCTTGCTTGGAACCTACAGGTTTAACTTGAAACGTTAGTGCATTTTAAATTAGGGACGCTAAGCGCTGACACTGATTGTCTGATGTAAAGTTAGACCAATGATCATCTGAAATCCAACGCAGACATTTTGATGGAATTGAAACAATTCTATTATCTGTTATGTTCATGCACAGCCGGCTGCTAATTTAACGAAATTTTGGTTGCATCGACTCCCATAACGTAAGCAAATGGAGTACACGAGTGATACACAGTTCAGACTGCACTTAATTTTAGTCAACCCACAGAACTAGACATCTCAACCATGTATTTGTCAATCGGACTATACAATACCGTCCTTATGTCCGAACGTCGGCGGCATATCAATGTGTACATCCGTGCACTCTACTCACAGACATTACAGATGACTTTGTAATTAAAATGTGAAGGTTCATGTAAAGGCTCCCGATTGTACGAGGTGCAAATGACGCAATGCTGCCTTTTGTGGCAATGTAGTTACACCACAGGCTACATCTATGGTCCTGTTTTATTTATTCGTTTTGTCTGTTGTGTATTTAGTTTTCTTTCTGTTGTTGTGCATATTATGTTACTTATGTGCTTATTTTGTTTCTGTGATGTATCTTGTTGGTATAATAAATGTCTTTCTTCTTCTTCTTCAAATGTGAAATCGAAAGAGGCTACACAGATATTATTGATTGATAGCACTTTAACCTCTACACTGCACGTTGCTGTACATCCAGACTGTCACTGTTTGTTGGATAGACACTATAATGTTTCCTCAAAGGCGAGACGTACGTATTTGTTGGCCATTTCTCAGAACAAACTGGGAAATATATTTCCGAGCATAACTGGCCGGTCATCGCACCGCTCGTAAAACTACTGTGATAGCTTCGAGGAATCTCTTTGAATCCTTTTACCGAGACATTATATGATTTATTTAATTTAAACAATTTCCTTTGAAGCCATTATTTCAACTCTTCTGACTTTGTGCTCGGCATGAATTTAATTGCAAACAATAATAATATTTGTATCTTCCTTTAACTTCTTCATAAAAACAATATTCTTTAAAAATCTCTCTCAAGAGTCTTTAGAAAAATTGTGTTTTTATAAATAATACCGTGAGAGTTCCATATATGAGCGAGCAGAGTGGATGTGGTTAATCAAATTTGCTGTGAAAAATTATTGCTCACATTTACTATAAAACGCGTGCGTGAGAAGTCGCGAACTGTAGCAGAATCGATGCTTTCAAGATGTAGTGTTGGAGGAAAATTCTCCTCCACAAAGAAGGCCGCAGGAGGGTCCATCCAGCATGCATCCCATTGCGCCTTTGACCGTGACGAGTGGAGAACTATAGCATCTGGTCACGATCCTCAGAATTGAGGGACCGCTTTAGAAGAAGAAAAAGACTATAAAAGGACCTAAATGTGAAAGTAAATACTGCACCTGAAGTAAAGATATGCGAAATGCAAGTTTCTACTTCATTATTACTGTACTCATTATTAAGGTGTTTCTTTTTATGTAGCCTATATACATCCCACTGCAGGCCCTTCTTCCTTTAATGTACTAAAAATTCGAAAAACATTTCTGCATATCTTTGATATTAATTTAACCACTTCCTCATCATGACACATGATGCAGTCAATTTGTAAGAAATATAAAAAAAAAATTGAAAAAAAATCTACAGATATTTAAAAGTGGTGTAAATTTTGATACTGAATAAATGGTTTTTAAGTTTTACATTCTTTTCATAACACAGACTGCTTCAAGATATTTATTTTTGCTTTAAATTAGAGTCGATTTTAGAAGACTTAAGTAAATAAATAAAATAGGTAAATAACTGCCACACAACAAGTACATCTCAAACATGTAAATAAATGCACCTAGATTGAACAGATCGATTAACTGAAAGGTTTAATTAAAGCTGTTTTAATTTTAAAGGCAAACGTCTCTCTAACAATTGAAGTATCACCCCTTAGACAGCTAAATTCAGGCTATTTCAGTTAGGCAAATTGCCCTGAACTAAAGGTTTTAACTTCCCCGAGCAAGCTAAGCCTCTTATAAAGCATACAGGGACGCGAATAAATAAAGCCCTCTAACCCAACAGCTTAGAGTTCCAATCCGCGGACAGCCCGTAGCATTAAGAGGTCTCACATAGTTTTTCAATTGGCGCGCTCGTGATGTCATCAATATTCGCGTCACATCGGCTGACGTCACTCAGCGCCCCCGCATACCAACTAGTGCAGCACCATGGACTATAGATATTAGAAGGATTTATTTCGTGTAAAATTGCCACTAATAATAGATTCGAGAACTTTCACAGCATATTATTTTCTACATATTGCTACTTATATAGATATGGCAGGTTTTGTTCCTTAAACATTATCATCTTCAAATATGGCCTGACTTGGAAACATCAAATCAAATCATTTATTTACAAAAAACCTTAAGTCCTAGTGACATGAATAGACTTAATGTACACAGGTAGGTTTGAAAAAGATTGCCACTAAATACTCGTAGTTGCTTACTGGTGTACTTCGCACTAGGCGGACCTGAACCTTACCTTCACTTAATACGTTGACCGGCATACACCGTAGCCTTTTAATCGTTCTCCTTTAATTTTCAAAAAACAAGGATAATATAAGAACAATGTAAAGATACAAATCATATCTATTGCCTTATCAACAAAATAATGTTAACCAAAAAAACTAGACTAAAAAATTACAATAATGCAAAAAGCCGTGGCTCCGTTCGCACTCAGGCCATCACAATTTTAAGCAGCGCTGGCGATGAAATAGCTACTCCGTCTCCTCGATGGGTTATGTTATTCTTTTTTCATGTCAAAAATATAAACTTATCTTCCTGCTATGTGGAGCGGAGTCTATTTCTTCCATAGTCCATGTTCAGCACTTGCTGACTCCGCTGAACACGTCGCTGGGGAGACAACGTTATTTCTTTACGTTGCGTGTGGCATTGTTTGACGGAATTACAACGAAATGTTCGTAGAAAAGAAATGTCAATATATACTCTCTTGTCCAAGAGAGTATATATTGACATTTCTTTTCAAGGTAATTTTGTTATCATTACGATAGCATTATGATTCACTATGCTTTAACAAACCTTTAGATTTTGAATTGATTGTACTCACCACTTCAGTAGGTATCACAGTGAGCTGAAACCTAGGCTGTCAATCATCCTATGTATATTTTTTTGATTTTGTCTAGAACTATGGTACCTAATAATGTAACCACATAATTGTCACATTATTAGGTATCACCGTTTTATAAACTCTTAGAACAACTTTTGGTAACTATTTGGTTACACTACTCGGCCTTGACTGAATGTAAATTTACTTATACTCTATCTCTCTTTTTCTTTCATTTAAATTTAGTTGACAAAAATTTTTAATATTAAAATCAATTCAACACAGAGTTCTTGTTAAAATCCATAAGTGTCCATGTTTAATTTGCAACTTTAACTATATACAGCGGTGGTAGCCCGTGGGTGGAACAATGGACTCGAAAGCGAGAGTCCCAGCTTTAATTCTCAGCGCGAGCATGTACCTATGACTTTCTTTATTTTCACAATTACTTACATTTGCGAATTCTTAGTACCAATACCACATGCTAACCTTCAAGGAAAACACCATGAGGAAACCCGCGGCCGGGTTGGCTCTGGCTTATCTTTCCTGTAGGCTAGGCCGACTAATCTGGCAGGATGGTATAGGTGTGTCTCAGGCACTGCAGCGTCCGGGCGGTCCCTTCACCCATCTAGTAAGAATGACGTTACCACTGGACACTGTATAAATCATCTCATTACGTAGATACAAAGGCCAAAGTTTTTTTTACCTATGTCACAGTTTCTGTGTTGTTTTAACAACCAATTATTTTGACTTTGAACAAATAAATATTTCCAGAACTAACATGGCCTTCTACTTCCCTGCGCCTTGCTCAGCATTATGGTATCAACACTAAAGACAGCTCCGAAATCTGTTTAAACTGATCAGCTGTTCCATTAGGCCCCCAGATGCCCTCAGCCTGCCAGCGGGTCCGACCCCCTGGTGGTATATCATGTATCGCGCTCCTCTCCTGTCAGTGCAGTACAGGGCGTCTCGCCGGGCGTGACGTCACGCTGATTAATGGCCCCGCTGTCGCCGTGTCGTGTCACCCGGCTCTCGATAATGCTTGCTTGCATCAGCACCGGCGAGAGACCGAAGGTTTACTTGAGATGTTTCTTTATTTTTTTTCTTTTAGCAGAGAAATCTTTTCCTAATTATAAATACAATAAAAATAAAAATTATCTTAGCCTAGTTTAAATCCAGGGATTTTGATTAGTCGTCTGTCTCCCAGTCGCGATCGAACACAATTCGCTGTTTGGACTCAGAAAGATCCTCGCACTTCAAACTAGGATTTACAGTCTATACAATTGAAAGTTAATTGTGAACAGATTAAATTCATGAATGAAATTCATGAACGGCCCGAAGGCAGCGGCTAACATACATTGACAAACAGAGTGTAAATTATTTACGTTGAAATAAATTATTGATTTCTGATTTCTAACAATTAGCCGTTTATACCAAATGTCACCATGACCATGATGGTCCCGACCGAATCGATGTTGGTCACAGCGACAACTTCAACTCCTGCTTTGGTGGCGTTGGTGCGCTTTACTCAACCCTTTTTGTAGAGGTCCTGCCACATTGCTGACATCCGAGCACACCGTCAACGTAGGTGTAATGGATCACAGCAGGTGGAAGGACTTTCAAGGCATCTCTCTCTGATGCCAGATCGCCGAAGATCTTCAAAGTCAAAGACTTTGGTGTCGATCAGAGCCTTCCATTCCAGTCAATTTGCCGCTTGTTGCTCCCATTGCAAGGGCTCTACGCTGCGTCTCTTCATGTGGCGCTGAAGCGAATCTTTGTATCTAAGGAGTTGTCCGCCTTATTTATGCTTGCTCTCCTCAAGTTCTGAGTAGAAGATCCACTTTGCCACTCGCTCTTCTGCCATTCGTGACACGTGACCACACCATCGCAGCTGCCGACACATTAGGTAGGCCTCAATTCCTGTCACATTGGCTCTTCGCAGCACTTCCGTGTTGCGCACGCGTTCAGACCATCAGGTCTTTAATACTATCCTGAGACGCTTTAGGTACAAATGGTCTAGCGTCTAGCATGCTTATATGACGACGGTAGAAGGTCAAGGTTTCGGCAGAGTAAAGAATGTTCGCAAGTACAATTGCCATGAAGACAGCTACTTTAGTCCGTAGTTTCAGGTCATGTCAACTGATGCCTGCTTCACATCATCCTCACTAGGTCTAAAAGACAGTGTCCATTGATCACAGCAGGTGGACTCATGAAAACCCGACATCAGCTGCTGTAGGCCTGCTGGGGACTCCGTCATGAAGGATAAATCATCCGCATACATAATCTCAGTAATTATCTCGTAAGATACATTTGTACGGAATATGAATCTGGTCAAATTAAAAAGCTTGCCGTCGGTACTAAAGCGAATGCGGATACCCGAAGAGGTCCATAAAACCTCCCGGACTACTACTGCGATGTACAACGCGAACAGTGTGGGGTACCAGCACGCAATCTTGCTTTATCCCAGAGGTGACGGGGAAAAAGTCTGACTGTTCGCCGTCAACGGCAAACCAGTAAAGAAGGTTTTGGCCTTCCAATCCTGTCAAGCCTACAACATAATTTTAAAGAATTCATCAAGGTATACACAGATTAAACCTTAAGGACAACGGAAAACTCATAGACGCAAATTAAAACGCTGCTTGAAAGCTGTTAAAAAAAAAGTTAACTAGCGCCAGGGGCTCCGCCACAAATGAAAAAAAAAACATAACATTTTCGGTAGTCTTACATTTAACGGGTGTAAAACTAACTATAACCATATATGAGAACCGCGAGTCATTGAAATATACTAAATTGAACCTAGAAATTTCAAGTCTAAAGAATGAAACAAAGAAAGAAAGAAAGAAAAATATATTTATTTGACGACTCAATACTCAAAAATATAAAATCACACAACAAAATACAACATGCAACAGAAAGCAGTTTTAGAACCTACAGCCTAGAACTACGACTACGACTGCCTCTTTGGTGTAGCGGTATCACGTTTCATTACCATTCCGGAGGTCGCAGGTTCGATTCCGACTGGGGGCCGCCGCACATTTGTGGAAATGGCTTCCGTCTAGGTGTATTTCAATGTTTGTCCTTGCGCGGTTATTTTGGGACCAAGACAAGTGATCGTGTTGTGCGGAAGTTAATCACCCAAACCGATAAAGTTTCACAAAACCTAATATTATGATAAATTTCGGAACTAGGGCCAGATTGCCTTGCTGGCAAAAACGGCCGTTTATTTTATGTTTTTTTATGCCCAACCGCGTCGTTTTTGTCGTTGGCCATAGTTTCGGCCTGACCTTACCGTGTACTTTCTGTTCCTTTCTATTCTTCCTTACATTACTTAAGCCCACACAACTTGAGTTAATCCAAGTGGGGCTTACAACCAAAGGCATAAGGATCACAGCGGAGTAGTCTGAAGCGAGTGAGTGTACGAGCGCAGCTGACGTGGCCGCCACTGATGGAGTTACTGTGCCATCATAAGCTTTATAACTTGGTGATCCCTGCATCCGTACTAATAACCAAGGCAGGAGGTGACTAGAAGTATCATCGGATTGCGGCGGCAGTGTATTGCTGCGCGGAGTGTAGTTGTCAGTCGCGGGTTGACAAGTTGCTTGCAATGACGTTCATTACCTACCAAAGACGTTTATTAGGTTTGACGTAAGATTACTATAATTTACTCGTCACAAAACGACGGCGAACCTCGTAACGATCAATACGCTTGGAATTTACTAGTGGATAGGATACATACTATTACAATTATTTGTGATGTGCTATATAACGTGGCATATATTTTAATAATACACCACTCAATCGACGAAAGCCGTAGAATAGTAGTCAATGAAAAATGAACTTTGAGACCAAGTCACGACATAAAATTGTGTACACAACACGGGCTGTAAAATAGAAAGCCCTCTATTGCATATTTACGACCCTCGCCTTTATTTTACGGCCCTAGTTATGTAATGTACTATTTTCGAATAGAATCTCATGAATAAGCAATAGTATGGAATTTAAAAGAATAAAGTTTAATAACGATTTACCGATTTTTACGACGTAGTCTGGGAAGGCCACCCACCAGATGATCTGACGACCTGCTTACGGTGGATGGTGAGGAGTCGCTGGATGCGGGCGGCACAAGACCGGGAAGCTTGGAAACCCATGAGGGAGGCCTATGTCCTGCAGTGGGCGTCAAATGCCTGATGATGATGATTTTTCATCTTAACCGTATAACCGTTGATATTTTATGACCGTTTAAAAATAGAAGTGTACCCTAAATCCGGCAGGGAAAGATTGGACCTCAGCGGGGTAAGTTCGGACTACTTTTGAATTCAAATCTAAGCACCTTAGATATAAGATTGAAACAGAAAGTTAATCCGATCGTTTCCCTGAGAAAACGTAGTTTAGGTTTTTTTAGTTTTTTTTTGTAGGTTGGCTAAAATATCAGTTCATATTTTTTTACAAATGTATAGTCCGATCTTACCCCGCCACATAAAATAAAAGTGTCAGGGTTCTCAAACTTTTGGTACAGATAATAAATTTTCACTTAATTCAACACACTAAAATTGGGAATAATTGTAATTCATCAAATACCTAGGGATAAATTTTAGCAAAGTGATGTGTTTATAAACATAACGAATAATGGATGGCCGAACAAAAAGAAATATACGTGATGATAATAACCTATAGACATTTTTACCCATTTGTATTGTCTTGTCGGATCTCGACAAAAACGAAAGTGGTTTCGTCAAGAATTTATATCCTTCAAAACCAGTAAAAAAATCCATGAGGTAGTCAGTATATTAAAATAATACTTTATCTGCAATGAATAAATCACCATGTTATATAAAAAAGTTAAAACATTTCGCAAAAAATAAACATCTTGCATGCACCCGCATTCCGCTCGCAACATGCAACACGATTAACTTTTTGGTGGATTATAGGTAAATTTTGGCTTAAAATTTCGATGTAATTTTACATGAGTTGAATCTTTATAACGTTCTAACGGCGGTCACTTTAAAATATTTCACACTATTTTTGAAGATCTCTGTACACCTGCTGCGAGCTCGCAGCTCGCCTTTGTACATGTTCTTTCTTATGACTGTAGGTAATGTAATTTTGTACGTTTCGTGTGCAATAAAGCATAATAAAATAATTAATCAATTAATCTTAAGGTACATAATATATGTCTGCTTATGAAAGGTTGAGCACCACAGCTTTTTTCCATACAACTTTAAAACGGGGTAGCACCGAATGGTTCTACCGCCCGATTGTCCGATCTTCCCCCAAAGAGAAAGACCGGACTAAACAATTATCTCAGAAACTACTTACGTGAATGAATTCTAACCTATAAATTAAAATTTGTATTGTCATGTTTCACGCAAAAAAATGGGTCAAATCATAGATAACTGACCTGGGTCCTGAAAGACTGATGGTGGGTTAATTACGGATTTGTGAATTGTCTAGTTTATAACGTGACCTGTCACTCCTGTCGACAAAAACGAACTGAGGTGAGTGAAAAAAACAAAATAACGCAAAATATAATGAGTTCCCAACAGCAAAAAATATTGCCTAGTTTTGGACATAATCGAATTATCCGGATTTACCCCACATCCGAACTTACCACAAAGCACCTACTTAAAGCAATATCTAGCCGACTACAAATGTTGCGAAATAACAGTCTACCTTGAATAATGTTTTGGTAAGCATTTGTTGTAAGACAAGCTACTCTTCTCCAGATTGTGCGTAATAGCAGCCTTAGACAAAAGAATCGAGAATGACAAACGATATACTTATCGGCGAATGTTTTGAGTCTCTTACTTAGGCTGTGCCTCCAACGGGCTGAGGCCTCGGATGATAAATGATGCAGTAACTAGTGCGTAAACAAGCCTGGAGATCGGGGCTCAAGCGCACAGCGCAAACTGTTTTTCCGAATGAATTTGCAGTTTTTCGCGCAACTGCACACCAACGTCCCTGTGGTCGCGAAAAAGAAATTGGACATTAAAATATGAACAAAAAAAATAAATCATACCTAGGTATTTAATACGCCATGATAATTTACTTAATGTCTGAAAGCGTACAAGAGTACGTATAAGATTTATTAAAATTCAGTAGCTACTAAATTCTCACAAATTCGTAAAAGGGGAATACCTAATAAACCAACGGTCTTATTTATAAAGAACGCGATTCCTTTACAATAATCCTCAGAAGCATTTTAAATATTCTGTGTGTACCTGTTACCACGGACTACATCAACTGTATCTGAGGAGTGTTTTACGTAATAGCGCTTTTATAAATAAGACTAACATTTTCATATAATAATTATTAGTTATTGTCGCGTAGATTTTATGAAACGGCTAGCTTTGCTCGCGACTTTGTCCGTGTGCACTTTAGTTGATAAGAGTGGTTCTAAATAAGTTATGGATTCTTTTATAAAAGTTGAATAACAAAAAAAACTTAAATAAAAAATAACCAACAACCCGAATGCTGAGCATTAACTACTAAGCAGGCGGGACCAACCTAAGGAGTTACATTGCTGAGTTTGGGTCCCGTCTGCTTAGTAGTTAATGCTCAGCAGGCGGTTTGTTGATTATGTTTTATTTCCGTTTTTTATTTTTGTCTTTTTAGTGATTTTTTAACGCTAATTTATGTAGAGCCTATGACACCCGCATACTGATGTTTTACATACATTACACATGAGTGGCGTAGTTAAACAAAATTAAGATCCGAGTATAATAAATTTAATATAACGGCGCCATCTAGTGATTCATGGTTGTACTACAATGTTACTTAATAGCGATTTTTGTTTTTTTGTTACTTTTCTGTTCCATTAATGCTAATTTAATATAGCCTATAAAACTCGCGCAGGGGTGACGACCTTATTGAGACCTTATTTGTCAAAATCTGACCATTGGTTAAGTAGTTATAAGGGAATATAGAATCGGACATACTTACATACATACGAGCTAAACACATTACTTTTGGGCTCCACCGTAGTCGGGTAATAAAAAAAAATGTGTTCATTTGCGTATATCTTTATTTTGCCTAGCTTTCATCGAGTTTTAACTTTTTCTAAAGGACTGCCCCTACTGTAACATCCGAAAATATGTAGCCCCAGGCAATCACTTTACGCTTAGAATATTAAAATAATTTATTATATTTATAGTACAACCTCTTTACATGTTACGTTACACGTTCTTCTCTTAGGTGCTAACATGCATGACCAGGCATATTATAGGGAGCTCACTCTAGAGCAGGCAACGTAAAACTTGCAGTGCGAAATCAGTCCACCCCACCCTAATATGAATTCCTGCTGTTTGAATCCTTAAGAGACCATCTCGGGTGACATAGAAGAGCGTAGGGACCTAAAATGAAATAATAGCATGTTTACTTTTAATATCTCTATTACACCTTCATAGGGGCTGAACTTTTAAAAACTATGAAATTACGTGTTTCATACATTCTTTGAAGTACATTCTTATCTTCTACCTTATCTTACATTTGTATTAAGTTTCAAGAAAATCCTACCACAAAAATTTAACTTCACATACAAATTTTAACATCCCTTTTTACCCTCTTTAGGATTGAATTTTAAAAACTGCGAAAAACGTATTTCATAAATTTCAACGTATTTCATAAAAACGTATTTCTTACATTTGTATCAAGTTTCAAGCAGATGCGACCAAAAATATTTTTACTGCCCTTACAAACTTTGCCACTCGTTCACATCCTCTTACGGTTTGAATTTTGAAAAATCATGTAATACGGGTTTACTCCATTAAGTTGACATACAAAGTTTCAAAAAAATCCAACTACAAGTATTCTACTTCCCGTACAACCCTTGGCACCCCTTTTCACTCTCTTAAGGGTTGAATTTTGATGAAGTGAAAAATACGCGATTCATGAAATTCATTGATCCCCAGTGCGATTCCGCGGTCGCCACCTCAATATGCGGCACGCTTAATTCAATTCAATTTTATTTATTTCAGATGCAAAATGTATGTCAAATTGATAGTCGTCTTATTTCTAGAGTTTATTTTCGACGTACTTTGGTTTCCAACGCACTAACAATCTGTTAGTTTACTGTACACAGATGTCATTTGTTTTTGTATACACACTATCTGATAGTGTATAGACAGACCGAATAGTTCAGATCTGTTTATTATTACGCAATATAACATAAACTCACTCAGTGTCCCAAAGAGGCCAGAGTTTGCCACTTGCCACGATCCTGACAAACCTCTTGCATCTGTCAACATTAATTGTAGTCTGCATGCGCGACACCGGTTTTGTCAACATCAATTGGTCGCTGCATGGGCGACAACGGTTTAGTCAACATCAATTGGTCGCTGCATGCGCGACACCGGTTTTGTCAACATCAATGGGTCGCTGCATGCGCGACATCGGTTTTGTCAACATCAATTGGTCGCTGCATGCACGCACGCCGGTGTCAATATCAATTGGTCGCTGCATGCGCGCACACGGGTTTTATCAACATTAATTAGTCGCTGCATGCACGCGCGCTGGTTTTATCAACATCAATTGGTCGTTGCATGCGCGCACACCGGTTTTGTCAACATTAATTAGTCGCTGCATGCACGCACGCCGGTTTTATCAACATCAATTGGTCGTTGCATGCACGCACGCCGGTTTTGTCAACATTAATTATTCGTAGCATGCACGCACGCCGGTTTTGTTAACATTAATTGGCCGCTGTATGCGCGCACGTCAGTTTTAGGTACTATTTAATTTGCCCTACGCAAATATATCGCCTATTTCATCGAAATATACTCGTATCCATCAGAAACGTCCCTTTCCAGCTCTTCCACCCACATTTATTTTTAAAAGTGTTTAGTCTATATAGTTTATTTATTTTCTGCTTAAAGTAGGTCATTGCTTAGGATTTTCGTAGTGTATGTCGTTTATTTAGTACAAGTATATAAACCCGTTTTTACTGCTGTTCCGAATCTCCAAGGTTCGATGGAAGAAATCTCTTACACATGTTATTTCTTATGTAAGACTCTGTTCAATGTTTCGCGTGCAATAAAGTATAATACAAATAATACACATTCACATAAATTTGTTTTACATTACCAAACCTCGAATCGGTTTAATTGCGTACTCAATATCAGTTCGTAATAGTCACGCGTTCAAATATTCATCGTGGGGACCATCCGTTGGTAAATACACGCTGCCTTTAATGTATTTCATTTACTACCTGATAATTTGTTGTGAAAATAATTGACTTCAGCCAGCTGGAAACATCACGACAGCATTGATTTTAATATAAGTTTAGCTCAAGCTGCTTATTTGCAGTGCGGCACTGAATGGTTGACGGCTAGTTCTAATTAGTTACACTTTCTATTCCCAGTAAAAAGCTACCTAGTACTTCGACTGAATAGAGGATGTAATAAAAAACTGAATCTGCACGGATATTTACTCGTTTATTTTTTCATTTTACAATTTTCCGACGTGTGGGTACTTTTACAGTGTCGGGTAGACTAAAAGAGTAAATATTCGTGCAAATTAAATAAATAAATAAAAATAACTTTATTCAAAAGTAACAAATTGGCTTATGTTAAGAGTAAATTATTAGTAGTAATTTAATGATGTTAGTAGTAATTAAGTTTTTATTATGTTTAGTGCTCGTATCAACTTTAGAAAATACTAAATAGAGGATATAATAACTAGGGCAACATAAAAAGTACCCCAAACCGTCCTGCTTACATGCAACGAGTAACGAATTTTGATGAAACTACATTTGGCAGCGTCGTCGTAGCAAGTGGTAAACCCTGATCTCTGCCTGTCCCTCCGGGATACAGGCGTGAGTTTATGTATGTAAGATACCTGTTCAACAATTATTTCTTTAACTAGAGCTACTCCATAATTATGTGGTTATACTCGGAGTTTTCAATCGAAAGAGTTTTCAAGACGAAAGTTTTCAATCAGTGCGTCCTACCCGTCATGACATACGGTACCGAAACGTGGACACTCAAGGTGAGGCTGGTCCACAAATTTAAAGTCGCTCAGCGTGCTATAGAAAGGGCTATGCTCGGGGTTTCTCTGAAAGATCGAATTCGAAACGAGGTGATCCGACAGAGAACCAAAGTCTCCGACATAGCCCACGGAATTAGCATGCTGAAGTGGCAGTGGGCCGGCCATATCAGAACTGATAACCGATGGGGTAGACGAGTTCTTAGTGGAGACCGCGGCGCAGCTTGTCGCTCGCTCAGTCCCAGTGGAATAGAATACCCAATGTAACTCAGTGATTTGTAACTAAAATCTGTTTGCGAAGCATTGAAAAACGCAGCATAGGGCGCCCATTCGTTGCAAAACGTGAAAATTAAATAAACATTTTTTTCTAATAAATATAAAAAATATTGAAACATTATTCATCTTTTGTGCAAATTATAAACTATATGTGATTATTTGTGGTGGGTGTTACATCATACTTAAAGAGATAATGTTTTTGTCTCAGAATCTTATTACATTTCGGAACGCAACTATTGGTAGTTATTTTTTAAGTTTGTGTTGTTACATTGTATGTTTACGTCTGACACTTTTATTCTAAATAAATAAATCTCATTCAGTTCAATCACTTTTATCACCTTTAAATACATGCAGTACAATTTTTTCTAACATTGCATTAGCAGTTTATTTTTATAATTCTTGTATACTTCTTAGCAAAACAATTAAGATACTTTCAAAAAAGAGGTAGAATTTTGCACACCGTATAACCCGGTGGAATTATTTAGGCACATCGTAACATGGCGATTCCCATGGTGACCGATAAAGATATTTCCAACGGGTAGTGCGTATACTTACTGGTTCTTCATAACCTGGATAAACGGATCCGTGATTATGGTAAAACCACTGTTCAATGACCTCACGGCTTACGGTAATTTTCTTATCCTACCATGGACTTAAACGTGATTTTATATAGCCTATATGTTACACGGGAACTCAAGCTATAATTCTGGTGAGTTTTACTTCATTCCATCCAATGCGCGCACAAAGGAACAGACTGAGACAGACATATATCAGACAGGGACACAATTTACAGATTTACTTGCGGGAAGTGAATCCATCATTAAGTTAATAATGCGTAGTGCCTACGAAAGTTTTAATTCGAAAAATGCGTAACTTTTTTTTAATTTGCCATTATATTCGTAATTTAAAAACCTACAAACCTAGCTTCGCATGCAGCGTACCAAATTACGATTTTATAATAAGTCCCCACAATAACACAGTTTAAATTATTCATTCATTCGTAACAATAAAGTGAGCCCCACTGCTTAATAAGTCTCTTGAGTAATTATTTGTTGTGAAAGTCATAATATAATTAATATAACAAAATGAATACAGTTGACAGCACATCGACCTTTTCACGCGTGCACTGTACGCAGTTACGTTACGGGAAAATCTTCAACAAAAATATAGAGGTTGACCTGCTGTCAACTGTACAACGTACACTTACATGCGTCAATTTCTGCGAAATTATGCTCGCGTGTTAGTGCACTCAAGTGTATGTTGAGGCAATGTCAAAGCGTATTAAGCACGAATATCCAGGTAAATATTTTAGATTATTTGCATCTGAGTTATATCCACGTATAACTGGCGTTTATTTTAGGTACTTAATAATTACCTACTTATTGTGATAAAGATAAGACAAAACATTTAAGATAAAACGTATAAATGTGAACTATTGCCTGATCAGGCACACGTTTTACTTTTAGGGTTCCGTACCCGAGGGGTGCCAAACGGGACCCTATTACTAAGACTTCACTGTCCGTCTGTTTGTCTGTCTGTCTGTCTACCACCAGGCTATATCTCATAAACCGTGATAGCTAGGCAGTTGAAATTTTTTTTCGATGATGTAATTCTGTTGCCGATATTATAAAAAATACTAAAAACAGAATGAAATAAATATTTAAACGGGGCTCCCATACATCAAACGTAATTTTATTTGTCGTTTTTCGCTCAATATTCATAACGACAACAGTTAGACGCTTGAAATATTCACAGAACAAATTAGCTTTAAAAATAAATTATTAAATTATAGTAAAAATACTATCTATCCCATACAACAAACGTACGTTTTTGGCGTTTTCTTCTCGATCTTTGTGTCTAATGTTGTATAGATAATGGTACGGAACCCTTCGTCGCGAGTCTGACTCGCACGTGGCCGGTTTTTTTCTATGGCGAGCCGGGCCCGAGCGGGCGGTGCAAAATTTGCTTACTAGTCTCTAGCATTATGACTATTAGGTTTATTTTAGCTTGCATCGCTGAGCCCGCAAGTCGTCAGCCCGTTATAATGTGGATAGACCTTTAGCATAATTACTGTCTCCGCGGGGACTTCTAGTTGAAGCTCATAACCCCGACCTATGTGAGCACGAGTGTGACATCTCCGTTACAAGCCAGATACTGTCAAAGTGCATCGACAACTAATTCAGGTTAGATATGCAAAATGCTCGTTAATAATTCAACCGTTTGACAAGTTAACTGTAGTTAAGGTACACTTGGATTTGTAAGTACCAGAGTTTGGAATATCGATAAGAAAATGTACGCGAACTTCTCGATTGAATGAAAGTATCGGTTTTTAGAAGTTGGAGTTAATATAAATTAATTTTATTTTATAAAGGAGGAAAAACGAAGTCAATAAAAAAAACTCTCAAGTATTAAAGGATCTTTTTATCAAAAAGATAAAAGGTTAAGACAGCATGCGTAAAAATATACAACAAGACATACCGAAATACAAAACAACACAAAAGGTATTTATATGAAGTAATTTAAAATCGGAGTAGCGGTACATGCAATAAAAGAAAACAAGAAAGTTGTGTTGGAATAAAATATAAGTGCTCGAGCCACAAAAATTATATACCTAATGGTTAAACAGTGTACTTACTCACAACATTTTGAACAGAGTATAACAAGAGTAACGAGAGAAATAATTAAAACAAACATTTGACTAGAACAGTACGATTATTGCCAGACATAGAGCACGATTGATTAAATAAAGTAAGTGAACGACAATTTCCTCTCCATACTATCATACGAGCTACGTTGTACGTAACATTAAGTAACATTCATACTATCTTTATGTTGCAAAGTGGTGAAAATTTGCTCAATAAAAATAAACTTTTGTGTGCATGCACCATTAGAAACTAATTTAAAATTCCAACGCGCAACACGACCTCGGGATCCTGTACAAGTGTACAAACATAGGGCTGGCTGAAACCTGCGCTAGTGCCATGTGAACTCTGAGAGTTACACGCCCACTGCACGCTAACATTTTCGTAATATCATTAATATCATTAACAGCTTTGACGTTCATTAAGTAAACATTTTGTTTTTATAGTGAATAAAAATTTTTGACTTTGACTTTGACTTATAAGTTAGAAAAAAACTTGCCGGCATTTTTTTCTCCAGTGTTAGTTTTCTTCACAACTTTCTCTCTCTCTCTCTCCTTCTTATTAATAATATAAGAAATTTTCCAACAAGCAAACGACCCGTAGTCGCCAGTTTCCAAGATATTGACTTCAAACAAACTAAGGACATATTTAATACTGGTCCATCAAGAAAAATAACTCGCATACACACACATACTCACACTTTACACGTACCATAGAAAATTTTTGCCATCTAAGATGCAGCATAACTTCTCACTGCATTTTCAGAAATCATTTGTCAATTTTTTTTTTTTTTACACAACAAAGTTCTACCCACAGAACAAACGCAACAAAAATGGAATTAAGTAAAATAGATTTTAGAGCGATCATTTTTTATGATTTTAAAAGTTCTCTCTCTTCGCAAGACTGTGCCGCTCGTCTTCAAAATGCTTTTGGGAGAGAAGCGCCTTGTATGAGCACCGTGAGGCGATGGTTTGCTGAATTTGAGAGAGGTCGGGTTTCTTTACATGATGAATTTGGTGAAGGACGGCCTTCAACTGCCCTCAACGAAAATAATCTTTTACTATTAAGCGGCTAATTGAATAAAACCCGCGGATTACCTCTGAGACAATTCGAGGACTATTGGGGATTGGTATGAGCCAAATTCAGAAAATTTTACACGAAGAATTAAAAGTTCGGAAACTTTGTTGTCGTTGGATCCCTCATGAACTGACAGAATTTTCACATTTTCGGAATGGGCAACGCCAGGTTTACATAGAAGTAGGAAAAGGCTTTATGAATTGTATGAAGAGAAACAATTTAATCACGATCCGACGTTCAGAGAGTATGTTAAAAAATATTCAAAAACGTTTAGGCAAACTTGTTTAGCAGCCAAATCCATTAGCATATGTAAACAAATTATGGTATCAACTAATAAAATCAAAACAGTCTGGCAAGTAATTAGCAAAGAGACAGGCAAAACGAGACCTAGGGACCAGATATTTGCTTTAAAGGTAGAAGGGAATTTAGTCAATTCAAGGGAAGACATAGCAGAAATATTTGAAAATTTCTTTAAAAACATACCCCTCAAAATAACGGCTAGCTTAAATTCTTCCCCTCAATCAGCCGAAGCTTTACTTCTGGAAAGTATAAATACATGCAAAGCTGACTTCCAATTCACCCATATAAGTCCCTTTGCTATTGTCAAAATATTTAAAGAGTTAAACTTAAAAAAAACCGAAGATTTGTGGGGATTATCGGTTAAACTTATATCCACGGTTATCCATATTCTAGCACCTTACCTTGCTACAATTTTCAATAAATGCATTGACCAGGGAACCTTTCCTAATCTATTAAAGTTAAGTAAAATAGTTTATTTAAATCTGGCGATAGTGAAGATCCCAATAATTTCAGACCAATAGCAATATTGCCGGTCCTAAGTAAAGTTTTTGAAAAAGTAATTTTGCATCAATTGCAGACTCATTTTAGTATAAATAAGCTATTTCATAAGAAACAGTTTGGATTTACGAAGGGCCGCTCAACGACGGACGCAGGCATAGCATTAATAAAGCACATCTTTGATGCGTGGGAGGAGGCGCAGGATGCCATCGGGGTGTTCTGTGACCTGTCCAAGGCGTTCGATTGCGTCGACCACGAAACGCTCCTTATAAAATTACACCGATATGGTTTAAGTAATAAATCGCTAGCTCTTCTTCGATCTTACTTAACAGACAGAACCCTAAAAGTAGATATCAATAGAGTTAAATCCTCAGGATCTAATGTAAAAGTAGGAGTTCCTCAAGGTTCTATACTTGGACCGTTCCTTTTTTTGGTTTACGTAAATGATTTGCCCTACCTAGTAGAAAAACTATCGCAGATAGTACTGTTTGCTGATGATACTTCCTTAATTTTTAAAGTAAAGAGAGGTTTAGGTAATGTTGACGATGTAAACAATGCTCTATCTACAGTTCTAAACTGGTTCACGGTGAACAATTTGATGTTAAATGCGAAAAAGACAAAATGCGTCAAGTTCTCCTTGCCCAATGTTAAAAATGTTGACACGTGTCTAAAAATATCTGGTGAGAAATTAGAGCTGGTAGAGTCCACACTATTTTTAGGCATAACAATAGACTCAAAACTGCAATGGGGTCCGCATATTGAAAAACTATCGGGTAGGTTGAGTTCAGCTGCATTTGCAGTTAGAAAAATTAGGCAACTTACAGACATATCGACTGCGAGGCTGGTCTATTTTAGTTATTTTCACAGTATTATGTCATATGGGCTGTTATTATGGGGACGGGCAGCAGATATAGAAACAATATTTATTTTGCAAAAAAGAGCAGTAAGAGCAATTTACAACTTAAGCAGTAGGGAATCGCTAAGGGAGCGTTTCAAAGAAATAGGAATTCTTACACTGGCTTGCCAATATATATTCGATAATATAATGTATGTTCGTAAAAATATAACCATGTTCAAATTAAATAGGGACGTCCATAACGTAAACACTAGAAATAGAAATAAGCTTGCTTATTCTAAATTTCGTTTAGCCAAGGTTCGTAGGCTATTGCGTTCGTTTTTACAACAGAATTCCAGAACATGTTCTATCCTTGTCTGAAAATAAATTTAAAACATTCATTAAAAAATCGCTATGTAAAAAAGCCTATTATAGAATAGACGAGTATATGAACGATATAAGCCCTTGGTAGTAAGCCAATTCCACTGCGATTTCATTGTTATTTAATTATTAATATTATAATTTATTTAATTTTAAAAACGTGTACTGACGACGTGATTGCACATTAATAACTATAGCACACATTTTATAGCTGACAAGAACTCAATCTGCAGGTTTGCTAAAGGTCATTCGAATGGTGGCGTGGTGGCCGGGTCACCTATCTCCCTCTAAAATGGTTGAGACTGGTGATGGCTGACCCCTGCGTTATGCTCGTGAACGGGTGCTGTTCGTGTGTCTGGCCGCAGCATTACTGTTTTTCCTACTTTTGTAAGAAGTGTTATTTTGGCTTTTAAAGTTATTAGTGGCTATCACGGAATCATATCATATAGGCTTTGATGTATAAGTTTAAGATGATTTGAGAAAAGATGGTCAGAGTGGAGTTTTTTTTCCCGCTGCCTTTTTCTCCACTACAAATACGGCCCGAAGGCAGCGGCTAACATAGTAACATAGTACATTGACATTCAGCAAACAGAATGTAAATTCTTTACGTTGAAATAAATTATTGATTTCTGATTTCTGACAACGGAGCAGGAGCGGGCTCGCGTGGAATGGTGCTCACAGATGCTACTGAAGTACGATCACGGACATTCTAATGCTGTTTATGACATTGTCTCAGGAGACGAAACGTGGATTTATTGT
Source organism: Yponomeuta malinellus (assembly GCA_947308005.1). Lineage (NCBI taxonomy): Eukaryota > Metazoa > Arthropoda > Insecta > Lepidoptera > Yponomeutidae > Yponomeuta > Yponomeuta malinellus. The sequence continues at coordinate 237,359 of OX371007.1, read as the reverse complement.
TTTGAACCCGAAAAAAAACAGCAATTTTGTGAACGGGTGTTTGAAAATGAGAACAGGCCAACGAAAGTGAGGCAGGCGAGAAACGTGGTAAAAAAATTATCGCGTTTTATTTCTCAGCTTACGTACCTACGCAGCTTACGCTCTACCATTTGTTTACCCAGGGTGTTAGAAAAAGTTCGCGAAAGACGACCAAAAAGCCGCGTTCTCCGACATCATGACATCGCTTCTTCACACACGGCCAACAAAACAAAGTCATTTTTAAAATGATGGGTGACGAGTTGTTCTTTCGAAAAAGTACAACTCGTCACCCATCCTGCACATAGCACCCTGTGATTTCTGTATTTTCCCCAAAATCAAAGATTTGATGAGAGGTTTCACTTTTACCAACTCCGAAGAGGCAGTATAGCGTTCAATCAGCACGTAGAAAACATGCCTTCAGATCTGTGGTCCTCCTGTTTTAAAAAATGATTCGATCGCATGAAAAAATGTTTAAAATGTAAAGGAGAGTATTTTAAAGTAATAAATAGAATTTTGGTTATAACATGTTTTTTTAAGTTACGCAAAACTTTTAGTGTGACCTATTAGTGCACCAGGAATTACTATAGGACTTGGGCCGAGAAAAGAGCTAGTTTGGCATCTATGAACTTCTTATTTACGTTTTGTTAACTAATCCTGATCTCTGCCTATACTTCTGGGATACAGGTGTTACGTATATACGTGTATGTATTTAGTTTCACACAGGCACAAGGTAAACTTAAATATCTTATTCTACCAGCGGGCGAAAACCACAATATGTTTATCTGCCGCTGATATCGCTCGGTTACATTTTTATTCCTAAATATATTTATTTATAGATTTTAGTATATTTTTACATTGCTGAAGCTTCCTCTGCATGCTTTCTAGGGTTTCTGGTGATAAATCATTAAGTATCTGAGGTAATATACTCCCCTGTTCGCTTTCCAAAGATATTAATATAATTTGGTAGTATATATTTTGGCAAGCAGGCTAAATTGCGGAGTTGATTAGGTCTTTCAGTTTGCTTAAGGCTGTCTAACTTATCAATGTCACATAATATTTGGATTTTAATTTTATCTAAAAGTCTAAAAGTTCCACATCATTATTTTGGTTTTTAATCTAATTGATTTAGGTTTAATTATCTTAAGTATACTTACTTGTAGTTTCAGTGTATGTTTTAAAGGTTCTGCCATAGCTACTTAGACCATAATCAATAATTGACTTTGCTAGTGAAAAATAAAGCATTCTTAAGATAATAAAGGGTAATTTTTTATTTTAACAGTGATAGTTTTGCAAGTAAAGATCTTAGTTTTTTACATACATAGTTGATATGGGGTCCCCAGTTAGTTAGGCCAAGGTAGGTATGCTTCAGGAGTAGTTCCAGATGATCACATCTACATTTAACTTTGTTTGTATTATCGTTATGATGTACACATTGGTGTGTATGGGCTATTATTTTACGACTACTTGTTGATTTTAGATATGTTGAGTGTATGTGCATAATTTTGGTCTTAGAGTAATATGAGTAATCCTACGTCATGGGACAATTAACATAACAGGTCGAAGTTCGTTTGCATGAGATTTTCTGCCACACGAACCTCTCTATCCGCTATTTTTATACAAGTATCATCTGCAAATTGGTGGACAGATCCCTCTGTGAATATATGGCACACGTCATTTACATACAGTAGATACTGGGTTTGGGCAAAGATCGAGCCTTGGACCGTGCCCTCTTCAGTTTTAGTCTTGTCACTCAGTGAGTTACCTACTTTCACTGTTGTGTATCGGTTATTGTGATAGTGAACAAATGTAACAGAGGGCCCTGAATACCATTTTGATAAAGTTTGGAGAAGAGGCTCGGGTAATTTAAGGTGTCAAATGCCTTACTAAGATCGATGAAAACTGCTAGCACATGTATTCTACCGTTTAAGTATCCATTTACTTGATTAGTAAATTTACGTAATAATTGAGATGTGTTTTTCTGTTTCTGGAACCCGTACTACGATTGTGAGTAATTTTATTTTTAGTTACTTATTTCATGGCCAATGTATTTTTCTATAATTTTATCAATGCATGGTAATATTTTTATAGGCCTGTAGTCGTTTATGTCTCTGTGGTTGCCTTTTTTATGGATATAGTTTTATCATACCTATTTTAAGCTTGTCGGGATAAAGGGATGATGTAATACATATATTGATTAAGTGTGAAATTACAGAAGTAATCTTTGAGTTAATACACTTAATATCACTTGCACGTACGCCATCTACACCTGGACCTTTTTTATCGTTCAAGTGTCTCATTATTAAAAATAATACCTCGTCTCCAGCCTTTGTAATCTTCATTGCCAGGTCTGCACTTCTAACATAGGTACTTTCTTCTAGTAATGGTACATTACAGTAGGAGCAATTGCTTTTCACATTATCTCTAAATTCTTTGTTAACTACATGTTATCTACATTTAATGATATTGGCAAGTAAATTTTCAATCCTTCTTGTGTACACGCTCATTTATGGGTGGTTTGAAAGCCGCGGTTATGTAATATAATAAGTATGTAATTAAATTCCATCTATTTGTACTATTACTTTTGAGTATAAACGTATTTAAAAAAAAAGTTAAGCTATCTTGCTTCGAGTTGAGAAATTTTGTTTAAAAAAGCGCCGCGTTAATACCGCGTCTCCGTCTAACAGAACAATGACCCCCGGACCCGCGGCACGCACGCTTCGCTCTGGATGGCTACTAATGGTTCTAATAGATTCGAGTTTGGGTCGACATACTTTTGAAAAGTGCGTTTTTAAAAAAAAGCAAACTAGCGTATTCGATAGCTATTGTCAGGTACGTTCATTTTGCTATGTCTTCAAACCACCAAAAATGGTTGCAGCCACATAGACACGTTAAATAAATGTATTTCTTCTTCTTCTTTTTCCTCCTCTCCGTCCAATCCAATCAGTCGGTCCCCCAATGCTGAGGATCGTGGCCGCTATGACGGGGATGGGTGTAGAGTGCTCTCCAACTGGACCTGTCGTTCGCTGTGTAGACCGCCTGGTGAAACTTGAGTTTTGTTACCTTGGTGATCTGGTCACTCCATTTAGCGGGTGTTCTACTTCGAGCTCTCTTGCCTCCACTTTGCCCGTCATTATACTTTATTCAAGGCTACCAGGTCATCGTGCGATGTGCCCAAAGGACAGGATACGTTGCTGTCATATAATGATAGGCCTGTTCGGATCTTGAGCTCTTTAATTATAGAGGTGTCGGTTCTCATAGCAGTCCAGGGAATCCGCAGCAGGCGGCGCCAGCACCACATCTCAAATGCATATATCTTGCTCTGAATTTTCAGTCACCGAGCCAAAAACTTGGTGCCGTATGTGAAGAACTATATCTGCATTTACGGTTTCTTTCAAGTAAAACGTATATTTTTATAATACACATCTAATGATTCTTATCGGTCAAACTATTGTAGCATCATTTAAATGACTACGCAACAAATTTATCAAACAATTTAAAACCAAAAATTTGTCGCGCATCTATGTCTGCCGTTGTTTGCTTTCCCAGATCACAGTAGAATTGCTAGTCGCAATTTAAAAAATCTAGTTACCATAAAAAATCTAGTTAACCTTGAAATCGCCTCTCGATCTGAGATAATATCTATGCCTTACTGATGCACAGGCTATTGAAGCTTATAGACAAGGCTCATTTATGGTAGGAAAAGCTGTACTGAAAGCGTTCTAGGCAAGTGTCAGGTGGCGCGACGGCACTGCATTGCGACGCGGCGATCGGACATTAGCCGCTCGTTAGTTAGCGCCGAGAGGAGATAGAGGTGATGTAGGTACCGATTTGCCCAATTTACTGCCGCCAGCGGTGCTGGACACTCGCACTGGAACGTTGTATTGGCGAACGTCATTTGCTCGCAGTCTCTCAGAGGCTCTTTAAGTAAACCCTGTATAATTTTAATGAGCATAAATGCATTAATTGATTCATTTGTTCTGTGGATATGTCAAAAAATGCTTTTGTTGCTGCAACTACAAGACGAAGCGAAGCGGTGGACCCTTCTTTTTGTGTTCTGAGGGTAGACCTCACATTCGGGAGGTCGCGAGTCATTATTATTATTACTGTTTATTTTTTGAGACGCCCTACTGTAACAAAAGTTTGCGCTTTGAGCGTATTATTTTGAAAACGGATCCTTAAATTGAAAAATGGCTGTCGCAAACTCACAATTTTTTTAAACGACCAATCCTATCATATCCCAGACTATTGTGTAGGAATTTAGGTGTAAGGGAGGTACCCCAAAATAATTTTTTTGTGTTTTAAGAATAAGCACATTTATTAAACACAAACATAAACCGGCTAAGGGTTTATCCTACCGTTTTTTCAGCGTATTAATGTGTATATTTATGCCAAATTTCAGCTTTTCAGTACTTTTTTCGAACTAAAACTTTCGTAAGCACTACATATTATTAACTTAATTCCGGATTCACTTACTTGGTTTTCTCCGTCGGTACGGTAGACGTCTCTACTCACCATGATTAAGCTCTGCGAATCAGAGCGAAACCTAGTCGGATTCTTCCAAGTACGGGTACTGGCATAATACAAGCGCTGGAGTTTCTCCTCATCTCCAGCACACGCTGAGTCGAAGCCCATTTGCATTTGCCATACCCACGTAATTACTCTGTGGCATTTTTGGCACTTGCCGTACCTTGTATGGCAAAAATGTATGTTCTTGTTTTCTATCTTTGTTACTCACTTGTTTTGTTTGTGTACGTGTGTGTGAAAATCTAAATAAATGGTTTATCTTTCTTTCTTTCTTTCTTACAGTTGTAATTAGAAGGGCAAAAAAACTTCATGCCCATCGGCCACATTTTTACGCTAAGGTTGTATTTGTTGTCTCTACCTTGATTGAAAGCTTTTAACCTTTGGTTATTCGCATTAAAAAACATACACTACTGCTCGCACGGGGTCAATCAGAGCCCAATTTTTAAATAACTCTGTAAAACAAAATTTGCGCGCAAAATCCGACTTTTAACTAGGATACACATTATCGTAAGCAAAAAGCCCTAACAAAAATCAGTTTTTTCTTAAAAATTATTAATATGGCTGATTAATTACGACACTGTTTTGAGCAAGTCATTTTTGGCATACTATTATAATGGTTTGATGCAAATTCCATACATAATAATTTAGCATACGCCACATAAAATTTTGACGACATTTGGCGCATATAGCACCTGAGGCAAATTTGGCATTGGCTATGTTTTAATGAAGAATTAGAGCTGCTAAGCTACTTATTTTATAGAGACCATGATTTTTACAAGGTGAGGAAGTGTTTTGGTCTGAATCGAGCTATTTGGTGAGATTTTTCCAATTTGACAGTGAACTCTCTGCTTGAGAGACACTCTTCTCTGTAAATTAAGATAAAATTTGGATAAATTTAAATATCACGTAGGCGTTTGGTAGCGCAGGTGGTGGTTGCACACGTGGGAAATATACCCATAAGCTATCTCTTTGAACACCGTACTACGTTCGTAAACAATAGATAAATAACGAATTTTCGACATCAAACCGCACAATTATATAAAAACTTACAAAAAATAATTATGTGACTAATAAAATTCGCGAGTAACTCATTTTTGACCATAATAAAAAAATACCTCTGTGATATTGTCAGATTGACCCCAAACACAGCGTCCTGGCATAACCACACTCGTCATCCGATACTAACTGTCAAAGGTCACGGGGTTTTAGAAAGCTATCAGAAAAGTATTCAGTCATTACTTCTCTGATAGCTTCCTAAAACCTAAAACTTCTAATATTAGAATCAAAATTTCAACACTATTAATGTTTGAATTCCTTCTGAGGTCAGTGTGACTCCACGCGAGTAATTAAGCGTTAAGATTTATTAACCGACTTCAACAAAAACTTTTTTTTTAACGGCACTTTTCAATTGACAGCAGTAAATAAAGCCCAATTTGGCCCATCTTTTAGTAATATCCGTATGTTTAAGAAAATAGCATAAAAGTAGTCCCAAGGTAATTTGGTGATGTTCTGGTGAAGACATTTGGAGATGGAAATTGAGAACGTCATTTTTAAATCAACGAATTAAGTAGGTTAAATTATGGTTATAAGTATTTTTTTCTCCCGCTCCCCCACAAAAAATTGAAAAATAAAAATTTTAAATAAAAAATAAAAACCGACTTCGAAACACTACAGCACTAAAAAGTTAGAAATAATTTAAACTAGCTGACCCGGCGAACTTTGTTCCGCCTTAAAAGCAATAAATATCACATGATCACATTTTTTATTTATAAATTAGGATAGTTGTAAATAAAAAAAATATAATTATTCAATGATTCTTTATTTGCCATTTATTGTAGCACCTTGTGATAAACTACATTTTTTGTTTTTTTTTATCAGGCGCGAAAACAAATAACGCGGAAGGTCTTCCGACCCGTGAACATGCCACATATAACTCGACGTTTAAGCACAATATCTCGTGATTCCAAATTTTCACCAACAATCAGAATGGCAACTTCATCTATTGTTGGAGCGTTAAATGTGCGCTCGTGTGTGATGGTCGTCTATCCGCTCTGATCACGGCTTTGTAGTCATCATTTGGCATACGCTCCAATGCACGCTTGAACAGCCTGACAAACGCATGATGTTCATGAAGTAGTTGCTGCAGATCTTGAAGAATTGCTCTTTTCGTTGCTGTATTGATCTCTTGACGTCGATCAAGTTGTTCCTCTGTGTTGCCCATGAAGTATATTTGTAAAAATGTATGCTGTCCATCATCGAGAGGTTCATCATCATCAACCCATTATGTCCCCACCGAGGGGCACGGGTCTCTTCCCTGAGGAAGGTATAGGCCATACTCCACCACGGGGGCCAAGTCCGGATTGGTGGAGGCTTGTAGACTAGTGGCTCATCTACTGTCAGAAGTTGTCAAGCTGCCCTAAGGCTTCTGACTTGGCTTAACGACTGCCATCTATCGACGGCAGCCGGCACCAACAGCTTAACGTGCCTTGCGAAGCACGGAACCGCTCGGAAAAATGACACTAGCGTTAGGCATAGACGGCAATGATCCAATTCAATGGTGAATCTGTCCTTGTATCTACAAAATCAAAAGCAGTCATTATTACTGATTTACAAACACTTCAGAATAAATATAATATGTTATTATCCTACTGTATTGTGTATAAGTACAAAAACAAATATATACCTTGAATATTGATTTTAGTATTACGGGGACTTAATCGCGTGTAATGTATGATATAAATATGATAATCATGAAGGTTTAAATAAACCTTGAATGTCGGATTAAATCCTCGCTCTTCAATAATGTCTGCCCCAAATGAGGTCATTTGGAAACAACTATTGTATTTTTGGGTGTTTCCAAGATAATGACGGGATTCGGGTGTTTCGCCACGAAGCAAAGAATTTAATGGCTCAGGTGGCGGAGTCAATGATGGCAATTTCACTTTGCCACTAAGGCAGCACAATCCTGGCGGTTCTCCGGAAAACTTTAATGCGCCACAATACTCGCAAACAACGTTCATTGGCCCAATGCTAACGCTAGTATGCAAGCAGTAATCAGTGCTGCAATTGTATTGAAACGCTGCCCGATTCAAATCAGTATTTGATGAATTTCTTCTTCTGCTTCGTAAATTATCTAGCTGTTGATCTTTGCACGACGATTTCGCATTGCCAACCGAGCCGTTTCACGGGCTACCTCCCTTTGCTCTTGTGAGTGAGAAGCACGAAGCCGAGCCATACTAAGGCGGCGCTCTTCACGTGCAATTTCTTGCTCTTCTTCAGTGCTTTCATTCGCAATGTTTCGATTTACTCTTGCATTACGGCTTTGTCGAGAAAGATTTGATCGTCTTGGTCGCGGCATGGTATTTTTATTGATGATAAACGGCACAGCAATACAATATTAGAAATTTTGAAGTTGAAGTTTGCTTTGTAGCTTTTTATTAGAAACTTTAAACCGGCAGAGAGTACCTATTAATATTCCTCCTTGCTTTAACTTTTTTTTTAAATATGCTCAGCTGTCAGTTGCGTTTTGTTATACCATTTTTAACAGACTTATTATTTGGTTGAGTTGTTTTGTTATTCCATGTCAGTTGCGTTTTGTTACACAACGTTTTATGTCACGTCACACGGGAACGACGGGAACGGCATAAAAAGTATCCTATATCCTTCTCCCAGTTCTTAACTACCTCCCTACCAATTTTCAGCCAAATCGGTTCAGCCGTTCTTGAGTTATAAATAGTGTAACTAACACGACTTTCTTTTATATATATAGATGATTAGAAGTATGTATACATTTAGGTATTGTAGAAGTATAATTTGTAGTCGGTGCCCAGTTTCATGACCAGCACATATATTTTGGGCACCGACTACAAATTATACTTTTACAATACCTACATGTGTCATCATCAAATCGTTTAAATTATTTCTGACTTTTTAGTGCTGTAGTGTTTCAAAGTCCGTTTTTTTTTTTATTTTTTTTTTTTTTTTAGCTTGTGTTGTTGCGCCGGCACGTCGTTGTAGTGTGCATAGTTCTTTGGAGCATGCTCGTTCTCCATGAGAGAACGCCTACGGCATGCAATAAGACATATTTGTACACGCTGATTCTGTTAGTTTGCCAATAGTATTATTGGGACACGCTTAATCCAACAATATCTAAATATTAGCTTCCGTTAGCCAACTGAAATCCGATAAATAAGATTGACTGATACATTATTCTATTTGAAGAGTAGATTTTTGTGTTGATATAAATCTTTTTTTAAAAAACAATGTAATTTCTAAAATGATATGTTAGATAAAATAGGACAACATCATTTTACTGTTAAAATTAAATAAAAAATAAATGTACCCGTAAGACCGGGTAGCTTGGAAAACCATGAGGGAGGCCTATGTCCTGTAGTGGCCGTCAAATGGCTGATGATGGTGATGATGTACCTACCCGTAAGTGGCGCGCGTGCATGCAATGACATGACTAATGAATGTTGATGAAGCGAAACAGATTAGATGACATTAGATTAGAACTCTTTAGTGTAGGTAACACAACAGAAAACAAAATACATTAATAGGCTTACATATCTAAGTTTTGCCGTATACAATTGGCGGTCTTATCGCTAAAAGCAATCTCTTAAAGCGAACAGGTTTGTCAGAAGTGTGGCAAGTGACAAACCCTGGGGTCTGCCTACCCCTGCGGGATACAGGTGTGAATTTATGTGATGTGTGTGTAAATGCCTTATTATTGTATTGTATTGTATTTATTTATTTCAGGCAATGCCCATATAGTATTAGTAACAATCGTGACTTATGCTATGTTAGTAACAATATTCGTATGTACACATTAAATCAAATCGAATCGATTCAAACCAAATCACATCAATTCAACTAAATTAAATCAAATCAAACTAAATTAAGTCAAATTAAATCACATCAAATCAAATCCAATTAAAGCAAATCAAATTAAATCAAAATAAATCAAATTAAATTGAATCAAATCAAATCAAGCCAAACTGAATCAAATTAAATTAAATTAGACCAAATTAAAATTTTTGCTATCTATATTTGTTGTAAATGTTTAATTAGTTGAACAGTAACCCAATGATTTAAACAATTTACATTTACATTTGTAGACATATTTATCTTTACATTGTATCTGATAGGATGCCCACCGGGTCATTCGACCGAGCTTAAGGCGGCTGGATGAAAATGGCCACAAAAAGAAAAAAAATACATGCTGTAGGACAGTCTTAGTAAACATAGTTGATATAAGCTGTCCAATCTGATGGGCACATCCCTGAAAATTATTATTTCTATTGCTGAAGATGTTCTTCAATACAGCTGAAGATGTTGTTCTATCAATACAATCGTGCCTCAGCGAGGCGGCGGGCGGTGGTAATGGCGCGCCTGGACTGCCAATATGTATCGTTTAGCCGTTGCATTCAACACCAGGGTGACCATGTTTGTTCTGGAAAGGTCGAGATCTGTGTCTTTGGACGAGTGTTGAGATAGCCATCAAAAACATAACTTGTAAAGAAAAACAATTCTCGCAACTCAGTGCTTCTACCGTAAAACGTTGTGAGATCCATGAAATACCAAGTCGGTTAATTTATTCAGTTCCTACTTAAAGGTCCTTCTGTCTTAACAACGTCTTATAGTGACGATATCAATATTTAAAATCTTTTATGTTTAAAATAAATAGATTTACATTTATTTAAAACATAAAACAAGACAAGGCCCGTGCCCTGCTGTTTGTTTGTTTGTATATAATGTAGGCTACATAATACTACTCATTTTAATACAATCACTAAAATTATTAAATTGTGTTAGCGAGACCGCATACTCGACGTAAGAGCAGCCTTAAGTTACGTTCTAACATATTTTTATTGGTGTCCAGCCTCAAGATGGACAGATGGCCTCATTTAAGTGGCAGGAAGACGCTGGATGCAGGCCGCTTCCAACCGGTGTTTTTAGAAATCCATGGAGGAGGCCTTTGTCCAGCAGTGGACTTCTTGTGGCTGAATGATGATGATGAGGATGATAATTTTTATAAACTAAGATCATTGTGTATATTTCTTGCTTCATAAATTGTAAATCTTAAAACTAATAAATTGTAAATAGTTAAAACTGATATTACACAGTAACAACCCACAATGTTTAGATTTCCATAACTGTAGTGTCTTGAACGATAACAAGTATAGGCCTTACGAATTGTACATTTTTTTTTTCGTTGCTCACTGAATGCGACATAATAAATGAGTGAAACATTTACCTACTATCGACCCAACTGGATTATGTAATCAGCTTTGTAATAAATCAGAGTGGTACATTTGGTAAGTTTGTACAACATAGTTTCCGTCACTTGAATGCTTGTGGCATAGAATGAATACCTTAATAATAGTAAGTCTCTCTTATGGCCATTTTAGGGTTCCGTAATCGATCATGTCCGTCTGTCCGTCTGTCTGTCCGCAACCTATCTCAGATTAGTACGAGAAAGCTGAAATTTGGAATAGACACACATATTAAACACGCCAACAAAACGGTAGAATAAAATGTTAAAAAAAATCTTTTTGGGGTACCTCACCTACACCTAAATTAGGCATGCAATTAGTTATGTATTAGTATAGTTGGATTGGTCGTTTAAAAATATTGTAGGTGTAGGAAAATCACGTTTTGATTTAGCGTCCCTTTTGCGAAATATTAAGCTTTAAAGCGGAATTTTTTTTCCGCGTATGGTGTTCCCCCAACCCCTCTCCTGGCTAAACAGTTGATTGTAAAAACGTGAAAAAGTTCAGGCTAATTAAGCTTTACAAGTTAATGTAATAGGCGATCAAGTTATAAAAGAAAAAGTTCGTACAAAATCCGTTGAAAATTACGTTGATAAAGTTGTTAGTTCTGTAAGGCAGATGAAACCTCCTCTTTCTACGGAACCCTACACTCCGCGTGGCGCAACACGTACGTGGCCGTTTTATTATTTAATTTTTTGGGAGATAAGCCCACTCACTGACATCCTCATCATTCAGCCACAATAAGTCCACTGCTGCATGGACATAGGCCTACTCCATGGATTTCCAAAAAGACCGGTTGGAAGCGGCTTGCATCCAGCATCTTCCTGCTACTTGGATGAGGTCATCTGTCCATCTTGTGGCTGGTCGTCCTACGCTGCGCTTGCCGATATGTGGTCTCCATTCGAGAACTTTTCGGCCCCATCGGCCATCAGTTCTGCGTGCTACGTGCCCCGCCCACTGCCACTTCACTCTCACAACACTCACTGACAGTTGACATTTAACGTTAGTTGTATGAAAAATTGTCCCCCATACAAGTTATGATGACACAATGAATATTCACGCAATATTTTTCGGACAATACATAGGTAAGGTATGTGATAATTTTAACTGACAGTAGACGGGCAGCAGCGTCTTCCTGAGATTCTAACCGCATACTGCGATCGCCAACACGCCTGCCAAGCGTGACGATTATGGCAAAACCCCTCATGGTTATGAAAACCACGAGAGAGGCCTGTGCCCTGCAGTGGGCGTCGAGTGGCTGATGATGAGACTTGTCTATCCATTTGATAAGAATCAGTTATAAGAAATGCCGACTAATTGACTTGAAACAAATAAAAAATTTTGTTACACTCAAAATAACAATTTTATTTTTTAAAAAATCTGTGGAAAAATATATATAAGTTGAATATACTAAGAAATAACATAAAAAATATTTATATTATCTTGTTTTTCATCTCTGCATGATTGGATGTTAGCAGTTAGACGTGTTAAAGTGAAGAAGATTTGTTCGGGATTGCACTGAAAATCCTCAACAAATCTTCGTTTTCTTGACACTGGTCTAGTCTTAGATCCCGCTCAACTGTTCATGATGAATTATTATGCGGATATTTTTATACAGTCGATATTATCAAACCATGAACCTGAAATATACCCCATGGTGCTTAGCCCGTTCCGTGCTTTTGCGGTATCCATTCACCTCCTGTTGACAACGACCCAGTAACCTGAAATTGAATGTCCCGAAATTACAAGTAAACATGGTCACGTGAGGGTGTAGGCAATAGCGGCTGATTGTGGACGCCAGCGGGGTGCGGGTCGCGGGGCGCGGAGGCGGGAGGGGAGCTAGGCGTGACTGCCGCCGGCTTCCAGGCCGATTTGCCGTCTTCGCCGCGGCTAAACGGTTTATTTTATTGAAATCATTACCCCTATAGTACGAGTTCTGTTTACTTTGAGCGCCTTGATCCGTTTTAGAAACTCGATTATAACGCAGCTAGCGCACTAGCTGGGTAAAGGGATAAATAATCAAATAGATCGCGCTACGCATATTAAGCATACACTGCAGCTCTTCTTCAATTGCGGTCTTCTGCAATCCAGCGCCGCCTTACACCCAATTCTTGAAAGATCTGAAAGGGATAGATGGAGTGCGTCTCGAAATCAATTTATACTTGCGTACCAATACTCGTACCGTTGCCAATCCGTCCCAGATATTTATAAAGTTTATACAACGTTTTACTATGAAGATGTTACGCATAATGACCAGCGTTATTAAAATAATGGCCGGTTATTTGCAACAAGTACTTTGAACGATGTTTTTGAAAAAAGAGACCGGTCCTACGCAGTATCACCGAAAAACGTTTTCATTCCTAGGAAATAATAATAAAGAAACTAATGTAGTGAGCATTGAAAACGGACACTTTTGCGCAATGTTTTGTGAAAATGAAATGAAATGAAAATATTTATTTCCGACCTAGGTCCATATTTGACAATAATAACAGCAATAATAAAAAAAAAATAATATCACTGAATTAATATAAAAAAGAAGCAGAATTATATAACAATATATTACAATAATTACAAAATCGGTGAAAAATTAATCTAATTGTATTATTTAAAAGAATATATTGCCACGCACTCTAAATAACAGGGATGCCACTCTCTTTCGCATAATCGCGTGAAAACCATCTGTGCGTGCTTCTGCGAACATCCCTGAAGCGCTGCAGTATCGCGGCAGCTCCAACAGCATCCCGAATCCATTGTTGTATTGCACCCGGAGGGCGTTGTACGATCGCTGCGTACCTATAGCTAACCCGCAGGCTGCACGTGTAAAATGTCTGAGAAAATGCCTTAAATAAGGTTATTTTACATCTTTAGTACATCGTGCAAACCTGCGGGCCAGCATGTTGCACCTCACGGCCAACGCCCTCCGTTCTCGTTCAATGTCTAAGTCATTTGACAGTTCATCCACGACCCAGTGACCCAGATACTTGAACTTTTTGACGCGCGTCATAGGTGACCCACACAGTTAAACTGGCAGTACAGTCGAGTATGTTTTGCTTCCAGCCTTGAAAACAAGCAGCTCACTTTTTTTCGCGTTGTATCTGAGCCCATGGGCCGCACCATACTCCTCACAGATCGTCAGCAGTCTCTTCTATGCTCGGATAGATGGAGCTAGCAGCGCCATATCATCCGCGTAACTGATGTTATTGGCCATTTTGCCATCTATCGAACACCCGACACCCGTGCCCTCTAGCTCCACCAACAACTGGTTCATGTGCAGGTTGAAAACACGAACAAGATACCAATATATATCAATTGATAATTTTAAACGTACTAGATTTAATCCATTTGACACTTACTTTGAAAACGTAGTCTGTAAAAATTCCCTGTTGATCAAGAGCCACTCTGTAGCTCGTTAGCCAACGAACAGCTAACAACTAGGTTGCTGTTGTTCTTTTATATTGTGTTGTTAGTATATTCGAATCGGTATTAGAGGATGTATTAAAAGTAGCTTCCAGTAGTAATAAGAAAGTTATAGTGTGTGGTGATTTTAATATCGACCTGCTAATAGATTCCCCTTTGACAACTAAATTACAAATTATTTTTAAATCATTCAATTTAGTCCATATTTTTTTAGAGCCCACCAGGATTACTGAAACTACTGCTACTTGTCTCGATAACGTCTATTGCGATTGCAATTTTTTTGATTACTCCACAGTGAATTGCTTAAAGTCAGATCACAGTGGTCAAATTGTAAATTTTGAAATAGATTCAGAAAAATCTAAGCAAGTTATTCTATGCAGGCCCATTACAAGTAAAAAACTAGAATCATTTAAATTACATCTTCAAAGTAGCTTAACTGCTCATAAAGGTAAAACCCTAAATGCTAACGCCCATTACGAAGACTTCTTTAGAGTCGTTTCAGTTCATTTTGAAAATGTTTTTAAATTAAGAGAATTACCTAGCAATGAAAATAAAGTAGGGTTTAATGAATGGGCCACTGCGGGCATCCGAAAAAGTAGAAACACACTGTATGCATTGTATGAGAAAAAAACATACACATATGACCACAGTTTTATAGAGTATGTTAAACTATATTCTAAATTATTCAGGGCCGTCTGCCACAAAGCTAAATGCGAACATATAAAGAAACAAATCCTCCAGTCTTCAAATAAATCTAAAACAATCTGGACTATTATAAATAGGGAAACTGGTAAAGCCAAATCAGGAGATCGCGAATTTTCTCTAAAGATAGATGATAAAGTAATAACATCAAATGAGGACATTGCTGCGGCCTTTGAACAATTCTTTACAAATGTTCCAATTGAAACTACGGCTCCTTTAGATTCGTCTCCTGATCTTGCTGCAAGTTTATTAAAAGACAATGTCCCCTCGTGCGGTTACGAGTTTTCGTTCGACTTCATTAATCCCCATAGCGTAATTAAAGCGTTTAAACTATTAAATCTTAAAAAAACGGAAGATTTGTGGGGAATGTCAGTAATCATAGTTAGTTCAGTAATAGATGTCCTCGCTTCTCATTTAGCAAAAATTTTTAACAAATGTGTAGGTGAGGGTTCATTCCCTGACCTAATGAAATACAGTAGGCTCGTTCCGTTGTTTAAAAGTGGCGATAGGCATGATCCCACAAATTTCAGACCAGTCTCGATCCTACCCGTATTGAGCAAAATATTCGAAAAGATTGTTTTAGTTCAACTACTTACGCACTTTAATAATTATCAACTTCTCCATAACCAGCAGTTCGGCTTCACGCAGGGACGGTCGACGACGGACGCTGGTGTCTTGCTAGTTAAACATATTTATAGTGCATGGGAGGATCGTAGGGATGCTATAGGTGTTTTTTGTGACTTGTCAAAGGCATTTGATTGCGTGGACCACGAGACACTTTTGGTAAAACTAGAGCATTACGGAGTAAAGGGGAAAGGTTTAGAACTGATGAGATCTTATCTAAAAGGAAGGGTTCAAAAAGCGGACATAAATCGTATAAAATCCACAGGTTCACAAATAAAAATGGGAGTACCACAGGGATCAATTTTGGGGCCGTTCCTTTTCCTTGTATACGTAAATGATTTGCCGTTTATGGTACAAAACATGTCCGAGATAGTATTATTTGCAGATGACACGTCACTTATTTTTAAAATTAAGAGACAAGAAAATAATCTTGACGATGCAAATGATGCTCTCTCGCGTGTGTTGGATTGGTTCACGGCAAATAATCTGCTTCTAAATTCCAAAAAGACAAAATGTATAAAGTTTACCTTACCAAACGTAAGATTAGTTGAAAACAACATTGTACTCGGAAAAGAAAAACTAGAATTTGTAGAAGATACCGTTTTTCTAGGCATCACAATCGATTCAAAATTGCAATGGGGTCTTCATATTGTAAAACTAGCACACAGGCTTAGTTCTGCAGCATATGCAGTCAAAAGAATTAGAGAGCTCACTGACGTTGCAACTGCTAGGCTTGTTTATTTTAGTTACTTCCACAGTATTATGTCCTACGGCATACTACTGTGGGGTCGGGCAGCAGACATTGAGACGATCTTCATCTTACAGAAGAGAGCCATCCGATTTATTTACAAGTTAGGTAGTAGGGATTCGCTAAGAGATTTCTTCAAAGAAACCAACATCTTAACAGTTGCATGTCAATACATTTATGAAAATATTATGTACGTTAGAAAAAATATCAAAGACTTCGAAAATGTTGGTGGCCACCATAATTTTAATACTAGAAATAAACATAAATTGTCATTTCCACTATTTAGACTTGCAAAAGTTAACACATCCTTTATGGGGCACTGTATAAGGTTCTACAACAAAATTCCTCAAGATATATTAGAGTTACCTCCAACGCGATTTAAAAAATGTGTTAAGCACATTCTGTGCAAAAAGGCTTACTATAACATCAAGGATTACTTAGAAGACAAAGATGTTTGGCATTAAACAGTAGATTAATATTATTTAAAGGACGATTGTGACTAGTGTTCAACACATTCATGACTAATATTTTAAGTTGAAAACTCTGTTAATTAAGTTAAAACGTGTTTTGAAAAGAATAAATGTGGAGTTTCTTTGTTAGTTTCTTCTCCACATAATCCATTAATTGTGAAACTAACAACTTTGACGTTCATTAAGTAAACATTCTGTTTTTACAATGAATAAAAATATTTGAATTTGAATTTGAATTTGAATTCTTTAAAACAAAATAATAGCGGACCTACTTAATCGATGCCTTTTTTTCTACCAGTTTGCCAGTCTCACTTATCTGGGCTCTGCACGCCGTTCACACCGGGTAGCGGGGTATGGGCAGATAACCAGCGCTGGAGTTTACTTGTAATCTTTCGGTATACGCTGAGTCGGAACCTACTTGCATTTGCCACACACACGTGTTCAATAGGTGTACTATGTCAAGTTGTTATGTTTCCATCATTCATGTATGCATCTATCTTATCTAGGTATACATATTTACATTGTGCGTTAATTTGTGACTTAATATGTAATGCTTTGTATACGTATGTGTGTCTTGTGGAAATAAATAATTTATCTATCTCTCTATCTAAATAAATAAATAAACAGTATTGTTACAAGAATAGTGCATTCAGATGTAGAACGTATTTGAAACATATATTACTTTGTGGTATAATTAAAAGCATTGTGTGTCAATTTAACGATCATAAAATAACAAGCAAATAAAATAAAAAATCCTGCAAAATAGCAGTTCTACTCAATTCAAACAGATTTACGTTCTCCTGAAGCTTAGAAGCCTTGTAAATATTAATATAATGTTACTGCCATTGAAAGTAAATAAAAATCTGCTTCAGAAAACCATAGAATAGTGGTTTCCTGACTGTTCGTAAAGTTACAAGAGCTGAGGTACTCAGTGACTTAACTCACTCTCTAAGTTAGACTTTCCGGGGTATATTAAGCACACGCATGTCTCGTGCGATGATCCCGCACTCGCGTCGTTAACGTACGGTGCACCTGGCTGCTTAGCACATCAAAAAGCCTTGATGGCGGCATTAGCGGCAAATGAGCGTGCCACATCTACGACCTGACCCCTCAATCAGACTCTTGAGTATACTGTCTAGAGGCCTCCCTTATCTGGCCGAACACTAAGTTCATTTACTCCGCCCCCCAGCGGCCTTAAAGTAATTCACCTCTAAGATTTTTTCCTCACGCGACAAGGCTTAGTGTATTTTACAGGAGCGCGGACACAGAGTCACGTGAAGGGATTGATTTGGCTGGCGTCCTATTTACGTAGATTGGTAATGAGTGACATAATAAAATCCCGGAGAAAAGCATATTGTTTTGTTTTGACTGCCACTCTCTCCAGATCAATAATAATAATCATAGAGCTCTTTGTTTAAACTTAAAAGTTATTTTCCACATCTGTTGTATTTTAACTCAGCTGTTAAACTGAGCTATTTTTAACTGTAAAATGTTCCTTGAATAAATTATCTTATCTTATCTTATCTTATCTTATCTTATCTTATCTTATCTTATCTTATCTTATCTTATCTTATCTTATCTTATCTTATCTTATCTTATCTAGCTAACAAAACATTTTATTTGGATCAAGGAAAAGCTCTGCCGAAGGGTTTAAAAGTCATCTAAACTTATTCTACATGCAACGTCGTCAACTTTTGTGGGCCCTAGCTCCTCGGAGGAGTAATGGAATTTAAGAAGAACGTCGTCAATCAGTCATTAGTCTTAGCTCCGACGATAATGTGACAGCGGCTGGGAAAAATCCGGTTGTTGCTAGTCTCGTCCAATATTGGACGAAACTAGTAAAGGACCGGATGGGTTGGCGTGAGAAAGTAGAGGCTTATGAACACCAGTGGGCTCTGTTTATGGGCTGATTAGAGATCCTATATTAGTCTTGTTACTCTCACAAAAAGTAAAATAACTTTATCTTACTCTTTTGTGTACACTATGTACTTTCAATCTCGTACACTTTACTCAGTTGTATTACAAAAAAATGCGAAAGACTATCATCTGTTGACGGTCCATTGGTATTTTGTAAACTTTGTGCTGTGCTTCTGGTTATTTACAGGTCAGAGTTGATTCACGGCGGCTTCAGGCTGGAGGTGTTAGCAAAGAGCGCCGGCGTGCGCCCCAGAGGGAGTGTACAAATATCATTAAAATGGAGTCGGGTTTCTTCTGAAACGCTCTTACAAGAAAATTCTACATAGAGAATGTACAATTTATCGTGGTAAATAAATTCATGGCCGGGAGAACTCCGGCTTTTTCTCAGGTATCTAATTAGTAGACCATTCACGTCTCATACTTGTAGCGAAGATATGAAGGAAAATTACATTGTCAGATTCACAAATACAAATGGTTTTTTGACACGAACGATAATTATTATGTTCGGTCGTATTTTTAGAAACATGTGCCGCCCTATAGATGTATATTACGTTTCATTCAGCCTGTGTGTTATTAGGGGATGTTATTAATAGATTGATAATAGGGCATGATATTTCTTGAATTAATTAGATGAATTAAGGACGAGCAAACAACTTAATAGACAAAACCGGTTGCCGCATTTCACGATTTCTACCAAAGGTTTGTTTACTGACGAAATCTGAATAACATTAAATACATACACATACATAAACCCACGTCTGTATCTCGGAGGGGTAAGCAGACACCCGGGATTTGCCACTTGCCGCGATTCTAACAGATCTTGTTGGCTTCATCAACATTCATTAGTCATTGCACGCACGCACGCCAATTTCGGTTACACCCCTTATTTGATATTAAATACATATACTTATACTAGGCTATACCCGTCTTTAC
This sequence comes from Yponomeuta malinellus, assembly GCA_947308005.1. NCBI lineage: Eukaryota > Metazoa > Arthropoda > Insecta > Lepidoptera > Yponomeutidae > Yponomeuta > Yponomeuta malinellus. The sequence goes on along the minus strand of OX371007.1, from coordinate 217,734 downwards.
GTGAAGAGAGATAGAACGCTATTCAGTCTTTTCTCTTGCGTATCTCAGGACCACTTAATACACTCCCCGGCTAATTAATAACGACCCCGTGCCTCTAAATCTGGGGCGAAAGTGTGTCTCAGACAAAAGGCAATGAAACAAAGCTCCGGCTCAGTATCTGCGTGAAAACGATTCAATGGTCGCCGATGTAGTAGATAATGTGCATCAAGGTGGCAGCGCTGCTCTGGAAATAAGAGTTAAAAAGACTAATGTGGAAAATGGCTTATCGAAAAATTAAATAACAAGAACAACTTGAAATTTGAGGAAGACATCACTTTTAATTATAAACTTGACATTGGCAACAGTGACTCAAAAACCTTAGTTTACCACATATTACTATTATTAAATAAAAGGCACAGTATTTATTTATTTATTTATTAGACACAACCAACAGATGTTAGATACATCACTTAAAATAACATTGTGTAGATAATTATGTTCTAGTCTAACATCCAATTACAATACTAAATAGAGTGGATTTATTAACACGACGCACACTAGTGAAGTGACGCAATGCGCCAGGTGCCCGTAATTTCAATAACTGAGCTGTCTGCGTATTTTTACTCGCCGGTCCTACGAGTGAACCTGGGCCGCGTTTCATAATAATAATAATTATTATTATTTACAAATACATGGAAAACCGACAGCTTTAAGACTTACTTAATAACTTCTAAATAATAACTATAAGCTAATTCGTTTATATACCACAGATTAATACAAATATGTTTCAAAATTTCTTATTATAGTTCATAGTTTTTAATTTACATTGTATACAATTAGTTAGTACGACTACTACTCGTTAATCTGAGGGTAAGCCATGAATTGTACTTGTATGAAATGGGGCTCAGCTAGTTTGCTATCCCGCGGGCGTTCAATGGGGATGGGGACTATCTATCTGAAGTGTTTTCGTGTGTTACATATTGTTATGATGTAACACAGTTTCTGAGGCGTGCTGATACACACTTCCATTCCTAGATTGATAATGTACAATCTCATCATGACAAGGGTGCTCTATTTGTTAAGTACCTAATGTGAAATTGTTTGTGTAAAGACGGAGCCGCAAAAGGAAATATCGAAATATAAAAGTGCATTTCTTACGAATTTTGGTGCCTTTATTTTCATGTTGATTTCTTGCCGCATCTTTCGTGCTGACGACCCCTGCCACTGCACAGAATAAGAAATGTGCTGAATATTTAAATCCGTATATTACGGAAGCAATAAAACTACGATGACGCTGCAGACGTCTTAATGTTCCCGGCAGCAGCAACTCGGGCTAACACACATTAGACGCGCACTGGCGCGAACCGCTTTTATTCGGTTAAAAGCAGTTCGAACTGGTTTAGAGCAGTCTCGAGCCACCTGCGCCACAGATTAACGGGCGCGCCGCACGCCAGTAACACCCGGCATAACTATGGCTCGCATTTAAACTGCTTCATTACTCTGTGAACTGCACTACAGCGCGACTTTGATCGGTGGCGCTGCGGTGCGACAAATGGATTGATGCCACCGCCGGCACTCGCGCCGTATAAAACTGTAGTTGCGGGACAACTACTGTGGACCACTACAGCTATTGGAACCATCAATTTTAGAGCTCCATTGTGGATGAGGATAGCGCTTTCAGGATTCCATGTCCTGAGGGTACCGTCGTATTTTTATAACCTTATTACTAAGCTGCGAACATTATGTTTTTATGTCTGTCCGTCTATCTGTGCATCTATCCTACCTTTTATTAACGGAACAGCTCATCCGTTGAGAAAACATGCTTATTTTAGAGTGAAGATTGCACACGCACATTTATTAAATTAAAATTTTGTTGTACGTTTATTTGAAGTGCAATAAATTTATAAATAAATAAATAAAACAAAATCTTTGTAGGATCATCTTGATTTCATTTCGTCGGTATGTCAAGAGTGGTTATTAGAAACGATTATCAAGCTATCAAGTTCTTTATGTCAAATACTAAGGTCTCCTAACTACGCGATCAAAATAAATGACCATTTTCTATTATTTTGTACTAGTAAACCAGTTATCGGAAGAGGCACTACCGTTGAGATACGTAGGATAGTAAGATTTAGCAAGAAGCAAGATCGTATAGCAAGTAAAGTGAAAAATCCGACAACCGTTAATTTGTTGTTACATTTTCATCGCTAAGTAAAATCTGTAATCGTTTGTTCGGGACCCTTGGGGCTCGAGTGCTTTTTGCATTTGTCCTATTGACGTGTTTCAGTTCGGTAGTAGGGGGTCGCTTGCTAAAACCGCATGCAACGAAAACATGTCGCCTCGGCGAGGGAGGTAACTCTGTAACTACGTGTCGTGTGCAATTTATTTATGCATCGTTGAGTAGAACAAAGTAGGTATTAGTCAGATCCTTTTGATTCGTGCCTTGACACAATTACTAGTGACATTGCAACAACAATGTATACAGTCGACACGACAGCTTATCAAGTTACATATGAAGGAGCTGAGAAACGTATAAAGGATGATGATTGGTCGAGTGTGGTTATTGTAGAATAGTAAATCTCTGACGGAAAGGCAACAAAGAGTTGATGGCGGAGAAGAAACACACTTATATGTCGCCACACAGACTTTATACAGTCGCATACAGAATAGTACAATTAATAAATGACAGTCTCTCCTTTTGGGATTGAATAAAAAATGAGACATCGAAAATATCGGAGAACTACCCGGAAATTCAATAATTGCTTTTATTAAATTGACCGCATTGAAAAGTTTAAAATCAATAGCCCAAGGGTGTAACCCCCCATTGGAGTTGGGGTAATTTGGGCCCACCCAATCGGCGGGCCACAAACTTGCGCGATGACGTCACCGACCGCCGAAGATAAATAAATTATTGTTGGTGTTGGAAGGTGACAGCTGACGGTTCGCAGTGCACGAACTGGGATTAAAAAATGTTGCGTTTTGTCATGGCCCAGCAGTTTATTTCTTTTTAGCGTATCGTTGCCAAACGCTGGTTAATTCGCTATCACGGTGAAAAGAGACTGATGAGCGTCAGGAGCTCACTATATTTTACCCAGATTACACCAGACGTGCACCCTGTATAGCGTTTGCCATCTGAATTATTCGGGTATAGACAGTTAAATTGTACGAACTTGGTTCGGATAATTAGAAGGTAAAATAAGATAAGAATATTCTGAATTTTTCACCAGAGTACATGATATAGAAAACATGTAAAGATCAATTGACGGCGTTATTGCTAAAAGTTAGTAATTCGGAAGGCTCATTTCTGTCACCGCAGCAGTGGCACGTTTTCTTTGATAAGTTTGACTGGTCTGAAAAGATTAATCGCTTGTTATTAACGTTTTAAGAAATTATAATTGGGTAAATTCCAGGCATAATAATGTTATTTAATTGATATACCCGAAAAAAGTGCTTGTATGTAACTTAATTTTATTATACTTCCAGAAGTTTACATTTTGCGTTAAATGTTTGAGTAAGTATTAAATTTCTGGCGGGAATGCCATTATTTAATTTATTAGTATAAATCAATATGAAGTTGAGATTTGGAGGAAACGTCATGATCTTATACTATTTGATACATTTTGTAAGACACTAGATCTTTTGCTCTGGCACCTTACCGAATATCCGGCAAACCAAAGGAGAAAAACACGTTTTTTTTTTCGGATAGTTTCCGATACATATTTATCAAACAATTGACTCAGTAGGACCGACGGGCACACAGATGGACGGACGATAGAGAGGCGGGCGGTCCCCAAAGTAATCCTATAAGATTTCCTGTCAGCGGTTAACCGAAGTAACCGATAAACAATCACCTCGCTGCTTTGTCAGGCCAGTCACCGCGGCGGTTTCCGCCCGCAGTGCGTGCGCCACACGAGTAGTTGTGAAGTCAAACGGCTGGCGCGCGAGATAGAGCCGCGGCCGCTAATGTTTGTTTGTTTGTTTGCTCGTCCAAGCCCACATTTCTTGTCGCCCCGCGCCGCCTCCCGGTAAGGTACAGAGAGTCCACCCAGGCCGGATTGCGCCAACGCTACCTGACGGGGCTTGTTTCATAAAACTAAAATTCATGGTTTATTATGACAATTCGACGTACATTGCCAAATCGATTAACCCACAGATTAACAAGAAGACTCGGCTACGCAATGTACCCCCAATTGTCATAATAAACTACGAATTGTAGTTTTATGAAACTCGGCCCTGACAGCTTTACTCATTTGACTCCACTGTCCGCCTGTCTGCCTGGTAATAGACAGCTGTTACCAGGCTGTCTCTCATGAACCGTGATAGTTAGACAGTTAAAATTTTCCTTGATGACGTATTTCTGTTGCTGCTATAACAAAAAAATACTAAAAACAGAATCAATTAAATATAAAAGAGGTCTCCCAAACAACAAACGTGATTGTTTATCGTTTTTTGCTCGATATTAATAACGGCAACAGGGAGACGCTTGAAATATTCAAATTTTGTATAGATAATGGTACGGAACCCATCGTGCGCCAGTCCGACTCGCACTTGCCTGGTTTTGTGACCACCTATGGTATCAAAATATATGGATAATAATGTCATAATTATGTCGCGATTTCTGAGTTTTCAATTTAGTTCTTTTTTTGTCTTTACGAGTAGAACTGCCCATTCACGGTTGGGCCCATTAAATTTGCAAATCATTGTTAAATATACAGGGTGACCGGTTAACACAGGTGGTAATTTGAGGCAGAGTATAAAGGGAGCTACCTAATCTATTATAGTTAAAGTTTGTTGTTATGGATAAAGAAAGAACTTATTATTTCTTCACTTAAAAAGTTAAAGAAAAACGGTCAGTAAAGAAAACGCTTTTTACTTTTAAAACGACATATCACAAACACCGTATTAAAACCACGGTAACACCTAAAATCATTAATATTATTTCTATACGATATTTTGTTATTGTAATATGGTACATTTATGATTGTCATTAAATTAAGAAAAGACTCGTAGTATTTTTATTTTCTGTAATTTGTAATTGTAATTTGTTAATTTTTCTAAATGAAATTCTGTGTCTAAACGGATTTTCTCAAAAATAAATCGTACTAAGCGCAACTACCCAATCCGTGGATAGAGAACTTAAACGAAAAATTGAAAAATTACAATTTACAGAAAATAAAATATACAGCGGGTCTTAATTTATTTTCTTAATTCAATCACAATAATAAATGCACCATATTACTTATTTCTACTATGCACTTCATCACACTAACATTCTTTACAAATAATCGTGAAATGGTCTCGAATGGAGACCACCTATCGGCCAGCGCAGCGTGGGACGACCAGCCACAAGATGGACAGATGACCTCATCCAAGTCGCAGGAAGATGCTGGATGCAAGCCGCTTCCAACAGGTCTTATTGGAAATCCATGGGGACTTCTTGTGGCTGAATGATGATGATGAAGAATCGTGAAATCCCACCAAAACATATACGCATGTATGTTTTGGTGGGACTAAAGCTATGTACCTAAAGCTAACAGTAAATCATTACGAAGAAATTGTGTTTGTTCTGATTATTAATGAACAACAGAGTATGAGTAACTTATAACTGTAACTTGTATTCATGTAAACATGGTACTTAGTAGGCTGTTAAACAGAATTGCCTCTGATCGATCTATTTTAACCGAACGACTCACATTAGAAGAGTTCAGAGTTTGCCGAGGGAAACAAAGAAGATTTTCAAACTAAATAAAGCAGGCGTGTTGTACCTTAATATCCTCTAAAAAAATTAAATAAAAAATAAAAACTGACTTCAAAACACTAGAGCACTAAAAAGTTAGAAATAATTTAAAAGAATACCTTTAAATTAGAAGAATGTATACATGTAGGTATTGTAGAAGGATAAGTTACAAATTATACTTCTACAATACCTAAATGTATACATGCCTCTATTTTTTTTTAGTTTAACATAATTTTTATTTTTTTACTAAGCATGCAAGTTGAAGCGGCCAGTGCCACGTAGTGTTGCGTGCGTGGCGTACGTAGGCTCAGTGTAGTGCTAGGCAACAACATTATCAACAACATCAAGATGGCTTAGTGGGCCTTTTGTGTCACTACATACGAGAGGGCCACCCCGACATTAGCGTCCATTAAACGAGTTGGAAACACTATTGTTTCAACTTTTCGCTCCGACGTTTTCTGTTTTGCTTAGTTCGTAGGTTCGCCTTTGTAATGTGCGCTCAGGATTTGTATTGTGGCTGGTGGACGGGATTTGGGAAACTCGTGCCTAAAATTACGCTTGTATTGGACAGGTGTTCAGCTTTATTTGCGGGTTCTTTAGTTTATGCTCGGCCTCACAAGGGCAGGAAAGAACCCGACCGCTTAAACCGAACCGACTTAAACCGGGTCTACATGAGTCCGTTGAGTTTTCAACCTCAGCAGGCGGGTCCAAATAACTTTGCAAGTGTCATTTTGTCGATTTAGTATCATCACCAACAAGCTTCAGACAAATATTTTTCTTTAATATTAACAAATTGGCGCGCAGAACCAATTGAAGCTAAAATTCTTTGATTTTAAATTAAATTATATTTCTAAATTAAACATGAAATCGACTAACATGATTCATTGTTTTTAGATAAGATAAAAAAGTATTTATTGCCTCATCAGAAAAAAAAAACTTAAAACAAAGTAAGACGTTAGTTAGTTAGTTAACTAGTTAAGACTAGTGAGGACATAAAATAAGGCAAAAGGTAGTAGCTCAGCTGGTGCTGACCCGGCTCAGTCCCGGGCAGCGCTGGTTTTGGATAGTATGATTCCTATAACAATCATGTAGGTCGTAAGAACTTGACAAATCGTCAAAATTAAGGTAGTATTTTTTTTGCATCGACTTAACCTTTACTTAGAGCGGTGGTAGCGGAGCGGTAGAATGCCGGCTTCTCATTCGGGTGGTCGTGGGTTCGAACCCCGCCATGTCTTAATGACTTTGTTTTCCAAGTTACGTAAATTTGTGCAGTCATTGTAGCAATAACACTCGCTAACGGTGATGGGAAAAAATCGTGAGGAAGCCTGAGTGTCTGAGGTGTTCACATACCTGAGCAGCGTTTGAAATTGCCAACCCGCGGTGGGCACGCGTGGAGGTTAGGCCCATACTCTTTCGAGAGAAAGCCTGTGGCCTGCAGTGAGACGAATATAGGCTACATGAAAAAAAAAACCTTAACTTAATGCGTCCTTTTAATGTTATTAAAATGATTGGTCAAGTAAAACAATGTGAATTAGTTTTTAGTTAGTTAGCTTTAACGTCAATATTAATCTACGATAGATAAACGACACTAATATTTTCTCAATAGAAAGTTGCGTTTGATAAATACTCAAAAATTAACAAAACATAAGTTTTGCAGACTAACTGTTTCGAAGTTAGAGAGCTAGCCTAGTTTGGCCTGTTAGCGTAAAATATTTTTTGAAATAGTTAAAAACATTGATGTCTAAGTAGCAACATAGTAACATAGTACATTGACATTCAGCAAACAGAATGTAAATTCTTTACGTTGAAATAAATCAATGATTTCTGATAACCCCACGTTGAATTGCGAAAAGGCGGGCGGGGCTTGTCAATTTTGTTAACAATCGGAGCGAGTTCAGTATTACCTGGCAAAATATCTATGCACCTGCCACCGTTAGACCGCCATCTGGCGAGGTACCGAGATATTTCGACGTGTTATACATCATGAAACCAATGGTTGGACGCTTTTGTATAAAACCAATCAAAAGTTACGTTGTCTTTTACTGCCACCCAATCAACGTTCACATCGTCACGCATGACGCACAGAATGTACGAATCACAGAGTGATTTACTCTACAGCATATGTTCCGCTCATTTCATTGGTACAGTACAGACTAATCAAGAGGACGGGGGCTGTTTTTGAGAGTGAATTTTCTACGAAGAAACACTTCTGTAGTTGTTTTATTCGTAGATACCTCACTGTCTGCTTGTAAGCTGGGGGCCGCGGCTCTCCAAAACGCTTAATTTTTCGGTATAACCACATTTCTACAGGGATGGTTAGTTACATATTTATCGGGTCTAATCGCGATTATTTATTAGGTAAAATTTTAATTAACTTAGATTAAAAGATAAAAAAAGATAACAAGTATTTATTGCCATAAAAAGGTACATTTCTACTACTAAGCTGACCCCACACTAGGCAGAGCCTGTCACGTGGGGTATGAAAGAACATTTACCCGATTACCTAAAAATACGGCGGTACAGTGTAGCTAAACTTAAACGGAAAATACATTATTCTCCAAAATCAAAAACTTAAAATGTATGAAAATACATACTATTCCGTTTAATATTTAATATATAACCATGTTTGGCCATCGCAAGTCAATAAATAATACTACACTAATGGTTGTATCATTGACACGGTTGATAGTCTAGTAACCAATCGCATTCAATGGTATAACTGCGGTACAACCATGGTAGAAACTTAACTCGGCGCCTTGCGCGATTTGATCTTTTTCGCGAGAAATGCCTTCATTTGCGCGGGTTATGCCATTGCAATCACATTGTACTTCTTTTGCCTTGTAGACTACCAAAGGGAGGCAAATAACAACAGAGCCATTCTCATGCTTCTATATTATTCTATTGAAAAACTAGGCATATGGCCCGGCTTATACAGAAGAGACGTGGCAAAGACGTATGAAGTCGGCGACTTAGTGGCGGGACATGGCCTAGAGACGAGGGCGCAATTCTTTTTACGACAAAAACGACGCTGTGCTACGTACTGTTAAGGTTTATATTGTGACTATCCGCCACCGTCGCGCGTCCTCGCCACGCCTCTTCTGTATAAACCGTGCCTTAGACTCCAGGGCCTGTTCATTTAACATACATTCGCGCGAAATCATGAGCCCCCCTTTTGCCTTAGCAGCCGCGTATAAAGTTTTGGCCGTCGGTCGACGGGGGCGACGGGCGCACGGGGCGCACGGGGCTCACGGAGCGCACGGGCGGCCGGCGGCCGGCGGCAAACTTGCAGCGTGTCGCGGCAGATGCGCAGTTATCAACTCGCGATTGACTTCCTACACTTACTGGCAACTGGGGGCGACGTGTAGACGAAGTTAGCGCCTTTGTGTGCGGTGTGCTGTTGTTTGACACAAAACCTGAAGGAGAAAATACAAAGGTTGGGAACTCTTTACTCGCATCATTATTTCTTATTGTCAGTGTCTTTACCTTACCTTACCTTACCTTACCTTACTGCAGCAAGCGCACTATGACTACCGCTGAAGAGATTATATTCGCTTGGTGATTTTCAATGCTGAACAATCCTGTGATGTCTTTCGCGGGTTTATTTCTGAACGTTTATACACTATTACGAAGTGTGCCGGGCAATTTTATTTATGGCACGAGCGAAACATGACTATATTAATATACTTTCCAAACTACATAACCCTAAACATTAGGTTAGTAACTTCTACGAAAAATAAGCAACAGAGAGCAAACTTTTCCGAAGGTCCGAAATGGCACTTTGTGTTGGCAAGAAACGTGTTGCGTGTGAAATAGAGATTTGTTTAGGATCCTGGGAAAGGCGGCGTTAAAGTTTATACAGGCTGTTGTTTTTGTACAGATATGCATCCGGAGCGACTCAATCGTCCGTCCCAGTTAGAGTTAACGAGCTGCAAGCACGAGGAATAACTTTTGCATACTTACACAGGTTTAAAGACACCTTCATGACGTCACGTTCCTCAGTGAAAACTTTGAGCGCATCGCTTATCAGACCAAGTGTAGTTGCTAAAGAAAAATGCTCCCTTACTTCCCGCTGTAAGCTTTTATTATTCATTAGCCGCGGTAACGTGGCCCGTAATCAGCTCGTTTCTATTCGCGCTGCACCGCACCGATACTTCATTCCGCCCACCCCTGTTACAAGGTACTAAGAGCGCTTTTCAAGATGCTACCTGCCGAGCCGGCGGATGAACTAGCGCACGTGTGCCCTTATCGCAGTCTAGAATAGTTGTAGATAAAAAGCGGCGGCCGCTATTGTTATCTGCCTTTTGTTTTATGTGACGTTTGTTTAGCATTTGGGCTACGGGCGCGCCGCGCGGTTTATGTAGGGACGTGCCGCGCTCGCTCGCTCGCTCGCATGACGCATGGCTCCCTTGCCTGATAATTATGCCATTGCTGCAAATTGCTTCACATAAACCTTTTGTTTTTCTTTCTGATGTGTTTTGCTAACAACATATTGCTACGTGTTTGAATTTGCTCCTAACGTGCGCTCGATTTTTAATGGGTCTGAGTGGAAAAGTAAATAGTTTGCTTGATATTTTCTGTCGGGAAAGGTTCGGGCTTTTATGGCGCGGAAACTTTTCTCTTGTAAATTAAATCCTTTTTTTCGTGTGACCGAAGATAAATTGGGCGGCAAATGAAATTCGGTAAGAGATTCGTAGCACGCATTAGCGGCAACGAAAGGCTTTTTACGGAACGGTCGCGGTCGGGCCGAGCTCCTACTGAATAAACGGAGCGAAAACTATATTAGGGTTTTAATAAGTATTTTTTTAGTTTATGTGTATTTTGCTAACTTTCTACTAACAACGTGACAGCTCAAGTTCGCCATTTTGACTTTTTGTGCTCGTCATACAGTCAAACAGTTACTTTAGCTATAGCACGAAAGATATTGACATACGCACTGTAATTCAATTGTGATTTAATCAACGTAAGTTTACCCTCATAGTCAATATTGGCCTGGCTGTTTGATCTCGTCGATGTCATAAAATAAATTAATAAAATAAAAAGAAAACCCTCATTTGATTTCACACTTAGGTAAAAATAGGTCAATTTCTAGTAGATGAAAAAGAAGACATTTATTAAACCAACAAGACACATCACAGAAAGAAAATAAACAAATAAGTAACAAAATATGCACAACAACAGAAAGAAAACTAAATACACAACAGACAAAATGAATAAATAAAACAGGACCATAGATGTAGGTGTGTCTATGTACCACAACAAAGGAGCTGACTCATCACTAATGGCCGTTTGTTATGAACAAAACGGTCGATATAATATAAAGATCCCAACCAGTTTACCTCTTATAATTGACATGTAATTTGCTTGTTTATTATTAACCATAAACGTGATATTTATTGAGTAAATAGTAGACAATAAGCTGTATTTGTAAATCCATATAATAGTCTCCGAACGGTCGCCAGCCAGACCGTCATGCGTCAGCGCACGCCACTTGCTGCTAAGCAAGATTTACTGGACACATGTGCTGCTAACCTGTCCTACCTCATGGCTTGGTACATTTGGGAAGTTACTAATTGTAGGCTATGTTATTATTTATGAGCCAACAACCTTATAACTTGTTAAAACACATACATACATAAAATCACGCCTGTATTCTGAAAGGATAGGCAGAGACCAGGGCCTGCCGCTTCCATGATCCTGGTAGATCTTTTACGCTTCATCAACATTCATTAGTCATTGCATGCACCTAACGACTGATGAATGTTTCCGGTTTCGGGTACTTTTTATCTTGCCTTTTACTAAGACATCCGCTATTTGATCGAAGTATGTCCGACTGGGACATGCCTTACCGGCCCTTCCACCCACAGTCGCCCGATATAACAATAATATTGGAATATTGTAACAACAACACCATCTGTCTGCGGAAAAATTTATAGCAACACTGGTTTTCTTGACTGTCACTGTTGACATATGACATCGCATTCATTCTTGTTTTCGCGCCATGCAGAATTGCTGATCGCTCATGTAAAAATGTCACCAAACAATATGTAAAAATTACTTGTGTAAGGAAACAGACATAACCTGTAGAATCTGAAGGAGGTCATGCATAATGAGAATGGATCTATTTCGGAAACGTGCATTGTAGGTATTTACAAGTTCATAAACAAAACCGTAAGTAAAACTTGTTGTCATGTAACTGTGCCCTAGTAGAAAGGTTCATGTTCTCGGGTCTATGGCGGCTTAAACTAAACTAGAGCATTTGTATGCAAAGTTTCTCTTCTCCTTCACTTATATTTACTTATTGAATTTAATTTATTATGGTGTTTCTTTATATTTCATACATATTAATTTAAAACTAATAATATATGTAAGTATTTTATGACGATATTTTATTTATTTTTTTTACTTTATTGTAGGTATGTATGTTATTGAATTTGACTTAATTCTTTAACTGCACCACGGCACGCACTCCGTAGTACAATTATGGGTTACCGTAGGCACTGACTGAAAATCAGCGCTGAGGGATCACTTCCTCAGCACAACGCTGAGTCAGCTGCCTTTTGTGGCAACTTAGATACACCACAGGCTACATCTATGGTCCTGTTTTATTTATTCGTTTTGTCTGTTGTGTATTTAGTTTTCCTTCTGTGTTGTGCATATTATGTTACTTATATGCTTATTTTGTTTCTGTGATGTATCTTGTTGGTATAATAAATGTCTTTCTTCTTCTTCTTCTTCAAAATTTTCTTACCAATTGTTTTTCACATTCAAAGCAAAATTCAACATAGTTCGGAGAAGAGGAAATACTTTTAAGCAACTCCATGTCTGTAGGGTCTTGATCAAACAATAGAAAATATGAAACCCCCCGCTGCTGAAATATGCAAGGATCAAAAAGCAGTTGGAAGACGTTTGAAAGGAATTCGTATGAACAGTGCGAGGGGAAGTGGGGCATTAATCAAGCCGCGGAATATTCCAGTGAGAAATGGCCCATTTGTTGGGGCCCGCGGGGGTGGGGGCGCGGGTGCCGGGGGCGGGGGGAAACGAACCTCTTATTTATGGCATCAATCTGTTGTGAGTCGAAACCCCGTAAGACCGGGGTTTTAATTTTATTCTGTAAATTATTAGATAAGAACAAAAAAACTCGGCTGTTACCCGAGATGGTATACTGATTCTAACATTAGCACACGCTTCTATCAGGCATTTAAATCCGGTGGATGAAATAAACGGAGAAACATATATATTTACACGAGTAACTGAAAACTGTTTAGCTTGTGGAGTCGAGTAAACAGGCAAGTCGTCCAGAGGATTACTTTAAAAATGGTGCAAAACTGTAACACCTATAACTTTTTTTCCTCTTGATTTTGTTTTTTCGAGTTGTAGAGTTCTGTTTATACTTCCGTATAACAGAGATTTATCTCAAAAAACCTACTTTTATACTCTTTTTTTTTGTTGCACTAATTCGCGGTGGGCACGTGTGGTGATTAAGCCCATACTATCTGTGAGAGAAGGCCTGTGGCCTACTGTGGGAGTATATAGGCTGCTTATGAATCCGTGCTGAGGACAATTTTAGAAAACATATTTAGACCTTGACTTAAAACCGGCATTGGTGGAATTTTTAGCCTAAATGGTTTTCTAAAACCTAATTTTCTTATATTTGTAACGAAAAGTACAGTGTTTACGTCGGGTTCACGACTTTTTTAGATTCGATTAATACTCTTTATTGCACACCATACATTATAAAGATAGATGAAAAATCTTAAATATCTAAGTTACATAGTATACAACTGGCGGTCTTATCGCTAAAACGATCTCTTCCAGACAACCTTAGGATGGATAGGACTATAAGATGAAGAGAGTAGGTAGATCCCTCGAACTATTGGCGCCCGAGCGTAGAGAGCGAACCCCGTCTCGGAACTATGTAAGTTACTTTCACCCCTGGGGGTAACAATGTACTATTGCACTGTTATTCACTTAACAGGTCTAGTAGGAATTGTTTACTGGGTAAAATTATTTTAGGTAAAAATATTTACTTTAATTCCCGACGTTAAGTCACAGTCGTGCTGACTGTAAGGATGTCAGCACATAAAGCTTTATAAGCGCGCACTCTACTCAGTTACGTTACGGGTGACTTTGCAACAAAAATGTAAAGGTTGATGTACTGCCGACTCGTGCTATATAGCCTATATGACCATGAGCCGCCTATGTGTCCCACTGCAAGGCATAGGCATAATATCAATCTGAGATATATTTCCGACACCATATTATACTTAATATAATATTTCCGATGTAATAGGTCGTGCAATAAAAGTTTCAGACTAATACTAATTGACGAAATTAAAACTTTGAATATTTTGAAATTGTCCTATGTAATGCTGTGATTGAATTTAAAATGATATTGTCTAGATTTCGGTCAACCGCAAGAGGGACCTTAATTAAAACTCACTAATATTTAATGGAAGAATTGCGTGTAGAGGCCAGTGGGCCACGCGGGGGGCGGGTAGCGGGGCGCGGGGCGGGGGGGACTAAACGCCGCACGTCATTGTCGGTAATTCAATTGAAAATTTATTCAAACTCGAATGAATAGTTAATAATTTTCCGACTCTTTGTGACGGCGAATCGTAAATGTCAAACTTTCTTGTTATTTAATTTCGTAAGAATTTATTCTTCCGTGTAACATCCTGTTGTGTTAGCGGCATCGAAAAATAACCAATTTTGTCCGGAAACCGACTTAATGTCACGCGTGATGTAAGACCTTATGCCTATAAATAGTCACGGAGCCAGCTAGTCTGTAAACTGTAGTCTTATTTCCACTTCAGCAACATTCTAAAGCGAACTATTTTTATTTTAAAGCTCCGTTGTCAAGTTTCATGAAGTATTCTAAAATCGTCTCTACCGTCTCTTTGTGTGGATGTTAGAAGATATTTATACAAACTGGGATTCAAATGCATCACAGCGCAAACTCACTTTGATCCGTCGGTATTATTAGGCGCTTTGAAGTGCGCGAGTGCGACAATCCCTTTTTGTCGAAGTAACGTTTGCGATCAAAGCGAGCCAGCACAGCGCATAAACAACGTCTACTTTGTTCTTTCGACAATTGCTCGAACAGAACAATCTACCATTCACCGAATGTTCTCTACGCGATAGCTCAGAATACAAAACACCTTGAAGATAATCATTCGATTACAATTAGAATTGCAAACTTTATTGGAGCGATTGTGTTGACTCTATTTTTCGACTCTATGTAAAACAAATTGGGGCGGCCCTTTGTGAATCACTCGTAATAAAGTTATTTTTGCGAGGAGTTCCAAAAAGTTGAGCACTCCGTCGACAGGTTCTTTGATCTGTCGGCTCATTAGTCACTGTCTTGGTGGCCACGGCTCTCGGGAGAAGCACCTTATTTTTAGTTCACAAATTAGTGGAATGGACGACAACTTCTCTTTTCAAGTGTGAAACATCCGTTTAAAAATACACCGCCCAATTTGTAGGATGTAACATAATTATGCGTTAAAATCCCTTTGAAGTGTCGTAAATAAGCGAGGATCAAGTCGGATGACAAAGTTAAGACGGCGGGATACTCAGAGTTACAAACATGGCTACGTTATCTTCCAATTTATGATACCTATAATAACCGAATTCTACTTTCGTTTATTATGCAATAAACATAACACGTCGTGCTCACGTCCACATCACCGAAAAAAATAAAGAAACATAAAGTCATATTAATTAAAGTACTGTAAAATTAGTTGGTTTCAAGATTTACATGTCTGTTGACCGTGGGGTCAGACTAAAGTCAGTCTCGAGGGGGAGGAAAGTAGCTCACTTGGACAATTATAATGTGCTGTAAAGTTGTACAATGGCTAAGGCTACTATAACATTTAAGATTTTTAAACAATAACATCATGACTCATAGCTTAGGATCTCGAATGTCCAATGGAGTCTAAGAGCCGGTGAACGCAGCTTAGGGCGCTCGCTGGACAGGCGATCTGGAGCAGAATGATGTCAGCGTCGAAATAAAGACAGAAATAAGTTTTCCTTGGAGGTGGCCAGTAGTGACAAAATTTGAGTTAGTGGATAAATGGATCTATGAAATTTGTTCTCGGATTCAGGCACTTTGTATTTAAGAGGAAATTTAAGCAGATCCAGCCTTGTCTTTCCCTGCACGCACCGAATAAAGAGCCCATAATTAGACTTCTCTGAAATTTTCTGAATTCTGAAACTTTCAGTCAACTGGCCTGATACGTATCGCTCTAAACGTTACAATGACACTAATGAAATCCGCAAACATTGTCATAGAGCTGAGAACAGCCGCCGCCCATTACGAGCTCCTCGTTTAATTAGTTCGCGCGCCAGACTCGTTCGATCTTCGCTCGAGCGAAACAAGATATTGGATGCGAAACGTCAACATCAAAAGTGAGATTTGAACAAACAATTTTGTCGTGGTACGTTAGGTACTTTGATGCGGCTTTCTGTTGGTATAAATAACAATAATAACTTCCACACTACACAAGCAAGGACATCACAAATACCCACAGATTAACAAGTAGCAACACTCGGCAACGCAATGTTTACTGGAAATTCTTTATTGCACGATAAAGGTGACACAAAATTTTTACATAGGTGAGCTTAATACTAAGAAGCAGTTTCTTTCAATCCGTACTATATTATGACAATGCGATAAACAAATACTTCTTTGTTCATGGAATTGTCATAATAGACTACGGATTGTAGTTTTACGAAACGTTTCTCTGGAGGTCCTTACAGTACTGAGATAGCCGGCTCCGTAAACTTTCTTTGAGGTGCAAAGTATGCGTGACATTGTCTATGTCGTGACGCCCACGATACAGGCTATGCCTAGTGTGGGGTCACCGTTACACAAAGATATAAATTTACACATGTTAAACCTTTTACAGTCTAAGCATTGTGTAAGTAACATTTATTTGCCTCTGTGTATTATTCTTTACGATAATAAATATTATTTGATTAGGTATTTGATATTTGAATGTGCATATTTGGGGTTTCGCACCCGAAGGTTGTCAAAAGGGCAGCATTATTAACCCTCCGTCAATATTATTGAGATAATTAATTCAACATCTTTGCAGTGTTTCAAAATTAAACTAAAAAAAACCGGCCAAGTGCGTGTCGGGCCTCGCGCAATGTAGGGTTCCGTAGAAAGAGGGTTTTTTATCTGCTTTACAGAACTAACAACTTCATCGAAGTAATTTTCAATGGATTTTGTACGAAATTTTACTTTTATAAGTTCGTTGCCCATTACTCGTTCCCTATAAAGCCTACTTAGTTGTGATACTTTTTCTTTTAATTTCAATACAATGTGCTACTACCTTGAATTTTTTCACGTTTCTACAATCAACCGTTTAGCCAGGAGAGGGAGGGACTTTAAAGCTTAATATTTCGCAAACGGAACCCTAAATAAGAAAATAGTCTTCCTACACCCACAATATTTTTCAACGACCAATCTAACGATGCTCCACATGATGAAGTGGACGCGAAATAAAAACATCTTCACTTTTCATGTTAGGGTAGGTACAGCAAAAAAAAAAAAATATCAACATTTTATTCTTTAACTTTGTCGGTGTAATAAATATGTATACACACACCAAATTACAGCTTTCTAGTACCACCGGTCTTTGCGCTAGGCCGTGGACAGACAGACAGACAGACGGACATGGCGAAACTATAAGGATTCCTTGTACTACGGAAGCCTAAACAGTGACCTATTAAGCAAGCAATTTATAATTATGGTGGCTGGCTTTAGATCTTCTGACTGTCTGACATTATTTTGTATAATTATTATTAATTAGAAACTGACCAGGCAAACGTTATTTTGCCATATTAATTAGCCTATCACCTATTTTCAGACCTTCCAAATATACACAAACCTATTTTCAGACCTCCCAAATATTCACAAACCTATTTTCAGACCTACCAAATATACACAAAAAAATCATAATAGCCATTTCGGAGGAGTTCGATGACAGACAAGATTTTTATATATTCGATTAATTAATTTATTATGATGTAAGTACCTATAATTTTTATTTTTAAATCATCAAATTTATTGAATTGACGTTTAACTTCTCTCTATGAATAGATATGTCTTTATCTCACATTTAAAGGGCTTTATCTCTTAGTGGCACTTGCAAAGTAGTTAAATTTGCTGATTTTAACAACTAGATGTTGTTGGGTCGAATGTAAATCGAAATGGTTCAGGTAATATAACACACGGCTGCTATTGCATCGCACTTTTTGTCTCCAACTCGGAATGACACACTGCCTGAACTCTACACCCATTCTCGGCTCGTCCAATGGTTCAGCGAACGACACCTAATCCGGCACCGAGAGACCAGCACAAAGCATTCCCGGCAATGTGCCGGGATAACCTGGCGCATTCCTGGAGTGACGTGGCCCTTTCTAAAGGAATTCTATTTACTTTGCTGTATACCTCAAGTAGGAGAACACATCAGCAGTTCGACTGTGTACAGAACGCTTTCAGTTTTTACAGTCATCGTAAACATCACACAGGTGTGTTACGGGCGTCTTTGTAACAAAATACAAAGGTTAGTCGGCTATCGAATGTGCAGATAGAAGACTAGAAACATAATTTCTACTTTGGCTAGCGATTTGAGATTCGGCCCATCCCAACGTAGTCACTCGCTCCCAAGACGACAAAAGTTACAACTGGAATTAGATTTACTTATTGGTTAATTAATTCGTGCAAATTTGGCGGTTCCGGGGCATTATTTTCATTTTCTATGGTAGAATATTGGCAGAACGCTTGTGTGGCACCCGAGAGGTCTTTCTGGGTTTGATTCCGGCATGCACCAATGACTTTGTATTCTAAGTTGTGAATATTTGTGGACGTGTAGTAACAATACCACCAGATAAATTGAAGAATAACATCGTGAGAAAACCTGAGTCCTTGAAGTGTTCACATACCTATGAGCTTGAAGTCGTCAATCATTAGTGTTCATACTCTCTCTCTCCGAGAGAAGGCAGTGGGACATTTATGGGCTGCTTATGATGGTAATTATATTATTATTATTATTTATTTGGGAAACTTGCAGCTTACATAATTATATTGGTAGTTTATCGAAACACCTGGAAAATATCCGAACTTACGAGGCCAACTCGATCGGCAATAGCACGCCTGAATTTGAAGCTGACGCGAGCCACCGTCAGAAGTGGAAACTGTGAACGAGGCCCTATGGTCCCTAAGGAGCTAAGAGACCAAAAGTCTTGTGTGCAATAAAGTATAATTTACAATTTACAATTTACCAAAGAAGAACAAAGAAATTCGTTTGCTGGAAGAAATCTCTCGCAGAGATAAGCTCACCGTTGTACATGTATTGTCTTATGTTTACTTTCCTGTATTGTGTTTTCGTGTGCAATAAAGTATAATAATAAGAAGATCCCCACAAGAGAGGCAAGTTTGGCGATTTGCTATATCACCAACCTACAATTTCTGATTTTTTAACCTTAATTGTGAAAGAAACATTATTCTTTAAAAACATATGTAATCAATATTGGTCAGTTTAAACATTGAGAATTCCCCTAAATAATTTTATTAATTTACTATAGTTTTTTTTTAGAAATACGTAGTGTACATTATTATTATCACTATTTAATTGGTGATATGCTCAGTTCAGAAACCAGGGGTACATAATAGACGGTAGCAAAACTCATGAGCAGCGGTACAAAACTCATTCTCAAAATGATAAAGTCTAATACGTGAGAACATAAGCAGCCACTGTAGGGCACAGGTCTTCTCTCAGGGAGACAGTATGGGCTTAATCACCACGCGTGCCCACAGGGGATTGGCGATTTCAAGCGCTGAGGTATCTGAATAGCTCAGACACTCAGGTTTCCTCATTATGTTTTTTAGCGAGTGGTATTGCTACTATAACTTCACAAATATACATAACTTAGAAAACAAAGTCATAGGTACATGTCCGCACTGAGAATCGAACCTGGGTCTCTCGCTTCCAAGTCCGTTGTTCTACCCACTAGGCTACCACACGTGAGAACTATATATTTTAATACAGACTGTGGTAACGCTTGAGCAAAAGACAGTGTTATTTGACTGTTAATCTGCAACCTTTTGCACCGTTTAGTTTCACAGAATTAAGTGCGACATTTCTTACTTTTTTACAACTTGGATTTCTTTCATACGTAGCCCTACTGCTGCTGGGCAAAGGCCTTCCCCAACAAACGCCTTACCAAGACAGCATGTGTCGGTCGAGATCGTCTTGCCACCGTCTCATTTGTCTACCCCGAAGTTGGAAGTTTTACGTTAATTTTTTACTAACTATCCTCATTACTATGTACACAGTCATGAATGTAGCCAGACACCAGCACACTTATTTCCTGTGCCTGTCATAAGTGCTAGGCACTTCTGCTTGGTTTTTATGCAAATCTCGTTACTTGCGTGGTTTATCTAGATTTGTAATATATTACGTAGTCTGTAGTTACGGTAATTGCAAGGGTACGGGCCTTCTGCAGTTTCACTATTTTATTAACAACTGCAGATTGGGAGAATCCACTAGCAAACTCACCTAGTATCCAGTCAGAGGAAAATAGGCTCTATACACAATTGGTTACGGTCCCCGCAGAACGTCTGGAGTGTTGGTGGAACAAATGGTGATAAGGCGTGTTGTCCACCGGTGCTATGGGAATTATCGGCTGTTCCTTCACTCACGACGCTTTGTTGCTATGGATCGAAAATCGTTTTTATCACACCTGTCCCAAAATAAAAGCCTTTTGCTTTTCAATTTTGAGCCCGATCGTTATCTTTATGAAGGTTTGTGAGCATTTTTTCTCCATTTTTTCTGATAGCATTACCATCTTAAGAGCCGCAGTATAACTTTATTTGGCGATAAAATTCCTTTGGAAAACATAAAAACTGCAGTGAAATTTCAAGTCTGTTGAACTTTTTCAGTGAACTCTGTCCTAGAGATAGCAATTTTTTGTGGCTCTGATATTATACGATCTACAAAAGCTCTTAATTGCCAATTATAGGATCTGACAAAAGCAGAGCATAGGTAATTAGCCTTAAGAGCGAGCCGAGGATGTCTTTAGCCACAAGATTACTCCAGAAAGTAAATGTCATATACCTTTAATATTCCCACGTTAGATCCACCCCCGGCTATCACACTCGCTGGTCGTTGTATCCCGGGTGCGGGCTCCGGGCGACATCCTACGTCATTTTTTATTAGATAGTAATCGACCTTTAGTTGTACAATGTTAGACTACAGACTAAGTCTAGTTATTTTCTACTATGGTGTGTTCTACCGAACCTTAGCTTTGTGTTTATTAAGGGTCACTGTCAATGCATACGTCGTGGAAAATATCACCATAATCTCATAGTTGTTAAAATGATAGTGATTAGATAAATTAACCTTATCAACCTTTGGTTCGAAACTGTGAATCTCAAAGAGTATAGGTAAATCGTACTGTAGCATAGAATATCAGTCATGAATGTGTTGAACACCGGTCACAATCGTCCTGTAATGAATATTAATCTGCTGTTTAATACCAAACATCTTTGTCTTCTAAATAATCCTTGATGTTATGGTAAGCTTTTTGCACAGAGTGTGCTTAAACAATTTTTAAACCGCGTTGGAGGTAACTCTAACATATCTTAAGGAATCTTGTTGTAGAACCATCCACAGTGCCCCATGAAGGATGTATTTTCAAATCAATCAAATCAAATCAATTTTTTTTATTCAAAGTAGCACAGAAACTGCGACTTAATGAACGTTACAAGTCAGACTAGGTGTCCATTTCAAAATTCTAGATCATTTTGGAGAGAAAAAATGGACAAAAAAAACTCCAAGCTTAGTCTTTTCAAGTCCTTAATTTACAGAATTTATATAAATATTCTATAACCTGGAACTCATGCATTGAACTGGTTTTAGTTCCAGACATCATTATCATCTAAATAAACTTCAATGTTATAGTAGCTTTTTTACTTTACACATTTTTTTTTTGCAAGTCTAAATCGTGGAAATGACAATTTATGCTTATTTCTAGTTTATGCCTAACGCCTGTTGGTTGTGCCAATGATGTATATGTTACCGGAAATGTATGTAATCCGTCATTGTCTACAACTGCTAGGAAATGTATATAATTCCTAAAATTGCCTGGAAACGTGTGAAATAAATTATATTAGACACATTTCCTAGGAAATGTATACATATCCTACATTACATTCAAGATGTGCCAAATAAACTAATGTGTACTGGTGTACTTGCCATTCCAGCTTACCCTACAAAAATAAATAAGTTCTTCAGCTGAAGTAATAGTGGACTTCACATGAGACGCCGAAAGCTATTTTGCTGCCAAATGATCATGAATTGTATTTAGCTACAAGTGCGACCTTCTTTACATATAGTTTAAGTAAAAAATAGAGAGAAATTTACTTTTATATTGTGACAGAAAATTACTTAAATGACACTGATTATTTACCAAACGAAAGATTGAGCTTTAAAACTGAATAGTTGATTTTTGAAGCTTAATTAATATAATAAGTGCTGTGAAAATTTTATATTTTACGGTATGATTGTTACCTGATTGCCTCAATGAAAGCTTTAATAAAAATTCTTATTCTCAGTTTAATAACGGGTTTCATTTATTGTATTCACAGATAACACTAATTCTTAGTTTACTAACGTGTTTTATTCATTTCATTCACAGAAAGCAATAGTTTTATACATTTACTAGTATAAGCAGCCTATATAAGTCCCACTGTAGGCACAAGCCTTCTCTCAGGGAGAGAGTATGGGCTTAATCACCACGCTCAGATACTCAGGTTTCCTCACGATGTTTTCCTTCACCGTTAGCGAGTGACATTGCTACTATAATTCACAAATGTACATAACTTAGAAAACCAAGTCATAGGTACATGCCCGCACTGGGTATCGAATCTGGGTCTCGAATCTGGGTCTCGGAAATATATTAATTTTCCAGAATATGTGCGATTAAAATATCTTCGAAACAATATTCATAGATTTCCTAAATATCCTGGGAATTTGTATACATTTCCTAGGAATTGCATACAATTCCTAGGTTTCATACATTTCTGGTAACATATACTCATACATACACTCACGCCTCTATCCCAAAGGGGCAGGCAGAGACCAGGGACTACCACTTGCTGTGATCCTGACAGATCACTTTCGTTTTGTTATATATGTATTTATAAACAGCGGGACGGGGTGGGGCGTGGCGCTGCATACATTTCCCTACATATGACACGTTATTTAGCGAGGCGCGCGGACGCTACATTTTTTATATTTATTGACGTTCCTGTTGCCATTATTCTGCTTTATTATAAAAGGGACCGGACGCCGCTTGCCCGGCAAACGTAACAAATGTATTACATTGTCATTGAAACGCTTTCAAATGAGAAGTTATTGCGTGTGCCAAGTTTAGCAGAACGCAATTGTTTTGCTGCCAATATGATTGGTCTATCAGTGAACAATAAGATAAGATGCATTTTATTTGTAAATAAAGCACTTCAGTTGTTTCAGCACGCAGGGCCGGTCTGTAATTACTTCAGGCCCATAACGTAACTTAGTAAAGTAAGCGTGTAAAGGTTATTAAACAGCCTATACAGGCTTCCCTTTAAAATGCGTCATTCTTGTGATACCACAATAATTAGAGTTTGTGTTTAGCAACCACTTTTGTTCCAGTAGGTTTTTCCTAGGTTTTTGTTTTTGGAAACATTATTATTATTATTATTAAATTCTTTATTGCATAGAAAACAATTTTCTTACAAAGGCGTACTTAATGCTAAATAGCATTTTCTTCCAGTCAACCGTGGGTTTGTGGATAGTGTAGCTTGGGCAATGCACGATACATACTATGTACGATACATACTATGTATCGTGCATGCCCCAAGCTACACTATCCACAAACCCACGGTTGACTGGAAGAAAATGCTATTATACAAGAAAAATAAAAAATAAAACTAGGGGGGCGGGGGAGGGGTCATAATTACGTATATACAAGGTCAATAAATAAATAAATACATACATACATACATACATACATATATATACCTTACAGACGTACAATAAACATCAGAGTGATAAACGTTTTATTTGTCTCCCACCTTAGAATCATCTTATAATATATATTACTTAACTAAAAGAAAAATATGTCCCGTTTAAAATTAGAAATTACGGTTAAAACAACATGCACCACACAATATTTACCAAAAATTTTCATAAAAAATACAGATGAAATACATACAAAATACACACAAATAAAACCCTAACCGAATTATGTAATGGACTCAAATTAACCTCATGTTCCTTTTCTAAATCTATACCTATCGTTTCATTAAGCTTTGGTCTTGGTTTGGCAAACAAGTTTTTTAAATACTATCAAAGTCAAGAAAGTGACACCTTTTGTCAACTTGATAAACATTATATACCTTTTAACGATATCTGTTAATGGTTTGCTTACATGTATATCAAAGCTTAATGAAACGAAATATGAAAGAATATGTATTCTCTAGCAAGTAGTAATTTATTTCGAAAAAAAATAGTTAAAGTAACAAGAAAGTTATAGTAGTTAGGGTTTCTAAGATAGCGTAGGTTTGCCGCACAAGTCCATATTATATATATCTACTTAAATATGACAATTTCTGAATTAAGAATTATATTCAGTAGGTGCTAAAGTACTGTAAGTAAATAAATATTTCTCATAAAAGTTTCGTTCTTTTATGCGAAATATTTAAAGAGACAGACAAGACTACAATTCTCGATTCAAAAATCGGTTATTTCTCTATAAATGGATAGATAGATACACTCATTCTTTACTGTACAACAAGAATTATGTTTAATAAGTAAAGCTACTTCTTTCTCCAACACATTATTTCAGTCCAGTGCATCGAAAGGTTGTCCGAAAGAGATCACTTTTAGTGACGAGACCAACGCCGGAACTTAGGATAAAAAATAATTGTTATTAACTGTTAATAATTGTGACCTTTTTTTGTTGCCACAAAGGCACAAGGTCCTTATTTATTTTGTTAGACTATTGTTTTTTTATTCTTGTGCTATTTAGGTATATATTTAGGTATATAGATTCTGTCATTTTTTGTGTGTGCTTCTGTGGCAATGTAAATAAATGGTTTCTTCTTTCTTTCTTTCATGAGTGGACAATAAAATGTAGAATACGTTTACTGTAACACCCCAACATTACGAAACATTAGGCGTACGTGAAAGAGCCTATATTTTCGAACGAACACATTCGTAAGCACTAGACATTATAACTGGTTGGACTCTTTCGACAAAAAACCAAGTAAGTGAATCCGGAATTAAGTTAATAGAGCCTACATTTTTATAATTGCACACCCGGAAGTGACTCTTATGTCAAACGCAATAAGCCTATATTTTCGAACTAAAACTCACATAAGCACTACCACATTATTAGCTGGTTGGACTCTTCAGACAAAAAAGCAACTAAGTGGATGCGGAGTTAAGTTAATAGAGCCCATATTTTTTATAATTACGCACCCGAAAGTGACTCTTATGTCCTACGGGATAAGAGCGGCTCGCCGTACACAATTGAATATTATTTACCTTTGTAGCATGAAAGCACCACATAACAAAGCCCAACTGTATGGGAGGTGTATGTAATTACATCGAGTCAATATCCGTTCACAATGGACTCTGCGCAAATAGTCGGCTGAAGTGATAACCCCGCTACGACATTCAGTAATACGGTTTATTCAGACGGTGTGCCATTGATATGGGTTCAAGGCTATCTGTTTTTGAAAGAAAACGTTTACATGCATACATACACTCACGGCTGTGTCCAGGCCAGGTTTTAATCCTGAAACATAAAATACAACTAGAGAGCTGTTTCCGATGGCAGCTGTTTCTAAATTCAAAGTAATATTAAACCTCGACTTGTGTTCTTTTATCATATTCATACATAATCATCATCAACCATTTGACACCCACTGCAGGACATAAGACAAGATAAGAATATTCTTTATTGCACACAAGAAGCGAGACATAAAATATGAAAGTTACAATGAAAAAGTAGAATGGGCGGCCTTATTGCTATCCCTCATGGTTTTCCAAGCTTCCCGGTGTTGTGCCGCCCGCATCCAGCGACTCCCCGCCACCGTAACCAGGTCGTCAGACCATCTGGTGGGGCGGGCCTGCCTTTTTGCCATATTGGTAAAGTTTAATTAAATACGGCTTCTACATTTATATTGTTTCTTAATAGTTTCAGAACCTAAGAATATTTTTTGCTACTACGCTTCACGTAGGTGTTTTTCATTATAAATTTAGCATGCTGTGGACACCTCTTATATAGTTAAGGTAGCATTCAGGTATATTCTTCGTGCATGTTAATAATAGTCTGTGTTAATATATACCCTGTTGATGACCCTAAATAAATTAAATTAAATTAAATTAAAATCAAGAAATGGAGAGCATTCCGTTTTGATTTCCCGTCTGAGCACTCGAATAATTTATTGATAAATATTTTTTAATTCTAACTTATTAACCCTAGTATGCCTGGGGCTAATTTTGGAACTAATACGAATAAAGGAATTTTTTGGCCGGCCCGTAGGCCAGCCAGGATTTACTGGTGAGGACTTTCCGGACGAACCACGTCGTGAATCCGTTTCGCAGGACTAACTTGACATTGAACTCAAAATGCAAATGAATTGCTAATACAAATAGATTTATTATCACCTGATAAACAAAAACATGTCATTCTTATTATCTCAGCAACTCTTTTTTGGAGGAAACTTCTCCTCCTTAAGTGTAGCTTCGTTAAATTTTTACAACTCTTGAACAAAATTCGCATCGAGTTCGTGTGCCGTCCACACCGTTGAAGCTACATTCCACGTGATCATACTCGTCACAGCCGCCTGGACTTGGCTAAAAGCAACGCGTCCACCCACGGAGCTACCGTTTGAGAGCAGCGTTTCAACTGGAAATACAAAGCGGCAACCGGTAGGCGAAATTAGGTCCGTATCGGTATCAGCGCGTGTCGCAGGCAAAATATTCGCAAGCTTGTCAGGCGACGAGCTGCGGTGAGGCGGGCGCGGTGTGTCGGTGGCACGCGGCCGGCGGCCGGCGGCCGGCAACACGGGTGACGGAGAACACCCGCCTGTGGCGCTGCGCTCGCCCTTTCAAACAGAGACTTGGTAAATTGCGGCGATAACATGTTGCATCCGCATATTGTGCCGTCGTTTTGTGCGCTGCGGCTGAAACTGATACTGGTGGTCGTCCAACCCATTCACTGTTATTGTAACAACTATGCCACTAACGCTGTAAATGTACAAGTTTGTGTGTTTAGTTGGTATTATATTTCTAGGTTTATTGCACGATCTGTTTTGTTTTTCGCGCGTTATGTATGTGCTGGGTATTTTGGTATTTGGCGATGCGTTTATCAATGGCTAGTTGGCGTCTGAAAAAATAAAATGACGGACGTCTGTGGCGTATTGTCAGTGAAAATTCCCCAAAAACTTTCAAACAAAAAAAAATATATCGGAAAACCCAATTAGTAAAATGACATAATAAGACCTCAATACGTGAGTTAAAATAAAATTCAACTGACGTTTAAAAATTCAACTGATGCTAAAAGGCCGGGATTCGAACCAGTAATCTCACGAACGTGATGACAAAATAAATAAACAAATCCAAATAAATCTCTTCTTTATCCTTAAAATAATTTAGATAATACTTAAGACTGACGTCACATTCTCGCTGTAAAATTCCATGTGTGCGATATGTGAAGCATTTCTTATTAGTAAGCGATGCCGTGATTCGACACCCGGCGCTCAACAGAATACAACAGAAATGCCACTATCTGGATCCCATTTCGTAAGACAAGTAATAGTTTAGTATGACATTTCTGCCTCATTGAAGACTGCCTCATTGGTCTATCGGTATCACTTCTGATTACGACAGCCCCAGTGGGAATCGAACCCACGGCCTCCGCGTGGGTTCGATTCCCACTGGGGCTGTCGTAAATTTTCTACAAGTGACCTCAGCCTAGGTGTATTAATTTCTATGTTTGTGATGTCCTTGCCCGGTTACCATAGCTCAGGGTATCCTAGTTTGGTACCGATAAGTGATTGTGTTGTGTGGAATTTATCATTTATTATTATACTTCCATTTACATTGCAAAGCCGTTTTATCCGTAGATAAAAGTAGGAAGACTGGTACGTAATTTTATAAAACGCGGTTCTGGAAACGAAGATACACTCGTATCACTCACACTTCCGCTCGTACACTCGGAGAATCGGTCTTTACTTTAGTAAAAGATCCAGGGAGTTCCTAGCCTTTTTACCCACTTCAAAAAAGGAGGAGGTTATCAATTCAACGTGTGTATATTTACATTATATATATATATGGACCACAAGTATTAAGGTTCGCACATTATAAAAAAATGTTGTGAAATATATTTTAAAGCTACATACCAACAAATGACAGTCATCGCGACGGACACACATCGGACCACGGATCGGGAACCACTGGACAAGTACTTCTGTGCGTGCACAAGTAAGTGTGTGGGCTACGTGTCATAATACCGGCGCGGTGCGGGTTATTGCCGCTTGCCTCTCGACGCTCAAGATTGCAGATTCCCTCAGAGCGTGAAACAATTCCGCGCTGGATCTGGTTCACAAAGCGATCACGGAATCCCCTCTCGAGTCAAACCACTAGCTTCACATATTATTAAAGAAATATCTCTTGCAACTTGGATGGCAAGCTGAAATTAGTCACAAACATCGGTCCAACAAATCAGTCGCACGGTCGGCGCGGTCATTCTGTGTCCTCGGGGGATGACCGACCGACGCCCGACAGCGCGCTTCGCTTGCTCCCCGGTGGCTTATAGCTGTGGGTTAAGGGTGTTTGTCGGCCGTGGGAGTGGTCTTTAGTACTCGTATCGGTTTTACACGTGAGGAGTTAGTGCAAATAAGTGATGCTTGTTTGCCAGTTTGCGCTGCGCTGCTGTGATTGGGGTTGATTTTTGCAGCGACGCGTCTGTGTGTTCGCGCATCAAGTTTGACGAGTTGCCGCTCTCCCCGCGCCCCGCAAGCCCCGCTCACCCCAGGCCCCGCTCACTAACTCCTGCCGATGGAGTAGGTACACCAAGTTCCGCCGCAGTCTACACCGCACATGTTGTCTTAAGTTTATAACATTGTTTTCTTTACGATCCCCCGACCGAGAACTTAATGAATTTTGAAGTGAAACACTTTTAGTTATCTTCGTTCTTGAGTTTTAAGGCGATGCTGAAGGTCTGCCACATCGTAAATGCTCGGGCTCTTATTGAGTTAAACATAAACTCGAAAATTACGATCTTATCTTATTTTCTTTACCAATATTCTACAGCAATATATTTTTGGTTTACAATAGGGCTATTTTTGTTACTCTCCCCTGATTCTGTTCGAGTGATGACAACTTGACGTTATACCATCCGTTCTACAGATAGTGATAGACAGAGAGACAGTTGCATTCTCGTTAGACGTTCCTTTTCATCTAAATATAGTTCAAAGCGACATGACTCTACAAAAAAAGGAGTCAGAAAGGCACAGAAGACCGGTCTATGTAGTTATACTGATCACACTGTAAAATCTACTCCCAGCTTAATAAGTTTCAATCTCAGTACCAAAGTAATTAAATATGTAAGAGTATTTCGATCATTAAAAGTATTAAATTTCGATACCCATTCACTGACATACCACAACGAGTAAGACTACTTTATTAGTTGTTTCAATTAGATTTCAGACTATATTCACGAGTCTAACGAACATCGCCGGAAATACTTGTCACATCACGTTTTGTATCGAGCCTAAGAATATTTTTAATGTACAATGGAAAAAATACACAAAATATTCACTACATTGAAGCCAATCTTCTAAAGAATAATTTTAAGCGATGCGAGTCTAAATAGCTCGGGATTTATGTCCGCAGCTGAACTCTCCGATATTCGCCCTGCACTTTAAATATTTCAGTAATATTTTCCCGCTTTCACTATAAGATATTTGAATATAATTTGTGTCGAATACTTTAAAGTTTAACTGCAGTATTTCAGTCGTAACAGATGTTGGAAATGCAAAACTGCGTTAATAAGTTTAATTTCATGGACGGCACAAAACCAGGATTGCCATTATGCAAATTGAATTGGATTAGATTGAAAAACAATGTTCAGCGGTGTACAGTGGTAATCTTAGCTGTTAGACCGTAGGTTAATAAAATCAATATTCTTTTAAAGCGAGGGAGACTTGTCAGAATCGTGGCAACTGTGAAACCCTGGTTTCTACCTAACCCTCTGGGATAAGGGCGTGAGTTCATGTAAGTTCTTATAACTGATTTTAGTCTCTACTGTTTGTTCCATAATTCTATGCTGCTTTGTACGTAACTTCTTAGACATTCATTTACTGTTTGAACTTTAGATTTAAGGACGTTGCCTCATTAGAATTTAAACTTGTTAACTTTTAATGGACTATAGTTAAAGGTTACGTCAGCACAATGATTACGGATTTTCCGTAATAATTAAGATGACATAGGCTTTGATTTTTCAAGCATCTAAGATGGTAACATTACTTCATTAGAAGAAAGAAATACATTTTATTGGGACAAATTAACTAATCACAAGAAAAAAAGGCACAACAAGTAACATAAGCAAGTACGAAGGAAGAACAAGTCACATAAATACAACATAATACAAGACAAAGTCAGAGCGTCAGAGTGCATTACATGAAATCACCGTCCCATAGTAGGCTGTTATTGTTTACAAGCCCAGATTTCGTCTGACAAGTAACACATATTATACACTAAATTGGTTATGTTTTGGTACGGTTTTTTGGTCGGTGTTGCCCCTTGTATTTTCTCCTTTTATTAAAGTTTTATAAGTGATTTTGTGAAGTTATAGTAGCAATACCACTCGCTAACCGTGAAGGAAAACATCGTGAGGAAACCTGAGTGTCTGAGCTATTCACATACCTCAGCGCTTGAAATCGCCAATCCGCGGCGGGCACGCGTGGTGATTAAGCCCATACTCTCTTTCTGAGAGAAGGCCTGTGCCCTACAGTGGGACGTTATAGGCGGCTTGTGAAGTGATTTTATTAAATGTAACGATATAAAATTGTGGACATAAAGTACCTAGTCGTAATGGAATATTTATGTACTGTTTTATTATGTTAATTTACAATTTGGTTATAGGTTCCTCAACTACCTGCACTTTGCGCGTTGACTATTACGGGGAATAAATTGCCATCTCCACAAACCTGATATGGTCAGAATCCTGGGGGTGCCAAAAAAAGAGAATTGAATTGGTTCGAGGCCACGATTCACACCGCAAATCCGAAACTGAAACACACCTTTTCCAGTTCATTGAATCTCTCCGGCAAAGTTTTACAAATCTGCGGTACTATCGATCTGGCTCGTCTAGCCTCCCCGCGGCACTCAGCCACGCCACGCGGTGAATCGAGACCCTACAATGGATGGCGACACGGCCCGTGCGCGCACACACTTGTAACGTGGAGAAGTATTTAATCAAATATTTTAAGACGTATAAATTCAAAGTAAAATGTGTTTTCAAAGTAGCTCAGAAACTGGGACTTAAGCCGACTTGCACCACTTTCTTAAATGCGGCTTAAACAGCATTTAACTAAAATTCTCGATTCAAAAGTCGGTTTAAATTTAAATGGCGACTTAAGTG
This sequence comes from Yponomeuta malinellus, assembly GCA_947308005.1. Taxonomy (NCBI): domain Eukaryota; kingdom Metazoa; phylum Arthropoda; class Insecta; order Lepidoptera; family Yponomeutidae; genus Yponomeuta; species Yponomeuta malinellus. The sequence goes on along the minus strand of OX371007.1, from coordinate 186,308 downwards.
ACATTTAAGCAATGGTGCTGAACTGCCCTCGCGGAATGGAATGTATAGGTGGCCCATACTAAGTTGGACACAGATCTGTGTCGCGGCAGACGTGTGGTTAACGTTACAAGTTAAACAAGTAGTTTAAGTTTTAAAATTTAATTTTTTGGTGTTTATTTAACATCTTCTACTTACTTCAAACCCGGGAACGAACCCGGATAAACTGTATCAGAATCCTGACACAATACTACTGTGCTATTAACATGTTAGACATTGTTAAAACTAAGCAACACTTCCATGCAGTACATGCAATGTTTGTGACACCCATGCCTGGTTTATTTATTGACTGCCTCGTTGGTCTAGCGGTATCACGTCCGATTAAAATGCCGGAAGTCATGCGTTCGATTGCTACTGGGGGCCGCGCAACATTTGTACAAATGGCCTCAATCTGGGTGTATTTCCACGTTTGTGATGTCCTTGCCTGGTAACTACAGCACCGGGACCGGGATAGGTGATTATGTTGTGTCGAAGTTTTCTATTTATTTATTACTAGCGTTTATTACTCGGCAAACGTTGTTCTGCCAACGTTCATTAGCCTATTCTGAGACCTAACAAAATACGCAAAAAAAATTATAAAAATTGGTGAAGCCGTTTCGGGGGAGTTTGATTACCAACACTGTGACACGAGATCTTTATATATTAGACTAGCTGGCTCGGCAAACGTTGTTTAATCATACAAATTAGCCTACGACCTACTCTCAGACCTACCAAATATACACAAATAAAAACTCATAAAAATCGGTGCGGCCGTTTCGGAGGAGTTCGATAACAAACACTGTGACACGAGATTTTTACATATTATGTGAGACGAAACAAATATATCGAGCAAATGTGGATGGAAAGGTCGGTAAGGGACGACCCAGACGGACATACTTCGATCAAATAGGGGATATATTAGCAAAGGGCAAGATGAAAAGTATCCGAAACCGGCGTGCGTGCAAGCAACGACTAATGAATGTCGAGGAAGCGAAAGTGATCTGTCAGGATCGTAGCAAGTGGCGGTCCCTGGTCTCTGCCTACCCCTCCGGGATACAAGCGTGTGTTTATGTGTGTATGTATGTAGATTTATCAAAAATCAGAAATAAATAATTTATTTCAACGTAAAGAATTTACATTCTGTTTGCTGAATGTCAGTGTACTATGTTACTATGTTAGCTACATTACAAAAAGGAAAATAAAATTAGCCAATCCCTAAAGGTGAAGAAAATTATTCTTCTTTGTTCATATAACTACCGTGAGTTCTGTCGCTTTCTATTGTAGCTGCGGTTGCCGCCGCCGCCGCCGCCGCCGCCGCCGCCGCCAGGCAGCGCGGGCCGCCGTTTTTTGTGAACAAGACATTACGGGAACAAAATGGTTTTCTTAGCCGCAGCCGCCACCGCAACACAGAGCAACAGACTTCCTTAACAGTGTATGTGTAAACTTAGGCTTTGTTGCCAGTAAGTAGGGGGCTTTGCCAGGCTGTGGCGTGTGAGGCATGTGCATACTGTGTCTCAACTAGCGGACAAGTCTCGATAAGTACGAGGCGCTTCCGTCACTTGCTCTGCTTCCGCTTGAGCTGTCAGTCTAGGAAGAGGGCGTGGGATTGAACGCAACCAGCTGTCTCCTCGTAAAGGCGTACCTCCTACTAAAAACATATTTTAAATGATAAATGAGAAAAAAATGTTTATTGCCTCATCAAAATACAACTTAGAACAAAGTAAGCCTTGAACAGGTAGTGGCTCAGCTGGTGCTAACCCGGGTAGCGCTGGTGTTCATCCACTGCCTTCTGCCTGCCGATATGCCGTGTGCGACTAACGCCATCGTGGCTAAAACTAAACTACATAACTAATAGTGTTTTCATATTACACAAACCAATGTAAAAAATATTTTCGTGGAGAATGAAAATATAAGAACATTGATTTGCGAATGAATGTGGAATGTTTTATGGAGAACAGGAATACGAACAACTTTTATTACGAGACCAACGCTGAAATCGCGAAAAAATATCGGTTGTTCCATCCTACTTTGATACCTGCTCTCTAGTGAAAGTTATAAGGATTGTTCGTATTTATGAGTAAACTATACAACAAGTAACTTCTGTACAACACCATCACTTGTTCTAATCCTAAGCTAAGATACTTGTACTATGACAACCAGGAAAGGACATCACATCATGGAAATACCTCCAGACTGAGGTCATTTGTACCAATCAAGTACAGCGGCCTCTATTCCGAATAGACTTCACGACCTCTGTTAAGCGCGTTAACCACTATACCAACGAGGTAGTCAGAGAAATATCCTATATATATCCTGTTTTGATACCTCTGTGAGAAGGAAATAAACGAAATTACTTACTTACTTACTTAGGAGGACCTTTTTGCTACACGCTGGAAAGCGTCTGAGTGACCACTTCACATGTCTAACGTAACTAGAAGTTGCATCAAATCATTAATCTAGCTTCAAGTCCTAATTACAGTTACAGGGAAAGGTGGAGGGCATCAGAGCACGTGGTACAGCACCAATGCGACGGACCGACCAAGTTAAATCCACTGTGAACAAGCCGCTCCACGAATTTACCAGAGCGGCATCTAGCTCAGAGTAATGGCAAGACATCGTGAGGCACGCAACATCAGCCCGCAATAAAGCCTGTTCATGAGGACCACGACCGCACTGTCAAGAGCGTACGCCCAAAAAGAAGATTGCTACTACAAACTCGCAAATGCGCGCAATAAGGAAAATAAAGTCATTGGTTCTTGCCAAAATCGAAGCCACGATCTTTTGAATGTTGGGAAAGCTTTCTACCGATGCGCTTCCACCGCTTATTGCAAATCTCAACAACAACTTAAAGTAAAAAAATATCTATATGAGTATGACGCAAAATGTTCATATTTTCCCTTGATTTCCAATAGCCTGTCCCCACGAGGTTTAGAAGTGGTAGAGGCCTCTCCGCGATATCTCGCCGTGTACCGCGGAAAATCCAATATACTCGTACGGAAAATTGGCCGTACCCTGCAGCCATTCACTACTCTGAGATAGCGGCTAGACCATGTAAACAACGTCAAGTCGGCTAACCATACCGTGTGTATCTGAATTCGATCAAGCTCTGCTCTGGCACACAACCTACGCGTACGTCAGTATGTCAATAATATTACATTAAACGGGTAATAGGTCTGTTTTTTTTGTAACAAAAGATCATCGACGGAATACGAAATTTCAATAACGGAAATAGACGGTCGCTGACACGTCACGTTCAAATTGATCATAATCGATTTATTAACTTTAATATTTATTTTGCTCCAAAACAGTAAAGGAAAGAAAGAAGAGGTTGAGGAAAAATGTTTATAAGGGAGGATTATCGGAAGTAAACAATATATTTTTGTGAGTTCTAGATACAAATCTAACCCTTTACAGGTGTGAGTGTTTGTTCGCTTACGTGATGTTTGAATATAAATATTACTATTCAGGATCGAGCAGGACATGCAGATAGGTCCATGTTTTTAGCGGCCAGGTCTCTTTCGCCCCGGGTTTTGCCTTGCGGAATGATTTGCAGCAGATTGCACTTGTAACTGAGTATTACATGACCAAAGTACCTATTTAAGTTTTCTGCGTTATATGGTCTTGGAGAGCGCTAATGTTTTGTTCATTTAGACATATTTATGTTCTCATCTAAAAGACGGCATACTAAGTTTCGCAGGCTCAAACCAAATCTACCTGTCATCTCTCATAGCAGTGTAGCTTCCAAACAAAATCCAGATTTCCGCGCCGTCACTCTATGTTACACACATAAGCAGCCTATATACGTCCCACTGTAGGGCACAGGCCTTCTCTCAGGGACAGAGTATGGGCTTAATCACCACGCGTGCCCATATGTGAATAGCTCACTCAGGTTTCATCACGATGTTTTCCTTCACAGTTAGCGAGTGGTATTACTACTATAACTTCACAAATGTACATAACTTACAAAACCAAGTCATAGGTACATGCCCGCACTGGGGATTGAACCTGGGTCTCTCGCTTCCGAGTCCGGTGTTCTACCCACTAGACTACCACCGCTGTTTTATGCACCCTAAATACAGCCTTATCGTGTGTGTGTGTGTGTATGTGTGTGTGTGTGTGTGTGATGCGCATAAGGTAGTGAGCAGGCGGTCCCGGGGCCGCGGCCAGTATTTTCACTCACGTCCCCCAGCGCGGCGCTGCTTTGCATTCAGTAAAATGCATTTACAGCGTGTGTGCCGAAGTGTTCTACATTGTTCGGCTGAATACTTGCCAACAAACGTCGCACAGCACTGCTCTAAATTCGCGTCGTTTATTATTGCAGTGCGCTGCAATTGCAACTCTTTACACTGAATACGTACAAAAGACCTTTGGAGATTAACGCCGCTTTGTCGTACGGGCCGATGTCGCCTGCGGTTTCCATGAATGTTTGAGAATCAGTGTGATTCAGTTATTGTTAGTGTCGAGTTAATCAAATATAGTAAAACCAGCTTTATGAATCGTATTTATTTATTTATTTATTAGATACACAAAACAGTGTTACGGACTTAAATTATAAACATTTAATGACATAAAAACGCTCAAATCAAACCATAACACCAAAACATGTGCATACAGCATGATACATTACGTTAGAATTACATATTTAATAAAAGGAAGTACAAGTACAATTACGATTATAGTTACATTTACAATTTTAATATATATTTTTTTAAATACTTACATGTGTATATTGAATTTCGTTCATTTTAATCGGAGGCAAGGATACTTTCCATTTTGAATTTAAGAAATACGAGGGAGTCATGATGCCGTTTTAAGGTTTAATTCTCCTTTGGAAAGGCGGAGATTCATCAATACGGATGAATACTATGTGTACGACTCTGAAAATCGCAACTTACCTCCCTACTTATTAGTGGTTGCAAACATTTTATTACGGGACTTGATTATGGTATGGAAGAGGAAGCGGTGATAGTGAATGAATGAATGAAAATATTTATTTCAGTCCTGGGTCCATATTTGACAATAATAACAGCAATAATAATAAAAATGTTATCATCACAGCAGAATTCATTAATATAAAATATAATACAATAATTACAAAATCAGTGAAAAATTAATCTAAATTAAAATTGTATTGATTAAAATATATATATAAAATTTGTAATAAAACATGTAGAGTATTTTTTTACACTAGAGACATAACTAAGAACAGCTGATATACGTTGAACCCACAATTTTCGGGAAGAAAAGAAAACATTCTTACACCCTGTACAAACTTACAAAAAATCCTGTATAAGACAGTTATTAGCACCATCCCCCTATATATGCCGTTCTCTCAGCAACGTCCGCGGTGGAACAGCGAGTAATCTGCACCTGTAATCTCCACGTAAATTGACTTATGCCGATATCCGTGACATGTCAAAAAGTCAACGCTATCAATAGCATCCGCGCTATCAGGGCGGCGCGCATCGCGGGGCGGGGTGGGGCGGCGCGGGGAGGGGGGAGATTAATGACGCGGCGAGACGTGCGCTGCATAAATCATCGGCCGTTTGATGTACCACTCACTCACTCGCGCGAATACCCGTCGCGGGTCTTCTCACGGAGTTCTTAGCCTTTTTGTGGACAAACAAGATGTCAGCCGATGACTGAATTATGCAGTGTAACATTATGAGCCGGAAACGCGGGGTGGCAGGTTAGTAGGGTAAATGTGTCCGCAGATGGTTTCTAAACGTATGTGTAATGTATTATATTAGAATATCTAGGTATATGGCGTATCTTTTTTGTATACTTATCAAAAAAGATCGTTTTCTTTTGTATGGTCTACCTGATCATACAAAAAAAAAACGAAGATCCAATGGTGAAGATGATCATCGTATTCGATGTATTTTTGCTGCTCAGAAACAATAAATTCAGCTGCACGTCAAGTAGAAAACACACATTTACGAATTTATGTCACTATTTTGTGTCACTAGTGATATCATAAGGATTCTAACGAAACCGCACATACCTAGTTGTCCACTGGAAGGCTTAGGAGAGGGTTGATTATAAGAAAATAATCGTTGTTACATCCGTTAAATGCATAACTGCGTTTGTTTATCGCGAGTCATTAAAACTAACTGACACGCACGACTTACTACTGAATTGGATTAGGCATTCAACATTTATTGGAGAACACGGAAGACATTCTTTGCATGAATTCTGAAAACACATTTGTTCCGGTGGTCCTGTAAAAATTGTTGGTAAAATACAATAAAGTGGAAAATTACCACGCTCTTTGGAATATTTTTTACAAGCTACGAGGTCCTCAGAGAGTGGTGCGATATATAAGGCGGACATCACTTATCTTTCATTATGTATACCTAGCCGGTTTTGTTTCCTCCTTCGGGAACTCCAGCTGGGTGGGCCTCATGTAATCCTTCCTCGGCTCAGTGAGACATCACCATTAATTTTCAACAGAAAAAAGGATAATGACAAACAGTCTTCTCTTTTACATCACTCCTGTGAACCCTAGGGGATACGCTGTGCTTAAAACCACTCAAACGCCTTGCTGCAAAAATGAACTCTAACTCCCTTGGAATAGAAACTGTTTAACCAGCGCATTGTCTTAACAAGCAAACGCAAACAAATGGTGACGTCTTAAGCAAAGGATTATAAGCCGTATTTTGCAGAAATAAGGTTGTTACGAGAGGTAGCGATATTTGGCAAATGCATATTTAGGTCGCCGTTTGGATAGGATGATTCCAAATATTGGGGCTCGTGACGTCACGGGCTCGCCGGAAAACGTTCAGGTGGTATTATTTCCACGAGATTATAATTTTCCAAGACGCTCCATTAAATTTAAGGTTGTTGAAAATTAACCAAGTTCCATTCAGTGATTGATGATGTACTTTGACTTAGCACTTATTATCATAAAATGTTTACTTCAGAATTCCGCGGAAAAGAATGAGAAAAACATTTGCCTTTAACTGCCGCGACCTCGTGCTTAGGTTTTTGTAAAATAGCGACTGTTACTGTTGCTGCTTTTAAACGAAACACCATTCAGGACACTTGCACATAATTAATTCTTTTAGTTGTGAGCTTATAGTTCGAAGTAATTCTATATTTAAATGTCAAGCGAAAACTTAAATTACAGCCCATATTTTGTTATGAAAATAACTTTCATTATTCATGTGGCAACAACACTAAAACAAATAATGAATATCTGCAATAATCTAAGTGACACTTGACCTAACCACACCTAACTTAAATTCTAACTCAATGTCAGCAGGTAAGTTCGAAAAAGATTGTCACTAAGCTACTGTAGTCGGTAACTGGTCGCACTAGTTTCTCGATCACCTGTATCACGATCACTATTGCACTAAATGCTCCATACCCCTTACGGCAACTATTCGTTCTATTCTCTCTCGAAATCTGCTGACTATTTTCGTTCCAATTAAGCACAATAGTCGATCTGGAGCCTCATTCTGGCACAGTGGACTATTTGCCGAGCGTCCAGGGTCTCTAATGCCGCGCCCCAGCAGCGTGAGCCGTCAGCAGTGCTCGCCACTGTACAGTTACAACAATACCGTAGTGTCAGTCTGCTCAGTGAGTTACTATCTAAGCGAATCGCTCAATCGATCAAATCAAACCGATCTCAAATATACTTTTTAAGGACTTTCTTAGTTGTAAGGTAGAGATAATAAACGAGACTGTTTATTTCCAGCTGTACTTTGTTAGTACAAGTAAATAAATCGTAGCCAGGAACCTATTGACCCACCTCGCTATGCCTACGCCAATTTGCGTTGGGCACGCGTCTCTTTGCCTGAGAGGAGAACTGTGCCTATTATGAATAGATAAAATACATTATTACCCGCTAGACCGCTAGCGGGTAATCGAATAGTTAAAATTATAATAAAACAACATAATCGACTGCCTCATTGGTCTAGCATTCAATACGCTTGACTACCATAAGATAGTTAAACTACGGACGTTCATGACATATTTTTCTTATCCTGTACCTAGTTTATGATTGAGAATAATTTATGCTAAAATTAATAACTTTGAAAACAACTTTTCTTTATTAAAAAATTATAGCAAAATAACAATGTATTTCAAATGTCCGTAATTTCATTATGCATCAAACCCTCATACGACATTTATCAAAAGTTTACTCATTTTATTACAATAATTAAAAATGTTAAATTGTGCGAGCTAGACCGCATACTCGATGTAACCTTAAATGCTTAAGAGTCTGACGTCCGATACGTGAAAACAATTAAAAAAACAATTGAGTTGACGGCTGCCGACCATAAGACGCTCAAAACACAGTTTTTTTGGAGTTTTATTACTTTTTGTCCTGCTATTGTTTGTTTACGCTTAAATTAAGTAATCCTGGGAACAAAAAAAAAGTTTTTGTCGCGTAATTTTTTTCGAAAGTAGTACCATATGTTTTAAATCATGGTAAGAATGTCCCCTTAAAATACGGTGAACGAATTCAAAGTCACCTTGTAGATAGAACTAGACTTTCTTTGTATAACCTACCGTGGCCACACGGTGCGTCCAATCTCCCGTCCGGACGTGCCACTGTGCGGTGCGAGCGGGGAATTGCCGAGCAACCATATTACTGTGTTGCAGTACTTGCAGTGCATCCAATATAACATGCCATATTATTCGATGTTATTTCTCAAGTGGCGAATCTTGCTCCTTGCCTACCGAGATCCAGGCGTCAACTTACGTATGTATTTTTCATGAATAGAGCGAACAAATAAAAAGGTTTCCTGTTTAAAGCTAATAAATTGAGTACGAATCTTAGATGGAACATATGAGTAATATTTGCAGTAGGTACCGTGGTTGAATACTAATTGTAAATATTAACTCAATAAAGATAATTATTTCACATAAAACACTTTCCAAAACTAGGAACTTAGTTAGAAGGATATGAATGATGGAACAAATTTTTATTAAATTGGAATACAGAAAAAAACCATCGCCTGGCTAGTTACACGGGACTTTTAATCGAAATCCCAGAACAGAATTTATTTGTGAAATCCGTGTTTACACAAGAGTTTCGTTCCACGCTAACTAAATCGCAGACCAATCCTGAATAAGAACCACGGTTTTATCGTCTTTCCACTAAAAAAAGAAAGAAAGAAAGACAGTTACTATACCAACAAGACATATCACAGAAACAAAATAAACCGATAAATAACATACATACATAACATACATAGTTAATGTTGCTTAATTTTCCATTAAATCTTTCACGTGAAGCCTGGCGTACACCTTCCATCAACCATTCTATAACACCTTTTTCTAAAACCTGGCACCATGTTTAAAATATCCAATTCAAAGAGTTTCGTTTGGATTACAGATAAGATCCATAAATCAAAGCTAGTACATAAGAGCAGGAATCAGGAATTACGGGAATTGAAAAAGCTGACAATGAACAAGAAGACGAGAAGTGTATCGCTGTGTTTGTCCAAGTTTTTATCTTCATAAAACGTTTGATTCGACAGCAGATCAAAGACACCAAAGAGCGAGTCGATTGTCAGTCCCGGAGCGACCGACTCACTCGAGGGCGATATTTCGCGCCGCGACTTGAAACCTATGAAAGTATTAACTCGTGAAGACGTGAAATAAATAATTCCACACAACACAATCACTTATCCTGGTCACAAACTAGGATACCCTGTGAATAAAATACACTCAGACTGCGGCATTTATACAAATGTACGGCGGGCCTCAGTGGGAATCGAACCTCTGGCATGGTAATCAGACTAAAATCGCACGTAAAAACCCTTAGTCATTTGGATGACAAAGTAGAGAACGTAAACGAATTTATTGTAAATCTTCTTCTTCTTCTAGTGCAATCTTCTAGCGGAGGCTGGCTGTGGCTTCTTCATCCCATGTGGTTGCGACCCCGAAGAGTTCTACATGTCTTCCGTTAAACCACTCAAGACTTTGCCTGTTTGTGCCTCGATTTACGCACGCACGCACGCACACACGCGCACACACACACACACACACACACACACACACACACACACACACACCCACACACACAATATTGCACATACAAATTTAATAATCACACATCTAAAACCTTTATTTAATTTTCACAGAATAAGAATAAACTAATCTATAATCTGTCTAATAAGACAACATTACAAAGACTAAATACCTGTTAGTACCCACAACAAAGTCTGCTTTGGCAGCAGGGCTTTTGCGCTGGTTTTCAGACCGAACCATGAAAGAAAAATATGACTTGTTTTACAGAAATAAAAATACTTCATTTTATTACTATTAATCTTTGCTAAAAAGATAATTTCTTTAATTACATGAAAGCTAATGCTGCTATATTGTATTGTTTCATCCACTATTTTTACAACACCGTTCTAGTTGTGGAAGAGCGGTGTCTACTTCTACAGGTATTTTTATACTTTCAATTAGATACCGTCAATGTACGTAGTCTATGATGTAGTGGATAACGAAACAAAGAATTCTTGTATTATTATTGCACACAAGACATTTAACAGGACATTACATAAGAAATTACGTGTTTAAAGGCGAGCTTATCTCGGAATAGGAGAAGCAGTATAAAAACGGGTCTATATATTTGTATTTTTGTTAGGTGATAACCGCTAAAAGAACACTTCTGTCCCATCCGATATGCCGAGGCGCGTTTGTCGCGTCGCGTCGCGCGTCGTCGCTACATTTCCGCGCGACAATTGCACGCGCTTCCGGCCGATTCACGATTCACGAGTCAATGGAGCCCCTAACAATCCACATGGAAATATTTCCCGATGCCGCGTGTTGACGCGCTCTGCCGCCGACGTGCCGACGTCAAGCGCGAGCTGACGTTCGATGCAAAGAAAATTAGAGGAGCGGCCAATGTTTCGGGTGTTTGATCGTTTTACAGACATGGCAAAATTGCGTAGAACATGTTAGTATTCGTAGATATGAAAGACCGGAATAAGAGCCAACTGGTTTCTCTTTCAAAATTAATTTTAGTACTTACTTTTGGGTCAGTCTGCCAGTCGCTTGAGGAATTTTACTATCTATTGCTAATAGAATATCAATACTCCATACCAGTTCTGCACCAATTTACGCTGGTCCGGATACCATTCCAGATACTTTTTTTTTCGTTTATTTGGATTTAGAATCGTTGTACAAGTAACTTCCTGCTAGCCGAATGATCAATGGATTTTTACTTTTGTTCGCAGCTCTCGGTGTAAAAAGTAAATTGTTCTGAAGTAGTCCATTTATTATCTCCCAAAAGCACTTTACTTCATCAACGCGCTTGCCCACTGCAGCTTAACTCAGGACACTCAGGTGCGCTCACCGTCGGTTAGATAATAATATGTTACATTAATAACGTGAAATGTTTGAGGACTTGAACACTACATGATGCTAGTGTTCTATTACACTAACTCTAAACAGAAGTACGGATCAATATCCATTGTATCACAAGCACTATTTATTGCGTAGCTATGTACACGCAGGTGAAGGAAAACATCGTGAGGAAACTTGAGTGACTGAGCTATTCATTTACCTCAGCGCTTGAAATCATAAATCCGCGGTGGGCACGCGTGGTGAATAAGCCCCTACTCTCTCCCTGAGAGAAGGCCTGTCCCCTACAGTCGGACGTATATAGACAGCTTATGATGATGTACACATGATCATACGCCTTTGAGCCGTGGCTAAGAACTACATTTTTTTAAATGACTGAAAAGTCTGATTCGGGTGCGACAGGCTCAGCAACAGACATAAAGTGTAGACTAGGTAAACAATTACGGTCTTATTTATAAAACACGATTCCTTAAAGGACTTCTCAGAGGCAGTTTAAACGTCTTTTCCTTGTAAAATCTCCACCACATACTATTTTAATTGGCATTTATCGAGTGTTTTAAGGAATCTTGTTTTTATAAATAAAACTGCTAGGTTTTATATCATAACTTATCTTTAAAACCGAATGGACCGAATGGAGCTGACCCATAGTCACATCCTTTATGTTACGAAGCTTCGTCCAAAAAAAAGAATCTCTAAAAAAGGCGAATTGTGGCACGTTTACTACATTGTATTGTCATTGTGTCCATAGAATGTTAGAATAAGTTCAAGCTGCCATTCTGGGCATTATGTGGCGGCGCGAGTGTGTGAGTAGGTGAGTGTGTGGGTAAGCACTTAGCAGCGTGTAGCGCGGACGAGGTTTGTCGTCAGATTAATTTGTCTCTTGTAAGCGAGTGACGTCACCGGCGCAGCCGCTAACTGCGCTCAAAGTGAGCCGCCTGCAATGCAGCTATCGGCTTTGAGGACCCGGACATAGGGGCGGAAACTGCCCGCGGCGGAGGTGTGTGCGAATTATTTGCGCCAAGCAATGCAAACCGAACGAGGGGTGCCTCAAGTCTAGAATTATTCACAACATAAAGTGAATATTTCGCTTTGAAACGTGCGTTTGTACGAGATGCCGTAATACGTTTTATATGACCTTAGCAACAGCACGAGGCTTCCTTAGCGAAACTGAACAATTTGGGTCATTGTTACAAAGAAACTGCTGAGAATTAGAATTTGGAAATAATTTCTTCTAAGAGATATTATATACCTTAATATTTTTCGAGAACAACTTTCATAAAATGTACTGTACAGTGACAATAAGCCAAGAAAACGGACAATGATGTTTCTCGTGTAATTAAAGTAAACGTATTGCAAATACGTAATCTATGTTATGGACTCCACCAAATTATGTTATCCGAAAGCAAATGCATGAGTAACTGTAAAAAACACCTAAATTGTTTCAAGCGTGTCTTCGAAATTGGAGGAATTCCCTCAATTTCTCCAGGATCAAATCATCAGATCCGGATCCCACGGTCATCAAGACCGTGGGATCAACTGGGAAGTCTACCCGTTCAAACAAAATATAATTTTCTAAATCTGTCCAGGCGTCTTCGAGTAATCGGCCAACATACATAAATGTTTAAAAAAAGATCCGACGAATTGAGAATCTCCTCTTTTTTGGAAGTCGGTTAAAAACGAAATTCTTATGCTAAGACTTATACTAAGGTAGGTATTATTTGATCCTAATTCAGTGTAACGATAATCATTGTGTTGATAAAAAGTATAATTCCGATAAGACTATTTACAAAGTCTCGATTACTCATATGTAATAAATCATCTTTTCCTTAAAAAAAACTTTAGCCTTTCCATCTAGATAATGAGATAATTTATGCAGCGTCCAGTGGCACCATCACTCACAGAAGATGGGTGGAGGGACCACTCGGATGCTGCAGTGCCTGGGACGTTGTTTTTAGATAGAGTAGACTTGTCCAGTACCTATACCATCCTGACAGCTTAGTAGGCGTAGCCTTCAGGAAAGACGAGTCAATACCAACCAAGCCGCGAGTTTCCTCGCGAGGTTTTTGTTCACCGTTAGCGTGGGGTATTGCTATTACAAGTTCGCACGTTTCTTTAAGGATATTAACAATACAATTGCTATTACAAGTTCGCACGTTTCTTTAAGGATATTAACAATACAATTTCCTCTTGCCACCGTATTGAATTCGTACCCTTTCGTCAGAAGTAAACATCCCAGTTGCGCAGTTTCTGGGCACAATGCAGGCTGTGGGTCCGATACCGGAGCCTCAACAAAGGTCCGAATGGCGTTCCTGGGAGTTTGAAAGCTTCTTTATACTCTGTCGAGCCTTGCGACCGTTGGCTAGGGTAGAGACGGCGGCGGGGGTGGCAGAAGCGGCGGGAGGCGGGGAAGCGACGTGAGCGCGCTACTAAACGCGCCACCTCACGCGATGAACAGGCCTCTGTGACTGGGACTAGGAATTTTTCAAGACCTTTTTTACCTGCCATTTGGGTACCGAAACGCAAGTACAATGCACATCAACCTTTACATGCGTGCACTCTACTCAGTTACGTTACGGGGGACTTTGCAACAACAATGTAAAGGTTCACATGCTATACTATATCTGGAATCGGAATAATATTGATAGAGGAATTGATGTTCTTTTCATTAAAATAATTATAACTGGAAAATTCCAAAAATCAGTGCAATGAACGAAATTGTCGGGGTATTGAGAAGGCTGAGAGAAATAGACGAGAAAAACCTATGTCTAGCAATTGACTCAATTCAGGGTTATTTTTGCACCATCCTTTCTGCTAGACTCGACTGACCAAATTGAATGAAAGATCCCTTCAAATGTGGTTTTATTTTACAATTGGTTCGGCAGTGGAATTGCAAATATGTGCGCGTTTTCCCGCTCAGTAGTGCATGCGGGCTGATTGCCGCCGCCGGCGGTGGTCAGCCTTTGCCTTTACATCTGTGTCAGTCAACGTACTAAATTATTTATTCATTAATTTTATTTTATCGGGAAAACTAACAGGTTACCACTAACACATTAAAACACACATAGGTACGGAAAGCCAACAAAAAGTTTTCACTGATAGCAATATTTTGTGCAATTAGCACAGGTGAAAGCGAGATAACACACAAAACACCAGACTCAGTAGCGACATCGACAAATTATGAAGGAGAATAGCGCACCGTGGCAACAGGTTTTGTCGGTAATGGAGTGTTATTATGCGTGTTTATTTATTGTTACTACTTCATGGCACAGTTTTAAAAGTGATTGTTTGTATTAATCTTTCGACTGCCTTGTTGTTGTAGCGGTTAGCGTGCTTGACTACCTAAACAGAGGTCGTGGGTTCGATTCCCACTGGAGACCTTGATTTACTGATACTTGATTTGTACAAATAGCCTTAGTCTGGGTGTATTGGCATGTTTGTAATGTCCTTGTCTGGTTACCATAGCACAGGGTTTTCCCAGTTTGGGAGCAGGACACGTGATTGTGTTGTGTGAAAGTTATATCGATACTCCGATACGAAACTTATATCGGAGCCTGTATTGATACAGTATATTTTTTAATACTCTTATACGTAATCACAAACTGATGTCTATGAGAGCGAAGCCGCGGGCATAGCTAATAATGTCACAAAATCGGAAACAACATTGTATTTCTTGCAAAGCTGCCCGCACTCAAATAGCAGTAGTATTTTATAAGATCTCATGCCCGCAATTTCAACTACCTCTTCTATCTGTTTACTGCAGTTAAATCTTTCAATCGTCTGATATATTGACCCAGTAATATTACATTACTACAAAGTAATATTAATTTCCGTAGTTGTGTGCGATATGATATAGCACGGGTGTGCCGGTGGAGTCGACGCGGCGACTGTTTGCGACTGACGCCGCAAAATCAACATTCACTAGAGCACTAAATAAATACTAATGAAACACGTCTGCGTATGAAACACGGTGTACGATCTCAAGAAGTCTAACTGTGGGACTTCTTGGCATTGCTTTCGATGGTAATTAGAGAGCTTGGCAACCAAAGTATAGCATTTCTGACTCAGTTTCTGTTCAATGTGTTGTAATAGCAGCACAGCTATATATCGTAGATCGTTTACTTACTATATACACTACTAAACTCTGGCCTGCATCCTGGAGGTTAGGCAGAGACCAGGGTTTGCCACTTGTCATCATTCCGACTACATCTGTCGCTTCATCGACATTCATAATCGATGCATGCGCGCACGCCGGTTTCGGGTGAATTTAACTTGTTGAATATGAAAGTTCAAAGACAAAACATTTGGAGTACGTCTGTAATAGATTATATATGGTCTTCTAGATACACTTACTAGTAATTTTGTCGGAAAAGTCGACTACGCTACGCTCTGATCCGCAGAGGATAATAATCATGGAGAGTAGGGACGGAGCCCGCGTTGGCGGCTCGTCTCCGACCGTGGGCGAAACATCGATGAGTAAAATATCGGAAGAACGATAGCATGTTTAATTTGATTTTAATATTTTTTTGGAAGTAAACAGGTTTTGACTAAATTAAAAGTAAGTATATCCGAAATAACATTCATTAGGTATACTGTGTGGCTTCATAGTTTATTTAGTCTGTCAGATACCGATCCCCTATTTGAATGACATATGTCCACCGGGGATGTCCTGGTCGTCCGTGTCAAACCTTCTATACAGCCATACTCTATGCTCCTGCTGTGAGGGACTAAAGATCAGTTTATTCGTATTTCGTGCGTCGAGCGTTCACCGATGCCTGTCAACACATTCATCCATCGATTCGTTTGCGATAACGTGCGTTTGACTCCGACGATGTGTTGTTGCTCGCAGTTATTGTTGCCGGGCACGTGCGGGTATTGTTCTTGTAACCAGGCGCTGGCTCTGGACCGACTGACTAGAGAGCGGAAAGATAGCATCGGCTTGGATGGTGACGTCCGTACCTTATCTAATATTTGTATTGTGAAATATGAAAGTTCTATTTGAGATTCTAGATTTAACAGTAATATAACACTTTGGTGGTTTGGCAGTGCTAGATTATGAAGCGAACTCACCTCATATTGGTAGGTTTCCCGGCATTTAGTAGTGATACCATTCGCAATAAAATGTAAGCAAATATGATTGTCTGAGTTATTCACATAATAAAGCACTTGAAATCGCCAATATACGGTGGGTGTTTACATAGATGGATAAAAACATTTTTTTAACGGCACACTACTCAAAACATTCATCATCATCATCAGCCATTCGACGCCCACTGCAGGACATAGGCCTCCTGCGTGGTTTTCATAACCATGAGGGGTTTTGCCATAATCACTACGCTTGGCTGGCGGGTTGGCGATCGCAGTATGCGGTTGGAATCTCAGGAAGACGCTGCTGCCCGTCTCCTGGTAATTGATTTCTTTAGTCGCCTTCTACGACATCCACGTATCACACTATGCACTACGTATCGCCTTCCACGCATCACACTATGCAAAAACAATGCGAAGGTTGACTTGCTTGAAAAAACTTAGTAAACAAAAATCTATGGTAAAAAAAAACAATATAATAAAACGAAAAAATACAAACAGGCTTTTACATCATGCCTGTGTTTCAGTTCAAAGTATTGAGCCCCTAAAATGGTCCCGTCTCAGCATGTGTTGTCGATGTACCTACCTACAACGCTGATATTCTGTCGGAGCCACGCTGCGGTTAGTCGCGGGTGTGTGACAAACCCAAAAGAAAAGGAGGAGTAAAAATGTGTTGCAAAACAAGTGATGAAGTTAGAAAGTACGTGTCTACCATCGTGTGTAGTAAGAAATATTTTTGTTGAAGACTTGTGAACACTCTTTCCAGATAGTTACTCAAGAAATCACGTGTGGTCTATGAACTTAATTATCTTCCGAGAAATGACGTGCACTGCACGGTAGCTTATTCATGTAAATGACAACAGTTACATGAATGAACAGGAAAGTACGCCAAGTCGTAATTCTGTAAATATAAGAACATCAAGGCAAGTTGGAGACAATGTATTTGATGTCAACGTATTTCACGACGGTAACAACTGCAAGATATATGTTTTTGTCTGTATTATTTGACTTTTATTGACTGTATTATTTGACCAAGTCATAGGTACATACTCGCACCGGGGATCGAACCTGGGTCTCCCACTTCCGAGTCCGAGGTTCTACCCACTAGGCTACCACAACCTATTTAGAGGCTAAAAATTCCACCCATGCCGGGACTTGAACTCGCGACCTCTCCGATGTAAAACTGCAAAATGTGTACTCGGGACTGCAAGTGATGTAAAATACTTCAGCCAGATGTCGCTGCCTGTACGTAATACAGAGAAGTTTGTAAAGAGGTTCGAAATTTCAGTTGTTTTGTTGTTTGTTTTTGGGGTAAAATCGCCAGAACTATTTCTAAAAAGTATCAGGAACTGTAGAACTCAGCTGGATACTATAAGAACTTACTTTTTTTTCTATTTTCTGAGAAGTGATATTTTTTTAATTGATTTTTTTCTATGTAAAAACGCAAGAACTATTTCTGAAAATTATCAGGAACTCTGCTTCATGCGACAAGAACTCTCATTTATTTTTGATATGCTGGGAAATGATATGCTAAGTTCACTAACATCCCATTTGCTCAGTTGGGAGAGCGCTGGCACGGTTAGCACGGTTCAAGTCCCGGCATGGGTGGATTTCTTAGCCTCTAAATAGGTTTTTAAAAATTGTCTTTAGCACGGATGTAGCTTCAAGTAGTAGCAAGAACCTTATAGTCTGTGGAAATTTTAATATCGACTTGCTGGTAGATTCCACTTTAAATACTAAATTAAAACTTATTTTCAAGTCTTTTAATTTAGTTAATATTTTCTTAGAGCCCACTAAGATTACCGAAATCACAGCCACCTGTCTTGATAATGTATACTGTGACTGTGAATTTTCGCACTATTCTACAATAAATTGCTTAAAGTCAGACCACAGTGGTCAAATTGTACACTTTGAATCTATATACTTATGAATCTATAAGATATACTTTACAGGCCCATGACAACAAAAAAATTAGAATTATTTAAAACTGATTTGCAAAGTAGTTTACATACCGAAAAAAATAAAACCATCAATGCTAATGCCCATTATGGAGATTTCTTTAAGGTCGTTTCAGATAGTTTTGAAAAAGTTTTTAAATTGAAAAAGCTATCATCGAAAGGAAATAAGGTAGAATTTAGTGAATGGGCCACTGCCGGCATCCGGAAAAGTAGGGACACACTTTATTCACTATATGAGAAAAAGACATACACATATGACCCTAGTTTTCTACAGTATGTTAAATTATATTCAAAATTATTTAGGGCCGTGTGCCACAAAGCTAAATGCGAGCATATAAAAGCCAAAATTCTTAAATCGTCTAATAAATCTAAAACCATTTGGAATATAATAAATAAGGAAACCGGTAAATCCAAATCAGCGGACCCCGAATTTTCGCTTAAGATAGATAATAAATTAATAACGTCAAATGAAGACCTTGCCGCGGCTTTTGAACAATTCTTTACAAATGTTCCAATTATAACTACGGCTCCTTTAGATTCATCTCCTGATCTTGCAGAAAGTATTTTGAAAGATAATGTCCCTCCCTGCGATCACGATTTTTCGTTTGATTATATTGAAGCTCATACCGTGAATAAAGCGTTTAAAAAGCTAAATCTTAAAAAAACTACCTGAAAGACCTGTGGGGTATGTCAGTAATAATAGTTAGCTCAGTAATCGATGTCCTAGCACCCCATTTGGCCAGAATCTTTAACAAATGTTTAGATGAGGGTACATTCCCTGACCTAATGAAATATAGTAGGCTCGTTCCTTTATTTAAAAGTGGCGACAGGCAAGATCCCACAAATTTCAGACCAGTCTCGGTTCTACCCGTTTTGAGTAAAATATTCGAGAAAATAGTTCTAGGTCAACTACTTACACACTTTAATAATTATCAACTTTTTCATAGTGAGCAATTCGGTTTCACGCAAGGGCGGTCTACGACGGATGCTGGTGTCACATTAGTTAAACATATATTTAGTGCATGGGAGGATCGGAAGGATGCTATAGGTGTTTTCTGTGACTTGTCGAAGGCATTTGACTGCGTAGACCATAAAACACTTCTCTTAAAATTAAAACACTACGGAGTGAATGGGAGGAGCTTAAAACTTATGAGATCATATTTAGAAGGGAGGGTTCAAAAAGCTGACATAAATAGGACTAAATCATCCGGGTTGGAGGTTAAGATGGGAGTGCCACAGAGATCTATTTTGGGGCCGTTCCTTTTCCTCGTATATGTAAATGATTTGCCGTTCATGGTTCAAAATATGTCAGAGATAGTATTATTTGCAGATGACACGTCACTTATTTTTAAGATTAAGAGACAAGAAAATGACCTTGCGGATACAAATAATGCTCTCTCTAAGGTACTATATTGGTTTACTTCTAATAACTTATTATTAAATTCAAAAAAGACAAAATGTATAAAATTCACACTACCAAATGTCAAAATGGTTGACAGCAATGTTATATTGGGGAATGATAAACTAGACCTTGTAGAAGAAACTGTATTTCTGGGTATCACAATTGATGCAAAGCTTCAATGGGGTCCTCATATAGGAAAATTGGCAAATAGGCTCAGTTCTGCAGCATACGCAGTTAAAAGAATCCGGGAACTAACTGAAGTCGCAACTGCTAGGCTTGTTTATTTTAGTTACTTCCATAGTATTATGTCCTATGGTATACTACTGTGGGGTCGGGCAGCAGACATTGAGACCATCTTCGTCCTGCAGAAGAGAGCGATCAGATTCATATATAAGCTAGGCAATAGAGATTCGTTAAGAGATTTCTTTAAAGAAACTAACATCCTAACAGTTGCTAGTCAGTATATCTATGAAAATATTATGTATGTTAGGAAAAATATCAGTGACTTTAAAACTGTAGGTAGCCAACACAATGTAAATACTAGAAATAGACATAAACTTTCGTTCCCACAATTTAGGCTGGCAAAGGTTAATACATCCTTTATGGGGCATTGTATACGTTTCTACAATAAGATCCCTGAGGATTTAACTTGTAACGTTCATTAAGTCGCAGTTTCTGTGCTACTTTGAATAAAAAAATTGATTTTGATTTTGATTGATTTTGATTAGTGCAACAAAGAATATACTCGTGTTAGTACAGCGATACCATTCCAATGCAGAACCTAACTGCAAAGTGGGTTGCTCGGGGCTGCAAGTGATGTTAATCGCTTCGGTCAGATGTCGATGCCTGTACGTAATACAGAGAAGTTTATGCCTACATAAGACAAAGTTTAACTCACGACCTTTCCCGTTAAGTGTGCGATATTGCTAGGGTAAATGCATAACGGTGTGGTTATCAAAACCTTTATATGAAATAATATATATAATGTTTCGGCACTGTCTCAGTATACTGTTGACATTAGAGAAAGGCTGCGAGCCCGGCACGGCGCCGGCGCACGGCGCGCGATGACGGGAATCAATCCGATGTCGGCGAGTTACAGAGAGACGAGCTTCCTTCCGCCGCCGCGGACGATACAACAGCCCTCGTTAGCGACAGCTCTAGAGAGATAAGTTATAAAAGGCACACGCTTTATAACATGCCTGCCTCACGCCAGTACACCGGAGGGGTGAGCAGAGACTAGTATTTTCTACTTGACTAGATCCTGACAAAAAGTTACAAAAAGCACACGTTTAAATACATGCTTGCCTTACGCATTTCAATTAGAACGTTGTCTATGAGAGCACGTCATGTAAGGACACATGTTTTATACCGCTTATCGTGGACGATAATTGCGTTATTGTGTTAAAAATAATACAGACATACAGAAACTCACGCTTGTATCCCGGAGGGTTAGGCAGAGACCAGGGTTTTTTGGTTGCCACGATCCTGATAAATCTCTCTTGGTTCATCATCATCGCTGCTTGTGCGATCACCAGCTATACGTACCACTCACGTGACAATCCATTAATTGTATACAAAACTAGCTTAAAAATACAAGAATCCTGCTGATGATTTTATTTTGAACTTTAAGGACAAAATGGAAACGAAAGACTGTGAAAGGCAGTGTGGAAGCTACGGGGGACGTATCCCCCATACATGAGAGATTATGAGAGAATGGTTTTTATTCATAAAATCGATCGGGGCCGGAGTAGTAAAGTTGTAGTTATGACTATATCTTTTCTTGTTACGGTATTTCATCATCATCAACCCATTATGTCCCCACCGAGGGGCACGGGTCTCTTCCCTGAGGAAGGTATAGGCCATACTCCACCACGGGGGCCAAGTCCGGATTGGTGGAGGCTTGTAGACTAGTGGCTCGTCTACTGTCAGAAGTTTTCAAGCCGCCCTAAGGCCTCTGACTTGGCTTAACGACTGCCATCTATCGACGGCTGCCGGCACCAACAGCTTAACGTGCCTTGCGAAGCACGGAACCGCTCGGAAAAATGCCACTAGCGTTAGGCATAGACGGCGACCCATCCATGCACTGAACGCGCCCTGTGTTGCTTAACCTTCGTGATCGTTTAAGATCACTCAGGCAGCCGGGGCTACGAGCGATTCGAGCGAGCGGTATTTAAAATATACATTATATTTTTTTAAATAATCATAAATGTAAGATATATTAAGGCTGAATCTCGACGTAACAGTAGCTTTAAAAGGAGGCTACTACTATGTTCTGTATGTGCATGTTCTTCGGTTTTGGTAAAGACATTTTTCGTGCCCTTTTTTGACGAATTATTTATTTACTAAAAACTAATAGTAAATAAATAAATGTAAAACGTACTTATCTTTTATAATATAGTGGACATAAGGTTCATTGACTTTTGCTCTTTAAACTCTTTAGTTCTGTACACATATTTTTAACAGTTTATAGACAAATTTGTGACTAGGCTTTCTGTGCAGTGAAGGTCTGTACCGCGGTGTTAGGCAGGATTCAGAGCACGTCCACGGCATTTTGTTTTCGGCTGAAAAAAATAAAAATAAAATTATACGAGAGAGATAATAATACGCTTGATATTTTATCGCAGTCCTTTGCTCGACGCCGAGGCTGAGTCGTAAAGTTTGCAATTTTGTAAAATATCATTATGTTACTTTATTTGTATACTTAATATCTAATTTATACAGACATCTCTTATTTATCCAGATACTACATCAAAGACGATAAGTTAGTGCAGATTTTATGCAAACCTTTTCATGACTAAATTTTTCTACGATGGAAAATATAATGATAATCTGTGCAATTTCCTTTTTTATGTACAACTAGCTGTTGCCCACGACTTCGTTCGCGTGGTAATTTTGATGTGTATTTTTTCATGATAAAAAATTGCCTATGTGCTAATCCAACCTATAATCTATCTCTGTGCAAAATTTCATCCGGATCCGTTCAGCCGTTTTTTCGCGAAAGAGTAACAAACATCTATCCATACATACAAACTTTCGCGTTCATAATATTAGTAAGGATAAAGTGATCTCTATTTATTTATCTATCTATAATCATTGATGTTTTATTCCGAGATACACACCTGAGTTTATATATATATAAATATAAAAGCATGTTCTCAAAGCGTAAAGAGCAGATTAGCCAATCCGTGCGAGATGACGTATAATCCAGCGACGTAGAGAGCGCCGGTGCCGACGCCTGCTCGGACTCACTCAGTCACAGCGTTATTACTTTTATGTGTTTTGTTTCAATATCAGTTTCCAACTTAAGAAGTACTGCTTATAATTATAATTAGCAACAATGTACAGAAAAAAGAATTTTGATAATTGGACAGAGCTCCGCTGATTTTGTACTGAACAAAGTTCTGTACAGCAACAATGTACAGAAAAAAGAATTTTGGTAATTGGACAGAGCTCCGCTGATTTTGTACTGAACAAAGTTCTGTACCTACTCAATTATTCTGTCAGCTTGTCTCGCTTAGTCTGAAAACACTTAAGTGACGTTACAACAATGGCAACTATAAACTAGTTTGAGTTTTCACCCCACTCGCAAAGTGAAGGTCAATCAGAACAATAAGCCAGTACACGTGCGGCGATCGATACCACAGAACGACATTCTATTGAATTAAATGCCCTTCAAAACCTATCCTGACTGTCTTATGCCAAAAATAGGGTAATTTTAGGAATTCCAGCAACACATTTTTTTAGAAGTAACGCTCTGATTTAACCCGAGCTCTACTATATTTGACAATATTTATGCTTTCGAATAAGTTTTAGATTTTAATACGATGCAAGGCTTATTAAAAAATTTCAAGCTTAATTGAAAGCTTACACATTAACGGATAAAGTCAAGATTAAGTTACATCGGAGGGTTACTTTTTGAATTGGTATTTTAGTCAATTTATCAAGCTAATAAACACAGCAATCGTGAACCGTTAAACCGTTAATTTGGTAATTTGGTGAGCGTCGTTAGTCAGTTTTCTTTTGTTTTTTAAGTTAGTGGTTACTCCAAGAAATTGTAGCCATAATATACTTAATCCTATTAATACTAATGTACTGTATGTGATGTCTTTTTCTGGTTACCATATCACTGGGTATCCTAGTTTGGGACTAGAACAAGTTACTTGCGTAAAAGACATGCAACGCAAAAAGCTTCTTACGTGCTGAACTGAATACTTTTGGTACTTCGTTAAAACTCCATTTGCAACTACATCAGCAAATTGCACATTATCATTTTGTATGTTTTCTGATCTATACACACGTCTGAGTGATTTGTCTCGCTCTCGAGTCTATCGCAAAGCAGGCATTTTATTTAGTTGTTCTCTTCTTATTGAGGGGCGTCCCGCGTCGCTCTCAATCATTGACAGCGTCTCGAGGTGTCTCCGTCACAGTTCTGATTTTTTTCCATGCAAATTGAACACGCTTTTTTGCGAACGCGTTTTTGTATCACGTGTGCAGCTGAGCGGCTCGGGGCGCGTGACTATTTGTGACAGAAATGTCTGTGATTTGTCTTTTTCATTTACAGTGACGTAGAGGAAATAGTCTTATGCTGAATTTTTTTTCTTCAAAACTCAAATGTTATGAAAAATTTTTGTGTTATGAAAACTGTACTTTATATTTAGTTGAGTTCTCACAAATATAAGTAATCTATACTGCATGCAAAGGCAGATCTAATTAAGATGTAATTTCGCAGAACTACTACCTGTCATAGAAGGCGACTAAGGAAATACATTGCCAGGAGACGGGCAGCAGCGTTAACAGTATACTGCGATCGCCAACCCGCCTGCCAAGCGTGGCGATTATGGCAAACCCCCTCATGGTTATGAAAACCACGAGGGAGGCCTATGTCCTGCAGTGGGCGTCAAATAGCTGATGATGATGATGATGATGACTACCTAGGAGTCAAACCGGCAAGCTTATCATAGTTATTTGAAAAAAATTATTATCGAAAGAAAAGGATATGAAAGTTGCAAGAACTTAACATGACATGTTACAATTTTAATATAAACATTGTATTAAACACAAATAACTAAAGTTATTGTACAATTTACAATAATGAAAGTACCCGTAACCTGCACGCGTACATGCATGACTAATGAATGTTCATGAAATGAATTAGGTCTGCGAGGATCGTGACAAAAAGCAAACCGTGGTCTCTGCCCCTTCTGATATATGGGCGTGGCTTTGATTGAATGTACATAAAATCCCAGTAGAGAAGGTACTACGGTAGCAAATGGCGATCATAAAGCAATGAAATGAATTTCCGTGCCCGGCCCGAGCTCGGCGCACAATCAGATGCCCGCGGGTTTAAAACTACACGTTCCCATGTCTACTTCCTTCCGTAGTAGCGGGTCAGTGCTAAATAATGAATCAGCCATACACTTAACAGTGATGGATAGAAGGCTTGCCCCGTGTAGAAGGTTAAATGTTAAAATATTATTACATTTAAAGGTGTTGTTTAATGAAAGTATGCACACGATAGTTTGATTGTTTATTCCTACAGGATTATGTACCATATACATAATATTAGTCGATATTTTTTTGCGATCACGAACTTTCGCCGTAGATTAACGATTAAAACCCCCACATTTTGAGATCGATATGGGGATGTCCTGACACCCTATATATTCCCATTAAAAAAGTGCAGCTTTTGTTAAACATCTAAAGCTTTAAATTGTACACTCTATACTAGTGTATGCTGCGCGTATTTATGTACGAGGACTAGTCACGCCCACACGCACGCGCGGTAAGTAATCACACACATTTTGCCGGCTCGTGAAAGAGTTCTACTCGACTATCGCACATCCGCTTTTTGACGGGAACAAAACATTTGTTATTCATAACCAGCTAATGGTTTAATAGCTACTCCACATACTTACCATTATGAGTAATGACACGGGGAAACGGTAGAATGTCGCGCACATTCGTTTTGTTTTAGTTAGTACAATGGATAGCGGTTTTCGGTAATTAAGGTTATTACATTGACATATTATAAATCCTTTTAACTTATTAATACGTTTTACGTCCTTTGTTTTACTTTAAGTGGACAATTTTATTAGTGTACTAATATAGTTAATAAAAATATTAAAAAAAAACAGGTTTAAATTTATTTTTGCGCATACACTAGGCTTGTCGAGAACTCGACGAATTTTTAGCTTTTATACAGCTTTTATAGTGTGGGTTTACTACGCTACTCTAAAACATGTTTCACCGAATTAAATTTCATCTATGAAGACTCATCGACAGTTGGTTTGTTCGATATTTCAGTTTATCCAATGTTTGATTTTACGAATCTCGTCTGTTCGGTGCTACGTTTCACCTAAGCAGTAAGCGCCCATCCATGCATCGTCCTGAAACAATTCATTGAATTAACTGTAGGCTATTACAATTATTAGAATTTTGACTCCGTGCAATTGGACACAGTCTACTGATTGAAATACCTACTATGAACACTTTCGAAAATTGATGTCATTTTTATTGATATTTTCATTACTATTATTAATTTTACTAATAGTAATTATTAAATTACAGTTTAATATGTAATTAATCTTACCAACAAATTATGTTTACGTCTAGAGCGAACGATTTACGCTTAATATTTGCTAATTCGGTGGAGCGGGTGCTACGTAGATGCTACGGCGTAGCTTGTGCTACGGCGTAGCCGGACGATACAAAGCTAGGGTAGACAACCTAGGTGCATGCTACGGCGTAGTCGGCTAGTGCAAAGCGAGGTCGTATCACGTACACGCTCTTTGATGTCCTAAATAGCCGCCCGGAACAGGGAAACACGCTGTCTGTACCAGCAGTTAGCTAAGCCGAGCCAACGTACCTCAGATAACGGTATTACCTTGTTTCATTAAACAACACCTTGTAGAATGTCATCTCTATTAACAACCTAAAAAAAGAAGCACAGCTCATTTGATCATTTTGCTGATAATACAGGGCTGTAATTTAAGAACGGAGATTGTGTCATATTTATAAAGTATGTGAATGCTCTTTTTGTATCTATAAATTGTATCATAAGAAAGCTCTCCTTGTTTCCCAATCTTATGTAACCTTATATTACTGACAGGAATTATGAAATTCCACTAATACTTATAAATTACATATAGCAGACTTGCAGCCAAAGGTTCAGTACTATTTACATCATTACTTGCGAATTTATCTTTTATTTTGTCTTTGTTGTTTCATCAAAATAAAACACAGTTTTTGGCACTTGTACATTATATTTTTATCATTAACATTAAGTACTTTCCAACCTGTTGCAAAGGATTTCCCTGGCAGTGCAGGAAAATATCTTTTGCGTCGGTTTTTTTGTGTTCTGTTTTTGTAAGTTCTTGCGTTTGTTATGCCCTTCTTTAGACGAAACTTTATGTCAATATTCTGATTCTTTCATTTTGGTGAAGTATTTGATACATTTCCCCGTGATGTGTTAGGAGAGTCAGCCATTTACTTTGGAAAAAGACAGCCATTGTGTTGGCGACAGAGCCTGGCAATGGCTTTTGCCAAAACTGTACTTTGCAAGGACAAAGCGCTCAGAACTGTTTACTCTCGACAACACAGAAAATTAAATGAATTACAAACTATAGCGTAAATACCAGCACGTGTGACGATGAAATTACTCGAAATGGCTGAAAGTCTGCTACACATAATTTTAAAAGTAATGTGAAACTCAAAGAAAATCTAGAAATGGGTGAAATTTTGAATTTAAAAATTATAAAAAACCGAACGAAAAAGAAATAATGAAATATGAAGCAAAAAGAAACGGTGTAAAAAGGTAACACCATTACAAGGTGTGCCCCACAAGTGGTGGTTATGTATGCTACTCCTACTCCTCAGGTTTAGACCGATTTAAAGAACAAAACTGTTTCTCCATCCTCTCATAACCCCTAAGTTGCCAGAGCCAGCGGGAACAATAAATAAAGCTGCATTAACTGGCCATATTTTCTAATATTTTGCCTAGCCATCGCTTCAACAGCGGCATCTGCAAATGCAGCTGTTGAAAGAACATCACAAGGTGTCCGGACGCTTACCATCACTGCGACACAACCTGTTTGGCTCAAGAACTAAATCACTAATCGCAACGTATCGTGGTGGCCCTTCCTCACTTCGCACAAAGTGGAACCCGTGACGCCCTAAATGGTCCACTTTCTCACCACAAACATAAAGCTGTGGCTCACCAACATAACCCCCAAGACAAAGTGCCACCGCCACGCACATCTAGCAACGTTCCTTATTGCGGTGATGGCAACGTGCAACTACAAGCCCGACTCTTAATTATTTAACTACAGTTTAAAAAACCGGAGAAGTCCAAGTTGAACTCGCCCACCCGGGGTTCCGTACAAATTTGTAGGTACTTACGTATTGTAAATAGTTCAGAAATTGAGTCTCGCAGTTTCTCCGAGCTTTTCCCGATCTTAAAGACTATTTTTTGATAATTTAATTACAAATGTATAATTTTCACATTTTTCCATGTATTTGAAGTATACGAAAATATTAGTGGCCAAATTTCATAGCTCTAGGTAAACGGAAAGTAGCCAATGAATTCCCTTGAGAGTGTCAAAATATACGTTTTCTGCGACACAAACGGCCGTAACTTTTTTTGACGTTAATTTCAAAGTTTAATTTTTTTCACAGCTTTAAGGTATTGTAGATTTGAGTAATTGTTTTAATTTCAACTCGATACCTCCGCACGTTCCTGAGATAAAGGGTCTTGACAGACAGACAGACGGACGGACAAGAAAGTGTTCCTATAAGGGTTCCGTTTATCCTTTTGGGATACGGAACCCTAAAAAGAAGAATTATTGTCCTTCCATAAATTGTTTAATTTAAAGTCTCTCAACTCTACTGAGTGAGAGACTTAATTCCGTTGTTTTAATTCGAATCTAATCCGGGGTGCTCTGACTGCAAGCCAACCCTGCCGCTCACGCAGTTGCCGTACCTGAAACACAGTACCACGTAACGCTGTTTCACTAAGCCATAAATATGAAGCAAGTCCGCGTGCTCTGCTCGCAGCGGCACTCGTCACGCGCGCTACAAGATGAGCGCTGGTTCGAGGTCCGCCTTGCATGTATGTATGATGCGGATTGAAATCCTACACCTAAACGGCAAAGGTATGGAAGTCTCGCTCCTACTTTTGCACAAATGTTGAAATTGCATTGAGGTAATTTTTTTACTTGCGCTTGTATTTTTTATTTTTATTTTTGTATCAATAATTTTTTGACAGCGGTGGTAGCCTGGTGGGTAGAACATCGGACTCGGAAGCGAGAGAACCAGGTTCGATTCCCAGTGCAGGCATGTACCTATGACTTACATAGTTTTCTAACTTATGTACATTCTTGAAATTATAGTAGCAATACCACTCGCTAACTGTGAAGGAAACCATCGTGAGGAAACCTGAGTGTCGGATTCACGTACCTCAGCGCCTGAAATCGCCAATCGGCGGTGGGCACGCGTGGTGATTAAGCCCATACTCTCTCCCCTCGCCTTCTCGCCTGTGCCCTACAGTGTGACGTATATAGGCTGCTTATGTAATGTTTTGAAAAACTAGGAAAAGGGTTCACTCTAAATCAGACTGATCTGCACGCATTAAAATTTCATCAGAGGAGTATAAATATGATATCATGTAACAGAGTTGCACGGACACAACCTGTTTGAAACTCTATCGGAGGGAAATGCAATGTCTTCTCTCCGACTCCGAGCCTCTCGTAGCTCCCTCTAAACAAACTAATACGTTAGTTTATTTACACATAATTATATAAGAAAAAGACAAAGACGGAATCGAAGACAAAGATAAATTCATAAGTTTCTTTATAAACTTGTGGTAGTTCTAATATATTTTTTGTATTACCTGCAATTACACAAGTTTTGTTATGAATATTTATTTATATCACGTTCTTGTTTGTTATTTTATTTGTAAGTTTATTAGGTTTCGTTTATTCATATTTTTTTGTAACAGAGTCAGAGTCTTGTGACAGAGTCTTCAATAACAAAGGTTTGTTGGTAGATAAAGGTCATGCTTAGTAAATAAATAAGAAGAGGCACTTAAATCTTAAGTGTGGCTTTCATAGTCACCTATGTAGTGCGACGCTGTTCGTTTGAGTCGGTCCCCACGTCTGCAGCCACCTCGCCCCGCGCCGCGCACCACCGTCCCCACCCCCGCCCTCGCCCTCGCCTCGGGCTCAGCGGCTCGCGCTATTCAATAAACAGACGAATTGAAAGTCACATGTCGCGTGCTCAGACTAAGAGGTTCTTATTGGGAAAGAGGAGCCTTGTGCCTTTGTGGAGAATTCTTTAGCTTAAATAATGTTGACCAAGTATGACTACTTCTCCATACAATAGTCCAAGGCCCTCTTCTTTGTAAACACTTGACAAGGCCGTTTAAATGTTTAGTTTCCGTTGAATAGCAGTGACGTCAGCCCTTGCCAACAGATCGATGGGGCTCAAGCGTGTGACGTCACGACCCTCCGGTAGAAGCCTCCATTGTCATTGCAAAAAATCGTCGCACAATTACCCGCCGGAACAGAGGCGGAACACTGTCGTTACGGAGAATCGACGCGCAAAAATTGTCCTCAAAAATCAATGTGTGCCCAATAATTGGACCGCGTTGACGATGGCGCTGGCTGGAGCCCTCCGCTGTACACGCTGAGCTTGTTACAGAAGAATAAAATACATAAGTATCTATCGACGTTCGAGTAATT
Source organism: Yponomeuta malinellus (assembly GCA_947308005.1). Taxonomy (NCBI): domain Eukaryota; kingdom Metazoa; phylum Arthropoda; class Insecta; order Lepidoptera; family Yponomeutidae; genus Yponomeuta; species Yponomeuta malinellus. The sequence goes on along the minus strand of OX371007.1, from coordinate 155,790 downwards.
TTTTTTTGAGGTTGTGTGTTCGAATCCCGCTAGTAGCCATTGTAATTTGTACAAATGACATCAATTTGAATATTTTCGTTAATAAACGCAGCGGTGCTGCCCTGTATTTTTGGTAAAAATTTAATAAATATGCATGTTTGTTTTCTCAGGAACGGGTTGAGCGAGTAAGTTGAAATTTATCAAATACAAAAAACTAAGCATCAAATTGGTAATCACATATTGTGTTCTACTGTAAAAATCTATTTGGTTATTAGTAGGTTATTTATATTGGCAAAGTCAACTTAAAAACCTATTTAGAGGCTAAAAATTCCACCTATGCCGGGACTTGAACCCGCGACCTCTGGCTCACCGTGCCAGCGCTCTCCCAACTGAGCTAATGGGCAAGTGCAAGCATCGATGAAATTTCGAGCCTCTTTACAAAAAGAATATAATCATGTAGGTGCAGCGATATCATTCCGATGTAAAGACCTAACTGCAAAGTGGGTTGCTCGGGGCTGCAAGTGATGTAAATTATTTCGGCCAGATGTCACTGCCTGTACGTAATACAGAGAAGTTTGTAAAGAGGCTAGAAATTTCATCGATGCTTGCACTTGCCCACTAGCTCAGTTGGGAGAGCGCTGGCACAGTGAGCCAGAGGTCGCGGGTTCAAGTCCCGGCATGGGTGGAATTTTTAACCTCTAAATAGGTTTTTAAAATTGTCCTCAGCACGGGTTAGGATAGATTAGGTTGTCAACAAAAAGAATATACCTAAAGTCAAATTAATTAGTAGTTAATGACTTTGTACACGTGTATTACAAAGTAAATAAGCAAACTGTGGTATTTAAGTCCCCTTATTAGGATAAATTCCACAAAGGGTTTTTTTATTTGTTTTTATACAGGCACAATGTAAACTTTAATATCTTAATCTACCAGCGAGCGAAAACCACAAAAGGTTGTAGCGCTATAAGAAGTAACAAGTATTTAAGTCTTCAGTGCGCCTGCGCCAATGCTTTCTTGATTTTTTTAATCGTTCTTCTGGCGCGTACAGATCATGCTACATCGCGCACAATATTAATATCGGAGCGCGGTCACGAGAGCTCGTTTTCATTCGAGTTGTTGGATCATTAGTGTTATTGTATTAGCATTCGTGTGCCCCGGCTGCAACTCCACACAGTGCTGCCAAAGTACGCTCGTAATGACGTGGATAAAACCCAGTAGTTAGTAGGCAAAGGTTATGCCAGTAAATAATTTCGGAAAACTGGAGTAAGTGGCTTTGGAAATATCATAGTGTAAATGGCCTTTGCCAAAAGAAAGACAAGGTCGACCGTACTTAGACAGCTTTATTTATTTATTTATTTATTTATTTATTTATTAGACAGCTGTAGCTATTACAAATGCTGAATAAAACTAATGTATCTTAATAAAATAATAATCTGTGACAGGCTCTGTGACACCTAAATGGTCACAATACTCATGTAGTGAAGATATAGCTATAGACACAGCTCTTAAATAATATGACTAAAGGCGAAGTTAGTTTGGTTCACGTAGGTACGTACAATAACGGCTCAGCGGTCGTCGTTATGAAAATCGAAAGCGACATTTTTACGTGACAAGCAAAGGTTCAATAATGTAACAGCGTCCGTGTTTATGATTCTGATACCAATAAAAGACAAAATGGTGGATCAGGTAACCCATTACGGTGATCCCCGGCGATTTACCTGTGAGAGCGAGCGGACGCCGATAGGATCTGCCGATATATCGCACCGACAAACTGTCGCTCTATCGCGCTGGCGATAAATCGCGCCCGCGCCCGCGGCAGAGGAGGGTGGCAGGGGGAGGAGTGGCCGTTTACTAGAGGACAATCGTACAAAATAAATTCAATCAGAAGAATAGATTAACACAAACAGAGCGCGTGAGACGGAAGCTGCACAGAAAATCGCTTTGTAAGTTCTTGACTATAATTAGTAGGAACGTATTTACCCACCCATGAGAGTGATACCATTTGCATACAAGGTTAGCTCAAAAATGCACAATTCCTGAAACACTGGGTTTGTTATTTACAACAACTTTTGTTCTATGTTTTTTTGAAAATACAAAATTTTATTGTGAAATTTTGCATGTTTTATCCCAGTTTTAAGATTTTTCTACTTTGTAGCGGCGCTGATTGATAGATAATCCTTAACATCATATCACTTATACAAGGGGTGCGTGCATGCAACGACTAATGAATCCTAAGGAAGCGAAAGTGATCTGTCCGGATCGTGGCAAGAAGCAGTCCCTGGTCTCTGCCTACCCCTCTGGGATACAGGCGTGAGTTTATGTATATATATATATATATTTACAATTTGCATTCTCATATGCAGGACAATAATTTACCGGATTCTGCAACATTGGTAGCACGCAAATCGCGAATTTGATAGAACATAAAATCATAAATCATTTAAACACTGATATATCGAAAAATCGTTTCTGAGAAAAACAACAGAAATTGCACATTTTAGGTAAATAAAGACTGTATGGACTCATTATAAATACTGATTATAAATAAAAACGAAAACAATAGTTTTACAGCCAAAACAGCGGTGGCGACGGCAGCAAACACATTCGTGGACAAATGGACTTCGAGACTTGCGCTAAGGACATAATGGACTTCGAGACTTGCGCTAAGGACATAATGGACTTCGAGACTTGCGCTAAGGACATAATGGACTTCGAGACTTGCGCTAAGGACATAATGACCAAGGGAACACTATTATTTTGCGAAATTGTTGAATGATTTCACTAGTCAGGAGTTTCACTGCGTGATCGAATCAGGAATAAGGAGATCCGCAGAAGAACCCGAGACTGAAACGAAGAACTGATATAGCTCGAATTGCTCAGTTGAAGTGGCAGTAGGCGGGGCACATAGCTCGGAGAACTGATGGCCGTGAAAAAGCTCTGACCTGGCGACCGCGGACCGGACGACGCAGCGTGGGCAGGCCCCTCACCAGATGGTCTGACGACCTGGTTACGATGGCGCGGAGTAGCTGGATGCAGGCGGCACAACAACGGGAAGCTTGGAAAACCATGAGGGAGGCCTATGTCCTGCAGTGGGCGTCAAATGGCTTTTGATCATGATGTAATTTCAGACATCAATCGTAATTGGTATACATCTTATTAAGAATATGCGAACGTACGCTTGTAATTTCGTCGAATAGAATTCAATGGTATTTATTTCGAAACAAAAATACCAAAAACTCGTGTTGAACTTTGACCGATTGTTCCTCAGTTCTTTTGAAAGAATTTTCAGCATCGGACACGCACAAAAATCTTCCTTCCTCAAATGAGTCCCAGTAGATCATGTTTATTTGTTTATTTGCGTCATGTGGTACTTGAAAACTTCAATCGACGATGGTTTAATAAGATTTTTTGTCTTAATCGGTGGTAGCCAGGCAGAGCCACGGGCGGAGGGAGGGATGGGCTCGCGGGACACTTTTTACATCTTCTGCCCTCATTGCGCATTTAAAAGGAGAAAATTTTTAAAACAATATTTAAGTTCCCCTTCGATGCCGCGACGCCGCCGCCGCGCCGGGGAGACCAGCCGGATTAACTTTTGTTGTGTAATTGACTTGCCACTCTACTTTTCGGGATAAATGTTCAACGCTCAGGGATCGTCTTCATCAACAGTGATCTTACTCAATTGTTACCTGGGAGAAAATGACAATATATTTTTGGCAAAGTAATGTTTGGGTATCTAATAAGTAACGGGCCTATTTACCGAAACGACTCCTGCTCTTTTGAACATCTTTCTCAAAGAAATAAGACACTTAATCACTACCCATGTATATCTGGTCTTGGCCATCTTAATTACATAGTTACCTTAGTCTGAATCCCTGATTAATGTCGGCCACATTTCTCTCCGATATTACTCCTACGGTCCGGCTCCATCTCGCTAGATTGAGTCAATAAATCCTTTCTCTTATTCCATGAATAAATATCGCGATATACATAAATGCGCAAGTTGCGCGCCCCGCGCGGCGGTGGATGGACAAAAACTCTCCTAATAACAACATCGCATAATGGCTGGAACCAATTTGTAGCTGTCAGCGCGCGAACTGCCGCGGCGGGATTACCGGAGCCCTATCCCGGACCTCCGGCCTCCAGCATCGCATTACTTGCGCAACAAATCGAAAACAAAACAAAGGTAGGAGATGGAGCAGCTTCAGAGATAGCCCCCCAGATCAGGCGTACATCGCGCGGTACACTCGGTCGGACCTTTATTTGCGGCTTTACTTCAGGGATCGGCTTATAAAATTATGAAGGTATTATTTATCCGGCGTAGATCACAGAAACATTGTTGAAAACACTCGCACGAGATATCGCAAAGCCCTTTAGCCTCTGTGAAGCGGATTTGTTCACAATTGAGATTTTATCTCTCCCGTGGGAATCATTTTGTGTTGGTGTGTGCGAGGCGCCCTGCGGAGTGACACATAGTCAAGGTCTGGGCGCAGTCCTCTTGCTGAATAATAACTGGTTTGTATACATTTGTTATTTGGGAATATCGAGAGTCTCTGCATCAGATTACATGAAGAAATAAACAAATTGTGGTTTGTTCCATAATATTGTCGACGGAGTTAATTATCTATACTTATAAAATTTGGATAGTATCTGAACAGCACACTAAAATACTTGTAAACAAAATTTAGCAATAACTATTAATTGAGCCTAAAAATATGCGTCGTGACCATCTAAATAAACATTAAATATAAAATACAATCAGACATCTATTAAATTTAACCGCATACCAGCAAATACGTTTTTTACATACCACAAGTATTTCTGATATTTAACTAGTGTTATCGCTGTTAAGTGGAAAAATAAACAAATAGTAAAACAATGTTTTAGCACAGTCATAGAAACTGATTACTTTTTTAATATGTAATTAAATGTTTGGGACTTTAGTGTACTAAATGAAGGTTTTGGGCATTTGAATAGAATGTCAGTTGCCACGACGCTACGGGGATCAGATTCTTACTTTAGTGGCCGTTTGGAGAGCCTGCACAGAGCGGGCGGCTAGCCGTCCACACAAGGCCACACACCGCCACACGCCACCACACGTCGGTAATTCGCCCGGCGATGAATTATTCACGAGCCGAACGAAAGCAATTGTTTACCCTCGTTCCATTGTGTTCCACTGTTGCTCTATCTGCATTTATATTAAAGCGTCGCCATTTGCATAACTGAATTTTTCGTCTAAATAACCTGTCCGTCTCGCCGCAGGTGGACGCTGGCGGCCACGGCTCGTAAAGAACATAAACAAGTACAATATATTATATTTATAAATAAGAATTCTCCCGACATAGATTACAGTACTTACCGAACTAGGATAAGCCTAGGACAACCATAATATATAAAAATAGCCACGCCAATATACTATCTGTGCGCTAAAAGTCCCGTCGATCCATTGCTTTACTGCGCAAAGGAATGACAAAGCATCAAGAAACTTTCGCATTAATAATGTTAATTAGTCAAAAGTATTGTATTGAAAAATGTTAAGTTGTAACACACTATTGACTTATTTGTCGAGTTATATTAAGCTGACAGCTATTCGTAAAACAGATTTACTTTGTGGAAAGTTGGACTTACAAAACTATATTATACTGTTACATTTAAGCGACTAAAAAGAAGAAAATAGGTTAGGTTAGGCTAAGGCCAGAATATTCTTCGTGAAAAGTACTTACAGCTAGTCCATTACCAATCTGTTTTTACGGACTTCACAGTTATGCAGGTACATACGTATATATATTATTTTTGTCTGCGGTATTGCTTGAACTACCAGCTGCTACGTGAGATACTTCTGTCGTTCGTGTTACAGCGCAGGCTTGTAATAAGAACTTTAGGAGCTTTACGAGCCTCAAAAATTACTTTTGTAGCCACTTGAGCGGAGAGAGGCCTGTGTCCTTCAGCCGCATAATGGCTTACAGCGATCAATGCGGGGCTGAAAAAAAACGCTGTCGTTTCATACAGAATTTGCTCGGCAACTGGCGACGGCGGCCCGTCGCCGACAGCCGCAGCCGGCGACGGGCCGCGCGGACGGGCAGAGATAGTCAAATGCAATCGAAATTGAGTGAATTAACTCCGGCATCAGTCACAAAAATTAACGATGCTTGCCACTGAACTGGGACCCTAAATATGGAAAACCGTGGCTTAGGTTAGGAGTTTAGGAGTAAGCTACATGGTGAAGGAGAAGGGATCATATATCAATTATCATATCGCAAAAGCAATTACAGAAATTTCTTAGCAATCAATTCCAGATAAACTATACATATAAGCGCTTTTTCGTTTAAAATAGCAACATTAATTCACAGCTTGAGTTGAGAAAAAAATCAACACCCTTTATTTTGGAATCGACTATTATGTTTATTTAATGGTTTGAAGCCTTTTTTTTAGTTCTAGGTGTTTCGTTTGGTATCTTTTCAGTGCCTTTCTCTTGACATATCTTCTAGGTATGAATAATTCGTAGGTCAGCCCAGTGGTTTTAGCCATTATTAGCTTTATTTTATAAAAAATACGATAAATAATAAAAATTATTAACCTAACTCCGTAATCACTTAGGTACTCGAATTTTCGTCGGAAGACTCAGAGCAGGTTTCACTCTTATTCGAAGAGCTTAATTGCTTCCGGAATTAACTCGATAATGTGTAGTGCTTATAAACGTTTTAGTTCCATAATATAAATATCCAGACACTAAGCATTTCACACCCTCATCATGACAAACAAAACGTACGCGTTACACTTAATATGACCCTATAACCCCTACAATGTAATAGGTTCTAGGACTTTCTGCTTGTTATTGTTTGTCCGGTGGCCGGCGACCGGCAGCGACCGTTTGTTTAGAGGCGCCGGCCATTTTCGATGAAAAATAAAGCGATTAGCCGCCGGCGCGGCACGCGACGCTCCCAACACTAATTCATAACCCGCATCGGCCCTTTGCTACGGCGAAGGCATTTGCATACATTTGCGACAGATTCTATTATGAATTACATGAATTGCGGCCTAGTAAATCAACATACACGATACCTAATATAATTTAGGCAAATGAAAGACTTTTTACAGAATCGTAGATAGTTTTAAGAGCGAATCAATAAAGCTGGAGGGACTTCAGACTAACTAACTGACCTCAGCGTGTCCAGAAATTCGAAAATTCGCTTCCAACAATCCGATTCATTCTATGGGTATGTGAGGGATCTCACTGCCTTTATGACGTTCCTTGTTTGTAATAAAGGCAATGTCTCATAAGATCCAAGTTTTTAAAAATATCACCGTAGAAAGCATCCCTAAGAGGCACTGACCTAACACTATGGCGGTTACTGAGCTATGAATAATCACAGAGCAAATATTGTTGATGAAGAAATAAGATACTGAAACGGGGAATATAGATTATCTCTATTTTGCTCCAAAACGATCTAGTTGGTTGAAATGTATTATCATCATCATCATCATCAGCCATTTGACGCCCACTGCAGGACACAGGCCTCCTTCGTGGTTTTCATAACCACGCTTGGCAGGCAGGTTGGCGATCGTAGTATGCGGTTGGAATCATAGGATGACGCTGCTGCCCGTCTCCTGGTTGAAATTTATACTTATGTTTAATTTGTGACATTCATTAAGTGGCAGTTTCTACGCTACAATAAAAAAATTGTCTTTGCCTTTGATGGCTGAGTCGTTAGAGGAAAGAGGGCTTTTGAAACGACTCTAGCTAAATAGCTAATGAGAAGTAGAAAACTGTAAGATAGTTCTCGATTAATAATCCATGATGTTAACAGCGATACGGTGATGAGCCCGTTATGGTGGTAATCTATTAGCAATAAGGCCGCTAATTGTATCTTTTCTTTTTTCATTGCTGTTTCTGTACAATTTTTTCTGGTATACACTAAAGAATATTCTTATCTTATCTTATCTTACTCTTCCCGATGATCAAAACCTGTCCTGGTCCTACTTTGTTGTTGGAAAAGCCCGAGCTAGAGTGGAGTTCGCCGAAACGACGCAGAACCCACGGTAAGAAATACCGGCGCTCCTTCTGCTCTTGCTAATTAGTGGGAAAGCTATAAATAGAATACTGAAATAAATGATACATTAGTGGGATTAAAATATACATAAAATAAATAAAAGTTACGTAGACAACAATAATTTAATAACACATGCGACGCAGAAATTAAAAAAGAAATGGTTGGTTCAGTTTAGGAGACGCTCCTCGACGGAAAACTCTTTGTTTCCCGGAAAACCGACCGATGCACTTTTCCCTTCTCTACTGCAAATTATCTGCTGGCTAGCTTATTATTACACTCACAAAGTCTTCACTAAGGCCTTGTCTTAAAGAACACAGTAGACGCGGGAGGTCTACACTGCTAGCTCTAGTCAGAGGTTTGCGCGCGCGGACGGGTGTTCCGGTGAACTACCTCTCTCTCTGAATGCTGCGACTAAACTCATTCATTCTTCTATATTCTTCGAATTTTCAGCCCCATCCAATTAGGCGGTGCGTCACTTCCTAGGACTGAAATCAACCCCCTCCTAAAGTTGAATAGTTCTTTAAGATCATAACAGGTGGCGTTAGTTGTATTCATTTTAGAATTATCTTCCTGAAAACTGTACGTATGAAAGGGCCGACCATTTCAGCCGTTACACCACGACTTGCGGAGCACATTCCGAAAATGACTCTCGACTGAAAGCATACCGGAGATTTGTGACGGCTAGGAAGACCGACCAGACTTGAATGGGGTCCAAGACTTGGATGGGGTCTTCGTCTCCGAGGCGAAGCAGATGTACCTAAAATGTAAAGAAATGCCAGTTGCTATAGTTAGACAGACCTGGAAAATCCTTGTATAGGCCCTGACTCCGCGGAGAAATAAAAGGACCTTTTAATTATTTAATTAAGTTCTTTTAATAAAAGGATTGAACATAAATAAAATGATGTTCGGAAAATAATTGCAAATCGATTCAAAAATTTTATAATAATATTATTTGCAGGAAACTGTTCTGTGTGACCAACACAGAATAAAAATGAGAGAAAAAGTAGAGGAAAATAGAGCTAGAGAAAGGCCACAAAAAAGTATTATTAAAGAAAATAGATAAAATAGAAAAGATTGTGATGAGCCAGAATATTTTTATTTACAGCCTGGTATGTCACATAAGTCTCTAAGAAGAATAAATGAAAGAAAGCAAGGGATTTTAATTTTTTTTTTACTTTAAACTTTAAATTATGCCCCGAAACAAACCCTCGTCTCTGCTTACTCTCTAAGGTACAATTAAATGTGAATTGAAAATTAATTTATGCATGGTTGTATGAATTACACCCTGATAGACTTTAATAAAAAAAAAATGTCGCCATCAACAGCCCGTCTCAACTTACTGTTAATTTATGATTTGCGTCTGACATCTGATAAACTCTTAAGCGATCGTTATCATTTGCGATGATTTTTACAGCGTTCAGAGGTTCAGAGGCACCTTCTTCACTCACACTAGATGGGTGAAGAGACCATTCGGACACTGCAGTGCCTGGAACATAATTTTTAGATGGAATAGGCTTGCCCAGCCCCTATACCATCCTGACAGCTTAGTCGGCCTAGCACACAGGACAATATGCCCGTCACGTAACTGAGTTGATAAGCCGTCGACTACACAGAGCCCACGAACAAAAGTTTCTTACAATTGCTGCACAGGGTATTTTGCCCTAGATACCATTATAAATAGTTGTTACAACATGAACCACAAAGCTTGAGGCAAAGCTTGCTCAGGACCGGGGTCGCGGGTTCGACGCCAGACGTCCGCCGAACAAAGCCCGGCCGGGTCAGACAATATTGTCTTGTTTTCATTCCATTCTTATTTCAGTAACGGTCTTTGCAGACGTCGCCCCCACTTATTTATTGCTTCCTCGTTTAATTTCGTGCCTCTGTTCGGGATTTTTATCAAAATAAACGTTGTTTTTACTGAAATGTAAACAGTCTCTGTATAAAGTAAACAAAAACTACAAGAGGTAAGTAAACAATGTCATAATAAAACTAATAATAAACGTACTTTGCGATAACACCTGCTCATCCACACGTCGGTCCCAACGTACAAGAAGGTTGTGATAAATGAATTACAGTTCGCTAATCCCTCGTCTAATAAAGATATCGGGGCTCAGTGTACAAGACACACAGAACACAATCCCCCCGCCCCCGCCCGCCCCGCCCCGCAAGCGCCCCGCAGCGAGAGAAAATAATCGCAAGACAAACAGCCCTCGGCGCTCGGTCACTGAGCAGAGCCGACGGAACACCCGCCTCCATTGAAGCCTACACCACAAGTGAACGTGACATCTTTCAAACACACGGACCAATTGTTAGCTGTCCCTGAATGGCGTGCATAAAAATATGTTTATTGATAACATAACACAAACATAACATAAACTCACGCCTGTATCCCAGAGGGGTAGGCAAAGACCAGGGCAGTCCCTTTGCTACGATCCTGACAGATCACTTTCGCTTCCTCAACATTCATTAGTCATTGCATGCACGCACGCCGGTTTCGGGTACTTTTTATCTTGCCCTTTGCTAATACATCCCCTATTTAGTCGAAGATGTCCGTCTGGGTCGTCCCTTACCAGCCCTTCCACCCACATTCACTCGATATATTTTTTTCGTCAATTTTTCTTCCTTCATCCTCTCCACATGTCCAAACCAACGCAACATTCCTTTCTCAATTCTAGTCACTACATCCTCTTTCAGTCCACAACGTTCTCTAATCACACTATTGCGTATCCTGTCATTCAAAGTAACTACAGACATACTTCTCAAGGACCTCAGTTCTACTGCATTAATCCTACTTTCTTGCTTTTTTTGCGATACCCAAGTCTCGCTAGCATACATAAGTGTTGGGACCAGCACTCCGTTATGGATAGCCAATCTAGCTCTTTTGAAGATGTTTCGGCCACTCACAAAGGAGTGCAATGTACCGTTTACACAATTTCCTGCTTTTACTCTTTTTTCTATATCACCTTCACACTTGCCATCTCTGGTAAAGAGGCTCCCCAAATAGACAAATTCTTTCACTTGTTCCACCCTTTCACCTCTAATCATTATCTTGCACTCAGTCATTTCATCATCTTTTTCGAACACTATTACTTTTGTCTTACTCACATTAATGTTCATTCCTTTCCTTTTAAACGCCTCATCCATTATTGCTACTTGTGTCTGCAGGTCTTCAACCGATGATGCGAACAAAACCTGATCATCGGCGTATAACAAGCATTTGACCAGTAGCTCACCCATCCTTATCCCAAAGTCATTCTCTTTCAAATCAGTCAGGCAACTGTCCATGAATAAGTTGAACAACCAGAGGGAGGCGACACATCCTTGTCTCACACCCCTGTAACAAATTAGTTCGATAGGACTCCCACACGAGGTACTAATCCGCACTTTATCATTCATCATTAGCTCCCGAGACAAACTAGTCAGAAACGTAGGCTAACATTGATTCAATGTCATCAGGATTGAACAGCAACATTTTCCTCGGACTGAAAACGTTGTACGTAGTTCCATGGTTCAGGATAGTTCATGCTTATATGTACCTTCAATTGAATGGTGACGTTAACAGATGTAACACAATTGTGCGGCCAATATGCAACTGAAAGGTAAATTACAATAAACCAGACATTTCAGCATTTTTTTAGCAAGCATTTTTTTTATATTTTACTTTATTATGAGTTGAAGACAAAACGGCTAAATAATACTTTTTTTTAAAAACCCGAATCAGCTTGACATTGTTAATGCTATGACATGCTTGACATAAATAGTGCTAAGTAGCGTTAAGCTCGCCTATGTGCAAAACCATGTGTTGAAATGCAGTAAAGAATTTGAGTGATAATAATAATTGTTGCGAAAATGCGATCAAATCACTAGTTTTAGTTTTACTTATCATATTACGGAGAAGTAAGCATGTTTTATCATTTGAACATTGGTATAAGTCCGTGGAGACTTCGGTCAATTTAATTAGCAGATTGAGGTATGTAGCCGGGGGAACCTTCTATGCGACCGTCAGTGAGTAGTGTCGCCCGTAACCAACTCGCCGCTCGTCGGCGCAGTACATACCTCTCCATTACGCGCCGACATGACGTGCGAAAGTGCGTGCGAGTAGGACGCCTCGCGACCAACGTAGCTAGTGCGACAGAGACGCGAGAGCGGGATATTTATCGCGGGTCGGCCGACTGCGGCGGAACACGCGACTCGATGTATTGTTCCCACGGTTTTGTAAAACTTTGGCGACCTCTCAGTTCGAACTATCAGTTTGTCGGTAAGGAAACTATTAAGAGTAGTAAGGGAAGGTCACCACTGGTTTACCATCGGCGAGATTAGCCCCAGTGTAGCAGCCGTCTTAATACCGCCGATAATACCGCTAGCGATGGCTCAGACTTGCTTTCCATTACAGCGGTAAACTCTGCAGGAAATTAATTAAAATCCTGAGATTGCACCGCGCTCCTCTAGCTCTCCTAGCTCCCCTAGCTGCACCGGCAGTCGGAGTAGTCGCACTGTTGCATTCGAAGAATGGCAACACCTGGCTGCACGGAGTTTAGTAACTAATCGGCAGATATTGATGAAAGAAAATCATATGAAAGTTGAATTACGCTACCATGAATCAACTGCTTCCAAACCTATACAGTCCATTTGCGGCCAAAGTTCGCAGTCACAACTTACTGCGGATATTTTCAAATGTCAGAAAACAATTTCTACATAAAGTATTTAGTGTTGAGGCGGTGTCTGCAACAACACATGTGTGTATTGCTGTTATGTAGGTGATCAATTTAGATTATTTCTATTACAGTTATAGACATGACATGTTTTGTAACCGACATCAAAAAAAGAGGAAAGTTAAAAAGAGGAAAATTTGAAACCAAATAAAAATAAGTAGGTATGTTTTTTAAACTACTATTTAGACTTTATATTTTCTTCTAAGTTCGACCTAGAACCTGATAACACAATATTTGATATCAAATATCGGGAACTCGGAAATGTATTGAAGCGAAACCAATTTTGAGGCACGTCCAAGTAAGTCGATACCATTGACAGCATTCTCTCTCGCGTCTAGTTGGTACCTCGGCTTTGTAATCAATGCTTTGACAGCCAAATATTTTTTTTTTCTAGTACCTGCCTCGGCAGGCGGAAGCTTCCCGGCAGAAGCTCGGAAAACCATGAGGGAGACCTATGTCCTGCAGTGGGCGTCAAATGGCTGATGATGTTGATGATTATGAACTGTCTAAAAGGTTCTTCTTCCTGTGCTACTAAATAGACTAACTGCAAAAGGAACAAATGGGAGCAGCCTTCGTAGCATTAAGGCTTACCAACCAATCAATCACAAACTAAAATTTGCAGTGGAAATTAAGTTTCTTCCATAAAACCCACCAAAGGAAAGTTAGTAAACGGCAACACTTAGACATGTAAGCCTTTTAATGTATTTTGTTTTCTGGTGTGCACAATAAAGTGTTCTAATCTAATCTAATCTAAACGTATAAACATATTTAGTGTAAAATAACTTTTTCATGAAAATAAAAAATATATATTAAAAACCTGTTTAGAGGCTATTTACAATTAAAATTGTTCTCAGCACGGATTAATGCAAAAAAAATAATATAAAAAATATTGTTGTCATAACTAGTAACGAAGAACTGATGAACGTATGACGTATTGTTCATATGAAGCGGTGCCAACCTAGGTAGTATACCTGACATAATGTGAATGGTTGGCGGAATCTATCAACTGGATAAACATCTATATCGGCGCGGATTAATATCCTGGCATTCAATATGTCTCTTTGCCCGCTCCCCACACACACCCTCGACCCACACATTTACTACTGAAATAATAGAAGCAAAAGTCAATCTGAGCCAGCTTCTACTGGGCACAGGTTCATCGCACGGTTCACACGTTTACTATTGGATTAAGGGTATAAAAATATACATTGCCGCTTCCTGATAAACCCGATGAATGCCAGCATTGGCATTAAATTCTTTACAAAAGTCTTCCAGCAACTAGAGCATTGTTTCGAACGTCAACATCAGCGGATAAAAAAGTACCTACTTCTGGTGCCGGTGATCGCTTCCGATTTTTTTTTGTTTTATTATTGTTTATGCTTTTATTTTGATTCAAAATTTTTGTAAAAATTTCTTATTTCTATTTCTTAATAACCTGACAGATATGGATATTCAAGTGCAATCTTGCCTCATGTTACAGGCTACCAGAGTAAAAGCATAATGCCTGTATTTTTATTTCTTGTTCGAGCTCGATATGACCATAAAAAAGTAACAAAATGTTTAACCAACTTTAAAAAATAAGGAGTTTCTCAATTCGACGAGTATATTTCTTTTTTTAACTATATTCCTTTTTTGTAAATAATACAGGGCCTTTATTATGAAGCAGCGATTTGTTCGGAAGGGTCGTCAACGTCGCGCTTGAGCCCGATAATTCGCTTGAATCTAGCGACAAATACGGTTCTTCTTTTGAATAGTTTCATATTTAATACACTCACAAGCGACCATCACGCTACTTTCGTCAATGTCGCATTTTTCATAATAAGGAAACAGAAGTGAACAGGACGTACCTAGATCACATTTAAGCGAGCTGAATAATTAACTCTGATCTGTCAAAGTAAAGCACAGAGCGGTTCTTCTACTCAATTGACCGAGTTGTGTGACGGTGAGATTTATGACGGCTCGTTAGCGACGCGCTGAGATTATTTACTACTAAACAAACACTCATTTATCTACAAACAAGTCCAGCCAGAGCTTGAGCGGGCACGAGTCTGTCGCCAGACTGTTTAACTAAAAGTACCTATGTAAACTTTGAATAATTTTTCATCTAACTATCCAAAATGGTAGAGAACCACCTTTCAAATAAACGCCAGTCCCTTACATAAGCGTCCAATACCTGCTGCGAAGCAAACACTGCGTGAGTCACCCCGCACAATCCGTTGCCCCACGCGCTGTCGATTTATTATCGAGGGTCAGTGCGATAATCTCTGTCATTACACCTCTCCTTGGAGCTTTCAACCCTACTAGCGTCTGCCGATCGGGATTTTCGCCCACTGAGGACTCTACGTCACCAGGACAAGGTAGATAATTACGTGTCGGCGACGTGGTAACGGCTGACGCGTCCCGTGGGACGGACGCAACTGTGCGCGGCAGGATGCAGCGTGTGTCGCAATCGCTACTTCAAGAAACGCCTGCAAAAAAACAAAGCAAGATTTTCTAGATTAGTTCCAGGTGCATCATCAACGTTCAATAAATTTCCTTAATTGTGAAAAAAAGAGAATCTTGCCATATCCGCAAACTAAAAAGTAATATTTGTTTTAAAAAAAATAGTAATTGTTGTAGAATACTCCCATTTCTTTCAGTAATTTGTCTTTGTGCAACAACAAAGTTATAAAAAGTATATTAATCCATGAATCGTCTCTTGAAGCTTATTCGAAACATCAAGAGTCAATGACTGACGGTATCACAAGCAGCTCTTGTGTTTGTTCCTAATGGCTTATGACGTGCATGAAACAGGGTTCTATATTTTATTATTCCCCAGTAGAAGGGGCGAGGTGCACCCCAGCGTTTTGTTTTCACGTCATAAAAGTGTTGCGTTTACATTGCAGATGGCTCCCGAATGGAACAAAAATAATATTTCATATGTGATTGAACCTGTCGCGAGCCCTTGTTGATTTAACAGATTATGCTGAACGAGTTATTACCCTGCGTGTCAGACGGACAACCTGAGTGCACTCGCCCAAAGAGCTCTATTAAGTACTATGTGATGCTGCAAACATTAGAAAAGAAAAAGGTTTTCTTGCAATTGAAAACCGTTATGTTTTTGAGTCCATCGCCTTAGGAAGTACCTTTACCTGGTCCTGTATTGGAATAAGTTTAGGATTCACATGTGACTCATTTTGAATACCACTTAGGAAATACAAGTTTCTAATTTACGGACGAGGGGCATTTGCAAAATTATTGTGTGGGGCCAGGGTAGTTGTTAACATCCTCCTCTCTGTGTTCATTGTGAGTGAATATAAGATCTGAAGCCCCAGTGATAAAAGTCGGCCTGACGTTAGTGATTCTTGACTACAATAAGTACTAAACAACAAATACTAAAAACAGAATAAAATAAATATTTAAGGGAGGCTCCCATACAACAAACATGTTTTTTTGCTCGATATTAATAACGGCAACAGGTAGACGCTTGAAGTATTCAAATGTTGTTTAGATAATAGTATGGAACCCTTCGTGCGCGAGTCCGACTCACACATAGCCGGTTTTTTTATGTTAATCAATTCGAATAAGTTCTTACATTCTGCGACCAAATTAAGCTTCTGTATTGACATTCAAAAAAGCTTACTCTAGTGTTGCGATGACTAAATAATAATTATGATTTTTCGCAACACAAAAGAAGATGTACAAAGGGTAGAGTGTAGTGCAGATAACAATCGAGTTTCTAAGTGTAACGCATCTTCCCCATCTAGTTAATCTACGCTAGTTTTAACTCCCTACGTTCCCCATCAAAAGAACTCTCCGAAGCGCGCCACACGCCTAGTCGATACCTACATATTGCCGCAGGTTACCAGCAGGAGTACACCGGCCCCCTCGTGAAGCTCCCTCTTCATTTACATTGTACCTTCTTTTATGCCGCGAGCGTGCGTCCCGCAGTCTCCGGTCGCGGCAGCGTGCAGCGTGCAGCCCGCGGCGCGGCGGCGCGGCGGCGGCTGGGGAGCAATATCGCAAATCGAAACTATATTTCATGTGCACCTGACATCCTCTCAGTACAGTTATAGAGCTTTATTGCTCTGCTATTCTTTAATCAAAGTAGCTTAGGTATCAAGTAATAATAGCTGTACATACAGCACGTATCTACAGCGCCGAGGAGACAGTACTTTTATTAGAGTACTCAGTATTTATGATCAGGTAAATACTGAGTAATCTAATAAAAGATGATGTATTTCTGTTGCCGCTATAGCAACAAATACTAAAAACCGATAAAAATAAATATTTTAAGGTGGCTCCCATACAACAAACGTAATTTTTTTGCCGCTTTTTGCTCGATATTAATAACGGCAACAGGTGGACGCTTGAAGTATTCAAATGTTGTATAGATAATGGTACGGAACCCTTCGTGTACGAGTCCGACTCGCACTTGGCCGGTTTTTTTTTTTTTCGTTGGTGGCGCTGGCAAACCGGACGGAGCCGCTTAAGCATGAAAGTTTTTTATATTCCGCAGCAAAAGCTAAGTGAAATAGTAACTGAAGACCATAGAAGATCTCTTTTAGTTCATACCATCCATCCTTGCAATAACGTTGCCTTGTATTGTATGAGTTCAGGAAAGCGCAAGTTTGTGTCGTCCTATTCGCGGATCTCATTTGTGCGCGAGTGGAGGGCCAAAGGAAATACTATAGCTGTAATTAAAAATTAATTTTCCGTGGCTATATAATTATACTGTATTAACTTTACAAAATCAGTAGCGTATTTACGTCCCACTACCAGGCTAAGAGTACGAGGTTAATCTTCATGTTTGGCCGCCGCGACTTGGCGATTTCAACCTCTGGGGTATGTAAACTCTTAGGTTCTTAGATTATTTAAGATGTTTTCGTAGATTAAGTATCGGTTCTTACTATGGGTACTGCCTCTAAGCAAAGAAAATATTTTTCTCACAATGAACGCGAAAGCTGCCATGCAGAAAAATCATTTAATATCATTTATAAGTTGAAGATATTCCTATGTGGCTTGAGTAAAGGCAATTTTGATTCATTGTTAGGCGTTAAGATTTTATTAAGAACTCATGCTATGGATGTTATTAAACTGTTCAAGCTTACTTGATATAAGGTTTTTCTGTGCCGACACAATTTAAAATAAAGCTCTGCTACTTAAAATCTATGAGTTTTCAAGAAATTGAACGCAGGTACAGCAATAATACTTTAGCTAAGCTTGAGTGTATGTCTCGGTCCACGTACCGGCCGCCCCGCTCCCCGCGCCCCCCGCGCCCCCCGCACGCGGCCGAGGCGACTTGGCAGGCGGCCATGCAGCTGCAGGCCGCGCAATCACTCGATGCCTCGTGAATAGCCTCCGGAACGCCTCATCATATGCATAGTAAAGTGTGTACGAAAACGAGTTTAATCAGGCTACAGCCGATGGTATAAACGGTAAAAATGCGTTTGGCAAACCTTGGTTTCTGCCTTCCCGCGTATAGATGTACGTACGTACGTACGATGTAGATGTACGTATGTGCTTCTGAGTCATTCGGGTAGTCAATTAACGAACTACAGGCACTACAGCGTGTCAGTAGTTCCTTCGCCTTGTAGCACAGAAAGTGGCTCGATAAATCATAAAGCGGAATATATACTTTCTACTGTAGGTTACACACTTTGGGCCGGTTTCTGAATTGAGAATTTCACTAAGTAAATACTTAAGTAACGTTCTGTCTCGCTCTTTTCTGAGAAATTCGATGAGTGAGCATTTCAGTTAACCATTTACTCAACGAAATTCTCAATTCAGAAACTGGCCATTTGCCTCAGAGAGAAAGTACGGGATTAATCACCGCAGATGGGCAAGCGCTGAGGTATGTGAGCAACTTAGTTACTCAGCTTTCCTCAAGATATTTTCCGTCATGGTGGCGAAATTAAGTTACCTGGCGAAAATTTCACGAAATTTTAACTCTTTAAAATCAGGCTGTCTCTTCAGATTTCTCAAAAAAATTAGACAAAATTCTCAAGACACAAAGCGGCGGTTAGTCAAAAAAGTAAATTTTGACTTCTCATTCTGCATAGTTAATTTCTAAAAATACGAGAAATACCTTTATCCCCTGTACGACGCTAGTAAGTTGATTAAACAGCGCTGGACCGTTTGTTCTATTTTTGCAATTAAAGTTGGTCTTGCCGCAGGGCTCATCTGAATGTAAGGCTCGATCCAGGTCACCGCGCGATCCACGCAAGAGGTTTTCAGCTGCAGCTGCAGAATATGAAAAAGGAGGAATTAATACGATTGCTGGAACTAAAATTCAAATGTCTTATGAGCCTCTTGAATATCTGGATCCCAAGTTGCCAGGGCAAGAATTTTAAATGGCATTTTTATTAACATCCTGATCGATGGCCGGCCCGCGGGCGGGGCGATCAGCGGAAAATTAAAATAGGTCTAATATTGTCTTGTTTTTTTGTTCGTTTTCCTTTGATCGCGCTAATTAACTTTAAATTAATTAATTTGCGACGCAGTCCATATTGAAAATATCTACGGGTCTTCATAACCATCGACTTACATCTCATTTCTTATTAGTTATTGAGATGCCATCTAGGCATCTATTTATTCAGAATAATTCTTAAGACTGTAGTCAAGTATTTATATTTTTAACTAGCTGTACCCGCGACTACGTCCGCGTTGGATTAGAATATGAAGCGCCTTTACCCTTAAGGCTGGGTTTTCCGAGCGCACGGATTTGTATGGGACTAATTGCGCTGCTCGAGCGAATAGTTGGAGGAAAAGTAGGCATTTTTGACAATACAGAAACACAGATCCTATTAATAGAATTTTTATAGGATCTGTATTTCTGAAACGTGAGACAAACATACATAACATGTAACATAAGACTTCGTGGAGCACAGTACCCCCTCGCATGAAACCGAAAATGTCTGCTTCGGCGAACATGTTTTACTCCACCGAAATCCTTCTGTTTTGACTTATACTTACGATAAGTTAATCCAAGACAAGGAAAGTCGTGTCGAGCGGCGACGGCCGGCGCGTGCTCGCTCAACTCGACTTCATCTCGACCATTCGTCCCGAAAACAGAATTACATTACGGGAACCTTTCATTAATTGGCAGAGAGCTGAACAAAGACTCGCGGGACGCCGGCGGGGGTTGGGCGCGGGGCGGGGAAGGCTGGGCGTACACTTCGCCTCAAAAGTGCAAGAGTTAATTAAGTCCGGCGCGGAGCTCCGAATAAATTAGCGACGGGACGCGAACGTAGCGCATTTGCATTTCACTGGACACTGCACTTTTGTCGGCGAGAGTACACGCGGCCGGCCCGCCCCACGTTACGCTTTTTAATTAAAAAGTTTCATTAGAGACGTCACCCGTGGGCACAGCACACGTGTCCGCCAACATTACCGCCTACATCTGTAGCTACGGTCAAGCCACTCACCTTAGCATCGTTTGACCAATTATATTGTTCAAAACCGCCTTGAGCATTTTTTCGATAGCGAAACAGAAGCATATAAAAAATGCTTCAAAACCACGTCCTGCGCAACATTTTTTTGTGAAAATGCAAATAAATTGCAAATTAATACCAGTACAATACCTTGCAATTTATTTAGTAATATTGATTTAGTCTTATATAAATCTCTGTCTATATATAAGACTCGGTATTGATTTATCTGCGTTACGAAGATTCGTTAACAATTAACAGAGAAACATTTAGAAACAAATACATTTAACTTTCTTACTACCTTGTTGCTTTTTACAACTTTTGTAATTTTCAATAAATTGTTAAAGAATCTTTCTGAAATGTATAACGTACAAAATAGATCAGATCTAATAATAACAATAATTTGAGATTATTTAGAAAAAGAAAATTGTAGGTTTTCTAGCTATCGTACATCTATCGACTAGAACCGGGATTTTTTTTTAATGTATGGTTTTAATAATTTATGACTCGAATTTTTGGACAGAAAGAAGAGTAGAGACACATGTCTGCTCCCAGACGTAAAGCTGCTATTCAAATATCGTATACTAGCTGACCCGTCGAACGTTGTTTTGCCATATTAAAAAAAATGTTAAACATCAGTGAAGCCGTATGAGATTTCCTATTGATGGTACTTACCTGCGCATAACAATGTGAAGTAATAACAAAAGTCGGGAGTAAGCATCGCTCTGTGGGACACAGAACACGTAATAACTAAGCATCGCTCTGTGGGACACAGAACACGTAATAACTAAAATATTCTCCGAAAGAATTTTCATATTTCCAAATAAGTTTCTTGAAATATCAATCCCCGATAATATAACATATTACATTCTTCCGATACACAACATATATATGTAGTAAGAGCAATATTATCTTTTAGCCTTCTTCTTTCCTCCGTTCATTTTGTGTCGCGGTATTTTTCCAGCAAACTTAAGCCTGATAATAAAAATGTTTTGATGTAATATGAGAGAGGTGTTTAAAGAGAGGTGTTTTAAAACTAAGTAGTGACACCTTAGTAATTGATTAAGGAATTTATTTCATTAATGACTAAGGCCACGCTAGGGCCAAGAAAAAGGGTAGGAATTATTGTCAAAAACGACCAATTTTATTACAAATTGTACTAGTTCTGAGTGTACTAATATTTTTGTGTGTTTTTGGACTTAGGTTCTTAAATGGCTATTATCTTGTAAAAATAATAAATAAAAGCTGGTAGTAAGTGTACGTATGTAGTACCGAGCTACAATAACTGTATTGATGCATAATTTCTCACTTCTACAATTCTAAATACAAGCGAAGCAGGCGTGAATTGACATTTCAAAAATGTTCATGTAACAATGTATACAAAAACATGTATACGTCGACAACCTATTAGAAAAATACTATTCGAATTAACGTGCTGGAAAAGTTTGCAGCAGCACAGAGTTATTGAAGCGGCAGGAATGGTGTGTGTGGAGCGGCGTGGAGCAGCGCAGAGCGGCGGCCACACATCAGGCTCGTTACCGCAGCGCGGCTGATTTCATTTTATGTCCAATAAAGCGCTGCAGGCCTCGCGGGGTGGCGCGGTGGCGCGGGGGCGCGGGGGCGCGAAGGTACGGGGGGAGGGAGCGAGCCACTCGCCCCGGCTAATCTCATTTGGACGGAGTTCCTTCGAAGCGATTTTGTTAAGAGAAACTGCTTTTATTGCTGGAAACCCTCTGAAATAGAAATAAAAATGCCAAAACTATGTATTACGAGATAACACTTTTATCTAGCCTTTTCACACCACACCGTTAGCCAGTGCAGACTAAAGTTTTTCAAGACTCTATTTTACGCTTAACACTTACCATCTCACTTAACACAACGTGTGTCTGGGAAGCTTTAATGCGCCCTCTAGAAATACCAGTTTCGAGGAAATTGGTTTACTGTGTATCTTGTGAGTATAACTGAGTGAAAAATGCCGTTGGTTTGCTGTCTGAATACACCTACTGATCCTGCGTCGTAAAAATATCATACTGCAACGTCTATGGTGCAGCAACGCTACGCTGTAGCCCGCTACGCCGTAGCCCGCTACGCCGTAGCCCGCTACGCCGCGCGTTACGAAAAAAAAATATCTTTTTACTTTTCCCAAAAGTGCTGTTGTATAATATTCTGTTTAGTACACTTCCGGTTTTGTAATAACTTTCGTCGCTCTTTACGTTGATTTACTGCACTGACGGCTGTAATCATACTTTGTGAACAAACGGAGCGGTCATTCACGCGTCCACTTCTAACTCCTCTTAATTATTGTGCTAATGCTATCGTCATGTCCAATTTTCCTAAGAGTAGGTATCAGCAATTATTCTATATCGTGTAACCACATTTGAAGAGCCACGAGCAGCAATCCTGTCGCCGTAGGTAGTGTTCATGTACAAAAATAACCTTCACCGGGTGTAGTCCAAACACACATACGTGGAGCTATTATATCAATATATCCACACAAAAGTGGTGCTCTGCATAGTCTATATTTACAAATGTAACTGGAATTGCTGGACAAAGTTTGTGTTTCTAAAGTTCTCATCGGCCGCAAAGTGGATTAATAAAGTTAATTTGAGCACAGCGACGTCGTTGCGGGTACACCGCTTTGAAAAGTATCCATAATCCGTTAATAGATATTTAATTAAGAAAATAAAATAAAAAACAGCAAAATACACTCGAGATCAAAACACAAAATCCCTCTCCGACTCAGTAAGTGAGTAACTAATGAGCGCGCGCAAACACTTGAGCCATTACCTGAATGGGTGCACCTGCACGGAGCTCGCCGGAGGGTCGCGACTCGGGAGGACGCCGCTCATCGCTCAAGGGCCGAATATTGATGAGCAAGCCGCTGGGGCGGCATTGTTTCGGGATTCCCCGACAGGTGAAAATTTTGTATGTGAATTCTAGCGGTGAGCCGCCGGTCGCCGGCAGGGCAACAAGTGTGCAAAGGTCGCTAGGGGACACGCTTCTGCCCAGTGAATTACACAATTTACACAATATTACAACCCTTAGTAAGCTATTCTTAGGAGAGCATAATATAATGCTCTTTGAGTATGCTTATTTAGTCCCTTTTGAAATTTTCTTTCTGAGATAATGTTAGAGGTGCAAAGTAAATCTGCCTACTTCATCTACAAACATATTCCAGGTACGATACATCTGAGTGATTATTACACTAAACGTGTTTAGATAGACTTTTCCACTAGACGCTGCTTCGGCAAGCATTCATGTAAAAGGCGTAATACATAGATACGAAACCCCCCAGCTTCAGAAACTTCACAAGAGCATGCAGGTATTAACCATTCTGCACTTATTTTGGTCCTGCTACATAAGTTTCAATGAGTTCAGCCTGAGCTTGCTGAGCGCGCTGCATCGCGGAATGAATAGCCGGATTACACACGTCAACACAGCTTGCTGAGAACAATCGCCCCTTGCGTACATTTATCTTAAAGTAAAAATGAAATAAATAAAAACTAATACCCACCGCTTACTTTCTCAGATTTACCGTCATCTATCTAATGAAATATTACGTGTTATTTGCTTAAAATATTTAGATCTATCTATAATATTTAGAAGAAGAAGAAGAAGAAAGACATTTATTATACCAACAAGATACATCACAGAAACAAAATAAGCAGATAAGTAACATAATATGCACAACAACAGAAAGAAAACTAAATACACAACAGAGAAAACGAATAAATAAAACAGGACCATAGATGTAGCCTGTGGTGTATTTAAGTGTAAGGCATCCACTGAAAATCAGCGCCGTGGCGCAACCAATCCAACCATGGCATGAGGCTGAGTGGAGACCTTTTTGGTGCACAATACGTAGGACTGTAATAATTTTAAGTTTAATTTATTCTATTGTATTTTTATATGCCAAATAAAGATTATTGTATTCTACTCTATTCTATCTAATTTATGTTTAATGAGAGGAACACTTTCAAAGACAACTAAACGGGTTAATTAATTCGGAGTGCTGTAATGTTCTGTTTTGTTTCGTTTCACTTTTCGGGCGGCTCGCTTCCTATTCCTATTCCTATTAAGTCTGCTGTTATTTCAGGCTAAATTTGAAAGGTCGACGGTCAGTTATCGATACAAGCAGGGTAAATGCGATGAGAGACCATTTGCCAAAGACCAAGGCGATTGACAGCCTATAACACTAGCAAGTTGCAGCGGCAGTAGGCTGGTCCTATTTGTTGAAGATCCGATAACAGATGGAGTAAAAAGGTATTCGAGTGGAGACCACTAACTGACCAATTCTGACGCAGAGTACTGTTAGAGGCTGGCTAAGGACAGCCGAGGACAGAAAGAAGCCTTGGGAGGCTTAGCAGCAGTAGACGAATAGTAGTAGTGTTATGAAAGTTGAAATACGTTGTGTGCGCGGGCGAGTACTCTTTGTCTGTCTCGAGGCAGAGCGGTCGCATCAATATTCATACGTCTCGATGTATGAGCCGTTCCTGTCGGTATAGATTGCCGCAATACTGCGTGCGTCTCACATCGCTGTTTTACTTGGATTAAACTTACCGCAAACCTTGCAAACCATTTGTAAGACAAAGGATTGGTCGGTAAAGTGGCCTTTTGAGAGATACTTCGATCACTAGCACGTACAAATGTCGTAGACTGCATTTCCCTCTAAGGCTGCTGTTAGCATATTGAAAAGCTATTCTGGAAATTCTGATGTCACTGTACATAGGAGCTAATGTAATTAATTTTTTACACATAAAAAGTAATCAGTTAGGCGCAGGTAAGTTTCTACTTAAAAGTTGTTTGTATTTTACGTATAGTAAATTACTATTGTTTTCAGAAGAAAGATTGCATCTAATTTGCAAAAATGTAACTTAACAAAGATATATATATCAATCAGGCATCCATTAAAATGTAAATTCTGTTACTTTTTTTGTATTAACATGGTAGTCAGTAATCTGATTTGTTGGTGTGAAAGCAAAGATGCCTATGCCCAGCACTGGGCTCTGCTTATGGGCTGATTAGAGAGAGTCCTACTAAGTGTGTGAACGCACCATTAATAGAATTAATTCATAAATAGAAACTAAACGAGAGAAAAAAGCAGGAAAATCCGGAGTGCCTGCTTCCAATTATTCTGAAAAAAAAAAGGAAAAGAAGACGAAAAAGTGATCCCAGAAGGGTCCACGTTTTCCTTCTGTGGTGCAGTACTCTAAAAATGAAAACTTTTACGGTAATTTTGTTAATTTTTAAGACATTAAAGACATGCCATAGTATTTTATTCTATATCAGTTTTATTTTATTTCTTTTGTCAGCAGCTGGGATAAAAAACTAAGTTGTTCACTCCTTAAATAGCTTTGAAATAAAGAGTAATATAAAATCATTTGTATTTATACTCCAAGGTGACTTCTAATTCGTCCGTGATTCAGAAACAGACGGTGCAATATTGAAAGCAAGGACGCGTAAAAAAATTGTTATGTTACCCAAAGTTACTTCACCTAAACAAACAATGTCAGGACGCAAAGTAATAAAAACAAGAAATAAAACTACGTGTTGAGCGTTTTATGGTCAGCGCCGGCCAATTTAATTGTTCTTTATCTGTTTACGCATAATTGAACGACAGAAACTTAAGTATTTAACATAATAGAAAACATTTTTCCACGGTGCCGTACTTACTATCACTTTTAATTTGGATTCACAGTTTCGGACCAAGGCCTCAAGGGTCGGAAATCACGAATATGTTATTCAATTACTGTTAATTTATTAATAATAATGAAAATAACATACCCTCAAAAAGTTTGGTAACGATTTCAAACTCGCGCTGTAGAGTACCGCTGTATTACAAACAAAGATAGTTTTGAACTGCTTTTGATTTTCGAACTAAAACCTTCGTAAGTACTATACATTATTACCTTAATTTAACTTAGTTTTGATGTATTGAAATGTCGTTGGTCGTTTGCTTTTCCTCTTCATTGACGGTTGCTGTTCGGTTGCTGGCTGCAGCATTCATGTTTTCTTTTTTTCGTAAGAAAATTAACCCACGATAATTAACTAATTCAAGGTTGTCTCGGCATGCATAGGATCTTTTTAAGTAGGTACCAAATAATGTATCATAGCGGAGGGTTTTCGCTGCGTTTTTCTTCATTACAAAATCGTTAAATCATTACATTGCATTAAATATCTGTCAATATCAACAGATAAAGTAAATTACATATTTAAGATGAAATATTTTTTTTATTATTGATAGGTATTTTGAATCGATGCGTCTACCCAAAAATTTGGTCAAAAAGTAAATATCAAAATATGCGATCTTCTGTGCGTAAACTAGACCGTAGCAGCTAATTTTATTTCTGTGTACAATACAATATTCTGTCTGTCTATCTAGAACCAAGTAGAAAAACCTTTTGACCAATATTCCCTTTACGGACTCTATCCTTTTTATTTTGTTTGTGAAGTATTCTCTTTTAGTTTCCTCTTCTTTTGTTTATTTAGAGACGTCTCTCTCCGGGCGCACGTACTGTCCGCGACCGCGGTACACTCATTACGAGATTTGGAGCTCGTGCCTTCTGCTTACTTTTGCCAAGTGTACCGAGCGTGTGATATCTTCTGTGTTGTTCAGCAACAAACTATTTCTGAATCAAAGTTCGTTTCTGGTCCGTGTTATTTCACCCAAATTACTCAAATATGAGATAACATTATTAACATACGTGAGAAGCAATATATTAGCAAAGCTTTTTTATTGGCACTGAATAAAACGTACTAGAATATTCACGCATAGGACGGACAGCAAAATGTCGAATGTTGTACGTCGTAACCACTTCATGGACAGTTTGTCACATGTCGCGTGTCACAGGCCGTTGTCGTGAGGTCGCAGCGACCTCGGCTGAATATCTCACCAACGACACTGCAATGTCATTCCACTGGACGGAGCTCATAAAACGCTCGAGTCAAACCTTTTATGATGCCGTAGGTCTATCTAACGGTAGGCACACGACGGGTCGGGGTTCGTCCGGCGACCTTTGAGTTGAAAGTCGTCGTAGACTCTGTAGGCAAGATGCTACCTAAAGTTTATTTCGGTTGTCGTATCGAGGTCTTCAGACTCGGTGGAGCGATGATCTTCGCAGGGCGGCTGGCAAGAGCTAGATGAGAAAAGCCGAGGACCGTGCTCAGTGGCGTGCAATAGGAGAAGCCTATGTCCAGCAGTGGACAATCATAGGCTGATGATGATGATGATCGAGGTGAAACGACCACATGTATACAAATACAAAATATTTTATTTCGTTACGCGACTTATGGTCATAATCATGCATCATATTATTATTATTCGTGGATGATACGTACATTACCATTGGGTGTCCAGTCTAGTTTTTAGATCGCTATGTCTTGCTACTATGTATTGCTGTCAATCAATCAAGCAGCCCGCTACGTTTGCTAGTTCGTGGTCTCCACTCGAGAACTTTTGCAGCCTATCAACCATCGGCTCCTCGGCATATGTGACCAGCCCACTGCCACTTCAGCTTGCTAATCTTATTGGCCATGTTCTTTGGTAAATTGTCTAATTTCTTATGTGATCCATCAAAAAGACTCCAAGAATATCCTGTTCCACAGCACGCGCAAGCGAGAGCGAGTGAGTGACTTTGAAACGATGGACTAGTCCTGCCGTCAGTGTCCACATTTCAGCTCCGTAGGTCAGAACTGGCAAAGCGCACTGATTGTCTTAAGGCTCAGAGAAATAACCGAGGAAAAAACCGGACGCAGTTTTCCAAACGCAGCCCAACCTAGTTGGATCCCGGCCTCCTTGTCGAAGTAGCCTCTGCTCAGGTGGAGAGTCTGCCCTAAGTAAATACATTCCCGAACAGCTTCGAGGGCTACCTCGCCGACAAAGACCGACTGCGGCATGATTCTATCACTGAGCATGACCTTAGTCTAGTCCAGGTTCATGCTGAGGCCCACGCGTCGGGAGGCTGTGTTAAGGGGAGTTTGTGCATCTATTCTTCCATTATTACTGTATCGTGGGCAAAATGCGGGTGCGAGATGCGACTGTTTTCAAAACATATTCCAAGGCATTGGTAAATAGTTTTGGAGATATAACATCTCTTTGTCTCACACTTCGTTGCAGTTGGATAGGTTTCATTTGCTGGTTCTGGACTTGGACGGTCATTTTTGCGGCATTATACAGGCATCTCGTTACCACGTCGCTGCAGCGGTTCCAAAATAGCCCAGGTGTCGACAGACTCGAATGCTTTTTCATAGTCCACAAATACTCGGCCTTCTGTGTTATCTGCCACACTTTATTATTATTTTTTCCTTCACTTTCTTTCAATGATATTGGTAATGGAGACCGCCGCTGGTTGCCGGCGGACATTCGTCTCCGCGCGACTCAGATCGATGCGCGGGATGTGGGTCACTCACTCCGCGACCATTGCAATCACTGAATGCACACCGACTGCAGCTTTACTATTCCACTGTAACTTCATAATTCCTCAATTAACCGATTACTGTTTCGATAGAGAAGTTCCAAAACATTCAGGTGAAGTCTAATAGTTTAATGGTGTGACGGGAAACTTAAACACAGTTTTTATTTTCCGGAAAACTGACAAAGCTGGCTTTCCTCGCGTAGCATCAAAATTATTCTTGTTCAATTACTGAATAATTTTTGTTCAAATATAAAAAAAGGAAAAGTACTGTCACTGCTTTCCTATCGTGATAAATTAAAATTAAACTATGTCCGCGTTGGTCTGAAATCCAAAATTTTCAATTTCCCTCGCGAGCATGATCTACAGTCCAGCCAATAATAGGTAAGTAATTGTGTCTGCAGTCCCCAGTACTAGAAGAAGAAGTATATAGTGTAAATATAACCGGTGCTTCTCTATCATGAATAATAAACAATTGTTATCTATCTTTTATTATTTTTATTTCTGTGATATATCATAGTTTCATAGTAAAGCAGTTTATTGAAGAAACATTGCCTATTACTTACAAGTTCATATGAAAGTTTTTCCAACGTGTGGGCTTCCTGGCAGCGAGAGCCGCGGAAGACGCTCTCTCGGTATCAGACTTTAAATTGGAGCACCCCGCGCCGCAGTGCGGCGGGCGCGCGGGGCGGGGTAGGGGGCGGCGGGGGGGGCGATTAGCGGCCCGGAACGACACACATGCCGGACACTGCTTGTACTTGACACAAGGACTACGCGCGGATGTTGAGAAAACACACTTGATTATTATCATTCAATGCAGATTTACTATGGTGGAGACATGATCTTGATCAACATCCTGAATGCTCGGAAGCGGCCCAGGACAGATAACTCTAGACTGAAGTGGGGGAGGCATTTGCCCAGCAATGGAAAACAATGGCTACATGAAAAAAAACGGCCAAGTGCGCGTCGGACTCGCGCATCGAGGGTTCCGTACTCAGGTTTGGGCGTTTTTATTATTTGTCGTTAGAAAATAATAAGTCCCACAGTCACGCCAAGTTCGATGTGATGCCTGTATGTATGACCGTTTTTACGATAGAGCATAAACAAAAAAAAAGGGAAAAGGGCTAGTCGGACTCGCCCACTGGGGGGTCCGTACAACTTTGTAGGTACTTACATATTATAAATAGTTCAGGAATCAAGTCTCACAGGTTTTTTCGAGCTTTTCCCGAACTTCAAAGACTATTTTTTTATGATTTAATTACAGATGTATACAGATGTTTACCTTTACTTATAGAATAAGACGATATTACTTACTAAATTTCATAGTTCTAGATCAATGGAATGTAGGTAACTGAAAATGTTGATTCCCTATACGTTTTTTGCGGCTTGAACGACCGAGTCTTTGTTTTTTACGGCAACTTAGAAGTTAGATTTTTTCACAGCTTAAAGGGACTTGAGTATATGGTTTTAATTTCAAGCGTTCTCGAGATGAAGGCCTGGTCCTGACAGGCAGACCGACGGATGGACGGACGGACGGACGGACGGACACAAAGTGGTCCTATAAGAGTTCAGAGTTCAGTTTTTCCCTTTTGAGCTACGGAATCAGTCATTTCCTAAACATAACATTTTATGAATTTATTTTTTTATCTGATGGTTCACAAAACTGAGCGTTACATAAGCGATATACATAAAATGTACAATAGTGTAGGTACAATGAACGCTTTACTGGATAATATGACTCGATAGTAGAAAGTTAAAGAATATTTTTCACAAAATGACAATTTAAATTAGTGTCATTATTCTGTATTTCTACTCTACTTTCTCTCAAACTAGAACCCGTCTGCCCGTCTGTATTATGACGTGTCCGGTATTTTTTCCCTTAGCACGGACAGATAATAACAGAGATTTATGTTAACGACTAGTCCTAATTCCAATGGCAGCGAGTCAAAAACAGTGATTTTCTCGTTTTACTTTCCGGAATCGCTGCTCGGTGATAACTCAGATGTGACAGAAGCTCACCAACAAACAAACAACGAGCCTACTCCATCTAAAAAATCATGTCCCAGGCACTGCAGCGTCCGAGTGGTCTCTTCACCCATCTAGTGAAGGTACCACTGGTCGCTGTATAAATATCATCTCATTACGTAGATGCTAAGGCCAAAGTGTTTTTCACCAACAATCACATTCATCACAATCTCTGTCATATTATTCAGAATCGCTCTTAGGCTGGCTGGAAGAAATTTCTTTTGAAATAAGTCCGCCTTTGTACATCTACGTTTACTTGTTTTTAAGTTTTAATTTTTTTTTATTTTGTATAATAAAACTTAACAAACAAACACATACCCAAATACATTTGTAACGGCAACATCTGTTTAATAAGTTTTTAACTGACAGTCAAGCGTTCGCGGTTTTTGATACGAGATCGATTTTATCAAATGTTTGTAGTGTAAAGACGGATGTTTAGGGTAATAAACCTATACGTTTCAACGGAGCGTCTTGGGATTATCGTGAGTTTCTGCTTTAGCTGGGTATCTTGTGACGCATACTAGGCATGTATCCCGATTAAAATGTCTCACAAAAGTTACATAAGTTTTACCATGTTTACTGTTGTAGCGTAACGTTCCGTTTTATTAAGTCCCTACTAGTGTGAAAATGTGATTAATAGTTTGCCCTTCTTTTGTGCAGCCACTAGCCACGGAACAAGCATTCAACCTGAGTTAGCTTATTGACCGAAGAATGGCATAGGATTAAACGAATCCAATGTGAACGAAGTCGAAGCAACTAGGACTTTAATATGTCGATAAAATTACATTGGTATTAAATTCGTTGCACCAGATCTTCTGTAGCCAGCTATATAAGCCATTAGGCCAGGGGTAGATAACAATACATTACACTAAGAAAATGAGCTAAGATGTCCCTCGACCCTGCCCCCGCCCGCCCTGCGCCCGCTCCTAATTAAACGGGCATATACGGAGCGAATGGAGTTTTTCGCCTCCGTCGTGGAAATGAAACGGCTAATAAAGCACCCGCTAACAAACTACCTACACTCAGGGTAATGAAAACTAATGTCGCATTGTAGGTTTGTGTTTACAGAGAGGTGAAGTGACGCCGGCACACCCGCATCTAAGTCTTTTTTAGTTACGTACATTACTTTTGCACTTCGTGAAGGAAAACGACGCGAGGATACCCGCCGCTTCGCACCATTGACCCGGTTATGCCGTTGATTAAATCTACTAAGCTGGACTGTAGATGCTGGGCAATGTTACTTACTATATCAAATCTACTAAGCTGGACTGTAGATAGTGGGCTATCTTACTCTATCAAATCTACTAAGCTGGACTGTAGATGCTGGGAAATCTTACTCAATCAAATCTACTAAGCTGGGCTGTAGATGCTGGGCAATGTTACTTACTCTATCAAATCTACTAAGCTGGACTGTAGATAGTGGGCTATCTTACTCTATCAAATCTATTAAGCTGGACTGTAGATGCTGGGAAATCTTACTCAATCAAATCTACTAAGGTTCTACAACAAAATTCCTCAAGATATATTAGAGTTACCTCCAACGCGATTTAAAAAATTTGTTAAGCACATTCTGTGCAAAAAGGCTTACTATAACATCAAGGATTATTTAGAAGACAAAGATGTTTGGCATTAAACAGTAGATTAATATTATTTAAAGGACGATTGTGACTAGTGTTCAACACATTCATGACTAATATTTTAAGTTGAAAACTCTGTTAATTAAGTTAAAACGTGTTTTGAAAAGAATAAATGTGGAGTTTCTTTGTTAGTTTCTTCTCCACATAATCCATTAATTGTGAAACTAACAACTTTGACGTTCATTAAGTAAACATTCTGTTTTTACAATGAATAAAAATATTTGTATTGAATTGAATTGAATAAGCTGGACTGTAGATGCTGGGAAATCTTACTCAATCAAATGTACTAAGCTGGACTGTAGATGCTGGGCAAACTTACTTTATCAAATCTACTAAGCTGGACTGTAGATGCTGGGCAATATTACTCTATTAAATTTACTAAGCTGGAAAGTAGATGTTGGGCAATCTTACTTTATCAAATCTACTAAGCTGGACTGTAGATGCTGGGAAATCTTACTTTATCATCAAATCTACTAAGCTGGACTGTAGATGCTGAGAAATCTTACTCTATCAAATCTACTAAGCTGCACTGTAGATGCTGAGAAATCTTACTCTATCAAATCTACTAAGCTGGACTGTAGATGCTGGGAAAACTTACTTTATCAAATCGCCTAAGCTGGACTGTAGATGCTGGGCAATATTACTCTATAAAATAATTCATTCCAGGTACTAAAGTGTCTGAACTTCACGTACCTTGTGTAAGTGAAAGTTTCCACGAAACGCTGTGGAGCATAGATATTACAAGTCGTAACTTTTTTTTCACGCTATTTGCAAAAAACTATCAAGCAATATCAAACTCAACTTTATATTTAGCAGTGTTTTTATTGTCACATAAGATTTCTAATTGTGTATTAAATAGTGTTCCACCCATCACTAAGACGACGTGTCAGTAGTGAGTCACCCGCACAAAAACAAGCCTCGACCACCGACTCACTCACTCACTCGCTCGTATTCGGTAATTTATACATTCGCTTCCACGACACGATTCACTTTAAATAATTTGATTCCATTTATTAGACGCAGGATAAATTATCGTCTTTGGTTTATTCATTTGAATAATCTTATTGAATAAGCAAGCGCTAGGGCTAGATGCAGACTTGAGTGAGGTCTGCCGACACGGCCATCAATTCTTAGTTTAACTACGTCTCCTTGTCGGTGCTGCGTCTGGTGACCTCCAGCCTCGCACTCTTAGTTCAAGCAGCAGAATACTGTTAGTTTGGTCGTCATTTTAGAATGTTAGTTTCGTTCTTGATAGAACGTTTAACACGAAATTCATTGTTGATCTGTGCGCTGTTTCTTGCTTCTTTAAGTCGTGTTCAGTGATACCGTAGCACCAACATGTACGGACAGTGTGTTTATGTTTTCAGCCATGTCAATGATTCGCTAACCCCCAGTTTCTTGTACTCTAACAATCTACAAGCAAGTCTAATATTAACAGCTCTCTGTTACCTGAAGTGCATAAAGAAAAAACAACCGATAATTGTTAATAATAAATTAACAGTCAACTAAGTAATTAAATATATTCTTTTTATTGCACTAACCTGTGCTGAGGTTATAGCTTTTTAAGTAATTGATGTGTTTTTTTCGTTAAGAAACGTCAAGTTTAATTCATTATAAAACTATTCAACTCTAGAAACTTATTTCTTTATTTAATAGACAGATGTATGTTAAGAACTTGCCAAGTTTAATCTGTTAGTTTGTACGTTATTATGTTATTAGGCGAGATGTTAGTCCGTTTTTCACATTTTATAATGTAAAAAACGGACATGTTTTTATGGGATACTGGTCGTAGGGATCTCATGCTAGCGCAATAAAATCAAGCTACAGCTTGCCTTAGACTAGTTGGAATGCTTTCTTTGAGTGAGTTATGAAAAAAACATGTTTTAACAATAAACATAAACATAAACATAAACATAAACATAAACATAAACATAAACATAAACATAAACATAAACATAAACATAAACATAAACATAAACATAAACATAAACATAAACATAAACAAACATAAACATAAACATAAACATAAACATAAACATAAACATAAACATAAACATAAACATAAACATAAACATAAACATAAACATAAACATAAACATAAACATAAACATAAACATAAACATAAACATAAACATAAACATAAACATAAACATAAACATAAACATAAACATAAACATAAACATAAACATAAACATAAACATAAACATAAACATAAACATAAACATAAACATAAACATAAACATAAACATAAACATAAACATGCTTCTGGCCCCACACTAGGATACCCTGTGTCGTGGGAACCAGAAACAACGACATCACAAACATGTAAACATCCAAGACCTGGGGTTTTTATTGTCCCCAGCCGGGATTCGAACCCGGGACCTCTCGCATGGTATGCAGATGCACTACCGCTGCGCCACGAGGTCGTATAGACATGTATCGTTTGTACGCTCGAGGGTGGCGACACACTGACAGACAGACAGACATCCCGGTACGCAGCTGGTCCAAATTATACCTGTTCGACACCGTCGTCACGTCGTAGATCAGTGTCAATGTGTTCATGCGCGTGTTGGCGCGTGCTCCCCTTGCGCTCTCGGGGGAGACGTGTCATGGCGCAAAACCCCGCGAGGGCGCGGGATGAAGGCGCGCCCTATCAAACGAATCGTTAAAACTATTTACAGCTCTAATTTGAGTGAGACGCCGCAGTAAATAAGGTTTTACAACTTTGAGGAAGCGTCAAAATAGAACTCTGTACATTTGACAGACCCATCGCAAAAAACTCTATTACCTTAATTATTTACACATATTTACACAGCGTACAGAGGCCTTTTTAAGTAAACACCATCATCATCACCATCAGCCATTTCCACGCCCACTGCAGGACACAGGCCTCCTTCGTGGTTTTCATAACCATGAAGGGTTTTGCCATAACCGCCACGCTTGGCAGGCGGGTTGGCGATCGCAGTATGCGGTTGGAATCTCAGGGAGACGTTTCTGCCCGTCTCAAATCTAAAAACCGATTCTTCAGTAACGATTATTAAACAAAATCCAATAAGCAAAAGGTAATAACTGTCCGTCAGAATCGCAAATTATGAAAAATTACAATGATCTTAATCTAGAAGAGTTTCGTTAAATGGCTGGTCCCCACCCAACACACTGTTATTATAATACTAATGACCAGGCATGTGAATACATCCCCATAGCAACAATACAATACTATCGTAAAATGTCCTCAGCTCTCCCTCGGCCTTATTCAACAAGAAAATAAATGAATAAGTCACCTGCCCGCGTGTGGCGCGATTGTATTCACAATCACCACTCGCGGGACAGAGAAGTGCGAAATTAAGCAAGCGACATGTCCCCTCCACCGCCGCCCTCGCCCCCGCGGGGATTTCCCTCGGGACTCGGGACAGACACTGATCCCATGAGATCAAGCCACGAGAATGTTTCTTCAAAATACTAACGGATAACTAAGTATCAATTGCAAGGACGCGTCGATTTCATTTCATATGCGCTTCAGTTTAAGGCGTCAATGGGGAACTTGCATCTAACTTAGATTGGAGTGACATTGCTTTTCTACCAAAGAAATCATATAAAATTTTAGGATCGTTTTAAAAATTAAAAATTAAATCTGTATTTTCGAGGGCACGAAAAATGCGAAAAATAAAGACAAAACAACAAGCAGACCTTATTAGATTTAGTTGTTTCGTTGAATTCTGAACGTTTTCTTCTTTTAACTATATACGTGCACAAAAACAATGAAGATTAAAAAAAATACATGAAAAGTATAGGTCTCTCCGATTATATTAAAACATTTCAATTCAATTCAATTCAAATATTTTTATTCATTGTAAAAACAGAATGTTTACTTAATGAACGTCAAAGTTGTTAGTTTCACAATTAATGGATTATGTGGAGAAGAAGCTAACAAAGAAACTCCACATTTATTCTTTTCAAAACACGTTTTAACTTAATTAACAGAGTTTTCAACTTAAAATATTAGTCATGAATGTGTTGAACACTAGTCACAATCGTCCTTTAAATAATATTAATCTACTGTTTAATGCCAAACATCTTTGTCTTCTAAATAATCTTTGATGTTATAGTAAGCCTTTTTGCACAGAATGTGCTTAACACATTTTTTAAATCGCGTTGGAGGTAACTCTAATATATCTTGAGGAATTTTGTTGTAGAACCTTATACAGTGCCCCATAAAGGATGTGTTAACTTTTGCAAGTCTAAATAGTGGAAATGACAATTTATGTTTATTTCTAGTATTAAAATTATGGTGGCCACCAACATTTTCGAAGTCTTTGATATTTTTTCTAACGTACATAATATTTTCATAAATGTATTGACATGCAACTGTTAAGATGTTGGTTTCTTTGAAGAAATCTCTTAGCGAATCCCTACTACCTAACTTGTAAATAAATCGGATGGCTCTCTTCTGTAAGATGAAGATCGTCTCAATGTCTGCTACCCGACCCCACAGTAGTATGCCGTAGGACATAATACTATGGAAGTAACTAAAATAAACAAGCCTAGCAGTTGCAACGTCAGTGAGCTCTCTAATTCTTTTGACTGCATATGCTGCAGAACTAAGCCTGTGTGCTAGTTTTACAATATGAGGACCCCATTGCAATTTTGAATCGATTGTGATGCCTAGAAAAACGGTATCTTCTACAAATTCTAGTTTTTCTTTTCCGAGTACAATGTTGTTTTCAACTAATCTTACGTTTGGTAAGGTAAACTTTATACATTTTGTCTTTTTGGAATTTAGAAGCAGATTATTTGCCGTGAACCAATCCAACACACGCGAGAGAGCAGCATTTCTTAGTACAATTTCTCCAAAATATACATGTGACCCGAACTTTAATCTGTTGTTGTATTGTAATTCACTCACAGAACTGCCTATATTACGCACATCAAATCCTGAACGATTCTATATAAATTGCTGTCGCAAACGTCAAGATTCTGACAGGATTTGGTGCGCAAAACTAGGACCCTGAGGCCCTGTACGTTTGCCAGTGTCATTAATAGTGACCATTTTCATTTCATTTCTTTGTTTTCTACTATGTCACTTAAAGAAAAGCCTCAGCACTCGTAGCGTTTAATCACCATCCGATATTCACCGTAACGAGATTCATATTGTTTCGTTTGAAATCTCAACTTTGTCAAACAAAAGATATCAAATCACAAAGCGAGCCGACTCAATAAAATTGATTTAGTGTAGTTTGTTTCTCCGTCGCAATAAAAAGTGGCCAATCGTTTGAACACAACAGAGGTCTAATAATGCCTCGGCAGTCTTAGCGCGCACCGTGCACTAGAGCAGTAGAAGCCTGACTCGGCGCTAACCTGAGGAGTTATCGTTATCTACGAGTATAATATGTCGCCGTCAACTAGTAAAATTAGCCGTTGAATTAACTGCCTAGGAAGTAAAGAACGTCCTGTTATTGTAATGTAATTGTGAATAAAGGCGGCGGCATCCAATTAAAGGGCCGAAGGTCATTCAGCCATGTGATTGAACAAAACTTTAAATAACCTGGCGGAAGGTGGCTCGCCAAGTAGTCAGTACTGGACGGCGCGTCTGCTTTGGCGTGGCCAAGATTCGGTACTCACCTCTTCGGTTTGTCTATGACTTCGGCAACTGCAATGTTTGCCGTCACTTACTTCTACAACTGCTCCGACTTTTATATACTTATTTATTATAAACTCTCTAGGCAGGCAACCAGAACCACTGCGTGGAAATAGGGTGCAATTTGTTTGTTTTCAAACCGTTTATGCCTATCAGCAACCAAATCATGAGTGCGCTAATCCTTTTTGTAATCCATTTAAACTTATTGACCATTCGAAAGTACGAAGAAAGAAAAAAACGGCTAATTTACATTTAAAAATGGCCGTTTTCGTGCCATAATGTGTTTCGTTTCTACACGTTAGCCTGTGTTTTTTTATCTGTTAAAAATACGTTTTAACAGCTACTTTGTATTTTATCAGTTCAGTTTCTACAAGATATCATGGTGGGGTGACCGGAAGCAGACGTAGGTGAAGAAAATCAGCTGTTGCGTTGACGCAATCTTGAAATATCTAAATTTTTAGAGGCTCTTCATTCAGCCTTTTAATAAAAAGGCTAGTTT
The DNA here is from genome assembly GCA_947308005.1 of Yponomeuta malinellus. Classification (NCBI taxonomy): domain Eukaryota; kingdom Metazoa; phylum Arthropoda; class Insecta; order Lepidoptera; family Yponomeutidae; genus Yponomeuta; species Yponomeuta malinellus. The sequence goes on along the minus strand of OX371007.1, from coordinate 117,435 downwards.
TCGATCAGCCAAGTAGTGAAACCTTTTAGACAATGCTGCAATATAAGTAAAATGCTAGCCATGAATTGGACGGCTGATTTAATGAGTTGGCGGCGACATATATACAGTACTGTAGACTTGGATGCCCGTGACCAGCTGGGCCGCGAATTATTTCCAATCAAAAGGATAGTATTCATTGTATGAATGTGTGCTAGTTAAATATTAGACGGTTTTAATCGCGATTATTTCTTAGGTAAAACTAGACCCGTTTGATAATAGCTAGATCTGAGAACCCAGGCTCGATTTCCAGTGAGGGCATGTACCTATGACTTTGTTTTCTAAATTATGTACATTTGTGAAGTTATAGTGGCAATACCACTCGCTAACTGTGAAGGAAAACATCGAGAAGAATCCTGAGTGTCTGAGCTATTTGCATACCTCAGCGCTTAAAATCGCCAATCCTGATTAAGTCCATACTCTCTCCCTGAGAGAAGGCCTGTGCCCTACAGTGGGACGTATATAGGCTGTTTATAATATATATCAGCATCGTAAGTCATTAAACAATACGAATGCGTGCTAGTCATTACATTAGTAATACAAATCACGGGTTTTGCTCTACTATAATATCTACACGCTGTCTAGCGCTGATGTCAGCGTGAGTGAGAGACTCATGTGAGTAATTCGGCTCTGCACTAACCCGGGAGCGAATAAAACCCAGCAATCTTTTATTGTACCTACTGAGGAAAGATACTAGTCTGGTTGTGGTTTGGATAAAAAAGTCTTATTATGTAAGCTGACTAGTGCACCGCTAAAGGAAAACCCAGACAGACGTAGTGCAAGGCGAGGTGCGACGCGAGTTTATGATGACGTTGGAAAGAACCGCCCGCCTGCAAAATTAACTCCACCCAGTTTATCCAACATACACTCTTCACACTGGTGTTAAAGTGCATATTACTCCAGCTTTATACGAGGGTGCGGGGTAACGTCACAGACGATCCCTCGCGCAAACACGGCTGCAATCAAACCCGCCTTATCTGCCATCATCACTTATCCGCGATCATCACTTACCCGCCTCGCAGCCGTCGATAGATAAGCCCTGCGCCACATCACTGTTACAGAAAATCCACTAGGGCATACCCACATGCATGTGTATATCACAAACAGAAGTTATTCAGATACTCTAATAAAACACGTCTTTATCGGAGCGTTCTACTTATATGACGATATGTATGAGACGTAGAACGTGTTATTGACAGTAATAGTAATAATAATGTGTGTTTTGGTGTGTAAATAAAACATTAAAATGTTTATGTTTATGTTGTTTATACAATCACTTGACCTGGTCCCAAACTAGATAGGCTACCCTGTGCTATGGTAACCAGACAAGGACTTTACAAATATGACACTACACCCAGACCGACAGAACACAAAAGTCTGAAAACCGTTTCTTCACTATCAGTCAATTAAGCCAGGATATTCTTTATATCATACCATACTAATTTTAAAGTACCGAAACGCCAAATGTTCACGCCGAGCTAAATTGCTGAAGCTGAACATTAGATCTTATTAAAATTTAGCACCACAGCAAACTTCAAAGCGCGATCGCAGTTCGCAACAGACTAGAGCCTGGATTTAACAACGTGAATAGCAATTAACTTTAGATTTCGCTTGTTTTCTTACTAATTAAACGCTCTTGGGCACATCAGTCGGCGGGCCTGGAAACTACGCTCTTCTTTGATTTTGTCGATATGTTACAGTCATAGTGATTAAATAGCTATTATACATAATGACTGGTCATTATATATAAAAGCCAAATTCACTAGACAAAGTAATAAATTATTCGCATTTTGTTTGTTCGGGTGTTAGTTCTTTTTTTTATATAAAAGCGAAAAAAAATATTTCACTAAAAAACTTAGTTTTGTGTCAAACTTAAACAAGGTTGGTGCATGGAAAAGTCATAGGTACCCTACATTATGATATGGCAAAACGTGGGATACCGCCGTTTTTGCCAAACGATACTTTTGACTGAATAATGCTTGGTAAAATGAATTTTGAATATAAAATTGCTAGTAAATGTGATTAATTTTGTGTTAATTATCACTTTATCTAAACTGAGTAGACATTATATATAATGACTAGACAGTATATATAATATCCAGATTTATTACTTTGGCTGTAACAGATACACATTTTATTGTTTGAAATTTATCTATCTCAAATTGCTCCGCTTTTCCCTCGTAACCCCAAGGACATACCGACCGGCGGCCATTACCGTTTCTCACGGGATCCTGCAACGAAGCATCCATCACCGCGTCTTAAGGACTGCACCGTGCCTGGCAGGCAATGGAGCCGGGACAGCGCGGGCACGACGCGTACATCGCCGGAGCCGCTCGACGCTCGTGAATCGTGAATCCACACGCTACTGAATCGCTGCGGTCGACGATGCTCGTTACACACAACTGCAGCACCGAGAAACCAATCGAGAAAAATAAAAGTTTCTTTCTTTGGTTTCTTCTTCAACCCATAAATTTTACAGCGTTATAGAATTCTAGTACAAAACCTTAAACTTAAACTGTAAACATAAAACAAAAGTTTGTATGACATCTATTTCTATTCGAGTAAATCGAAATTGACGTCACGATTATGTTTTTTTCATGTTAAGAAAAATATTTATAAATGCAAACGGGGTGGCCGAACCAAATCTTCTTTTTCTTTTGATGAAATAGAGTGAGATGGCAGAGATGGCCCGCGAAATAAATTGGACGGAAACATTCCGAGGAATTATCCGACAGTGGAATCTTTTTGGGAAACCCATAATGAGTTCCAATGCGGGTCAAAACTTTTATTACTGCAATCATTGATTACCATCATTGTTTGCAACATTGCAGCGCGACAGATTAGGTCAGGCAGGTACATGGTTTCGCGCAGCGCGAAGGGAGCCGATAAACTAGCGCACGGCTTAAGCTCTCAGGGTGCGGATTACCGCCGGCCGGCGGCCCAAAGTTATGGCGCCGAGTGCCCGCTTACACTACTCACATCGCACCTTCTATTTAAACTCGTGATTGGAAAGTGCCCATGCGTAGAAAGTGGAATGAAAGCGTGTAGCTACACTTCTTGCAGCGAGAATATTCCGAAAAGTTTAAAATATTACGCAGTATTAATCTCAGTGCTTGAACGCTATTAGCGTCAAAACCCTAAGCAGATGGAATAAAAGTAGGTACTTTAGTATTTAAGAGGCATCAATGTATTATAGTTTTAAGCGCACAGCGCGCGGCAGGCAGCCACTTCTGTGGCCTAGATTGCAGGTATGCAGTCTTGCTTCTTGCTTGACCAAATAAGGAAGACCGCAGGCCGGAACGGTACATCAAATATATTTATGAAGTGCTATAACAAAAAAGTATAATCGGGATTCTTGATAATTTCTTAGCTATTACTTTAATTATTTCATAATTTCATTAAGTAACTAAATGAAGATAGCACTACCTTGGGAATCAGCTGTCAGAGTTAGATACTCTCAACAAAAAAAAAAACAATAAACTTAAGTCAGAAAAATCATGTAAGAATGGCGACACCTCAATGCGTATCTACAAGTGTCTATGTTAATCTCTTCGGTGGAACTCTTCATATAAATAATTACGATAGAACTTCATGTACAGATAATTTCGTTTAATCGTAATTTATGCACGTTTATCTTGTAAAGCGTTAATATCTGTAGTTATGACCTGTTTGATTCGTGCGTAATGCATCGTCACCCATATCACTTTTTAGACATATAGATAGACGAATCATTTATTTACGTAAGACACACACAAGTATTTCGAGAAACGTGAAATAAAATTTGAAACAAACGAACGCCACATTTATCACCATAATCATCTGCCTTTCAATTAAAGTGGCAGAGATCTCGGCGCGACATCTCGCCCGCGCCCGCGCCGGGTTATCGCGTCGCACTCTATATTATCAATTCAATTTCCGGCGCGCGACGATGAGCATGATGTGAGCTTCCGGCACACCCGCGCCCCCCGCACCGCGCACGCCCGTCCCGTCCGAGACAATATCGAGACTGGCTAGAATGGCAGCGGAAGAAGCCCTACTTGATTTTCCACCTAAAATCATTAATATCTCAACATGATATTATCAATTTTTAACCGACTTCAAGAAAGGAGGAGGTTCTCAATTCAACGCGTATATTTTTTGCTGCAACATTCTTCAAGTCTTGGTACAGTTTCTGTAGGGCTCTTAAGCGGGCATGTTGCTTATATTCCTACATAGGTAAAGTGGGTATAGATGGGCTTAATTACCATGTTTGCCCACCGTGGAATGGCAATTTCAAGCGCTGAAGTACGTGAACACCTCAGACACTCAGGTTTCTTCACATTGTTTTTCTGTCAGCGTTAGCGAGTGGTATTAATTCTACAACTTCACAAATGCACGTAACTTAGAAAACGAAGTCATTGGCCGGGTTTTGAACCCACGTCCTCCCGAATGTAAGGCCGGCATTCCACCGTTGCGCTACCACCGCTGTGATTGATAGGTGGGTATCGTTGTATCAGCTGTCCTTTGGTGAAATAATTAATACGAGCATGAACTTTTTCATTGGGCTTGTGAAGTTTCCGTATAGTTAAAATATTTTGTTGAATTTGTCTTTCGATTAAATGTATTATGAAATCGTTCACTTAAATAAATTTCTTTAAAGATAGTTTGGAAATTCTGTAAATTTTCTCTGCAGTACTTTCCCAAAAAAATGTGGCTCATTACCGCGGGGCAGTGACCTGGGGCAGGTGTTTTATTTGTAAATATAGAATTAGTTATTTGTATATTTTTATCATTTATATATTAATTAGGTCTCTTATTTTATGTTTGAAATAATTAAACTATTTAATAATTGATAATGAATAAAAGAAGTAGTGTCAAAAAAAAAAAGAATATATTCATAGTTGTTAAACTAAACAACATTTGAATATTTCGAGCGTGTACATGTTGCCGTTATTAATATCGAGCAAAAAACTGCAATAAAATCAGGTTTGAAACGTTTGTTGTTTTATAAAAGAATAAATTACGCTCTGCTACCAAAACTATTGTTACGTTCTAGGGGTGGGTTCGTGATTGAAAAAGCACTTTTATAAAACGATGAATAAGAGTAGGATTTATTTCCACGCTATTTCTTAACTTCACAACACTTTTCTCTAAAAAAAACACTCTTAACAACACTTTGCACTAATCCGTTAATTCTCGTAGTACTTCTTCCTTCGACGTATTTCCGCTTCCAGAATAAAACTGACTGGCGGCACGCGTCGTCCCCGCTTATATACCGTTTGAGATGTTCTCGAAAACGCCATCAAGACGTGGAAGGTTCTACAATACTGCCGTCTCGCTCAATCGATCGTGTTGCCTCTGTCATATGTTTCCGGAATGTTCGCACTATAGCTCTCTCTCTCTAATAGTGTTATCTCTTTCACTCCTATTGAAAATTTCGTCATATACTGAAATGTACTTCAAGGGCTCATAAGGGGTCCTGAAAATGCCTGAAAACGGGTTTTCAGGTTATGGCGTCATCTGATAGAGGGTGGCCTGAAACGGACTGAAAACGTGTTTCAGGCGCTTGAAAACAAATTTTGATAAACTAGTATGTGACAGAACACCCTCTGAAACGGTCCGAAACGGTAGTTCAGCCTGCCGAACACGCCTCCAAGGCACAGAAAAACGCGTTTAAAGTTTTATCTCCTATCCACCGTCATAACACTATGCTTGATACACAGACCTCAGCCTGGTACCCCAACATGTCCGATTTACCTTTACCCACCAACCCAGACGCAGAAGCCGAAAGGGGACAAGAACGTTAATAACACTCACTGAATAGTCCGTGGAGGTTAGAGTGTCTGCCGGCTCCTCCCGGCTGATGGCACTTGCAGTGGAGGCCCTAATCTTCCCCTAAGAGGGCGCTCTTCGCAAGAAGGCTACTTACAAGTGCCGATTTTCTCCTATCGCACCATGTAGAACAAGGTTATATTTTGCCGCATGCAAGCGTGAACCCGCACACACTTCGCACTGAGTCATCAATGGTTTTCCAACCGTCCACTGATTGCTGGTGCCGCATGCTGCCGCGACGCGACACCTCCTCACACGAAACTACTGGAATTCCTCCCGTTTTACTTATTATTTCACTTCACGCAAATTAATAACCAACCAAAAAAATTACTACGTAACACGCATTTATTATTTTATTAAGAGCGGGATTGATTATTATTACGATAATAAAAATCTACAAAAATCCTATGTCTGCCATATTAAGAGAGAGAGAGAGAGAGAGAGAGAGAAACAATTTATTCAACGGCACAATACTCCAAACATAAACAAAACGATAACAAAAAACATAAAAAAGACAAATTTAACAAAAACATAAAATAAAAATTGGATAGATTAGCACAAGAAAATTTTAAAATCATAATTCGAACATAAATAATATTATTACTTTAATTAAAGTATTGAGCCCCTAAAATGGTTCCCGACTTAAGTTGATTAGCGAATGACGTCACTTTGAGGAACACGCGAGTAAACATAGAATAGAACCGAATATATTACTTTATAATCTGTGACACAGTGACGCTTTACACCACAGATTAATTTTACACTTTTGCACTGTGACGTCACTAGCAACGCGACATTGGCGAGCGTTTCGGTGGAAATTTTAAATCTAAAAACTAAAATGTATTTTTTTTACCATTAAACCTTAAATGTGACCAAAAACGTGATATAGATACTAAATAATGTACGTTTTGGGACATTAGCACAGTTTTTCAAAATTTGTCATCGCGCCTATTAACGATATTTGATAGGTCTGTCATAATATTAAACCAACAAGAAACAAGGGACATCTGCCACAGATTAAAGTTCCGCCCATACAATATGGACCCAATATGGGTGGAAGGGCCGGTAACGGACGACCCAGGTGGACATACTTCGACCAAATAGGGGATGTATTACTAAAGGGCAAGGTAAAAGGTACCCGAAACCGGTATGCGTGCATGCAACGACAGATGAATGTTGAGGAAGCGAAAGTGATCTGTCAGGATCGTGGCAAGCGGCAGTCCCCAGTCTCTGCCTGCGTCACATGTATACCAAAACTCCAATGGCCAAAAAGTTCTAAAACTAAATAGTTCAGATATCGGCTCTCGCAGTTTTTTTAGCTTTTCCCGAACTTCAAATACAATTTTTTTAATGTTTTTTTATAAATGTATATTTAAAATAAAATATGTATAAATAAAATGTACAGTTTCATATTTTTCCCTGTACTTGTAGTATAAGACGATATTACTTGCCTTTCATAGTTCTAGATCAACGGTAAGTACCCTTTAAATTTTTATAGGGCACAAAACGTTAAAATAAATTAATTTAGGCCATGGACAGACAGACGGACATGGTGAAATTATTAGGGTACCATGTCGACTACGGATCCCTAAAACACTTATGGCTAGTTTCTGAATTGAGAATTTCGCTAAGTAAATGGTTAATTGCCTCTTGGAATTTCTCAGAAAAGAGCGTGACAGAACGAAACCGGCCCTAAACGCATCTCCTTTCCAAACATTGTTAAATTATTGACCGCCTGGGCTGTGCGTTGGTCGAAGGACAAATCGTTTTATATACGTATACCTATTATATAATATATAAAAATCTCGTTATCGAATTGGTTATCGAACTCCTCCGGCTTCAGCGATTTTTATGAGTTTTTTTGTGTATATTTGGTAGATCTGAAAGTAGGTTATAGGCTAATTAACATGGCAAATCCACGTTAGCCGGGTCAGGTAATATAATATATATGTTACAGCCAAAGTGATTAAATAGCTATTATACATAATGACTGGTCATTATATATAAAAGCCAAATTCACTAGACAAAGTAATAAATTATTATGCTAACGTTTTATTTTGGCAAGTGTTATATAGCAAATAATTGTTTGATTAAATTTATATTTCGCATTTTGTTTGTTAGGTCAGTACACATAAGCAAAAATAGGTTCGAAGTTCCTTCGATGTTAGTTCTTTTTTTTATATAAAAGCGAAAAAAAAAAAATTTCACTAAAAAACTTAGTTTTGTGTCAAACTTAAACAAGGTTGGTGCATGGAAAAGTCATAGGTACCCTACATTATGATATTAATATGATATTAAATAAAATTGCTAGTAAATGTGATTAATTTTGTGTTAATTATCACTTTATCTAAACTGAGTAGACATTATATATAATGACCAGTCATTATGTATAATATCCAGATTTATTACTTTGGCTGTAACATATATATAATATTTCTACACAGGAACGTTGAATCATGAGAACTCTGAGCTATTTGTTTTTCATTTGTTAATCTCTAAAAAAATTTGAGCATCCCTCTGCCCCCTCCCTCCAGGCGTGACAGACGAGCGGCTGTTTATTTTGTTCCACGCGGAATTTACTCCGACTCCAGAGATCCGATTTTGGGGAGAATCGTTTAAAATAGAATTTGTTACTTAACATCTCGAAGTATGGCCGTAAAGATGCTTTTAACGAATTTCAGAAACGTTAAGCTAAATGCGGACTTAATTTATGTCGCAGATGTGAGAGGACAACGATTTATGAAGCTGGGTTCAGCTCGCGCGCGAGTGATGCGCCGGAGGGACCGCACACACGCTGGCGGTGAATTTTCTTATCCAGTGGCTCGGAAACTCACAGTGCTGGCAAATGACAGGTAATTGCGACCGTGCGACATAGCCCTTGTGATTGTGACACAACCCGTCGTGACCATTATGCTCTGAGTATGAGTGTTCATTCACTAACGCCCTTCCCGATCCTCATGCATTCTCAGCATCGTTGCAAACATTTTTGCAAAGGACCCATGTCTGGAAAGTTAGTTGCGCATATTCCTAATAGGCTCCACTCCTATCTAGGTTTCAAATCAATCCTTTTCAATAATTTTTTTGCCATTTGACGCTCACTGCAGGACATAGGCCTCCCTCATGGTTTTCCAAGCTTCCCCATCTTGTGCCGCCCGCATCCAGCGACTCCCCGCCACCGTAACCAGGTCGTCAGACCATCTGGTGCGGTGCCTGCCCACGCTGCGTCGTCCGGTCCGCGGTCGCCAGGTCAGAACTTTTTCGCCCCAACGGCCGTCAGTTCCCCGAGCTATGTGCCCCGCCCACTGCCACTGCCAGAAAACGTATTTAAAATTTATTATAGATAAACTTTAAAACGTATTTATCGTATACATCGAGATCCTTAACAATCATAGCACGAATTATACTTACGCATCACGCTCCGTGTCGTAGAAACGCTGAGAAAAATACGCGTCCATTGCATGCTGATATTTTTGTCATTTAAACCCCCATTTGTTATATATTTCCCAGCAAAATGTTACGGATATACCTAATAGTTTTTTTTTTGTATCCAGTATGAATAGCTTTCAGGTCGGACGTCATCAGTATTTTAACAACCCGTAGGTATAACATACATAAACCTGTGATACACACATACCTACATAAACGAAAGGGTTTATATGTATAAGCAGAACGTCGCCGGGTAAAGGAATCCGCAAAGCCTTACGATATCCAATAGCATAAAGAAATGCGCGAAATTAAATTCCAAAGCGTAGCCATTTGAGAAAATTACTGGCGGTGAACCGCTGCGGGGGACCCGCGACGTCGCGCAGCCAATCGCTGTCGCACAGTCGCGCGACACTGTTAACGTTCAATTATGCAAGGTCACGGTTTATTGTGCGCGAATAAATCTCACGACATTTTCCGCCGCCAGCGAGACCGAGACCGCAGCGTCGCGTGACATAGCACCAGCCAGCCCACACTCCTCGCACATCGCGTTACTACAGTTTAAGATTAGTTCTAATTCATACCGTGATGACTCGAAATGACATTGACATTCAGCCGTGTATAATCTGCACCAATCTATCTATCCAGCCACTGAAGGTAGTCAACTGAAACACACAGGCCGCTTCACCGTCACGTCAACCTCTCAGGTCCCCTGGCAGCGCCGTCAATTAAGCTTCTGCCGCTTTATTTATGTCGTGGATCAACCAGGCAGTTGGCTACCTACCGCACCACGGCAGTTTTCGACCGACCAAACAAAAAACTAATTATAGAATGAAATTGTCAGAACAGCACTCGAAACTTACGCAATGGACAAGGATTCTTACACGTTTCGGCTTCTTATTGAATGTCAATATAATACTGTATTCAGCTCGAGTCCGAAACGGGAGCAAACGATAGAGTGGGCAGAGTGAGGGTCTCTTAGGAGCGAAATAAAGCGTGCCCTGTAGTAAGCCTTCCCACCACCATTCCGGGTGCTGTGCGAATTCCTATCGTAAAATAATACTGCCCCTTTAAACTTCTAAAGGCGCTCGCTGGAGCTAGGTAGTGATTGAAACGAATGCAAAGCCGTACAGACCGACGAGCGATGAGAACAATCAGCGAAATGCATCGACTGTGGTTGCTCCACGACGTTAATATTGTAACCGTAGTTCTTGTTACCAGTTACCTATAACTGATTTTCTATTTAGAATGTCCAGAATTCAACCTATCCATAAGTAATTGAAGAGTCTTATTACAAAGCATTTACTATCCGTAGTCCATCAATAATATACAAGTATCTAAGTGGCTTTTAAGCGATAAGTGCTCTGGAGCTAAAATGTTTAGTTTGTTTTATTACGACAGTAATGATTTGTTGTAGGTACGGTACGTTGATTCCGCATTGTAAAATGTTGCAGGGTTGCCAAGCTCTTTCCTGAAGCTTTGCAGTCGGTTTAACTATCTCGTGACGAGGATGCGTGACAGAAAACGTAAAATGTTATGATTAGCTCGTTTAGGCGGTCAAGTGGGCAATAACGTGATCGATCCCAGAACGGCGGCGGCGGCGGCGGCGGGCAGTGTAGACTGTGGAGCGGCACGCGCGCCGCCGACGAGGCTCGCGCGCCGAGTGGTGCGGTGCGCGCGCAGGCGCGGGCTGGCGGGGTGCGCGCGCCGGCCGGGCGGCGCGGGGCGGGCGCGGGGCGCGCGGCGGGCGGCGGGCGGCAGTGCCCCGGGCCGCGCGCACGAGCCGCACGTATCGAAGCGTTCTGCACCGCCGCCGCCGCCGACTCCACGCGCAGTGTTGTGTCAAGTGAACGTGACAGTGACATGTGACACGCTGGCTCTCGCCTCCGCCCCTCGAGCCTATACGTGACGGAACTCTCTCCACTGACGCCAAGTCTGCGGGACCTCTTCATCAGTTCTCATCCTCGTCCTGTTCGATAGATCTTAATACTAAATAAATACGATTGGTTTATATCTGATCGAGCGACTTCATCAAGTTACAATACTGATTGTGTGGTGTTGTGGTGGTGGTAAAGTGTCCCGGCGGTCTGCGGAAGGCGATCATCTGGATTCAAAGGTTGGTTGCGCGTGATGCGTGCCCGCCGCGGCCGGTGCGGCCCGGGACGTGAACCTGCGCCCGTGCGGTCGCGGTGTGCCCGCGGCACTCGGGACTGTCGGTCGGTTGATTGCAGAAGCGCTACTAATGACGCCGCAAACAAAGAGTGCCTGAGATTCTTGTAAAAAGTGAACAAAGGGACGTTATTAAAAGAAAATTTCCGAGAGCGTCTCGAGGAGAAATTCCTTTATTAAAAGTAGTGGAGCGCTGGTGCGGCTGCAGCTGTAGCGTAGCTGGTGACCGGCGACGGGCTGTTTAGACCACGATTTCAATTCCGCACGGAAATGGGTTTGAAGTAGGAATATTTAGTTACTCTGCATAATACTCAGCTTACTTTTTTTTAAATGTAACTATCCGAATACAATATTGAGTACTTTCCAAACACTTTCCAAAAACACAATTGACATACTGAACATGAACGACTTCTGCACTCTCACAAGCTCGTTGTAGAGTCAAACGATCAACTTGAAAGAAACTACCTTGCTAAGTCTCACCCGAAGGTTTCTCGTGACCAGAAACAGCGTACCCCAAATAAAAAGAGAGTAGCGGCCGGCAGGCTGCCCGACTGTTACGTGACATCATGCATAGTGGAAAAACTGAGTTCGAGTCCCACTAGTGTGTGTGAGCTCAATGCAGTTGTGTATTAGGCCTGCAGTCTAAAAAGTTAATTCCACTAAAACCCTTTCCAAATGAAATTAAAACGGCTTTAAAGCAGGATTTAACTAAATCACGTTTTATAACGGAGGTGTTAATTTTATTCCTATTATAACCCCTCTGCAACGTTAAGTAAGATACGACTGTCCAATAAGTCTATTTTACGGCACATATTAGACTGTTAAACAAAAACCTTGTTGTTTACGTATCAAAAGAGCTGTGGTCTTTTATATTCCGAATTTTGTTACCTGCAATCTACAATATGTGATATTAAACACAAGCTACGCGTTGAGAAATAATTTGTATCTAAAGAAAAAAAATACAACGTCGTTTAGCAATAACAACAGAATTTTTTGACACATCCTCCTAAATTAATTAAATTAATTTGCGTACTTTAGCTTAAGTTCTGATAAAGGCACACACAAATTAATTCACACTCTGTGGATGTCAACTTGTGTTCTGTGCTTTTATGTGGTTATGCTCTTTAAAGTTACAACGAGCTTATGACACAGATTTCTCTAATTTGTTCTGTTAATAAGACCGCTGATTGTGAAAGCTTGCAGCAGTCCTTTAATAAAAAAATAAGTTCAAATGCTTATTTGAGGAGCTCTGAACCAAATGCTTTTTAAGCCATATTAATCGTTTTAAGTTGTGGTAAATGGAAATTAATTTTTTTAAATCATATTTGGTCACATCATGTTGTATAGACAATTTTAATTCCATATGATAAGTATTCCATACGATAAAATATTTTTTAGATGAATATTTTTTTTTTATTAAGAATGTTAGTGTGTAAGGATAATATATGTGTAAGTCACTGAGCAACCACGCAACATTTAGCACAAATACTGCGGAGTGACTTTGAATTCGTTCATTTTTTATGATTTATTAAATTATAGCGCTAGTTTTTACTAAACTTCACGTTACTTCATTTTAGCATTAAAAATATTGAAGGACGAAAAGTAATCGAAAAAGAATCGAAAAAATCATGGTTCACGCGGCTTATGGTCGGCGCCGTCCATAAGACGATGTTAACTCAATTATTCTTTCACTTGTTTACTCACATCGAAAGACAAACTCTTAAACATTTAACATAATAGAAAACATTTTTCAACGTGACGGTTCTTCCTACCACTTCAATTTTGAATTCATATAAAACAAAGGTTAGAAATCATGAATATTTGTATGTCTGTCGCAGTAAAATAGTTAAATCAGAGAGTTAATTGAATCTCTAGACAGTTAATTCAAGATCGATATTCAATCAAGTCGCTAGCATTTTGATTTAAATAAAGCAGCGTCGAAAACGTTTAACTATCTATCTGACCGAAAGCCAGCGTGGTCATTAATAATGTAAAACAAGATGGCGGTCACGACAACAGCTGATTACTTTTAGAGTCTTTCTTTTGGCAAACGTTGTGCAACGTTGGTTTGTTGTGTGAGTGGTTTTTTGTTTCAAATTGTGGTCTTTGGTGAAATTGTAAACATGTTATCGACTCCGCATTTGTTATTGTTATTTCGGTGTGAGCGTGAAGAACTGAGAGCTTGGAAATTCCGTGTTTTGTTTTATTGTAAATATGGTTACTTAGTAAAATTAAGAAGAGTCTTGTTTTTGTAGTGAATTCTTGTTGCAAACATGGCTTTAGAAGACTCGACACGTTCCTTCAAAGAAAAATTTTACGAAAAGATTTTGGAATGATGAGCGACATCAATGTAGGTTTGTGAGTTTATATCGTTAGTTTTTTATTGTTACGTTACTAAAATAAGCTCAATGCATTACTACACTAAACGTGAGATCATAGAAGAACTGACTGCAATGTGGCCTGAACTGAAAATTATACACGGGAGCCCAAAAAGACCTCAAACGCAAGGGAGTGTAGAGTAACCAGGATGTGGAAAACATGCTGCGAATGTGGATGAAAGATAATAAATCAACTAATTAGTCAGTCGGGTGCTAAAACGAACCAAACAAATGTACCAAATATCTGCAGCAGAGCAGGTTTTATTTTTTCTAATTAAAGAAACATAAAACAAAAAAATTATAATTTTTATTGGCTATTCATTTTCCTAAATAATGAAATATCTTGTTCCCCTTCAAAAGCTAAATTCTTACCAAGTAAGTGGGCATAACGACGCCTAAGATGGACGTGACGTTACATCGATCTGATAAAGGCCAGTTTAGCAAGGTATGTTCTTCAATTTCGGTTGGGTAGAACATGCCGTGCAAAGGTGGCCTTTGTCAGATCGACAAAGATCCACACCACCTAAGAGGGCATTACGCCTTATAAATAAATATAAGACAAGCAATGTCTTTTTACTATCCATTTTTTTCCAATCAAATATCTTGGTCACCCTACCAAAGTTGAAATGCGTCTTGTTGCCTAGGAACGTTTAGGAAACTCGTTAAACGTTTCGTTCACTCACTTGTCTGACGGAACTTTAGCGACTTGATTGAATATCGATCTTTGATTAACTGTCTAGAGATTCAATTAACTCTCTGATTTAACTACTTTACTGCGACATGTCCATCACTGTCAAATCATTAATACTACTGTTCATCAAAAGAACGTCAAAATAACATTCACCCAAAATATTGCTAACGATTCCAAAATCACGTAGTGTGTGAGCCGGGTATCTCAAACATATCGTATTTGAGGAGAGGTTCAGAATGTTATAGCGCAGGTGATGATAGACACTAGCGGTATTAATTTTATAAAAAACGCGATTCCTAAAACGCTCGACAAACGCCAATAAAAATTGTCTGTGGTGGAGATTTTCAAGGAAATAAAACCGGTCATGTGCGTCTCGGGCCACGCGCAATGTAGGGTTTCGTAGAAAAAGGATTTTTATCTGCTTTACGGAACCAACAACTTCATCGAAGTCATTTTCAATGGATATTGTACGTAATAAGACTGTAAGTCTATATACTACAGAGGTATATAGTATGTAAACATACATAGCTGACCGTGAGAATCTCATGTGTGAGACCGCGCGTGTGACGCTGGTATGTTGTGTTGTGGCCTGTGTTAGGCCAGTGAATAAGCACCAGGTAAACTAGTTATGCTCATGGGTTTTAGACCACCGTATTGCTAGCATTGCTTTCTGCAATATACAGTAAGGTTCACGCGGCAAGTACCTAGTAAATTGTAAAGTTAACCGCCGCGAACCACTCGTGCCATCAACCAGTTTTCACTATTGCAACGCAACCAGTAGATATAATCAGGAATAAATATAATTATTACAGTCAGCTACCTAGTGCTCGTGAGAGTCCGCACTGCGCGGCAGAGCGAGGGTACAATTATACACAATCTCTAAAGAGATTTGTCTCTTCTGCAAATCCTCGTAGAAGTGTGTGCAGAAATACGAAGACTTTTCGATAGAGTCTTAGGCCGACTTCCACCACTTCTCAAATGTCACTAAAGTCACCGTTGAAATTGCATTCTGTGTTAAGAATTTTAGTAAAATTATTTTTAAGCCTCATTTAAGAAAGCGGTTTAAGTCAGCCCTAGTTTGGAATTCAATAACAACATTCCTCGCTCTCTCTAATATTTTGTGACACCAAAAGACGGATGTCAGATGTTAACTTATTGTACTAGCAAGAGTAGCAAGGAAGTATCAAATACTTTTCGGCAGGCGCAATCTCTCTCATCTACCCGGACATGGTGCATGAGTCGTGTGTGTACTTTGACTAGTTCGAGTCGTCTCGCTCCCCGGGGAACTCCCGGCTGACTCGCCGCCGCCGCCGCAGCCACTAGCTAATTTCATTGTATTTACTACATAAGTACTCTCGTACATATGCCTACAATTTAATGCGGTCAGCTCCTTTGGGGTTACATCGAGAGTCTTACACTCGTAGTTAAACAATATAGATAGGAAACTGTCGACAGTTCTCTAATAGAAATAGATATTGAAATAGAAATAGAAAATGTTTATTTGTCTTCAATATAGTAAGGCACAATAATCACTTATACTATAAAGCAATGATGACAGTTTATGAGTAATTTATTTAAAAGCATTTAATTAGGTATGAAGACAAAAAGGTCTGTACCTCGGCTAGTAACTAATGTGCACCAGTGTGCAATTAGTTGCCGATTTTCAGGCAAGGCCTTTCCTTAAACTAAGTTGTACCTACCTGGGTATAATTATACTACTGCTATTATGACGATAAAGAACACACGCGCAGAACGGTGATAAATCTTTGAATTGTGAAACTAACAGCTTTGGCGTTCGTTAAGTAAACATTTTGTTTTTATAGTGAATAACATTTTTGACTTTGATGATAGATCCAAACCGAAGACTCGACATATTATCTATCTGTATAAATCCCATCTACTACAGCCCATCCCAACTAGTACACCAGAAGCCAAGGATTGCTTGTACAGCAGCCATTTTCGACATTTAATTCGAAATGTTGGAAGAGTCCGTGCAGCGCGCACGGGCGGCGGCAGGTCATTCCAGCACATCGATGCTGCAATCTTGAAACAACCCTTGGTACTATTGAGGGAGTGTTTGGGTATAAGTAGCAATGTACTACGTGCTCTGACGGACCAGGCTAACTTTCCATACAAGTAAGGCGGCGTGCGAGTCTTGAATACGTCGAACAAAAAGCAAGACAGTTTTACTGTTCTGTTGTTCGCCATATTCAACACTCCCTTTGCCAGAAGATGAGGGGAGATATGGTCTCTTTTGGGGATTTGACCTCTATGACAATAAAGTTTTTTGTATTGTACTCCATAAATTCGTAAGAAAGTTATCTTCTGAAACAAATAGATCCGTTTCGGTGTAAAAATTATCTTATCTTACCGCGGATTGGTCTCATTAACCTTAAGCAAATAGTTTATGACGTCATAGCCGGCGTGGTGTCTGGCACTACGGCCTTGTTCCTGAAAAGCTGAGGACTGAAAGCTCAGTTTGAGGCATGTTGATAGATAGGGCTATATGTTTGTTATCATATACTTAGTTCCTGATTAAGAAAATTAGCAATTACAACGATAGTAAATAATTTATTTTACAATTTGTTTTGACTAAAAGTTTGCGAAAATATGTGAGTGAGACGGAATGCTAGACAAAAGAGCAGCCTTAATAGAAAGTAAACTGCTTTCTGCTTTAAATGTGGAAGTGAGCTCGGGATAAGCTGCCTGATTACTTTCTGCGACTGCCGGCGCCGGCGCGGGCGATGTGACTGCCGGCGCGGGCGATGCGACTGCCGGCGCCGGCGTGGGCGATGCGACTGCCGGCGCCGGCGCGGGCGAGACGACTGCCGGCGCCGGCGCAGGCGATGTGACTGCCGGCGCGGGCGATGCGACTGCCGGCGCGGGCGATGCGACTGCCGGCGCCGGCGCGGGCGATGCGACTGCCGGCGCCGGCGTGAGCGATGCAACTGCCGGCGCACTGTTGTTACTCTATCTATTAATCTACTTTTAAAAGCAGTCTGCTGTCAGTTATATTTTTCTTTTGTATGCATTTTGGTCAACTGGTACTTAGCTGTTTAACAGATCGTTAGTTTACGAGAAACATGGAATGTTAACTACAAGGAATGTACTATTATTTATTAGTCTAATACATGCAAACACTAAATCATGTGAAACTGTAACTAATACTATTATCTACATTTTTACGATGGAGCCGAAACAAAAAAAAGAACCTTTGCAAACACGTTTTATATAATTTGAAGAGATAGTCCCTTAATATGTGACTTCTTTAAATTATTTCTTGGACAACGCGCATAGGCCTTAATACGATCCAGGAGATATAGCCCTTCTAGGTCGGACGGACCGACAGACGTCGCAGGCATTTTTATTAATAGGGTCTCGTTGGCACCCTTCGGGTTTTGATTTCTAAAAAAGGCCAAATTGCGACGAATGAAATCGAAGAAATGATGCTAATATCAAAAAGTTTGGAACCGTATGGGAAACTTTCTCAGGAAATAATTCCTGGAAATATATAATTGATAAGATTCTTTCATACATGTTATTGTGCCCATTTTTGGCAACTTTGTGTGTCTAAGTTTCATGTAGGTACTTAGGTACAGGTATTTCGCCAAATGTGTCCTATGGTTTACTAACTTAATTATGCACCTATTGTTTGTAATTATTTGTAAGGATATTGGCTTATGTGCCTACTGTATGTAATTCTTTGTAATGTTGCCAAATAAAGTTTATTCTTATTCTTCTATAGAATAAATGGGATCAAAGGGAATGGGATGTGTGAACAAAATCTCCTTGAGGCGGATGGTGGAGAAACTTCTGGCCAAAGGTCAGAGGGTTTTCTGTGCGTTCGTCGACTTGGAGAAGGCTTATGATAGAGTGGTGAGGAATGACCTGTGGTCGGTACCGTCCGTGTGTGGGGTGCACAGCGTCTTGCTGCGAGCTCTGAAGTCTCTCTATGAAGACTCCAGTGCTTGCGTTAGAATTAATGGGGCGTATACTGACTGGTTTAGCATCCGCAGGGGTGTGAGACAAGGATGTGTCGCCTCCCCATGGTTGTTCAACTTATTCATGGACAGTTGCCTGACTGATTTGAAAGAGAATGACATTGGGATAAGGATGGGTGAGCTACTGGTCAAATGCTTGTTATACGCCGACGATCAGGTTTTGTTCGCATCGTCGGTTGAAGACCTGCAGACACAAGTAGCAGTAATGGATGAGGCGTTTAAATCAATGTAATCCTTAATCAATGTCATGGTCTATCTCCATACTAAATTTCGTCCCTTGAAACCTTTTCGCGGTGGCATTAAATTTACTGTTATATTATTCTACCTCATCACGTCGTCTCACGTCCGTGCAAATTGTCACACGCTCAAACTCATTCCAGGTGGAATAGAATACTTAATGTACAGCAGTGATTTGTAATTTATAATTTACATCTGTATGCGAAATATGCATTGACAAACGCAGCATAGAGCGCCCATCAGCTCACAGGATCGACGATCTAGGTCAAATTGCTAGTAGCGGCTGGATGAGCATGCCCAAGAATAGAAAGATGTGGCGTGAATATGAATACTAGGGCTAGAACTATAGATTAGATTAGACTGAGCCACTCAAACATATTGATCATTTGTACGCACAATTATACAGTTTTAATGCCCGTTTCACTTATACACGACATTGTCGCAAGATCGTGTTATTTTCTAACAGTCAAAAGTCAAGAATTTGACAGGATTTGGTACGCATTTTAGACATGGTTTTGTGTTTTTATGACAAAAAAAATATTCGATAAAAATCTTTGTGATCGCTCACCATCTCGCACATGTGGTTTTGCTAGTTTCCCGTAAAGGCTAAGTAAAGGTCTTCAAACGTAGAGTCCGCACCACCACCGAAGTCCACTAAGCTAAGAGATTTTCGTTCTTTTGTCAATAGGGACAAAGTCTGCTTCGTGGAACATAAGTGATGGCGCGAGCTCGGCCACCTCATTCGACGTAAACTATTTTTAAATGTCAGAAAGAAAAAGTTAACATAGCAAACATAAATACAAATAAAATAAAAACTGGCCAAGTGCAAGCCGGACCCGCGCACGAAGGGTTTCGCACCATTATCTACATTTGAATATTTCAAGCGTCTACCTGTTGCCGTTATTAATATCGAGCAAAAAACGGCAAAAATATCACGTTTGTTATTTAGGAGCACCCCTTAATTTTTTTATCCTATTTTTAGTATTTGTTATTATACCAGCAACAGAAATACATCATCTGTGAAAAATTCAACTGTCTAGCTATCACGGTTCAGACAGACAGCCTGGTGACAGACAGACAAACAGACAAACAGACAGACAGACAGACAGCTAGACAGACAGACAGACAGACAGACGGACGGACGGACGGACGGACGGACGGAAATCAAATCAACAAAAATAAATGAGAAATTCAAATCAACTAAACCCTAAAAAAGGTACTTTTAAAAAAACCCCAACACTGCTACAGGGCATTTTGCTGTGTTGATGTTGATAATTGCTTAGACGATATTATTTAAAATGCTTCAATTTAATCCAGAAACGCGGCTGTATTTTTGAATACCCAAAGGTTGGCAATATAGTTATAAAATTACACATAACTAATTAAAAAATATGTACGTAAATCGAACAACATGAAATAGAAATTGAAGTTCATCACTTCCTCTCTGGAATTTGGCAGCTGATTCTGGGGATTTTTTAATGTGCTGACTTAACATGAACTTAGTTTTATTCCACCATCTCCAAATTTAAAAAAGCTACAGCTAGAAAATTGAGAAAAAAACACGTTTTCACATAAAAAAATATCTATTTAAGAACGTAAAATAAAATTATTTTTACCCCACTGCGGCAAAGCCCAAAAGGAGAGTAATGTGTTTGGCTCGTATGTATGTATGTACGTAAGTATGTCCGATTCTATGTTTCCTCATATTATTATCTCCTTAAAAAATTAAAAGATTTTGTCAAATAATATCTCAATGGATTCGTCGTGTTTGCCCAATTGTCATAGGCTATATAAATTTAGCATAAACCACGCTGCGTGGCGATTATGGAAAAACCCCCTCATGGTTATGAAAACTACGAAGGAGGCCTATGTCCTGCAGTGGACGTCACATGGCTGATGATGATGATTATGATAAGGCCAACAAAAAAAAAAATCACTAAAAGGACAAAAATAAAAAATGTATTGAATGTTGTCGGTTTTTCTTATTTTTTTTTAACCTAAAAAACTATTATAATATAATATCAATGGCTTAACCACATGTATGTAGTTCTGCCAATAACATTTGAATAGTTGGTCGCCGACATGATGAGGAAATATCATAACTTAGATGTCTTAGTGGTCACGGGGGGGCGGTGGTAGCGGAGCGGTAGAACGCCGGCTTCTCATTCGTGAGGTCGTGGATTCGAATCCCGACATGTACCAATGACTTTCTAAGTTACGTACATTTGTGAAGTTTTAGTATCAATACCAATCGCAAACTGTGAAGGAAAACATCGTGAGGAAACCTGAGTATATGGGGTGTTCACACACCTCAGCGCTTGAAATTACCAATCCGCGGTTGGCACGCGTGGTGATTAAGCCCACTGAGAGAAGGCCTGTGGCCTGCAGTGGGTCGTATACAAGGCTAGGTACATGAAAAAATATATCTTTAAGTAGCCATAGTCAATTGTTCTGACAAAACAACTGAAATACTATGAAGTGAGCAAGTTGACACTGATCTTACCTTATTGTTTGAAGTACGCATTGCTACAGCGGTGGCAGCCACCGGCAGAACGCCGCCGCCTCTCATTCGGGAGGTGGTTCGAATCTCGGCATGTACCAATGACTTTGTTTTCTAAGTTACGTACATTTGTCAAATTGTAGTACCAATACTACTCGCTAACTGTGAAGGAAAACAGAACACCTAAGTGTCTGGGGTGTTTACATACCTCGGCGTTTGAAATTGCTAATCGGCTGTGGGCACGCGTGGTTATTAAGCCCATACTCTCTCCCTGAGCGAAGAAAGACCTGTGCCCTGCAATGAGACGCACATAGGCTACACAAAAAATGCATGTCTCAATGTTTATACAATGACGAATATACTTACTTCCAGGAGTACCCACTTGTTTTGAAATGTAGACGCTCAAAGTGTGTAAGGCCATGTTCTCGGTGGCCTCCGTGCAAATCGGTTTATAATATGTTAAATTATCGGGTTCTTATTAAAATAACACCAAAAAATCATTAATTTCTTTTTTGCTAATTCTATTTAGGTTCTATCTATATTGGGAACGTAAAAATGTTAATGATTATTTTTTCCTGCTGCTATGCGATGGTATATAACGAGAAAGTGTCTAAAAATATACAATAATACTAAACTTTCTTTCATTCACGTGTGAAGCGAATGTTAAAAGGTGGAATGAAAATCATACACTTACTCACAAAAATACAAGAAATTTGTGAATTTTATTAATTTATGATTTTAGCATTTCATTTGCTGAACTTGTCTGTGAAATTTTAAAAACCTTTGTAGAGGCTAAAAACTCCACCCAGGCCGGGACTTGAACCCGCGACCTCTTTAAAATGCTGTATCATTTGTTAGTATTGTCAATATTTAGGATAACGCCCTTATACATTCAATCGCGTGTAGAACAGTGTAATTACAAGTGGCGAGCTTTGTACTAAAATAATAGTCATTTGCAAAATATGTGGTGTTTATAAGAGTAGGCAGAGTCCCCCCCTTCCCCCCGGATCTTTAAAGAGTACAGACGTATTCCATGTCGCATTAATTAGCTACAATTAAAACAAATTAGGCCACAATAAATCAACGTGCAATATTAGGAGCGCATAGGAACTAAGTACACCGAGGAGCTAGACAGCCCATACTACGCGAGCGCGTGAGTAAACAACACCCATTGACTATTCGGTGAATCGCTGCTCCCTACTACCAGCCGGTCATCGCGTATGAAGCGAGATAAACTTACTATTAACCACTGCGGAAGGAAAGAGCACGATACATATTTCACAATCTGACGATAATTTTTATTAATGGATCACGCATCGGCTTTCTAATACCTCATAATCTCCTAGTACTCAACGCTAGGCCGCCCAGCACTGTAGACGATGCCGCTTAGACGGAGTCCCCCGCCGGCGGCAAAGCAGCAAACCGTCCCCGCTGCCCCCGCTCTCCCCGCCGCCTCGAGCGCTGCGGACATACGACGGGTAGAATCGCTGCAATCGCTTGCCGCTGGCGGCGGCACGGACTGTGACTCGGACGCACCAACAAACTCGATAAGGAAAACGAAGCGTCAACGCGTGGACGATTCTGAGGAAAGCCCTGTTCTCGGAAATTTAAGGTCCAACTTGGAGGTAATGTTTAAAGAGTGGGCTTCTTCGCAAGACTCCAAATATGCCCAACTGCTAAAGACCATGAACGAGATCAAGGAACAGAATTTGGCGCTTACACACTCCATGAATTTTATGTCAGAAAAATATGACGATGTTCTGAAACAAATCTCAGTACTTCAAGATGAGCGCAAAACTAGTAATTCTATCATACAGAATTTGGAAAATAAGATTGAAATACTGGAGCGTGCCCTACGAAGCTCCACGGTCGAGATTAAGAACATACCGAAGGTTCAGCCGGAAATTAAGTCCGACCTTATGGGAATCGCACGTAAAATAGGAACTGCGCTTAACGTCGAAATTGAAAAGACGGATATACGTGATATTCACAGAATTAATACCAACTCTGAAAGCAAACCGATCATTGTTGAATTTACTACCACCGCGAAGAAGGAAGAATTTTTGAAGAGCTACAAAAACTACAATTTGTCTCATAAAGAGAATAAACTTAACACTACAGCCATTCAAATCAATAACCTGTCCAAACCGATCTACGTCTCGGAATCACTCACACCATACGCCCGAAAGCTTTATTTTGCTTGCCGAGAGTTTGCAAGAAATAATCATTACGATTACTGCTGGGTAGTAAACGGAAAAATTTACCTGCGTAAGACGGAAGGGAGACCGCCAATTAAAATAGAAAAGGTAACCGAACTGGAAAACCTCTCTACGAAATGACTAGATATAATTTTAATATGTTGCATGCACTCTACAGTATCTTTAATATTTTTTATTTTGTTTTATATAAGACCATCAACCTGCAAAAACACAACAGTACATTATTACACAAAACCTTTATGTTACACACAAACATACTCACAAAGACCCAAACATGAAGTCGTCACCACTCACACCCACACACGCATAAATTGCACTCATCTTGCACAAATTATTATTTATAATAGGTATGGCCCCCAGCTCTTTCAAATCTTCAAGGTTTGTGTATCACGGGATCCAAGGACCAATACATTATTAGTGCCCTACGCCTTCAATCAGTTCACGTTCCTCTTTTTACGTCTATATGGCTAATATAAATCACATATCATCCGAGATTGATGACCTATGTGTCTCTCAATCTGAGCTTATCGAATATACAGAACTAAAAGGAAAATTATTACATCGAAATAAATCAATTAAAATAATCACGCAAAATATCCGCAGTATATATAAAAATATAGATCCCTTCCAAGTTTTTATCGAGAACTCTGGTGTAGAATGTGATGTCATCATTCTAACCGAAACCTGGACGCAATCACATAAACCATTACCCCAACTAGACTCATACAATTTAGTACCTACAATGAATAATAGAAATCAAAATGATGGTGTAGTAGTCTACACTAGTAACAAACTGGATTGTACAGTGGAAGAACCATTCTTTGAAGATGGAAACTGTCTAATTATAAATCTAAGCAATGAACTTGTCATAGTAGCAATATATCGCTCACCGTCATTTAAAAACATTGATAAATTTCTATCATCCTTTAATAATGTGCTAACAGAACTAAAGGCCTATAAAAATGTATGTGTCATCGGTGACATAAATATAAATATTACACAACATAACAATGACCAAAACTGTGAAAGTTACTTAAATTTGGCGGCAGAACATGGACTTTTACCTGGACACACATATCCTACACGAGAATCAAGTTGTCTAGACCATATACTACTTAAAACCAACTCTATTTCTCAAGCTTTTGTTTTCCGGGAACCATTTACTGACCATCAACCAGTTTTGCTAAATTTTCTTCCAAAAGCTACCGTGCTTAAGCCACCAACGACCTACAATAAAACTGACTACGACCAAGCTGCTGTAGACCTAACAGCTATTGATTTGAGTCTTTTATATGCCACCGATGATGCAAACTGTGCCACGGATATATTAATAAGTGCAGTTAGAAGTGTCTTAGAACAAAATACGAAGACTATCACAATACCTAAGCGAAACCGTACTTTAAAGCCTTGGATCACTCTGGGACTCCTTAAATGTCAACGGCATAGAGATAAACTGCACAAAAAGGCCAAAAAGGAAACGCAGAATGATATAGTTCAAAAATCTTACCGACGTTATAGAAACTTTTTTAATGATTTAGTAAAAAAACTAAAGATAAATTATTACAGAGCTGAGTTGGAGAAGTGTAAAGACTCAAAACAAACCTGGAAGACAATTAAATCAATAACAAATGTTAAGAAAAAAACAAATACTGCAAAAGAGCTACTTCACTACAAATACGATAAAGATGCTAAAGAGGCTGTAGATGACGTAAACAATTATTTTATAAATGTGGGAAAGAACCTAGCCGATAAGATCTCTGCTCCACCAATAGATAGTGCACACAATCCTATTAAAATACAATCCCATTCCAGATCCTTTGTACTGCTTAAAACTGACGAAACTGAAATATATGGTATCCTACGCAACCTTAAAAATGACGTGGCAACAGGATATGACGGTATTCCATGCATATTCCTTAAAAGAGCATCTAATGTAATTATCCCTTGCCTAACTTACATATTTAACTTATGCCTAGAACAGGGGATATTCCCAAAGGCGTTCAAAAAGTCTGTTATCACGCCTATCCACAAGCAGGGGGACAGAAGCAGTGTCAATAACTATAGGCCAATATCAGTCCTAACGGCTTTTTCCAAACTTCTTGAAAAAGTAATTAATATCCGACTTATGAGCTATCTAGAAAATGAAAAACTTATATCTAAGGCACAATATGGGTTTCGAGCTGGGAAATCCACAGACGATGCTGTTTGTGACCTTGTAGAATATATCACAAAAAACCTCGATAGAAGACGGAAATGCATCGGCATATTTCTGGACTTGGCAAAGGCTTTTGACACTGTTTCTATACCCATCCTGCTTAGGAAGATGGAAAATATAGGCATTCGTGGCATTGCCTTGGACCTGTTTAAGGACTACCTGACAAACAGATGTCAGTGTGTAAAAATAGATGAATTCATCAGCTCTGATAAATACGTATCTTACGGAACCCCTCAAGGCAGCGTACTCGGACCGAGCCTCTTTCTCATCTACATTAATGAGTTGTGCCTCCATTCTCCTATTGATGGTAATATCTTCACATTTGCCGACGACACAGCTCTTGTATATGAGGGAGAGACATGGGAGGCAACACAAAAAACAGCAGAAAAGGGTCTAAAAGAAGTTGTTCACTGGCTAGATCAAAATTTACTTACTTTAAATACAGGAAAAACGAAATTCGTTACCTTCTCAATAGACAAAAAAACCCAACCACCTCAAAATTTTGAAATAAGGGCACATAGATGCAAAGATGACCATATACCACTATGCTCATGCAACCAGCTGGTAAGGACAAGCCATCTAAAATACCTTGGTATAGAACTCGACTGTCACCTATCTTGGAAATACCAAATCGATGTTCTTACTAGCAGAACCCGAAAACTTATATGGACGTTTAAAAATTTGCGTCATATGGCTGATTCCAAATTACTAAAATCTATTTACTATGCCTTGGCACAATCCATACTATCTTACTGCATCTCAGTCTGGGGTGGGATGTGCAAAACTAGGCTTCTAAAACTAGAGCGGGCACAGAGATCAATATTAAAGGTAATGCTCTTCAAACCGTTCAGATACCCAACTAGTGAACTATATAAGACAAGTGAGGTACTCACCGTGCGGCAGTTGTTCATTTTAAAAATTATTCTCAAGCAACACGTAAAAATACACTATGACCCGGACCACTACTCTGGATTGAGAAGAAAAGACAACATCTGCAAAATTGGAAAGTATAATACTGTGTTCTACTCACGTTTCCCCACCTTTCTGCGTCCATTTATGTATAACAAAATCAATAAACTTCTGGGTCTATATCCACTAAATCTACACCTTTGCAAGAAGAAACTTAAAACGTATCTACTTTCCCTCAACTACATAGAAACAGAAGGTCTCTTTACCGTCCTAAAATAAAATCAAAAATGAATGAATCTACCTACCAACTGAAAATACAATCACTTGTAAATAATGACGACGTATACACTCACAGCGTTCACACACACCCCCCGATACTTTCCCGTCATGAACACACAGACACACACGCACACACACACACACACACACACACACACACACACACACACACACACACACACACACACACACACACACACACACATACACACACACACACACACATACAGCTAAACAGGTCTATTCTAAACTTAATTAAATTCTTTAAACTTAAAATTATTGGAAATAATGAAAGCACATTATCGTAGGTACATTACAAAAAATTATAATTGTGACAGGTAAAAATAGTGGTAATTGTACTATTAGGGAAGGACTGACTCCTAAGATACAGGTTGCCCTAGTTTAGGAGTCAGGACATTACGTAGTATTTTAAGAAATCTGTATACCATTGTATATTGAAACTTGTACTGTATGTATTATCAAATAAATTACTTACTTACTTACTTACTTACTTACTTAGTTTAAAGGATGTTTTAATGTTTTTATTAAATGTTAATGGTCTCATTAAAATTATATCCTATGGTAAATTGTACTTATCATATTATGTAGAAAAAGGCATTTTTATCTACATTGTCAGTTTTAAAAGGATTTTTTAACAATGAACGGAGATGTAATAAATAAATTGATAAACTAAGAACATTGCTGCTCTTACGATTTTGTTTAATTCTCAGTTATTCACGAACCCATAGTTCAAAAGTCATGACGTAAATAAAAAATCTCTTTCTTTCTGCAGTACCATAATTTTATTATCGATTTATCATACTATTTACAAAAGGTCTAGAGCCGGTCGCAAGACTATTTTATTTTTATTTTTTAATTATTAGGTTAACATAAATCTATTGAAAAAAACCTCTAGGCAATTTAAGTCATAAAGATGAAAAATTGTATCGTAAAAATAAACACAGCTAGTAAGTACTACCCACCTACACTATTAGGCACCCGCGTTCGATTCTTGGAAATTTACACCAAAATCTTTGATATAACTCTATCATAATACAGATACGATACAGTTGAATGTTGTGCAATAGTAAACAGGTGTCAGCGGCGATACTTCGAGGAGCTATAATATATCTCCTGAACATTTGTTTGATGAAGTGTAGCGCATTGACGATTCATTTGTATTCAGTAAAATATGTCACCTCCCGGGAGCTTTCGGTGTGTTGAGCGCCATGTTTGTTTGTTTGTTTGTACCGTGACAAGTTGTTGACTCTGTACTGCAGCGTCACGCAGGGCAATCTGTCATCAATCACGCCGCAGGCCCCGGGAGGTAAGCAGATACTATTTATAACAAAAATGGAATTGCTGATGAGCTCCACTGCGCCATGAGTCGAACAAGTCGATGATTTATGATCCTCTTCACTTCGTGAGCGTATCGGTGTGCGGCGGCAACGGCAACGGCAACGCCGAGTGCCCTCAACTACTTGTCTATCGATTTATTACAATTTTACTTAAACACACTTTTTTATACTCTACGTCATAGCATTTTGGTCACGCTTGGTTAAAGTTTATTTTCCTAGGAAATATGAACTTTCAAATCTAAGACAAAATTCACAAATACTTAGTTAATATATTTGGCTTACCACTTTTGAAGTTCCGACTGCTAAGTAGACTTACCAAGCCGCAAGGAAAGTTTGTCCGCTTAATCAAAAACAAAGGAAAAAACAAGGACAATTATTAAATATATTTGTCAAAACTTAAATACATCACCATATAAATTATTGTGAAGATTTTTGTCACAAAGCATTTTAACTTTAATTCGTTTTATACGTTAAAATAAAATATTAAAGAAATAATTTGTTTCCGTTTTGTCGGTTATTTCAATGACTAAACTGTTTTCATTTAAACGAAAGTTCCTCGGAACAAAAATTGTTTCCGTGAGGCGAAATTAGAAACTCAAGTTAAACGCGCAGACAGTCAGTTATTCTGCAGAAGCAGAGTTATGTATTATGTTTAATTAAGTCCGTGGCGTGTGTGGCGTGCGTGCCGTGCCGTGACGACGCGTGCCGAACTTCGTAATGTGAATGTAAACAATGTAGACGTAGCGGTCTGGCTTCGGCTACATTGGTTCAAACTTACACATGACCTTCGATCATACAAATACGTGAAACACATCGGTAAGCGTTTATAATTTACAACAGCTTAATGTTGTACGACTTTTGAAAATTGTAAGTTTAAAAAAATCTTAATTTTTACGGTTTTTTAGGGTTCCGTGCCCAAAAGGTGCCAAACGGGACCCTATTACTAAGACTTTACTGTCCGTCTGTCTATCTGTCTGTCACCAGGCTGTATCTCATGAACCGTGATAGCTAGGCAGTTGAAATTTTCACAGATGATTTATTTCTGTTTCCGTTATAACAACAAAAAATGCTAAGTAAAAACAGAACAAAATAAATATTTAAAGGACCCCCGTACAACAAACGTAACTTTTTGCCATTTTCTGCTCATGTATAAAGACATGTAGTACATAATTGCGTGATTTATTTCTTCTTTCAACCTTTGCTACTACCTATCAATATAAACAACTTTTAATATGGGACCAACTCTGCTTTTTTGTCATTTCATTTTGTCCCCTTTATTTGTACAATACTTTTTTTTAAACTAGTTGTGGTTGAATTCATCTAGCAGTTTCAGCCAGCTAGACGGTGGGAGCGGGGCGGGGGCGAGGCGGGGGGCGAGGGATCAAAGGGAGCGCTCGGACAGAGCTAACAAACAATATGGAACGGAATAACTTGCCGACAGAGTTATCCTTCTTTTGAAGTGTTCACTGCCTAAACACACCCGCACACATAACACAAAAATGTGTGCAACTGATTCACATCACTTTCGCCACGTGCCGGCTAGCGGCTGTCTAGGGAAGAAACGTCAATTTAAAATATTTTTTTATTTTATTTTAATAATTTTATGTCTTGTTTGAGCCTACTTCTGTTCAAAATACGAATACTGTGCTACCAAATAGGATTCAATTATTTATAAAACTTGCACTTGTCATGCAGATACGTAAGACCAGTAAAATTGTTACGATAGTTTTTATTACTAGTATATGTATTTCAAATAGATTTCGTTCTCATAGTATTACCAAAATAAAGAATTGTTGTAATGTTTCGTGCGGCGTAGTCAGCTCTAGCTCTAGCAGGTACTGACACTGCCGTCATTTTATTATGTTCCAATGGATTACTTACAAAAAAATAAACTCTTAAGTTATCTGCTAACAATTTTTTTATTAACTAGACAGCAAATGCCTCTCTCTTAGTGATACTATAACTAGATTATACTCACAAAACCGGCTCTACCGTTTCTGTTTATTCCACCGTTTCGTCACTGTCTATGCCAAATTTCAGCTTACTAGAAAGCTAAAATTTGGCATCGTCTCTGGGCTAGCCCGCGGACAGACAGACAGACGAACGGAAATTGCTAAACTATAAGGGTTCCTTGAAGACTACGGAACCCTAAAAACCGACCAAGTGAGAAGTAGAGTTCCATAGAAGGAGGGGATTTTTAATTGATATTAGTCAGTGTTAGTTAAAAACATAGCGCTAAAAAATGAGCCCACGTTCAATTGTGCGATGGTGGGCGGGGCTTGTCAATTGTGTTACCAATCGGAGCCAGTTCAAAAATTACCTACAAAATATCTGTGCACTTGCCACACCTATCAGACCGCCATCTTGCGAGGTAGGTACCTAGATACTTTGACAAATGAAGTCAATGGTTTGACGTTTTTGTTTAAAACATGATCGCCTAATCAACTGTCACGTCGCCACACATGGCGCACAGTCACAGAGTGATTTACTCTACAGCACATCGTGGGGTTATTTCATGGGTAAAGACTATTCGAGAGGACTGGGGCCTTTTTTGGAGAGTGAATTTCGTTGGAAGAAATACTTCTATGTTTTTTAGGGTTCCGTACCCAAAGGGTAAAAAAAACGGGACCCTATTACTAAGACTCCACTGTCCGTCTGTCTGTCACTAGGCTGTATCTCATAAACCGTGATAGCTAGACAATAAAAAGATTATGTATATCTGTTGCCGCTATAACAACAAATACTAAAAACAGAATAAAATAAATATTTAAAAGGGGCTCGCACGCAACAAACGTGACTTTTTTTTTCGTTTTTTGCTCGATCTTTGTGTCTAATTTTGTATAGATAATGGTACGGAATCCCGCGTGCGCGATTCCGACTCGCACTTGGAAGTTTTTTATTCGTACATATTATTATTTTATTTTACTTAACTACCTGCTTTACAGAACTAACAACTTTCTCAAAGTAAGTCTCAATAGAATACTACTATACTCGACTAAAGGTAAACTTCTAAAAAAGGTAAAGGTAAATGACTAGTTGGTAAAGCCTACCTAGTTGTAATAATTTTCCTTTTAACTTCATATGAACTGGGCGCTTATTATGAAAAATGCGACATTATCGGAAGGGTCCTCAACGTCGCCCTTCCGAATATATCGCTGCTTCACAATAAGGGCCTTGTTGCCCTGATTTTTTCACGTTTCTACAAACACTCATTTAACCGGATTTCGCAAACGCATCCGTGCTAAACTTCTTGTCGACCAATGTCGGCCAATCAAATCTCGAGAAGTTATTTGCACAAGGAGTTTGTTTCGAGTATTTTTTGCGCAAGGAGGTTTATAGCATTGAAATGGAGGTCGAATATATTATGGGTCACCTTCGAATGTCCGACAGTTAATAAACAAAGTTTCAGACAACCTTTTCTTTTCACAACTCGACATTCCATATAAGAATGTTTCACAAACCTTGCATCTCTTGAAGTAATTCTTTCTTATAATGCCATTTGACAACAGATCATTAGTAAACATTTCTTAACATAAATACATTAAATCGACAAAGTTCTACTAATATGATTTAACAGTATACAGTTCACGCACATTAGAAAAGGGGCACTAGGGGTGCAGTGTGGCGGAGCCCCCCCCCCCGCCCCACGAAGGGGGATTAGGGGGTCGAAGGCCCCCCGAATGAAAAAAACCATGCTCGCCCGGGAACAGTACTTTAGATTGGGTTAGACTTGTGATCTCGTTAAGGCAGAGCGAGCGAAGCGAGCGGAGCTCCCTATTTGTTACCAATAATTGCTTCTGACAAAACAAAATAAGTTTCTTATGGGTTCCTTTCAAAATCGAATTAAATTGGTATTACAAAATGCCAAATATTGTTATAATATCTGTCAAATATTGACATGAACATTGACAGTGATTAGTTAAGTTTTATGTATCTAACTCTTGTGATATATTTTTATTCATATTTTTAGTGTAAATGTATGTACTAACTTTTATATGGGTAAAGCCTGAAATAAACGATTTTATTATTATTATTATTTACACATTTTTTGAACCGGGTTTCTGGCAAGCTTAATATATCTTCAGGGATCTTATTGTAGAAACGTATACAATGCACCGTAAAGAATGTATTACCCTTTGTTAATACATCTTTTTTGATTATTTACCGCCTAAATCTTGTGTTTCCTACCTACAGTTTTACACATTACTGATAAATTCCTGACGTAGACAATCATAAGCAGCCTATATACGTCCCATTGTAGGGCTACTATGTTGTTATAGGGTCCCGAAAAAAGCGTTGTTCAGTTCCTATGCATACTCATGTTTCACAAATAAATATCTTTATCTTTAAAGCAATTTTTTTTATTAACCAAGTAGCTTTCAAACTTGGCGTATGACTGCACTGAAAACTTATTAAAGTTTGTAACAAAATTTAATACAATCACTATGACGACTACTTTAATATTATTCTATTATATATTGTGTCATACTATATTGTACTATATTATATTTATATTGTTTGTTAAAAATAATACTACTTCTATCCCCCTTAAATTCGCAATTAAATTACTCTTCAGAAACTGAAATTAGCCAATCACACTGGTAATTGTCAAACGAGATTGGTATTGACTAATAGATGCTATCTAGTGTGGGTGCTACGGGTAAACGGAACTAGTGAAAAATCTAACAATGTCAATTTTATGCCTTGCCCTAAAAAATATGTTTCTTGAAAGAAAAAAACTAATTCAAAAGTAAGTTATTTCGTATGTATCTCACTTTTTACACAATTTTATCTATTAAATTTACTGTAAACTGTTATAAATCTGAAATGAATGAAATTATTTTGATTTTAAAGTTGTTTAAAATCTCTAATATTAAAGCTGCTATTAAAACTTCAGTTTTATTTTGATTTAAGAATTTTTGCGCTTAAAATACACACCGTTTAACTGTTTGTGTTAAATAAAGTTAAATTTAAGAATCGATTTTTGATTTTTCTTTAATTATTTAAAAAAAATCGAAAGTCACAGAAAATGCCTATAGTATCGTTGCGAGCCTCCCATGCACTAAATATATGTTTAACTAACGTGACGCTAGCGTCCGTCGTAGATCGCCCTAGCGTGAAGCCGAATTGCTGACTATGGAAAAGTTGATAAGTGGGTAAGTACGAGTACTCGTAGTTGACCTAGAACAATTTTCTCGAATATTTTATTCATAACTTTTAGAACCGAGACTGGTCTACCCTTGGTGCGATCTTTCCTATTTCCACTTTTAAGTAAAGAAACGAGCCTACTTTATTTCATTACGTCAGGGAATTACTAAACATTTAAACATTTGTTAAAGATTCTGGCTAAAAAGTGTGCTAACACAACGATTATTTTTTTTAAGTTTTCGTTCTTTAAACGCCTTTAAATCACGGTTTAAGCTTCAATATAATCAAACGAAAAATCGTGATCGCAGGAATTGACATAATTTTTCAAAGTACGTAAATTTATCACAAAGTCATTCCGACTGCGCGGATTTTTATTTAAGTTATCATAGTGGTTATTATACTGTGCAGTTACACTACTAGTATTTGATGTGCACTGCATAGTCACCTCTATAAGTTGGTGCTGTGCACTGTGTAGTTAACTTTTAAAACTGCTCTTACGTGGAGCATGATGTCTCGGTCTCACAATTTAACATTTTAAAATTACGAGAAAATTTTTTGATAGATTTTTGAGTCATTGATGCATTATTAAATTACGGACATTTTAAATACATTTTTTTTCCTATACCCAGTTTTTAATAAAGAAAAGTTCAAAAACTTAGCACAGGAAAAGAAACATTTACCCCAAATGTTCGCAATTTTATTATCTATAAACCTCCAGTTACCACATTCACAACATAACATAAACTCACGCCTGTATCCCAGAGGGGTAGGCAGAGACCAGGGACTGCCACTTGCTACGATCCTGACAGATCATAGTCAATCATCAATTATACTCATTTTATTACAGTGACTGAGAACTATTAAACTGTAGGAGTGAGACAGCACGCTCCATGTAAGAGCAGCGTTAATAATGGTTACGTTAATAATGGTTACGTTAATAATGGTTACGCGCTCCGTAGTTGCCTTTTACGTGCCAGTTACGCGCTGCGGAGTTTTCACTTCGAGATTGCGACGCGCTTCGTAGTCTCCTCTGCGTGTCTGTGCTACGAACTTAGTAGTAGCCTCTACGAAACTGCTACGAACTCCGTAGTTAAGCATGACATCAAACATGGTGGAACACAATTGACAAAGTTTTTCTTAAATTCGTTTAAATTCTTAAGTCCGTTTTTCTCATGAACTTTATGTACACACTAGCTGTGCCCGCGACTACGTTCGCGTTGGATTGGAATATGAAGTGCCCTTGCCCCTTAATCAAGGCCGTGGTCTATCTCCGTTCTAAATTTCATACCTTGAGACCTTTTCGCGGTTGTATTAAATACTTTTCTGTTATCCTACCTCACCACGCCGTCTCCCGTTGACGCAGCTCGTCTCCCGCTCAAACTTATTACAGCATAGGTATTCGAAAATGTGGGTCACGCGTTTCTTGGCGCTAAAACGTCAGAATTTCAGAATAAATAAACAGGAAAGGTGCGCGCGCAGAGGTAACAAAATACAGAGGGTGTCTCCTTTAAATTACAAGTAAAGTTTATAAATGGCCGCACTTCAGAGATGTGTCTGTTCTTTGAGAGTTGCCAGATAAACAAAAATGCCCACTTTTTCAGATCTAGTAAATTTGATCATTTATAGCCGAAATATACCAAAATATAGATACAGACGTTTTCATCACTTTTTTGGGTTCCATAGCAAGGTAACAAGGAGTCCTTATAGTTTCGGCATGTCCGTCCTTCCGTCTGTCTGTCTGTCTGTCTGTCCGCGGCATAACACAGAGCTGAAATTTGGTACGCCGACAAACCGGTAGGATAAATTCTTTAAAAAAAATTTTTAGGTTACCTTCCCTACACCTAAATTAGGGATGCAATTGTTTTTCTCGCCTATATCTCGCATAGTGTGGGATATCGTTGGATTGGTTGTTTAAAGATAGAATTAGTGTAGAAAAATGGAAACAGACAATAGATCACTCACAGTTAAGTATTAAAACACAAAGTTATGTTGTTATTATAGTAACGAGCTACTAATAACTCTATTAAACAATGAAATACATTTCCGTGATTGTAATCTACGGTGGTCGAAGCTATTAAACGTATCGTAATCGTGGTTTAGCGCGCTGGTGTCGGCCACACAAGCGTCAGTATCTCGGCCGATATCTAAATAGTTTCCGTTTTCCCCCTGCCCCGCCCCCGCGCGCTGCCCGCGCCCCGCGGCCGTCCCGCGGCGTGATGCATCGCTCCGCCGATACCGCCCCGCCGCCGCCGCCGCCGCGCGATACCACCGATGTATCACTTACTTCTACTTGCATAACTATACCAGTTTGGCCAGGAATAGGGACAAAATACAGTACGTGGGCTTTCTATGCCATGTGACCGGTTTTTCTTTCAGCCCTGTCCATCGATTCCAAAAGATCGCTTTTTTGTGATAAGACTGCCGCTTGCATACTATTGGAATCGACATTTTAAGTACCTTATCAACTTAAATATGATTACTGGTGTGCAATAGTTTTTAGATATTTTGTAACAAATAAGCACTAATATTCGAATAGTCTTGAAAATTACCGTGAGTTGCATTGTGTTTGCTTTAACAGAAATTTGACGTTAAATTAATAATCATCATCATCATCAGCCCCTTGACGCCCACTGCAGGACATAGGCCTCCCTCATGGTTTGGTAACCATGAGGGGTTTTGCCATAATCGCCACGCTTGGCAGGCGGATTGGCGATCGCAGTATGCGGTTGGAATCTCAGGAAGACGCTGCTGCCCGTCTCCTGGTAATTTATTTCCTTAGTCGCCTTCTACGACATCCATGGGAGGAAATGGAGTGACGCTATTCTTAATCCGGCGCCACATGGCGGATTAAGAATAGCGTCACTCCATTTCCTCCACAATTAATAATAGTGAACAGAATAACAGAATTATACAAAGCGGGAAGAATATTTAAAGTTAACTGTTTTTGACTTCATTTTATTGGTTCTATCTAATATTAGTTTCATCTATTCATATATATATAAGGATAATAATTATTTATTTACTAAAAGAGAAATTGGCATAGTGGTAATACTTGCAGTATCCGCACTCCACTTTTGTCAACGTAACGCTATAAAAAAAAACTGTACGTATAATTTAAAGGTAAATGTTAAATCTTATAAATCTTCAAAAAGAGAATCTTCTTATTAAGAGATCTGTCAGGTACGTGGCAAGTGGCAGACCCTGGTCTACCCCTCCGGTATACAGGCGGGAGTTTATGTTAAGCTATGTTATGAAATATTGTAAAGTGTGACTGTTACATGTAAAGTGTAAGCATATGCATGTATGAGTGAGATGCAAGCATTAAGGATCTCTTCATTTCATATCATGATTATATGGGCAAATTTTGTTATCAAAGAGAATGGAGAAAAACCTTTATTGAAGGTTGTACGAATAGATGGGAGTGGTACTCTGTAAACTCGACGGGAAGCTAAGTTTAGGAAATCTGGGCAGTTATAACTATCTTTGTGTGAGTTGCGGTGGCTACTTTAGGTATGAGTAGTTGGCGTACTCTGAGAACGTTACTTTCTCTGTAGAGTTAATGAGTATGGAACCTGAAGCGCTTTCGTCACATAACTTTTAGAACTGCTCGTTATGCTCTTTCAATGTCGATCGGTGTAGGTTTAGCTATCCCGCCCCAAACCGATAGGCAATACCTATAAATTGCACATTGACCGTACACCTTTGTAAACTAATAGTAAAGATTTACGTCGTTTGCCAGACGGGGAGAAAATATTTTGTGTAAATGATGAGTGTTCATCCAGTAATATTCCTAGGTACGTTATAGTATCGTTCAAGGGACGGTCAGTTAAATTGATCGCGAACAAGGGATGTGTTTGATGGGGTTTATTATCCAGAAAGGAACAACAGGAGCGGATAGTAAATAATTAACTGTGAGAGGTCTGGTGAGAGGTGCGGGTTTTGTGTAAGGCTTAGAGTGAAAATAGAAATGCTTGATTGTTTACGCCTTGGAGAGTCGTTTGCATCCTTGTCACGCTCGTTCAATGTCAGCGAATCAACTGTACGATCGATCAAAAAATCCGAAGATGAAATAAGCTCGTATGTAGCTTCAACTTCATTGATATTCTTACATTTTTGTTTTTTGTTTGGGCTTAATCACCATGCGTGCTCACCTCGGATTGGCGATTTCAAGCGCTGAGGTAATAGCTCAGACGCTCTGGTTTCCTCACGATGTTTTCCTTCCTCCTCAGCGAGTGGTATTGCTACTATAACTTCACAAATGTACATAACTTAGAAAAGAAAGTCATAGTTACATGCCCGCACTGGGAATCAAACCTATGTCTCTCGCTTCCGAGTCCAATGTTCTACCCACTAGAATACTACCGCGTCTAAAATAACTACGTACATCAAATTTTAAGGTCATATTCATTGAATGGCTTCAAGCGTGTCTTTGAAATTTGAAGAGTTCCCTCGATTTCTCCAGAATCCCATCATCAGCTCTGACTTGGTGACTATGGGACTACCTGTGAAGTCTACCCTTTCAAACAAAAAACGATTTTTCCTAATCGGTCCACGCGTCTCCGGTAATCGGGGAACTTACTCGTAGATAAAAAAAAAGATCCCGACGAATTAAGAATCTCCTCCTTTTTTTGAAGTCAGTTAAAAACCGGCCAAGTGCATGTCGGCTCCGGTATAGCATAGGGCTCCGTAAAAAGCGGGGGTTTTATCTGCTTTACTGAACTAACAACTTCATCAACGTAATTTTCAATGGATTTTGTACGAAGTTTTTCTTTTATAAGTTGGTCGCCTATTACTCGTTCACCAGTGGCGTAGCATAGGTCACTAGTACCCGGTGCGGATTCCAAATTTGCCGCTCTCTTATTTTTGTAATCCATTATAAAAAATTTGGGCATGGTAAAAAGAGTGCTTTTATTAGTTTTTCACTTCTCATGCTCTAAAAGTTCGTCTTTATGTCGTGCGTAGGCGACATAAAGTCGCTTTTTATGCTCTAGAGCATAAAGTAAAATCTTCGTCGAAGACCAAGGCAATCGCTGCAACAGCCACACGAACATCTTTAACTTCATACAACAACCTCTTTATTTTATTTCGTTTCGTTCGTATTCTAAGATCAAGGCAAAGATACCAACAGCCAAAGTACACAATAAAACTTCATGAAATAAACTTATAATTTGTATTTCGTCTCATTTATTATTTCTCATTGCTCTAATGTAACTTTCAATTTTAATTAAATTAGCATTTACTATATTTACATGTTGCTGTTTCATTTCCTCGCAATCGAAGTGAAAAGTAGAGTGTACAACTCGTCCATAAAACCCATTTTACACTCGACTTTATATCTATCCTCGCTCGCAAGCTCGCTCGGATGGATAAACGTCTCGAGTAAAATGGTGCGTTTTATGCACTTGTTGTACAATCTACTATTATTGAATGATTTATTGAATTGAAAAGTGAAATTAACATTTTTTGACATAAGCAGAATATCACAGAAAAATTACAGAGAAAACGTAATAGAATAATGGAGAAATCGCCTACTTCACGAACGCTCTTTTGCGCACGAGTATCATTCTAAGCTCAACTCCTCAACTGAAAGATTAAAAAAGGTTAATAAAATGAGGAAACCTTTTGTTGTTGATTATGAACAACTAAAACTAATATACCTAGATTCTTTTGTACATGCAGTTAAATTAAAATAGACAAGAGTTGCGCTTAAACAATCGTTAAGATGCTTTCATACAATTCTCATTTAGAAAAAATACGTTTTTCAGGAAGCTTCAATGCGTATAATTTGCTTATCGAGTATTAACGGATTTGTAACTAGACGAACATTTTTAGAGCTACTTGGCTAGATTCCCGGAGTGAAGCTAACTTGCCGGAGTCGCGCGGCATCGATCAGCACTTTTGCATATAAATGCCGGCAATCGATAGATCGCGTGCGAGCGGCCGCGGGCGCGGGCGCGCCTACACCGATGTCGATTCGTACATCGCGCTGCGACGCCATTCCGATTGTGAATAAATAATATAATCATGAGTGAGGTTTACTCATCGATGTGCGGTGTGCCAGATCAAAGGGATTTCCATATTTCCCCTAACAAGTATCTAATGGTAATTGCTAGGCAGTATACCACATAAATATGCCGGTAATAATTATTTTGAGCTACAATCTTTTGTAATAACATGACCTTAAACAACTATGTTAGTAGGGAGTCCATCGCTTTAATTTATCGGTGATGTGCAAACTATGGAGTGGAAACTTGTCAAAGTGAATTTGATAATAGAATTTCGGGAGGCAATATTGTACAACGATACAATTGTAAGCCAATAACGTACTGCCGATATCCGTGTACATGGGACACGAACAGGACTAACCACGTAACACGTAGTAAGACATTACTACTGCAGTACTTGAACCCATCTCGTTTTTAGGGTTCCTTAGTCGACAAGGAACCCTTATAGTTTTGTCACGTCCGTCCGTCTGTCTGTCTCTCTGTCCGTCTATTTTTTTTCCGCGGTCTAGCTCAGAGACGATTAGTACGAAAAAGCTGATGGCATAAACATACATAATATTAATCACGCCGACAAAACGGTACAATGGGATCTTAAAAAAAAAATCTTAGCGTACCCTCCTACATCTAAATTAGGGATGCAATTTTTTTTCTGCCGCCTACACATAGTGTGGGATATGGTTGGATTGGTCATGTAAAAATACTGTGGGTATAGGAAGATCATTTTTAGAGTTCCGTAACCGAAGGATGCCAAACCGGACCCTATTACTAAGACTTCACTGACTGTCTGTCTGTATGTCTATCTGTCACCAGGCTGTATCTCATAGTCCGTGATAGTTGAAATTTTCACAGATTATGCATTTCTGTTGCCATACATAATCTGTGAAAATTTACATGAAACAAAAACAAAATAAAATAAATATTTAAGCTCCAATACCACAAACGTGATATTATGCCATTTTTCTCTATCTTTGTGTTTAACGTTATATAGATAATGGTACGAAACCCTTAGTGCGCGAGTTCGCACTTGGCCGGTTCTTTTTTATTTCGGGTTCCGTTTGCGAAATATTAAGCTTTAAAACGCGATTCTTTTTGTCCGAGTAGCGCATATCAGGGTAGTAGCACATAATATAAAGAAATTAAAAGGAAAACTACCACGGCTAAGTAAACTTTACAAGTGAACGACAGTGGCGTAGCATGGGGGGGGCGGAGGGTGCGGTCCGCACCGGGCGGCACTTTGCCGGAGGCGGCGCTGCGGAGGTGGCAGTTAGAAAAAAAAAAAAATTAAAAAAAACATTCTTTCAGTGTTTTTTTCGTCTTTTTTTTATGTTACCAAATACCCAGGTACCTATGCAGGTTCTATGCATGGGTGATGCAAGCGCAAGGTTTCTCAATAACTATTATTTAGGAAACTTATTTCGTTTCAATGTTATTTTAAATAAATATGTCTCCTTATACTTCACCGTAATTACAGTGTGCTCAAAAAATAAGTGCCCTACAAACGTTACTAGTTCAAAAGCGAAAGGAGTTGGTAGACGGTGCTTTGATTTACTCAAAAGAATTGTGTGATGAACTGGGTTTATCTATGGAACCTCGTCGACGTAGATTGAAGAAACAAACATTCGGTGACGGAAGTACAGATGCTGGTTTGACCTACGAAAATGAGTTGAGAAGAACACTGTTTTCCTCTTTGGACAGAGTCATTTCTGAGATTCGATCGAGATTTCAGCAGCTCGATAGTTTAGCAGAGAAATTTTCCTTTCTTACACCAGCAAAACTACTGGACGTTACTGGAAAATGTAACCTTGACCATGCTACCGACATTGACAAGGAGGAGTTTGAACTTGAGCGAGAGCGACTTCGAAGTTTTGCCATTGCTACTGGAGATCTCGATAAATTAGGCAAAGCTAATGTAGGTCCACTTGAATTATTGAAGTTCATTGTCGAATCTAAGCTCGAAATCTCCGTCCCTAACATTTTCATAATGCTCAGAATATTTTTGACAACTGCTATAAGTAATGCTAGTTGTGAAAGGAGCTTTTCGAAACTGAAATTGATAAAAAATTACTTGCGATCTACAATGAGTACGCTGAGATTAACTAATCTCGCTATATTGTCGATCGAACAAGACCTCACTGATGCAATCGATATTGAAAGTGTGATCAAAAACTTTGCTGAAAGGAAGACTAGAAAAGTTAAATTTAACACTAGGTACGATTGCACTTAAAAACAGCTTACCACTGTTCGTAGCATTCAGCGTGCAATTAAGATAATAATAATTCCACAATCTACTACATTGTCCTAACACTGTTATGTACTGCTCTCCAGCACACGCTTGCCCTTTTGCACTTGCCACGCCCATCCTAATCTGTGCATTGAATGTTATAATATTGTTATTTTATTTGTTAATATTACTGAGTGTCCAATTGCGTTGTGCTTTCTGGCCGAGTTTCGTGGAGGTACGATTCGTGGTTTGTTGTGTCAGTTCGGAGTACATTGCGTAGGCAGTCTTCCTACTTTTTATTTTATGAGTTGGCGATGTACGTCGAATTGTCATAGTGAACCGCGGGGTGTGGTTCTATGAAGCAGGTTCTTGTCCTGTATGCGTGCAGTCAACAATTGGGTCAACCGACTCGTTTTTGTGGTAGTCATCCGTAACGTAAATAAGTGAGTGCACGCTGCCGATTGCATTAAAAAGTGCTTGCTTCTTATTGTTTACAGGCTTCATGTTATTATTATCTGTATATACCTATATGTGCAAGTGGAAATAAATAATTTATATATCTATCTTATGTTACATCTAACGTCTCCGGAAATTCCTGAAATATGATTTTCTGTTTCAAAATTTTTATCCTATTGGACTCAGTGGTAATGTCTAACCACAAAATTGTTGTCCATTTCAGATCCCTCAAAAAGGCTGGCGGGTAGTGCGATGCATGGAGCGCGCGGGCGCGGGCGCGGCGCGCTCGAGGCGAGGCGTTGAGGCGTCGTCGACGAGGCGTTGAGGCGCGCGGGCGAGGCGAGGCGAGGCGACGGCCGCGGCCGAGCGCTGCCATGCGCGCACCGCGCTTGCGCACCGCACCGGCCGCGCTGCTCCTGGCCGCGCATCTTATCAAGGGTGAGCTCCTCACAACACCATCCACCCTACATCACCAGCTCGAGACGACATCGTGAGCAACTCTCCATGAAGGCCTGTATCCTACTGACTGCACCAGCCTTGTTTCTTAATGGCTACTTTAACAGGGTACCTATGTTCCAAGAAAAGTCGAGTCCACTATCGCCTTACCAACTTTCTTGAGCCAAATGATACTCTTCACTTTACGTTACAAACGTATTGGAAGACACCGTTGCAGTTCATCAGTACGCGGAACAACTGCTAAAGTATAAATTTGTTGCAAAATTTTCCCATTTTGTAAATTAGAAGCTTATAAAGTGAATCCTTCCGTAACGCTTCTGCCTGATTAATTAGCAAAGTTGCCTTTTCGGAATAGCGCTGTGTAATCGATTTATTATTATTCAGTAGCCTGTACAGTACAGTACCCAGTGGTTATGTATGCGTGCTCGGGGCTCTCGGGCTGTAATCAAGGCAAATACCACCGCGGGTACATAATAGTGTTTGCGTTTGGAGCCATATCACCTGCAAGTAATCAGGGTCCTACATTTTGGCTTTAGTCTGAATAAAGGAGACTGTGCTAGTGAGCTATCAGTGAGCTTTTTTGTGAATCTCTAGAGAAGTTCGTCTTAATGAATGTGTTTCTACTGAAGACTACATAGTAATGTATACGTAGGGGGTTGGTCAGTGGATAGCGAGACGTAATGCGGCAGCGGGGGTGCCGGGGGGCAGGCGGGGCGGGGAACCGAATTTCCCTCCGAGACGTTAACGCCTCATAAAGTTTACGAGCGCGCCTCGCACTGCCCGCCGCCGCCGCCGCCGACACCGGCCTTGTAGTAGGGTTGGCCACCGTCGGGGGACGAAACAAAGTTCATTACAAAACTCGCATTTCAAATGTGCAGTCTCTTGGTTAAAGTGTAAGATTTCTAATGAGTTCTGTTTGTTTGTCTATGCTACATGATGATCCTCCTTGTTCATATATAAAGAATTTTTGTGACTTAAACATGGACGTTCATTTACAATTCGGTCACAAAAGTAGGACTAGTCGCTCTTGCGTATTTCCAAATTAAAAGTTTCGTAAGCGCTACACATCATCTTCAGCCATTTGATGCCCACTGAAGGACATGTGGCATGTTCCGTGTGGCGCCGGATTAAGATTCCGTGTGGCGCCGGATTAAGAATAGCGTCACTCCATTTCCTTCCGTGGATATCTTAGAAGGCGACTAAGGAAATAAATTACCATGAGACGGGCAGCAGCGTCTTCCTGAGATTCCAACCGCATACTGCGATCGCCAACCCACCTGCCAAGCGTGGCGATTAAGGCAAAACCCCTCATGGTTATGAAAACCACGAAGGAGGCCTATGTCCTGCAGTGGGCGTCAAATGATTGATGATGATGAAGGACATAGGCCTCCCTAATGGTTTTCCAAGCTTCCCGGTATTGTGCCGCCCGCATCCAGCGACTCCCCGCCACCGTAACCAGGCCGTCAGACCGTCTGTGGGGGGGCCTGCCCAAGCTGTGTCGTCCGATCTACAGTAGCCAGGTCAGTACTTTTTCGCCCCAACGGTCATCAGTTCTCCGAGCTATGTTGACTGCGACTTCAACTGAGCAATCAAGCTACATCAGTAACTGGGGTTCTTCAGCGGATCTCCTCATTCGTGATTCGATCGCGCAGTGAAATTATTAAC
Source organism: Yponomeuta malinellus (assembly GCA_947308005.1). Taxonomy (NCBI): domain Eukaryota; kingdom Metazoa; phylum Arthropoda; class Insecta; order Lepidoptera; family Yponomeutidae; genus Yponomeuta; species Yponomeuta malinellus. The sequence goes on along the minus strand of OX371007.1, from coordinate 73,258 downwards.
ATAGCTCTCTTCATTGCTCGTTGGGCAACCTTAAGCCTTCTTATGAGGCCCATAGTCAGCGACCAGGTCTTACATCCATATGTCATCACTGGCAACACACGTTGGCTATACACCTTTGTCTTGAGACACTGAGGTATTTTGGATGCGAAAATGTGTTTTAGTTTCCCGAACGCTGCCCATCCGAGTTCTCCTTCTCGAACCTCTTTCTCGAAGTTGGACTTACCTAACTAGAGTGTTTGTCCCAGGTATACGTAGTGGTCAACAACTTTGAGGTCAGAGCCGCCAACTTTGATAGGAGTGTCTGCTATTTGGCAGTTCGACATTATCTTAGTCTTGAGACAAGGTCCTAAAAAGGACCTCATTAAATAAGTCTGGACAAGACTTGTTCCTTCCCAGTCCAGAAGTTTGAATACGTCTTCAAGTGCAGCTGTTAACAATTTCGGAGATATTAAACCTCAGGGAAGAGACCCGTGCCCCTCGGTGGGGACATAATGGGTTGATGATGATGAAACCTAGCCATAAAAATTAATGTTTCTAGAAAGAAAAAAGAAAAAAAAACTAATTTAAAAGTAAGTTATGTACTTCGAATATATTTTACTTTATACACAATTTTATCTATTAAATTTAAAGTAAACTGTTATAAATTTGAAATGAATGAAATTATTTTGATTTTAAAATTGTTTCTTTAGGTTTATTCATAACATAACAAAAAGAAAACTAATTGAAATAAGAAACTGGACTTAACTAATATATAAATGATAAAAATATACAAATTACATAAATTCTATATTTACAGATAAATTTCAAAAAAAAATTGTTTAAAATTTGTAATAAACATAACATAACATAAACTCACGCCTGTATCCCAGAGGGGTAGGCAGAGACCAGGGACTGCCACTTGCTACGATCCTGACAGATCACTTTTTTTTCTTTTTTTTTCTTTTCTATCAAAGCTGATATTGAAGTTTTATTTTTATGTATAGCATTAGAGTTAGAATAACTGTTTGTGTTAAATATAGTTAAGCTTAAGTATTCATAAAAGCCTAGTGGGTAGAAAAAATCAGTGGTAGCCTAGTGGGTAGAACATTGGACTCGGAAGCGGGAGACCCAGGTTCGATTCCCAGTGCGGGCATGTACAGATGACTTTTCTTTCTAAGTTATGTACATTTGTGAAGTTATAGTAGCAATACCACTCGCTAACTGTGAAGGAAAACATCGTGAGGAAACCTGGGTGTCTGAGCTTTTCACATACCTCAGCGCTTGAAATCGCCAATCCGTGGTGGGCACGCGTGGTGATTAAGCCCATACTATCTCTGAGAGAAGGCCTGTGCCCTACAGTGGGACGTATATTTAGGCTGCTTATGATGATTCATAAATGCATGTACCTAATTTAGTTTTACACTGAAATAAATAATTTTGTTTTTTTTTTTATTACATCTCCTTGTCTCACTTCGCGTTCGCGCTGCAAATAAATAGGATTCGTAATTCCGATCCTGTAGCCGGACTGACCTTGTGGCGTTTTTGTACAAACAGTTCAGCACTTCGATGTAGCGAAAGTCAATTTGGCATCGCTGGAGAGATTCAAATACCGCCCATATCTCGATCGAATCAAAGACGTTAAGTTAGTCCATAGACGCTAAGCATAGTCGTAGATTATACTCCTTGGTCTTCTGTATAATCTACCGCAGAGTATGAATGTGGTCCAATGTACAACGCCTTTTCGAAACCCGGCTTGTTCAGGGGGCTGCAAGTCGTTGAGCTTGAATGCGAGACGATTTGTAGTAACTCTTGAGAACAGCTTATAGACATGACTCAGAAGTGAGATGGGTCTTTAATTCTTTAATAGGATTTTATTACCTTTCGTAAAGAGCAGTATCACCACACTCTTGTTCCATGCCTCTGGCGTTTTCCCTTCGAGAATGACGGAATTAAATAATTTTTGGAGAACCCTAAGAACCGGATTTCCTCTAATTTTTAATAGCTTAGCTGTAATTCCGTCATAACCCAGTGCCGTGTTGTTCTTAAGCTTATTGAGAGCCATTCTAATCTCATACATGCTGGAATTTCCTCGGTGTAGTGCCAGGTTAGTCTAGCTCGAGGGTCTGGGGCTAGCCTGTATCAGGTTTTTGTGAGGACGTACGTAACTGTCCATAGAATCTTTCAACCTCCCTCAAAATTTCTGGCACTGACTAGACGATGCTACCTTCGGCCTTCAAGTTCGAGAGTCAGCTCTGTCCAATACACAGATATCTGTAAAAGACTTTAGAGCCCTTGTTCTTTTTAATAGCCTCTTCAATACGATACATATTGAAGCGGCGCAAGTCTTTTTTCAACGATATTCTGATGCGTCACGCGAAGATTTTAGCCTCAGTTCTCGCTGCTCCTCTATGAGTTTGAGAGTGTGGTATGAGAACTTTTTGGTTCTTTTAGTACGGTGGGTTTTATAAAACTTGGCCCCAACCGTAAAGACAGTTTTTACGAACCTGTTATTGATATCGTCAACGTTTTCCCCAATTTCTGGGCCTTCTAATCGGTTTTGGAGCTCAATTTGAAAGCTCTCGGGGTTTTGGATTTGGGCCGGCACTGGTCGTAGCATAGACTTTATCAGTTTTGCGCGCTCGAGTTTGAGGTTGATTTTCAACTTGCCTCGTACCATACGGTGATCGCTGCCTGTTTTAACTGCGTTGATCACAGAATATCGTTGAATATCTGCCTTCTCGTCGACAAGATGAAGTCTATTTCGTTTTTTGGTGGTGCCGTCTGGACTCATCTAGGTCCACTTGCTGCATTCTGACTTCCTGAAGAAAGAGTTCATCATAAAGTAAGAGGCCTCTCTCCAAGAAAGCAGGGATTAGATGGCCCTTATTGTTCCTTTACCCGACTCCAAATTTCCCCACGCCCGGTTCATCACCGCTTCGATTATCCAGCTTGACATTGAAGTCCCCCATCACAACCGTATAATGAGATTTAGAAGTATGTATGGCTTTGAAAATGTCCTCATACATTAACTCCACTTCCTCGTTTGGTTGTGTCGAGGTCGGAGCGTAAATCTCGGTGACCTTCTACGAATACCGTTTGGTAATTCTGAGTATCAGGTACATTACCCTGGTCGAAACACTCTCGATCTTGATAATGTCGTTGATGAGGGAGTTGTGGACGATGAACCCGACACCATCCCGAGACTTGTGGTCGAGTCATCGTTTTTGGTAGCCGGATCTCTGTCGAGGATTCTTGAAATAAAGTTAAAAACGGTTGCAGCAAATCTCTGTATCTGGGTAGATTGCGCTATTGCGAGCTTCAGATTACCGCTGACAAAGCGACGTCCATCCCGACGCTGCGGGAACTGATGCATTACTGACGTCATGGAAACTAAACTGACAGACGACAAACTCAAAACTCTGCATAATGCGCATTCCGTCTGTTGCTAGCTACAATCATCCCCTGTCTGATTAGTGGCAAGAAAAATAGCCTGTGGCGGGAAGTTTGCTCAATAAATGTGACAGGTCGTCAGCGCTATAAAACATTGGCTCGAGTAGCGCCGTGATGGATAACTTCACGCGAGCCGTATTGGCCGTCTACCTGTGGACGATAAGTAGTTTTCAGAAGTTTCACGTTCGAAACACTAAACAAAAGACATTCAAAATTAAATTTTAAACGAAATTAAAGTTGGACAGGTCAGGGTAAACTTTATCCTCTTGATACTTAATACCAAAAAATAATGCAAGCGTAATGGCACCCCTGTCTCTGGGCGAAACTATCTTATTCAAATAATCATAAAAGAACCTTCTGTAATGATCATGTGTGGTGCCGCGGCTCGCGTGCCGCGCTCCTTAATTAACTCATTTGTCCGCACACGCCGCCGCCGCCGCGCCGGTTCAGGCCGCGAGTGCAGGCCCGGCCAGCAGCCAGCTGTACTCGATAAAACAATGAATGTTACGCTACTACGGCTGTATTGCCCGTGGACATGAAAAAAAATGTTAGTACCAGCTCAGGCGGGATGAGCTCGGAGGTCGATTTAATTATTTTTGGGCTTTGTCGCTTAACTGAATTACATTCGTTCGGTCCGGGCGAGGGCGAACGTAATTAATTGAAAACAAAAGCCAACGAGCGCGGCTAATGGCGCCGCGCAGACTGCCGCCGAGTTATTGCTGCGGGAAGCTCCTATCTAGGTGGAGCTTCAGAAAGTGAATCAGAAAGAGTTTTGCAACGAGCGGAAAAACCGCATTTAATGCGTGCAAACGAGCCAGAATCTGTTTCGTCGATTTATTGCCCTGGAGCGCGGCCAGCCACCGGCGCACCGGCAACCAGCAAGCGGCAAGCGGCAATAGGACAAATTGAATGCGACATAAAAACAGCAATGACTATACCGCATGTGTGTGTGTGTGTGTGTGTGTGTGTGTGTGTGTGTGTGTGTGTGTGTGTGTGTGTGTGTGTGTGTGTGTGTGTGTGTGTGTGTGTGGGTGTGTGGGTGAGGAGCGGGGGTGGGCGCACTCATTACCGCGCACGTCAAAATAAAATAAAACCGAGCCCTATCACATCACAGCACAGACATAATGTTGCTCTTCTGCCACACAAACCAACACGTCACACACAACACACCTAACTCGCTTCCCAAAATTTCTCTCAAAAACTCTTGATTACATTTCATTACGTAGCCATGATTGTGTCGCTATTTACATTTCCCGATTACCGGTGTAGCCCTTTTTTTAATACCAACTTCGCTATGTAGGTACTCTTTTTTACGTTCTCTCGGATACCCGCTTATGAATAACTAATTCAGAATCCTGTTCCAAACAAACCCACAGTAATACAGCAGTAGGTAATTCGGTAGGTACAATACAAAGTGCGAAGCGAAAATAACGGTACGAAATATTATTTCGCAAGCAAGATATTTTGTCTTTATTTAGTTTCTTGACATAATAATAGAACTATATATCGCACGTATTACGTAAATCCACGTTACGTAACCCTTGTGAGCCTCAACGTACGATTTGTGGCCACTTGTGACAGCCTTGTGCTCGAAACAATTTACTGTTGATATAATTCATTATTACTAGATTTTGTTTGTTCTAATATTTATTTTATTGGATTTGATCTCATTATAACGAATTATTGGTACAAAGGTATTGATTGCAGCATTCTTATTGTAAGGCTAACTAATTCCGTTCAAGTGATTGAATTTCTTGCCTTGTTCCCTCCATTACTATATTATAAAAGCTAGCTTAGCACGGTCGATTTCCGTGCTTTTGAGTGTAGTATCAAATAATTTCTACCGCTGACCTCTGTTGTGAATTTTCCTTTCCTATATATGCCATTTGTCACCATCCCTCGCCACCTGCATCCACGGACACTCAGTCTAAGGATATCATCCAAATGTCGGGCTACTGGATATTTTTATTTACTTAGGTTCAGGTCCTTGCAGCCTCAGGTACAGCCCTAGTCGCCTGCAGCGCGGCGCCGGCGCGTCTATGTATGCAAAGACCTTCTTCTTGATATCCGCGGCGAGCGCAATGTGGCGGGCTATTCGACTTCCTTCACTGTGGCCGCATTCCAAAGAGCACTACAATACGTAATAGACACCGAGATACTAACAGGAGTGTACGCCTACCTCGACGATATTACTATTTGCGGTAAAGACAAGGTAGATCATGACGTTAATCTAGACAAATTCATGAAAGCTGTCGAAAAATACCAACTGACTATCAACATAGAGAAAAGCGTGTTCTGTGTCGATTCTATCAATTTACTAGGATATACAATCCAAAACAATGAAATCAAACCAGACAAGAAAAGATTGGAACCCTTGGTAAATCTGCCATCGCCATCGGATCAAAAAGAACTTAGAAGAACACTCGGTATGTTTGCACACTACTCTAAATGGATTCACAACTTTTCTGAGAAAATCCACCCGCTGGTCATCACTACATTCCCGCTTACAGAAGAAGCGACCTTAAGCTTCAACCGACTGAAGCTAGATATAGCTGACTCTGTGTTGACTGCTATCGACGACCACGAAATGTTTACGGTAGAGACAGATGCTTCTGACCACTCCCTAGCTGCAACGCTAACACAAAAGAATAGACCAGTGGCATTTTTCTCAAGAACCCTGACAAACTCCGAAAAGCGGCAAAGTTCAATCGAAAAAGAAGCGTGTGCTGTTGTCGAAGCTCTAAAGAAATGGCGGCACTATCTTATAGGCAGACACTTCCTCCTGATAACAGACCAACGATCGGTTTCGTTTATGTTTGATCAGAAACATAGCAACAAAATCAAAAATGAAAAAATTAAACGCTGGCGCCTTGAACTCTCATGCTATAAGTACGACATTGTATACCGGCCAGGGAAAGAGAACATAGTAGCAGATGCACTTTCAAGAGTTTGTGCGAACGTAAATACTGATAAATTGTACAACCTTCACAAACTACTTTGTCACCCGGGAGTTGTAAGAATGACTCATTGGGTGAGATCAAAGAATCTGCCTTACTCAATTTCCGACATTAAGGCTATGACAGAAAACTGTGCGATCTGCGCTGAAGTAAAACCTCGTTTCTATAAATCACAAGGAAGACTAATAAAAGCGACCGCCCCATTGGAGAGGCTGAGCATGGACTTCAAAGGACCGTTACCATCATCGGGAGCAAATAGATATATGTATATTGACTATAATAGACGAATATTCAAGGTTCCCGTTCGCTTATGCTTGTAAAGATGTGTCCTCTAGTACAGTCATAAAATGTTTAAGAGACTTGTTCCATGTATTTGGCACTCCAAGCTACGTTCATTCCGATAGAGGAGGGGCATTCATCTCGGATGAAATAAAATCATACCTAACATCACAAGGAGTTGCGTGTAGCAGAACTACGCCTTACAATCCTAAAGGAAATGGCCAAGTCGAAAGACTAAACGGCACGTTATGGCGAACCATACAGTTATGTTTGCTGTCGAAACAAAGCCCCATAGAAAATTGGGAAAGCGTCTTGCCAGAATCCGTACACGCAATCAGATCTCTACTGTGCACGGCAACAAACGAAACGCCCCACGAACGGATGTTCCATCACCCTCGACGTACACTAAACGGCGAATCTCTCCCGTCCTGGTTGCTAGAGCCCGGACCTATCCTGTTAAAGAAAAACGTGAGAAACTCAAAGTACGACCCACTAGTAGAACAGGTCGAACTTCTCGAGTCAAATCCGCACTATTCGACAGTGCGAACCCATGAAGGACGGGAGACCAATGTGTCAAACAGGCATTTAGCGCCACTACCCGTATCGGAGAGCGACAGTGACAGCCTTTACGAAGACGCAACCGAAGACGCCGCTGAACCAAACGAACCAACACCGTCAGCCGCCACAGGATCGAACGAACTAGCGCCAGTGTATTTAAATTATAATAATGATAGAATGTAAGTAATTAAACACCTCGTTTATGTAATAAATCGCTCCTATAGTTATTTTCTGGCACTACCCCATCCATTTTCCACATCAACGTGGGTTAACTGGAAGAAAATACCTACTATCTAGTATTAAGCTCGCCTTTGTACAAAGTTGCCTTAGTGCAATAAAGACATTTTCATTCTGAACGAATTAATGTTGGTCATTTTGTTTGTTACAGTTTGTACACATTCAGTGTTTAACAGAGATGACGTGTTTCCCAATTGCAGTGCTGTCGTGCGGGTCGACGGGCGGCGCGGGTGCGGCGGGGGGCAGTGCGGGGGGCGCGGGCGGCGGGGCGCGGCGCGCGCGCTACGTGGGCCTCTACACGGGCCCCTACTTCGACCCCGCCGCGCCCAACAACATCACGGCCCAGCTCGGCACGCACGCGTACCTGCCCTGCAAGGTTAGATAGAGTACACCACTAGCTCAAGGTAATATCTTCAAGGTGTGCGCGGGACAAATGCACCTTCTCCATCTTCACCAGCTAAGATATACTCGTAGACCTGTGCAAAAGGAATGGATTATTTAACATCGTGATTAATCTAGAGATCCTGACTTTTTTCGTTATGATCTCATGGTAGCATCATGTGGTAATAATTTAACTGATCAGCGCCCAGCAAGGTTATGGACAGGTAGATCAAATAGTTTCTTCTTTTCACTCAATACAAATGGTTATTACCGACAAACTCCCAAAGAGCGTTGCGGGCTCGGGTAGTGATGGTGTATGAAGTAACGCGTGGGCGCGGGCGTGTCGCTGGGCAGGTGCGGCAGCTGAGCAACAAGTCTGTGTCGTGGATCCGGCGCCGCGACGCGCACATCCTCACCGTGGACCGCTTCACCTTCATCGCCGACGAACGCTTCCAGGCCTTCCTCGTCGAGGCCACCGACACCTGGACGCTGCAGGTGCGTGCGACTATACATACTTGCCACACTGCTCGCTTACTTCTCAGCGTATTGATGGCAAAACGAACTGACTCCAAAAAATTTTAATCCACTGTTTTGCAACTTGCTAAACATAAAGTGCATTCTTGATACAAACAAAACTTACGTTTGGATCGCAAAAAGCTTGACGGAGTCCACTCTCCTTGATCTACACCTGATCTGATCTAGCCGGTACAGGCTCACTCGCCTATTATTAACTTTTCCATTCAATAATAGCTTAAAAAAACGGGAAAACAGCATAATATTACGATCGCTTTCTTTGTCCCTTATTAGGATATCTTGGTCTACGGTAACTCCGTTGCAGACTTCATCTCCGCGTGCAGAAACTGAATTCACAATGTCCAAGCAATGGGAAATTTTCTAACTATAACGTATATATTTGGGCGTGATTAATATTTTCAATATCAATGTTTGTCCTGTTCCTGCCCATATACACGAACGAAGGTGAATTAATTACCAGAAAAAAAAAACTATCGGCACGGGCGTACCTAGGTGGGAATATCAAGTCAAATCAAATCATTTATTTACAAAAAAGCTTAAGTCCTAGTGACTTGAATAGACTTAACTTAATGTGGGTAGGCAGGTTTGAAAAAGATTGCCACTAAATACTCGTAGTTGCTTACTGGTGTTCTTCGCACTAGGCGGACCTGTTTCGCGAGAACTATTACACAAAAAGATTGCCATGAAATGTTAATCGATCTCGAGCGATGGCGGATAAGTAGTAATTTAAAAATAAGTATTATTAGCAAGTAATTAAACAGTTGGCTGTAACAATTAAAATAGAGAGGAGGGCAACTGAACCCAAGGTCGGGCCGGCTTGCCTCCCCGGCCCGCTTGAAGGTCTTTGGTCAGATTGTCAGGCCAACCCTGTTCAAATTGCTTTAGTTTTGGGTTATTCAATTATACGTATACAATACCTGAAACACGACTTAAGCTTTTATTATCGAGCTTTATAATGTTTTTTTTTTCGCTATTTTTCGCTTTTTTTTTATTTTTGTTTCGTGATTTCTTATATAATTTTCCAGCGTTTCTTGCCATTACTAGGTACAACCCTTTTCTAAAGTTGGGATTAAATCGGGAATTAATTAGCCCGCCATTGGTGACGTGAATTTGGCTATTGTTGGTGACCCCGGTCTGACGCACCGGGACTTTTGACTACGATTTTTTCTGTAATTTACGGTTTATGCTACTTTTCATTGGAAGGTTAAAATTTGATCTTTAACTGTCAATAAAACATAAGTATTTCATAAAACAAATATCTTTTATTAACATTAGACAATATCTTTGGATGCACTAAATTAAGGTATTTAACAATTTTTTTTTTAACTCAAAAAATAGCTATAATCTTAGTTATTTAACAATAAAATCAGCTTAGTCAGTCTTATAACATTGGAAACATAAAATAAAATAACAGAAATGGCAGTACTTCTAACAAAAAAAAAATTAAATACAATACTAAAATAACTCATCTTCGACAGCGAAACAGCCACCAACGGCCACCAACGGCCAGCAACGGCCAGCAACGCCCGCGACGCTGTTGCGGGGTAGACTGGCGGTAGGTGGCGTGGAATTAGGCAGCTTCTTGAAACCTCAAAAGTGTAATTCAAACATATACAAGAATATTCGATTTCTTTGAACTACCCGGTCTCACAGACATATAGGTCACCAATGGCGGGTTAGGCTTAGCCTGTATCAGCGGAAAAACATTTTACTTGATGAGGCTAGGTTAAAGTCTATTAGTAGAGTACGGTTTTTGGAGTGTAGTATCGGGCGGTGAATACTGAGCTGCCTGTACGGCATCCGGTTGCAGGTGAAGTACGTGCAGGCGCGCGACGCCGGCGTGTACGAGTGCCAGGTGGGCACTGAGCCCAAGATGAGCCACTTCGTGCAGCTCAACGTCGTGGGTGAGTCCCCGCTGCCCGCTGCTCGCTGCCCGCTGCTCGTCGCCCGCCTAACACTAATCGTACTTTTTAGTCATAAATATCATAAATATCAATGCTGCATAAATTATTTGCACTACTATCCGAACTAAATGTAGAATCATTGAATGAGGAATTTCAAACTTAGATAATTTTCTGTACCGAGTAGCTCGTCGATTAAAATGAAATTGGAAAAAATCGTATGTACAAGACATAATTATCTTTGTTGTACATTTTTTATTGTACAACTAATTGACCAAACCTAGGTTTTTTTCGTTTCTCAACTCATCTTCCGCAATCGAGTTTACAGCTGATCGACTTCAGTTCGTGAGGTGAGAAGCGAGTGTCGCTAAGCCAGCCCCGGGCCTGTTCGCAGTCCCGCGCATCGAGATCGCGGGCGAGGCGGAGGTGTACGTGAAGGCGGGCAGCACGGTGGCCGTCAAGTGCGTGATCTCGCAGGCGCTGGAGGAGCCCGCCTACATCTTCTGGTACCACAACGAGCGGCGCGTGCTCGGCATCGACCGCGCCGCCGTCGACATCCGCATGGAGCGCCGCGCGCCCGACACCACGGTCAGTCGCTAGTCGCCTGCACTGCGCTGTCTTCTTTTCTCGGCTTTTAGTGTCTCATATCGGCGGCTCGAGCCCGACAATAAGTGAAACCCACATTTAGATAAGATAAGATATTTGTTTATTTTCTATCCAAAAAATACATTCGCATATAAAAACAACATTGAATAAATGATACACAGTACATTCTTTGTACTATTTGTGGAAAGTCTGGAGCCTAAACTAGATCAAAAGATCTGTATCTTAGGTTTCCAGGCCTCCCGTACTACTCGTACAAAAGATTGGTATCATAATATTTGAAACGTCACCGGCACAAGGTACACGTCATTGTACGTTGCGTATAAAAAATACAGATGTTATAAAATAAAGTAAAATGTATGTGTGTATGTATGTATGTGTGTGTATCTCTGCTCAGCCCTACGACCGGAGTCGGGTTAGGGTTGCAGCCACTGAGCAGAGGGTGTGTCAATGTGTGTGATGAGTGTATATTTGTGAAAGTAGATATTGATTAGTATACATCAAACTAGTATCAAAGTGGCTGAAAAAGTCTGCGTTAGTTATATGCGTATATATTTATGTAAGTTAAGTGAGCAGGTATTAGATATCTATTTCAAGAAGCTTTTCTGTTTGATCATAGCTAACACTTTATAGACTTTAGGCCTCGGAGCGTCTACCACCGTGATCGCTCTCGCCAAGGCCAACTACTGGCTACTGGAGATGCTGATAGTGAAGCAGTGCTGTCTAGATGGACTAGGCCACTATAGTCGCGAGCCTCGGAGCATGCAATACTATGGTTAGGTTAGGTTAGTGTCACTGGCTTGCTCTCTAGTCAGACTACAAGTAAACGCCTGCTGGTACTGTTACGACCAGCCCGTGAAAAAGCACAACGACCTATTTAAAGTTCCTACTGCTTTTCTATAAGTTAGAAATAAAGTTAATCAGAATCAGAGTTCCGAACAGTTCATGTTGATGCCACTATTTTCTTAGCTATTCTATTTAGACCTGTTAAATATAAATACACTAGCTTATGCCTGCGAATTCGTCCACCTAGAAGTCGAAAATGGTTCTAATAGGATTTTAATTGGTTTTTAGGGTTCCGTACCCAAAAGGTTAAAACGGGACCCTATTACTAAGACTTCACTGTCCGTCCGTCCGTCTGTCTGTCACCAGGCTGTATCTCAAGAACCGTGATAGCTAGAGAGTTGAAATTTTCACAGATTATGTATTTCTGTTGCCGCTATAACAACAGATATTAAAACAAAATAAAATAAATATTTAATGGGGGCTCCCATAAAACAAACGTGATTTTTTTGCTGTTTTTTTATCTTTGTGTCTAATTTTGTAAAGATAATGGTACGGAACCCTTCGTGCGCGAGTCAGACTCGCACTTCTTCGGTTTTTTTACGTTCTTAATTTTGTTGGAATTTACACAGATATTTTAAATAATATAAAAATATTATAAAACAAACAAAAAAATAATATTTGCACACCCTGACGGGTAGAGCATGCTCGTGCCATAATTTTAAGTTACCACCTACATAATTTGTAATTACCATGCTTTAGCAAATAAATACTCAATACTCAAATCCTTATGTAAGATTAGTAATAAAATTAATCTTAATATTTACAATAAATATTAGCTATAAAAGACTGTCTCTAGACCGTTGCCGTTGGGGAGAGTTCCCAAGATACTGACAGCATTACCCCTCTGAGCGGCCAGGCTGTTGCGCTCACCGAGGTAGCTAGCATATAAATTTAAATTTTCAAATGTTTGAATACTTATAAAATTTAACAATCTTTGTTATAGTGTAGGGATTTAAAGGTTAAATAAACATGAAAATTAAATTAAATTTTGTTATATTTCCTGAACACGAAGCTTGGCCTTTGATCTGGTGAAAGTTACACGGGGGTATTATCTTTTTACAACGAAATCGAAATACTACCGCAGTATTTCTTTGTAAACAATATTTTTGGTTTGTCCTTCGGGAGCTAGAATCACCAGGCTACTCTGTGCGCTTACTCCCCTCGAGTATTATCCCGCGACCTACCTTAAGAGTTTGACCTTGAGCTTTGTTTATTGTTAAGCAGACTTTGATGGGAAACTGCACTCTCTTGAAGACGGATTTATATTGACATTCGACCCCTTTGAATGATCTCAAGAGTATTACATTTATGACTGAGGCTTGTTTCCGTAGTCCGGAAACGAACCTTTATAGTTTCGCCATGACCGTATGTCTGTCTGTCTGTCCATCCGCGGCCTAGCGTAAAGACCGGTGGTACTAGAAAGCTGTAATTTGGTTTATGTATACATATTTATCACGCCGACAAAGTTAAAGAATAAAATTATGGAATTTTTTTTTACTGTATCTCCCCCGACATGAAAATTGGGGATGATTTTTTTCTCGTCTACCCCATCATATGGAACATCGTTGGATTGGTCGTTAAAAAATATTGTGGGTGTTGTAAGGCCATTTTTATTTAGGGTTTCGTTTGCGAAATATTAAGCTTTAAAGCTCAAATTTTTGTCCGAGTAGGGCGTTCCCGCCTCTCCAGGTTAAACGGTTGATTGTAGAAACGTGAAAAAATGTAGGGTTAAACTATCTCGGCTGAGTAGGCTGTATTTCGTACAAAATCCATTGAAAATGACTTCGATGAAGTTGTTAGTTTTGTAAAGCTGATAAAAAACCCTCTTTCTGCAGAACCCTACATTGCAGTTTTTTGTTGCTAGGCTGGCACGTTCCCATAACCATTCTGCAGGTGTACATAAGCAGCCTATAACAATATTTCTTCTGCAGGTTTATCGTGAATAAATGTTATTAATGTTTGGGTAAATTTTCGGTGTAAGCTCTTTAGACCGTGTCCTAAAAGTGCATAACCTCTTTAAGCTTATAAACGATCAAATGAGGTACTGATACAGTACGGTCACTTTCGAGACATTACAATTTTAAAGGGTTTATGCTAAATTTGAAGTAGATTGGACCAAGGAATCATGTTGTCTCATACAAATTTTGTCCGCCCCTTTCACCCCCTTAGGGATAGAAATTTTCTTATCGGATGCCTACGTCATACAAAGAACACATCCTCCAAGTTTCAGGTCTCTGCGACCAGCGGTTTAGGCCGTGCGTTGATCCGTCAGTCAGTCATTCAGGACAAAGCATTTTATGTTAACGAGTCGAAGAAAAATGTTCTACTCCTCTATAATAAGCCTGCATTCTTCGAACCATTAATTTGATAAGGTTAACGAATGTTATTGAGCAACAATCGTTAACCTTATCAAATTCATGCTTCGAAGAATGCAGGTTTCGTGTATCGGTTTCCAGATCGGCAACCTGATAATCTACAACACGCGGCGCGAGGACTCCGGCAACTACTCGTGCTCGCCCTCCAACCTCGAGCCCGCGTCGGTCGTGCTACACGTGCTGAGCGGTGCGTCCCGCGGCCGCCGCGCCCTCGCCAGCCGAACCTGTGCCAACTCTAACGCTTTTGGGGGCTCCGTACCAAACCTACCCAATTCTGTCCTCCATTAATAATAATAACTTCTACACAACACAATCACTTCACCTAGCCCCAAACTAGGATACCCTGTGCTATGGTAACCAGGCAAGGACGTCACAAACATAAAAATACACCCAGACTGTGGCCATTTGTACAAATGTACGGCGGCCCCCAGTCCGAATCGAACCCACGACCTCTATTTCGGTAGCTAAGCGCCTTTACGGCTAGACCAATGAGGCAGTCGAGACCTATCAGATAAAATATTTTTATAGACTCGCTATACTCGCGTGGGCGTCAAATGGCTGATGATGATGATACTCATACATAGTTACGCAATAAACGGGTCTAATCGCGATTATTCATTAGGTAGAAAATCTCGCGCCTTATCACTAGACCTGTCCGCGGACGTAGTGAGTGTTGTGGTTTTCATAACCATGAGGGGTTTTGCCATAATCGCCACGCTTGGCAGGCGGGTTGGCGATCGCAGTATACGGTTGAAGATACCCTTAATACAACTAAATAAAATTCACGATGTAATTGTTAAAACCTGAGCGACGATACAGCTTTTTTGGCGTCTGGGGATCTGCAGAGAACAGTACATAGAATCTATGAGTGCACCCAAGTCGTGGGGCTGAAGATGAATTTTGTCAAAACGAAGTTTATGGTGGCTACCAGAATAGAAGACCTGAGATCAACTGAACTGGAGCGAGTGAAAGAGTACATGTTCACATAGGTTAATGAAACAAGGGAGCCTGAGCTCGAGATTGCCCATGCGTATTTTAACAAAATTAATAAATTGCGTTGTAACAGAGATCTCAACGCAGTCCTTTGCATTCATCATCAACCCATTATGTCCCCACCGAGGGGCACGGGTCTCTTCCCTGAGGAAGGTATAGGCCATACTCCACCACGGGGGCCAAGTCCGGATTGGTGGAGGCTTGTAGACTAGTGGCTCGTCTACTGTCAGAAGTGGTCAAGCCGCCCTAAGGCCTCTGACTTGGCTTAACGACTGCCATCTATCGACGGCAGCCGGCACCAACAGCTTAACGTGCCTTGCGAAGCACGGAACCGATCGGAAAAATGCCACTAGCGTTAGGCATAGACGGCGACTGCATTGCACGTCCATGCACTGAACGCGCCCTGTGTTGCTTAACCTTCGTGATCGTTTAAGATCACTCAGGCAGCCGGGGCTACGAGCGATTTGCATTAGGATGTTTGTCACGGTTGGGGTTCCTACAGGAAGGTGATAAAGTAACACTGAAGTTAAATAAAATAACACTTTTATTTACCAAATACCACCACCGAGGTAGACCTATACTACCCACCACCAGACTATACTAACATTGTCTATGCTACTTATTAACTATTTACACTAAGCATAATACTTCTTCTATAATAAATACGGTAGCGAAATATTGGCAAATGACAATCAACCGAAGAAACTAAAATGACCGCAACAAAACAAAAGTTCACCAAATGCCAGGCGAAGTTTGATCCCGGGACCGCCCGTACGTTAGGCGGCTTCACTAACGCTTGAACCACCGTCGCTTGTTGAAAGCGACTCGAAATCAGCTTATATAACCCGTATGTTGTGATTTCACTGACGTAGCCTTCAGGTATGCCGAATAAACACGGAACTCCTAACGGTAAAAGGGCGTTTCCTGACGCTGTGGACAAAGGAAATAAAACCCTTCACATCCTATTCTAATGACCAAAAACTAAGCATTGTGAAACTGTACATTACGTAACAAATCACTTACCCCGTGACGAAGCACAAATCCGAATTATTTAAAATTTCAATGTTCCGTACGCGTTATCTTATCGTAACGCTACACACATGGCACATTATATACCATCTCTGACCATACGGCACGCCAATCACTTTAGTTTATAAAATAAAAGACATTGCGCTCTGAAGCAAGTGAACGACGGATTCTCTCAATCTTTTTCTGTCACTTGTCAAAATCCATATCTTCGCCTACCCCGAAATTGATTACTTCAATCTGCCATTTGTCAATGGAATGTTTAAATTAAACTACCGCCCGAATCTATGGAAGACCAAGTGTCGAAAACGGAGAAGTAAAATACTCCTAGCGCCATCTCTTGGTCACTTACTATCAATGATCATCTCATGTTTGCATTAAGATGTTTCAGTGTCATGTCTGGCCAATGGCTATGTACGGTTGCGAAGCCTGGAATTTGAAGATGACAACTGTGCCAAGATGTGATGCTACTGTAGGATGCTTAGAATATGATGGGTTCATACAGTTACAAGCGAAGGGGTAGTAATTCGTGACAATCAATCCTGAGAACTCACATCGACTATCAAAAGGAAGATGATAATTTATTGGGTCACGTGCTTCGAAACGAACGGTACAGACTTGTTGAAGTTATTATAATGGACAAAATTGAGAGGAAAAAGCCTGCCGCCGCTGGCATAAAATTAAAATCAGCTCTCCGTAACACCTGACAATGGAGTCGCCAGCGTCGAATTCCATTTAGTTTAACAAAGACAAGAAGAATACTGAACAAATAAGATGTAAAGGTTGATGTTCTGTTCACTGTACTTACTTAATAGTTCCATTTTGTAATGCATTGCCTGACAGTACGGTTTTACTGAAAAAGGTAAACGCGCACCTAAGCGAGCGAAATTTAGAATTCTTTGATTGAAGTCCTATAGAACCACGCCCACCGACTCGCATCGTATCGGGCTAATTTGGAAATCGTGGAAGGCTCGCGATGACTTAATAGTTAGTGCGGTCGATTCGTTCGGCGGGGATAGGTGCGCGTTCTCCTGAAGGAAGAGTCACGGGTTGCGCGGTTGTTACAGGCGAGCAGCCGGCGGCCATGCAGCACGGCAACGCGGCGGCGCGGGTGGCGGCGCGCGCCGCGCTGCTGCTGGCCGGCCTGGCGGCGGCGGCGGCGGCGCGGGGCGCGGGCGGCGGGGGGGCGGCGGGGGGCGCGCTGCTGGCGGCCGCAGCGCTGGCGTGTCACGACGAGGACGAGCACTAGCGGTGTGTGTGTGTGTGTGTGTGCGTGTGCGTGTGCCGGACCGACCGTGTGTGAGTGCGACGGGACGCAGTGCGGACGACTCTTTTGTGTTTACGTTTAAAACGATCAACGCGTCGATCTCAGCCACTACATTGTAATTTATATCTACGTTAATGAATTGTAAATTGTACATAAAGACTATAAATATAATACTACTAATTGTAATTATTTGTAATAAACTACGATTATAAATTGTAAATCGACTTAATCGAGCGGAGCCTGCCTTAGATGTATTATTTTCGAACTCTAGTTTGCATTGAGATCTCTTAATTTGTACGTCAGTATTGTTTGCAATTAGTTTGGTTTTTCACACTACCGAGAGCGCCTCACGTCGGGCAGGCTCCGAGCTACATCGAACCGCACACTCTCATGAGGAGCTCTGTATCAGAATTACGACTTCCGAATTGGTTACAAACACCAGGAGGAAATGTAAGAAGTTTATTTTTTAAGATGATATTACCTATATTGTACAGATAAAGTTACAATTTACCGAGACGTCGTGGCCGCGCATGTCCTAGTCTATTTGAGATAGTTCCAGGGCACCTTGCAACTTCCCACTGCGAGTTTGATGCAGTGGAACAGTCCCAGTATTCGTCGCAGTACCGGGGATGTCCTACTGCCAGCTAGTCTCAGTGGAACAGTTCCGGTAGTTATCGCAGCAGAGGGGATGTCCTACTGCCAGCTAGTCTCAGTGGAACAGTTCCGGTAGTTATCGCAGCAGAGGGGATGTCCTACTGCCAGCTAGTCTCAGCGGAACAGTTCCGGTAGTTATCGCAGCAGAGGGGATGTCCTACTGCCAGCTAGTCTCAGTGGAACAGTTCCGGTAGTTATCGCAGCAGAGGGGATGTCCTACTGCCAGCTAGTCTCAGTGGAACAGTTCCGGTAGTTATCGCAGCAGAGGGGATGTCCTACTGCCAGCTAGTCTCAGCGGAACAGTTCCGGTAGTTATCGCAGCAGAGGGGATGTCCTACTGCCAGCTAGTCTCAGTGGAATAGTTCCGGTAGTTATCGCAGCAGAGGGGATGTCGTACTGCCAGCTAGTCTCAGTGGAACAGTTCCGGTAGTTATCGCAGCAGAGGGGATGTCCTACTGCCAGCTAGTCTCAGCGGAACAGTTCCGGTAGTTATCGCAGCAGAGGGGATGTCCTACTGCCAGCTAGTCTCAGTGGAACAGTTCCGGTAGTTATCGCAGCAGAGGGGATGTCCTACTGCCAGCTAGTCTCAGCGGAACAGTTCCGGTAGTTATCGCAGCAGAGGGGATGTCCTACTGCCAGCTAGTCTCAGTGGAACAGTTCCGGTAGTTATCGCAGCAGAGGGGATGTCGTACTGCCAGCTAGTCTCAGTGGAACAGTTCCGGTAGTTATCGCAGCAGAGGGGATGGCCCACTGTCAGCTAGATGCAGTGGAACAGTCCCAGTATTCGTTGCAGCAGTGGGGATAGTGCTGACGGGCGGCCCGAGTGCGAGTGAGTGAACAGAGTCTATGTAAGTTTGGTCCGTTGATATTGTTACTGCCTCTCCTGTAAATATTTACTTTAAGTAATACTGAATAAAGATGAAATCGTTGAAACATTCTAACTCATCTTTTATTCTTTAAACACCACACAAGTTTATTGCCTTACTTAAAATTCACTCAGTAAATAGGCGTTTTCGTGCATTTTATTAATTACAAAGCGTTTCAAAAGAGGTATGGTCATATAGGTATAGTAGTTTCGTCGTCCGGCGGCCCCGCGCCGTGGTCCAGCAGGAACTGGCGCAGGGTCAACGTGAGCTGGTGGTTGGGCTCGGCGCGGCGGCTGTGCAGCGGCCGGCCCGACACCGGCGACACCGCGCCTGCGCGCGAGACGTGTGCATCGGTTAACCTCACTCGTGTGAGATACGTTTAGTAGAAGCGAAACTGAGATCCTAAATGAGAAGTTTTAGTTGTCGGTTAGTACGTGTAGTACGTCCGTGTGGCGACGGATTAAGAATAGCGTCACTCCATTTCCTTCCGTGGATGTCGTAGAAGGCGACTAAGTAAATACCAGGAGATGGGCAGCAGCGTCTTCGTGAGATTCCAACTGCATACTGCGATCGCCAACCCGCCTGCCAAGCGTGGCGATTATGGCAATACCCCTCACGGTTAGGAAAACCATGAGGGAGGCGTTTGTCCTGCAGTGGGCGTCAAATGGCTGATGATGATGACGATAACGTGTTGTGAAGTTATAGTAGCAAGACCACTCGCGAACGTTGAAGGAAAACATCGTGAGTAAACCTGAGTGTCGGAGCTTTTCACATACCTCAGCGCGTATAATCGTCAATCCGCGGTGGGCACGCGCGGTGATTAAGCCCATACAATCTCTCTGATAGAAGGCCTGTGCCCTACAGTAGGATATAGGCTGTATGATAGTACGTGTTCTAAAACCATAGAAAGGTATGTATTCTTCATAGAAAATTAATGGCAATGGTTTAGTCTATACATTCCATCGATAGATAAGCCTACCGACAGCCAACATTTGACAAGTCCAATTTATGATTTTTCAAAATTTTTTAGTCTGTTGATAAATCAAACAAAGGTCTAACAAAGATAAATCCGATAGTGACAACGTCTGGATCAAATTTAGAGAGAGTCATTGAGATACAAGTATCTGGACATTATGGCCCCTTGGACATTTTGACACTTGATCCAATATACCCCAACGCCACACATATTTAATATTAAATCTAGTCAATTGCGAAGGCGTGTAAATAATATACATACCGCTCTATACTAAGGGTATGTGCTTCAGAACGACAGGTAACAACTTCTTCAACTGATTGTGATGGGCAACATCGAAAGGTTGAGGCGTATTTGAAAAATACAAATATGTTTATTTTCTCAATCCACAAATCTAGTGCAGTTTATATACATACAATTGGTTATGCGATAGTAGAATTTGTGGAGAGACTAAAAGAAAAAGTATCTCGTAGCTCAGAAACATCAGGACGTGGACGGATATAGCCAGCGTCGAAGACCTGTTTCACTTGGCATTACATGGAGATCTTTATAGACAGCTATTAGTGGAGAGGCTCAAGAAGAAGAACACGTTTAGGTCCCGAGCTTCAGAAATTCAGAACTCGTGGGTTCGAGTCCCACTGGAGGCTGCCGTGCTTGATTTATACAGACTGCCCCAGTCGGGGTGTATTTTCATGTTTGCGATGTCGTTGCCTGGGCACCGTAACAGTGGGTATCCCAGTTGGGGCGCGGGAGCAGCGCGCTAGGCTCACCCTCGGCGCGGAGCCACTCGTGCAGCGCGGCGGCGTCGTAGCTGAACCCGTCGGCGGCGCGCGCCGGCCGCGCCAGCGGCACGTGCGTCAGCGGGCAGCGCAGACAGTGCGGGGCCGCCTCGATCTGCGGACCACGATAAACCGCGATATACGCGTGGCTTGACACCCACTTGTCCGGTTTTTAATCCATATAATCTGATCCATTCACATGATGAGATTGCCTTTTGACCCCCCTAAAAGAGGAAATCCGAAATCCTTTCTTAGCGAGCGCATAAGATACTAAACACATCTTCTGTCCATTCATTGGATATAAAGACTTGTTCTTAGGTCTTATTTATAGGTACACAAAGTCGTTCCCACTAAAATCTTCTTACGACGGAGTTAAAGCCAGTTTATATGAGAAATTTCGAGATGAGGAATTCCTCTCATAAACCGGCTTTAACTCCATCTTAACAGTGTTTTGTGGAATCGATTTTTATAAATAAGACTAAGAGTTTTATATAAGGGCTGTGCTCGAGCAGGCACCGTGATAGTATTAAGAAACCTGTGAATTTTGAAGGCTACCTACCTAAGGAACGCGCTAATACAGTATATTATGCAATTAGTAAATATAAGACGAATTTAAAGAGAGGGCCATAGATAAATCACGACAAAGTGAAGGCTTCTAACGACAGAATCACAACCGTGATGATGAAATTCATGATTTAAGCGTTAGAATCCTTCGCTTGCGCATGACTCATGGCCCTCGATATAAATCCGTTTTATTCAAGAGCATACCATATTACTTTATACCAACACTGGTGACCCCGACGTGATAGTGTTGCGTGTCGATGAGTTAATGAGACGAGCGATTGAAGGAGTGTATTATTTTTCATGTATTTATTCAATAAAGTATTTCTTAAACATATTTTACATCGCAACTATTACGCATTGGAGCCAGGAAAAGGTCTTATGCGCCCTGCATAAATATCTGCGGCGCGCGAGCCGGTCGGCGCCGGCGCGCGCCTTCAGCACGCGCTGGCGCTTATGCCCTTGTCTTTTTTTCTAAGTGCGGTCGAGATTCGAGATCGAGATTTTTTTGCGCAAGGAGGTTGTAAAACATTGAGATGAAGGTCGAATATATTGGTGTGTTCTAAATTCAAACACCAAAATAGTGGTTAAGAGTGCTTTTTCACACCTGCTATTCAGAAAAGATCCCTTGATTCCCTCAAATGAGGGATCAAAGTTGTACTTTTCTTCCCTGATATTCTAGTTTTTTTTATTGCCCTCAGAATGATCCGTGTGCAGATTTTCACAAAATGTAATTCCAATTCGATTTTTATTGTGTTGCAATCGATCATAATTGTCTTCCACGGCACATAAATAATTTTTCCTTATAGCAGGTGTGAAAAGCAGTATGTGTCACTCGGTAGCAAAATTATTTCCGTCTTGGGCGTAAACGTCGCTACGCTCAAGATTCTACTTTAGAATCCCTCGCTACGCTCGGGATTCTATTGTAGAATCTTTTGCTTCACTCAGGATTCAATATACCGCCCTCGCCGTAAATATATCATTTTGCTCCCTTGAGACACAATCTACTATTATTCACTGGTTTCAGTGAATAAAACAATATTTTTATAGGGGGAATGGTATAAATGATTGAACGGCACTCCTGCCATGAAAAAACAAAGAATAAAATATATTAGCTTATGAAATACAGAAAAAAAGACGAAACCAATTTGGTGGGTGAAAACCAAATATTGCTAAGCTTAACTTAGCTTAGCTTAGCTTAAATAGCCCAGAGCCTTGTCGACTGTCCCGCCTTGTTAGCTAAGCTTCATCTCCTCGTCCCCTCACGTTCTCAGTCTCGCCGAAGACTGTCATTGTTTGTTCCTTGGGCTCGCACAAACTTTAGACAAAATTCTTACTTTATCAGAGCTATACGATCTTTCAACGACCTTTGTATTGAAAACGAAGACATTGATTTGTTCGCTAGTAGTATTTCCGTTATCCGTAAAGTATTAACCTCTAAGTTTTGTGACTCGGTTGAGGCCTCATTACCGATATAACCCACTATAATGGTGTGCCATCTTCCTTCTTCTATTATTGGATATAGTTACCGTGTCTGGTGTTTCGTGTATCGTTTTTCTTTCACCTGTGCTAATTGCTCAAAATATTGCTAGCTGTGAAAACTTTTTGTTGGCTTTCTGTATCTATGTGTGTAATTTATTGTGTTAGTGATAAGCTGTTAGTTTTCCTAATAAAATAAAATAAAAATAAAATAATAAAATATTAACACATTTAAGGATTATTATTTTATTAAGTATGAACTGACCACGCGCAGCGGCGGCGGCGGCACCCGCAGCCAGCGCAGCTCCCCCCGCAGTCGCCCCCGCACCTCCGCCCGCGCCGCGCGGCTCTTCTCGTCTTCGTTCTCGTCCTCAGACTCTGAATAATACAAGTTTTCATTGCCTTTTATTGTTTTTCTAACTTCACAGTTTAATGACACTGACTGACCATCTCCGCACAGCATTTGCACGAGTTCATCCAATGGACCGTCGAGCAGTCTTGCGCCGGTGAGTCCCTTGCCGCGCGCGCGCGCCAGCAGCTCCCCCCCGTCTCCACACCCCACGGGGCGCAGCACGTGGTCCCGTAGCCACAGCTGCACGCCCCCCGCGCCCCAGCCACGCGGGCCCGGCAGCTCCTCCTCCTCCCCCGCGGCGCCCGTCAGCCGCCACACCGCCAGCCGGCCGTCCAGCGAGCCCAGCGCTAGCAGCCAGCCCTCGCCCCCCCCGACCCCGCCGCCCCCGCCGCCCGCGGGCAGCAGCGCGAGCGCCGTGAGCTGGCGCCCGGGCGCGGGCAGCGCGCGCAGCTCCTCGCCGCCGCCCCGCCACACGCGCGCCCAGCGGTCCGCGCCGCCCGACGCCAGCAGCGCGCCACCCCGCGCGCCCCGCACCACCGCCACGCCCCCCGCGTGCGCCCACGCGCGCCACGCCAGCCGCACCCCCGCCACCTCGTCTTCGTCCTGTGACGTACATAAATAGTGCTCGTTCATCTGCCCTCGTGAGTAGCACGACAATCCACTACGATGGTTTCAGCAGAAATGCTTCTTCACTTTATTTAATAAATTCTATTAAGTGGGCTGACATTTTCATTACCAGTAAAATTTCACAGGCCATTGAAATTTATGGATACAATAGGTATAGGGATAAAATCAGAATGGAATAGCTGATGTCTCCGTTGGTACCAGGAGTAAGTGTAACTGTGAACTAAAGAGGAAAGGAGTTACCTCACGAAACTGCACGACCCACATCTTAATGTAGCCGTCGTTGCCGCCCGTGAGCAGCAAGTGAAACCCGTCGTCGTCGTCCAGCCCCAGCGCCGCCGCCGAGCTCAGCCAGTCCAGGCTCTGCACGCCTGCCGCGCACGCGCCGACTTTCATCACTTACTACTGTCATTGATGGCACACTACCGCAGCATTACAGCCATTGCATGAGAT
Source organism: Yponomeuta malinellus (assembly GCA_947308005.1). Taxonomy (NCBI): domain Eukaryota; kingdom Metazoa; phylum Arthropoda; class Insecta; order Lepidoptera; family Yponomeutidae; genus Yponomeuta; species Yponomeuta malinellus. The sequence continues at coordinate 49,131 of OX371007.1, read as the reverse complement.
TATTTATACTTACAGCATCCAGTGGCACCTCTACTCACACTAGATGGGTAAAGGGACCACTCGGACGCTGCAGTGCCTGGGACATTGTATTTTAGATGGAATAGGCTTGCCCAGCACCTATACCATCTTGACAGCTTAGTCGGCCTAGGCCACGGAAAAGACAAGTCAAGGAGCCAACCAGGCCGCGGGTTTCCTCACGATATTTTCCTTCACAGTTAGAGTGTGGTTTTGCTACACCAAATTCACAGATGTTCGTAACTTTGAAATTAAACAAAGTCTTAGGTACATGACCGCCCTGGGAATCGAACTTGAGTCTCCCGCTCCCGAGTCCATTGTTCTACCCACTGGGCTACCACCGCTTCAATACAGCAATACAGTAAATGTAGTACACATTTTGAGACAGTGTATGAATCAAGCTGACTCGGCAAACCCAGATGGAGTTTTCAGGGTGAAATCTGAATATTCATGCTAATTCCCACTAGCTTTGATTGGCTAAATATAGGAATCGAAGTAGTTACATAAAGAACAGAGGAGACCTTAGCTTAATAGTAAATAAGCATAAGCATAGCAACAGGAGGGCCAAGTAATTATTTCAGAGAGTAGGTATAGGCAGAACTATTAAAAACTAGAAAATTAACATTAACATGAAAATTATTATTAAAAATTAACCCAAATATAAACTATAAAATAATATGAGTCAAAATAATGCGTCGTGATAGATGCTACCATGAACATGAAAATAACCAACCTTAAGTAGGTCGATGAAAATGATCTAATTAAAATATTTGGTCCAAGCCAACATCTAAAACGCAATTGCTCACCCAAGTCGTGTGCATCAGTCTCGAAGTGGAGGGGGCGTGCACGGGGTGGCGGGGCGTGCAGACGCAGCTCTCCCCCCGCGCCCCCCACCGCCAGCATCATCCCTCCTCGCGCCCACCCGCAGCACAGCGCGCCCTCCGCATGCCCGCCGTAAACACTGCGCCACACACCATAATCATTATCTTCAATATTATTTCTTTGCTGGAACAACAGAGTTGCCAGCTCTTTTTGAGCAGTAGTTAGTTGAACGTAGAGTCACTTACTGCAGCGGCTCCGCGGCGGGCTCGGCCAGGCTCCACAGCGGCGCCGCGCCGTCGTCCCCCGCCAGCAGCAGCAGCGGGGGGCGCCCCCCCGACACCCGCGCGCAGCGCACCCCCGCCGCGCCCTCGCCCCCCGCGCCACCGCCGCCCACCCACAGCGCGCGCAGCTCCGCTCCGCTCTACAAGCAACTACTGTGAGAGGCCTTCTCAACTTTCTTCTAGCGTGACATTTGTGGTACTCAAAACTATGTCACTAAAGCGTAAATATCCTGCACATCAGAAGTATCTTACGTCAGGATCCCACAGACACGCGCGGCCGTCCAGGCCCGCCGTGAGCAGCAGCGCCCCCCCCGCGCCCCAGTCCGCCGCCGCCGCCGGGTACGAGTGCGCATGCAGCGCCCGCTCCAGCACCAGCTCGCCCTCCCCCGCCCCGTCCTCCGCCTCCCCCTCGCACTGCACTGGATCGGCTGGCTGCCAGCGGAATATACGCACCATACCATCGCTGGAAACACAACAAAAACATTACAGGTACATAGAAAGGTACACATGAGGATCGACACTATCGAATTATTCAGGGTTACCTAAACTTACTTGAGTGATCTATTGTTAGAGAAAAAAATCATGGAAAGACACTGAAAGGAACAACCTACTGGTACCTATTATCTGTGTATCTCCGTACCTACAAGCTGTCGCAATGCGGTCGCCGTGCGCCGCGATGCAGTTGATGGCGCCGCCGTGGCGCGCCTCACCCTCCGCCCCCTCGCCCTCCCCCGCGCCCGCCCCCTCGTCGCTCCACACACAGCGCACTTCCTCCTGCGCCTGCTGCGGTTGCCCCACTTCCACTGCACTGATGCCCTGTGAAGTAAGTACAGGTTTATTTAATTAAGTTTTCAAGTGTAAGCAAAATCATATGCGATCAAAAATGTTGAAATTGTAATATTGGTACGGAAAATGTCTATCAGCCTACATTTTTACACAACTGTACACATATCTTCCTCAAGCAACGTCGAACGTTCCTGTCTTCGGCCAGCCGCCACCGGTAATCTGATTTAGATCAAAGTCTAATGACCTGGTTCTTTTGCGGCGGGGCTGCGCTTACTGGTTCGTTGTTTCTACTCCATAACTTTTTATACTCGATGGCTATATGTCACCAGCCCTCTATCACTACAGCTCACTTGTTATAAAGGCTCTATGAAAAACGTTGACGTTTCCTCCAACCTCCAAATCTCCGAGCGCGAAGTGGTCGAGCGCGGCGCAGGCCGGCTGCAGGTCGTCCTCCAGCGTCAGCGCACCCAGCGCCCACACGCGCACCGAGCGGTCGCTCGAGCCTGCGCACACACACACACACACACACACACACACCGGCCGGCGCCGGCGCTGTCACCGCTGACCGGTATCACAGCGCCAGACAGACCGTCTTAACAAATCAAACCTATAAACCAATTGACTACAGTCAAGTTGGGTAACATTGAACTTCCTTGCAACCGGCCAAGTGCCAGTTTTTACCGTTAGTCTCTCTATTACCTTAGAAGTTTTTATGTGTGCAATTTTCAAAAGACAATATTTATTCAAAGTTGCAAGGAAGTTCAATGTTACCCAACTTGACGTTAGTAGATCACTAGTTTTAAAATAGGTCGTAGGTACCTACTATAGACCAAACTGATAGGTATAGTTCGAGAAGAATTACAAAATCTGCACCATAATTGTATGTACGTCTCGTTTCGTATATCGTATTGGAACATAATTGATGCTTCGCGCTCGCGATTTACAATATCCGAATGAAAGAAAATTTCACTTTCGTCTTTTGAAAGCGTATTCAAGCAGGGCCGAATCCCACATCTCTTAGAGTGGCCCCTACGTGCACATTCTGACTCACTAATTCATGTTTTGAGACAGAGCACCTACAGACTTTCACTCGGGCACGCCAGGTGAAAGTCTGTAAGTATTCTGTTTCTAAAAGAAGGGCCGTGCTGTGCTGTGCAGCCGGACGTATAGTTGTGGTGTACGTACTGGTGACGAGGAAGCTGGCGGCGGGGCCGAGCGCGAGCGCGGCGGCGTCCCGCGCGTGCGCGCGCAGCTCCAGCACGCACGCGCCGCGCGCCCACACCCGCGCGCTGCCGTCCGCCGCGCTGCTCGCCTGCCGCCCCCCACCCCACACACACACACACACACAGACAAAAATTACACATTACTTCGTGTTATGTCCATGGGAATTAAGTACAAACATCTTAAAATATTAATCAGAAGTGATTAAAGTTAAATAGAATCGAGCTACACATCAACTAGGTACAGCGTCCCACAAGCACCCGCAAGTAGCAAACAGAGACCTGCACAGTCAATATTAATTATTTACCTATAATTTATGCAATTAACTTCAATCTGGGTATATTTCCATGTTTGTGACGATGACCTGCACAGATTATTGTAGTTTGGGACCGGAACAGTGTGTAATAGGGAAGTTATTAAATTACATAATATTTCGAATAAGTTGTCTTTAATGGTTTCAGCATGTCATGTGAAATGTACCTACGAAAAGCTTAATACAATGAAAGCACACGCACCAGCCGGTCCCGCGCCCACGCCAGCGCTGTGACCGCCCCCCCGTGTCCCAGCAGCTGCCCCGCCGGTTTCAAGCCACCCCGCCCCGCGCGCCACAGCCGCACCCGTGCGTCCTGTCCCCCCGTGGCCACCAGCCCCCCGCCCCAGCCGCCGCCTCCCGCGCCGCCCTCCTCCCGAGCGGCCGCACACAGCGCACCCAGGTCGTGCGCGCTGTCCACCCAGCCCAGAGCCGCCGGCGCCGCGCCCTCCACCCCCGCCTGCACCACCGCTGTACCACCGATATAACTTATTTAATGAGTTCTGTTTTTTTTTTTTTTTTTAATTTCATTGCCAAGATGGATCAATAATTGATGTCATTCGCCGAACCTTCCAAGTCGTGCAGCTTGACAGTGCCCTCCCCGCAGGCGGTGAGCACGAGCGCGCCGGCGGCGGGCGCGGCCACTGCGTAAAGCGCCCCCTCGTGTGCGCGCAGCCGCGCCAGCAGCCGCCCCCCGCCGCCCCACACGCACAGCGCCCCGCAGTCGTGCGCCGCCAGCAGCCGCCCCCCGGTCGCCCAGCACAGCGCGCGTACCCCCCCCGCGCCCGGGGCCGACAGCTCCCCCCGCGGCGTCAACGAGCGCGACCACAGCTTCACCGCCCCCTCCGTGCCGCCCGAGGCCAGCAGCGCCCCCCCCGCACCCCAGCGCACCGCCCGCATCGCCATGCGGTGCGCGCGCGCCTCGCCCGCGTGTTCGCGCCAGCCCTCGCCCGGCGCCCACCGCCAGGTGCGGAGCGCGCGCCCTCCCGCTGTCGCCAGCCACGCCCCCGCCACGTGCACGCCCCCCACCTCGCGCGCCCCCCGCAGCGTCTGCAGCAGCGAGCCGCGCTGCGGGGCGGGGGGCGCCCCCTCCTCCTCGCTCCACTCCGCCGCGTCCTGCATATCTCCCGCGTCGCCGGACCTGCGAACGACACACCACAGGACGATCTACTTTGACATACATTTCCATGCCAGGGGAACATTCCCACAACTTAGCAAAGCTTAGGGAAGTCATTTTCATTTTGGTTTATTATTTTGCGTGTTATAAAAGCCAGGTTTAAATTACTATTTCGCCCGTTTTCTTAAATCCGACTAACGGTCCTGATTATTTTCATTGAATTTGTTTTTACTTTACGTTGCACTTGGATCACCGGCCACCGGCGCCGCACCTTTGGCTTGTACGCTTGTAATAACAACTGAGCAACATCATAGGTAGTCACTTTCAAAACATGTTATGAACCAAAGCGATTAGTATCTCTACCCGAAGCCACGTCACTGTAGCCTTACTTAGGCCAAGGACATGACGCGAAAGCGTAAGCTAGCTTCTACTGCCCACGTAGTTAAATTATTAGGTTCACTATAAGCAACTATAAACACAACAATTAACGTACTAACATAACAACACTAAAAGTCGGCCGCAGACCGACCGACCGATACACGCGTTGTCATTACGTCGAAATAATTTAGACACTGACAATAGCCGTTTGCGAATATGGACATCTGATGTATAAAAGGCACAACAGCGTGTCACCGTCCAGCGCGGTGTGTGGCCGCCACCGACGAGGTGGCCGCGGGGAGGGGGCGGGGCGCGCGGGGGGAGGCTCGGGACACGTCACGCCGTTACAGAAGTATGACCCAGCAGCAGATGGTCGAGCCTGAAATAAACTTTCTCGGCCGCTATGGACCCATCGAATATACGTTACTCTTACTATTTAAAGCTTCTAAACAGTTCATAGTCCCAAAACGGTATGAAACACTGAGTGTTAATTTAATAACCTACCGTTACTGTCAGTACTTTAGAGAAGCGACGAACAAAAATGAGAAAAACCTGAATCACTCAAAAGTTTTTAAATTACACTGAGTTAAATTGTTATTTTTTTACGCTTGTAGAAGAAAACTGACCCCCCGTTTCTCGTACACTAACAAGCTGTTAATCTACTGTTAACAGCTGTCGTGGTTTTTTTTTTTTTTGTATGCACTTTGGTCAATTGGCAGCTGTTAACAGTAGATTAACAGCTTGTTATTGTACGACAAACTGGGGGTGAGAAACTCCACTGTCCGTCTGTCTGTCTGTCTGTCACCAGGCTGTATCTCATGAACCGTTATAGATAGATAGTTGAAATTTTCACAAATATTTCTGTACAAATACTAAAAACAGAATAAAATAAATATTTAAGGGGGGCTCCCATACAACAAACGTGATTTTTTTGCCGCTTTTTGCTCGATCTTAATAACGGCAACAAGTAGACACTTGAAATATTCAAATGTTGTATAGATAATGGTACGGAACCCTTCTTGCGCGAGTCCAACTCGCACTTGGCCGGTTTTTTAATTCTTTGCGTTACTATCGTAATACGCCCGATTCCTCTTTGTGTCGGTTATACTAGTAGGCTGTCCTAATGCGATTCGTGTAGCAGACGGCGTGTGTAGCGGCCTCAGTTCGGCCGATGCTGAGGAGCAGGAAGAGAATGCGGTTACAGATTCTGTCTTAAATAGTTCATGCTATGCTTCCTGACTGATAATTGAGCATTTCTGACCTAATTAATTTCCTTCTCGAAAATCCACTAACATACTTTCAGTTCGTTGCCGGCAATATTCCCAAGCAAACTATATTTGTATTTTTCAATAATTCTTCTTATTAATGTAAGATCTTACGATGGTTGACCTTATTAGATGTATAGGTATACCTATTTCACGTGGTATTTATAATATGAAATCACTTAGGTATTTTGGAATGTATTTATTCAGTTTTTGCTTGTGTTTTATAACCAATATGTTTGTAAAAAGGTTTTTCAACTCCTGACTATTTTACATAACATAACATAAACTCACGCCTGTATCCCAGAGGGGTAGGCAGAGACCAGGGACTGCCACTTGCTACGATCCTGACAGATCACTTTCGCTTCCTCAACATTCATTAGTCGTTGCATGCACGCACGCCGGTTTCGGGTACTTTTTATCTTTGCCCTTTGTTAATACATCCTCTATTTAGAAGAGCAAAAGTCTATGGAAGTAAGTTCATAGTAATCTATCAAGTACGTAATTTATTACGTAAGTCAATTTCATTACTTTTATCCGAATGTATGAAAGTAGGCTGAATTGGGGATCACTCCGCCGTAAAAATAAGCTAAACAACCACAAATATGCTAAAATGAAACATGTCACCCTCGGGAGAGGGTCGCGGGAGACCATCATGCTATAAATAACTAAAAGTCCTGGAAAACTTGGAAAATTTGGAAAAAAGCTACCTGCACGGAGCGGACCGTCTGTGCCGCCGCGCCGCGTCGTGCCGCGCTGCATTATTGATGGCGGCGACACCGCCCGCCGCTGCCGCTGCCGAGCCGCACACATCAATCAGCTGATATCGACCGCGCCGCCACCGGTAGGTACCAGCTCAAACATACAGTCATTAAACACTACTGGAATATCGTATGAAGGCGTGTTTTAAAATAATCTGCTTATTTATTAGTTGTAGGTGAATTGATGATTTTGTATTATGGTACCATTAAGAATTGGACACGCAAGTGACAAAATAAATGCACTGGAAATTGAATGAAATTACTTGAATGAAAGAGGAAATCAACACTTACGATAACTCCTACATAACAGTGACTAGATATTCACATGTTGGACATGCAAGTCATGTATATTAGGAAAATTATCAGCAATTTCGAAAATATTGGTAGCCATCATAATATTGATACTAGGAATAAACATAAATTGTCATTTCCACGTTTTAGACTTGCAAAAGTTAAAGTTACAGTCATCCTTTATGACGCACTGTACCTATACGGTTCCACAATAAAATTCCTTAAGATTATATTAGACTTACCACCGACGCGGTTTAAAAAAAAGCATACTCTATGCAAAAAAGCCTATAACATTGAGGATTATTTGGAAGACAAAGATATCTGGTGTTTAAATAATGTTACATAAGCAGCGCACGTATGTATATACGTCCCGCTGTAGAGCACAGGCTTCAGAGGTATGGGCTTAATCATCACGCGTGCCTACCGCGGATTGGTGATTTCAGGTTTGCTCACAATGTTTTCCTTCAAGTTAGCGAGTGGCATTGCTCCTTTAACTTCACAAATGTACATAACTTAGAAGACAGTCATAGGTACATGCCAGCATTGGGAATCGAACCTTGATGTCTCGCTTTCGAGTCCAATGTTATTAAATACCAAGGCTGTTTTTTTTTTTTTTTTTTTTTTTTTTTTTTTTTTTTTTTTTTTTTTTTTTTTTTTTTTTTTCGTCCAAACTTTGATTACAACGTGATACATTCGAACCTGAGCAAATTCAAACAACTGCTTAAATTGTACATAGCAATAAAAGCACTAGATGGCGTAAAGGTTTTCTGCATCGCGGTATGGTTGTGTGACTGCCGAGACTTTAAATTTGAAAAGCATTCGTTTTAGGTTAGGTTAGGTTAGGTTAGGTTAGGTTAGGTTAGGTTAGGTTAGGTTAGGTTAGGTTAGGTTAGGTTAGGTTAGGTTAGGTTAGGTTAGGTTAGGTTAGGTTAGGTTAGGTTAGGTTAGGTTAGGTTAGGTTAGGTTAGGTTAGGTTAGGTTAGGTTAGGTTAGGTTAGGTTAGGTTAGGTTAGGTTAGGTTAGGTTAGGTTAGGTTGACATTCGGGAGGTCGGGGGTTCGAATCCCGGCATGTACCAATCATTTTCATTTTGGGTGTTTAATTGTTTTTGCAGTGTTACGTAGGGTTTCTCGTAGGTTAAAATTATTTCTCCTACACCGTCTGTTGTGGGCAAGGCCCTTGACTGGTCTATGGACTCCGACGAGATCTCCGACCCTGGCGGAGGGGAGTTGCCGCGGCCGGTCTCGTCGGTTTCCCCAATCCTGTCGGGGGTAGGGGCCCAATCCCGGGAGAGCCCAGTTGTCAGGTCGGAGTTGGAGTCTGCCGATGCGAAGACGCGGAAGAGACCGATGCCGGATAGTTCCAAGTTCTTTGTGGGCCCTTCCATCTCGGACTCGGAGTCTGACCTGCCGCTGGTGGAGGTGCAACCACCGAAGGTCCCGCGTGCTCGTAGAGGCAGAGGGTACTACCACAGTGTGGGTCTGTCCCAAGCTCGACGCGAGCTCCACGCCGTAGATCGGGCGGACTCGGAGCAGGACTCGACTCTCACTGAGGGGGAGGAAAACCCGGGAAAGGCCTCTAGGGCCACAAAAGGAGGGAAGTCGCCGGAACTCACGACGGAGGCTCTGATTGAGCGAGCAGAAGAGGACGCGGACAGGCTGGAGAACGTGTCGAGCAAATCTAAGAATTTGAAAGGCACGTTCGTAAAAGAGATCCGCGAGGCTTCGAGCTCCATGTTGCACACCGTCCGAGCTCTGGCGGCTAGGTCCTCCAACGAGGAAGTCAAGAGACTTCAGGCGGACAATAAACGCCTGAAGGGCCAGTTGGCGGCTCTTCAAGAAGAGGTGGTTGCTCTGAGACGGGCATTCTCGGAGCGGAGTGTCCGTCGTAAAAGCCCAGTTGCTGCCGCGGCGGTGAACCCTCAGGGGTCGGAAGGTCTCTCCAGGGCGGAGTTTGCGGAGGTGATCGACCGGCTCCAGAGGGAGCTCTCTGACCAATTCGGGCGCATATTGGCGGCCCGCCTAGAGGGTCTCGAGGTGGACGGCCGACTGCTCCCTGCGCAGTCCCGCCGACCGCCGCTGAGGGCGGACGCCAAGGGGATGGAGAGGGAGAGGGGAACCCACTCCCAAGTGGTGGTACCTACTACCCTCACCCCGCCCGCAAACTTGCCGAAGGAGGCAAGGCAGCAGAAGGCCAAGCAGGCCCCAGCCGCCTCGGCGAAACGGGCCTCGCAGCAGTTCACGGGCACGTCCCGCGAGGAGCAGCCGGTCGTCCTTGATGAGTGGACGAAGGTCGTGAGGAGGTCAGGGAAGAGGGCCGCACCGGCGCCTGAGGCTGTCAAGGCTAAGCCCCAGAAGCCCCAGAAGCCCAAGGTGCCCAAGCCGCCCAAGACCATGGCGGTGGTGCTCACCCTTAACCCGGAGGCTGTGGCGAAAGGCGCCACCTACAAGGACGCCATCGCCAAAGCAAAGGCATCGGTGAACCTGGGGGAGCTGGGCATCGGGCCGGCGAAGTTCCGAACAGGGATGACGGGGGCTCGGATCATTGAGCTCCCCAAGGAGACGACAGCCTCCCAAGCTGACACACTGGCGTCCAGAATCGGAGAAGCGCTGGGAGAGGCTGCCAAAGTCACCCGTCCAACCAAGATGGGTAGCATCAAGGTGGTGGGGCTCGACGACTCCGTCACGGAGCAGGAACTCCGCTCTGCAACTGCAGAAAAGGCGGGATGCTCGCCGGATGCTATAAGGGTGGGGAAAATCGCGGTGGGACTCAGGGGAGTGGGCACCGCGATCGTCTCGTGCCCCATCGAGTCCATCGCCAAGCTGGCCGAGGCTGGGCGGATATGTGTGGGCTGGAGCTCAGCCTCTATCCAGGTGCTGGAACAACGCCCAATGCGGTGCCACCGCTGCATGGAGGTCGGCCACCCTCAGGCGGTGTGCCCCTCGAAAAAGGACCGCAGCGGTCTGTGCTACCGCTGCAGCCGGGAGGGTCACTTGGCGTCGGGATGCACAGCCACGCCTAACTGCGCGGTGTGCGCCGACCGAGGGCTACCGGCGGAGCACCGCATGGGCGGTCCATTCTGCAACCCCCCTCCGGTCAAGGGCCGCCCCATGCAAGGGGATGCCGCCCCCCGTTCCACGGCTACACCGGCCGCCCCTGTAGTGACGCCTATGGAAACCGCCAATGCCAGTTAGGCCCATAGGCAAAATACTGCAGGGGAATGTGAACCGCTCGTCTGCTGCCCAGGACCTTCTGTGTCAGTCAGCGGCCGAGTGGAACATAGACCTGGCAGTCGTCGCGGAGCCGTACGCTGTCCCATCGTCCCCTAAGTGGGTGGGGGCGGCCGACGGCCTCGCGGCGATAATGGTGACCGGTGTGGCCCCTCCTCTGGTGCTGATGGAGAGAGGGACTGGATACGTGGCGGCACAGTGGGGAGGAATGGTGGTGGTGGCCACATACTTCTCCCCGAACGGCAGTCGGGTCGACTTTGAGCGCCTCCTGGCTGCCGTGGAGGGAGTGGCGCGTCGAGCGGCCCCCAGATCGGTGCTGGTGGCGGGGGACCTTAACGCAAAATCCACGGCCTGGGGGTCCCCCGCCCCGAACGTCAGAGGAGGTATCCTGGAGTCCTGGGTTTTGTCCCTGGGACTCCAGGTGCTCAATAGAGGTACCGTCCCTACCTGCTCCCGTTGGCAGGGCACGTCCATTGTCGACGTGTCCTTCGCCACTCCGGAACTCGCGGCCCGCACCAGCAACTGGCGGGTGATGGAGGAAGTGGAGACCCTATCGGACCACTTGTACATCCGATACGAGGTCTCCACGGTGTCCTCCGGAGCCCCCCTGCCGCCGAGTCACGTGGCGGGCGCCTCGCCCTTCCCAAGATGGAGGCTTGCACTCCTCCGGGCGGACGTGGCGGAGGAGGCGGCGATGGTGAGGGACTGGGCTGAGGCGCCAGTAGCCATCGCAGGGGATGCCGACGGCATGGCGGACCTGTTTGCGGATGACCTGCGGGTAGTCTGCGACGCCGCCATGCCGAGGGCGCGGGCCGGAGCATACAACAGGGGGCAGGTATACTGGTGGACGCCCGAGCTGTCGGGACTGCGCGCCACCAGCTTGGAGGCCAGGCGCGCATACCAGCGATGCCGCAGGCGCGCCGCGAGGGTGCCCGGCGAGGAGGAAACCCTCCGGCGGGCCTACTCCGAGGCACACCAGGCCTTGCGAGTGGCCATCTCCGAGGCCAAGAGCGATGCCTGGGAGCAGTTCCTGGGCATCCTCAACCGGGACCCCTGGGGAAGGCCCTACAGGACGGTCAGAGGAAAGTTCGCCTCGCCGGCTCCTCCGACGTCCAGCATGGAGCCGGGGTTGCTGCGGAGGGTCCTGGGGACTCTGTTCCCGAACCCTGGGCCCTTTGCGCCCCCACACATGCCGCCCCCATGCATGCCGCCCCACGAACTCGCTTCGGGGGAGCGGGCTGACGGTCCTCCAGTAATGGACTCGGAGTTCGAGCTGGTCCGGGAACGGCTACGGCGCAAAAAGGGTGCGCCGGGGCCGGACGGGGTGCCAGCCAGGGCCCTGGCTATAGCTCTGGGTCCCCTGGAGGGCCGGTTCCGCGCGATGCTGGACGCCTGCATCGCGACGACCCGCTTCCCCGGACGATGGAGGGTTGGGCGGCTGTGCCTGCTCCGTAAGGAGAGCCGCCCAGCGGACTCTCCGGCGGGCTACAGGCCGATAGTGTTGCTCGATGAGGCGGCGAAGGCTTTTGAGAAGATTCTCGCCTCCCGCCTCGTCGAGCACCTAGAGGGCTCCGGGCCGGACCTGGCCGAATGCCAATACGGCTTTCGGGCGGGCCGGTCCACGATGGACGCGGTAGGGCGCCTCAAGAGGTGGACTGAGGCGGCTACGGCTAAGGGGGATGTGGCGATCGCGGTGTCCCTAGACATCGCGAACGCCTTTAACTCCATCCCCCACGAATGCATAGAGGAGGCACTAAAATTTCATAGAGTGCCTCCCTACCTCCGCGCTCTGGTCGGTAACTACCTGCGAGACAGGGTGGTCCTGTACGGGAGCGCGGAGGGCCGCGTCCAGTCGTGGAGTGTGACGGCGGGAGTGCCCCAGGGTTCCGTCTTAGGCCCACTCCTATGGAACCTGGGGTACAATTGGGTCCTGCGTGGTGTGTCGCTGCCGCGGATGGATGTCGTCTGCTACGCGGACGACACTCTGGTCGCGGCGGCGGCCAAAGACTGGGAGGAGGCGGTCCACCTTGCGTCGGTCGGCACCTCCATGGTCGTCCGGCGCATCCGCCTCCTGGGGCTGGACGTGGCCCTCAGCAAAACGAGGGCCATGATGTTCCACCCCCCACGACGCAGGGCCCCGCCGGGGCTTCGAGTCCGAGTAGAGGGGGTCCAGATACCGGTCGAGGTGCACATGAGGTACCTCGGCCTAACTCTGGACTCCCGGTGGAGGTTCGAGGTGCACTTCCGGCTCCTCGCTCCTCGCCTGTGCGCCATCGCAGTCGCCCTAGGGCGTCTGCTCCCCAACGTGGGTGGACCGGGTGCAACGTGCCGTCGGCTGTACAACGGGGTGATACGGTCGATGGCACTATATGGAGCCCCGGTGTGGGCAGACTGCCTCACCCCCCACACGCGAGCCCTCCTGCGCCGTCCACAAAGGACGATTGCGACCCGCACAGTGCGGGCCTACCGCACGGTGAGCCACGGGGCGGCGTGCGTCCTCGCGGGCACGCCGCCCTGGGACATCGACGCCTCCGTCCTTGCGCAGGTGTACTGGCACCGGCGCGGGTCTATGGTGCGAGGCGAGCGTCCCACTCTGGAGGAGGTGGTCCGCGTAAGGACCGAAGCACAGGAAGAGGCCCTGCGCCGGTGGACGGAGGCTCTTGCCAACCCGACTGCGGGCCACCGGACGATTGAGGCAATTCGTCCGGTGCTGGAGGAGTGGCTGGGGCGCCAGTGGGGCACCCTCACCTTCCGACTGGTGCAGGTATTGACCGGACATGGGTGTTTCGGCCACTACCTGCACCGCGTGGCACGTCGGGAGGAGACGCCGCAGTGTCACCACTGCAGCTGCCTTGACGACACGGCCGAGCACACGCTCTTGGTGTGCCCGGCTTGGGAGCAGGAGCGCCGCGAACTCATGGCGGCGCTCGGAATTAGCAGCCCCGCATTTACAAGCATGGTCAGAGCCATGCTTGCCAGTGCGGAGGCATGGGAGGCCGCCGCTTCTTTCGCAGAGGCGGTCATCTCGGCGAAGGAGGCGGCGGAGAGGGAGCGGGAAGCAGACGCAGCGGCCCCTCCCCTCCGGCGCAGACGAACGGGCAGGAGAAGGCGGGCAGCCAATGCCAGTCTTCTCCAGCCTTAGGGTGGCCGGCACGCGCCAGTGGCACTGGCGCGTGCACCGCACAGGTCCCCACGTCTGGGGATTGCCTTGGCTTTCCTAGGCAATCCCCCATCGGCGCGGACGCCCGGCTAGTAGCCGGGCAGCCCTGGGGGCGGTCTGGTGAATTTCACAGGCCCCAGACCGCCTTCAACAAGGGCAAGAAGGAAGGCCGAGGAGTTTTAGTGAGTATTCCCGGCGACTAGTCGCTGGGCGAGTCTCACACAAGCCCACTGCCTCGCCCGCAGTGGGTAGTCCGTAAATGGATTTCTCCTCGTAAAAAAAAAAAAAAAAAAAAAAAAAGGTTAGGTTAGGTTAGGTTAGGTTAGGTTAGGTTAGGTTAGGTTAGGTTAGGTTAGGTTAGGTTAGGTTAGGTTAGGTTAGGTTAGGTTAGGTTAGGTTAGGTTAGGTTAGGTTAGGTTAGGTTAGGTTAGGTTAGGTTAGGTTAGGTTAGGTTAGGTTAGGTTAGGTTAGGTTAGGTTAGGTTAGGTTAGGTTAGGTTAGGTTAGGTTAGGTTAGGTTAGGTTAGGTTAGGTTAGGTTAGGTTAGGTTAGGTTAGGTTAGGTTAGGTTAGGTTAGGTTAGGTTAGGTTTTTTTTTTTTTTTTTTTTTTTTTTTTATAAGCCGGATCCGCCACTATTTATTTGGTGGCGACCTTTGTTTCTTTATTAAAATAGTGAAAGTTATATAATAAAAATCCTTTGTCTAACGTTAAAATTATACAATAATAATGTCGTGTTATTAAAAGCTGTTAAGATTAAAATGATAAAGTAGTAAAAATATAATAAAAGTAAAATTGCAATGTCTAGGTTTAAAAGGTAGAGTTAAAATTATATAATATAATGTCGTTTCGTTAAAACTATAAAATGTAAAGTCCTATGTCTATTAAATTAAAAATATAAATGAGAATAGATTCTCTGTATGCCCCGACGCCTCGTCTCTGTCTACTCCTAAGAGTAGTAACAAGCGAGGCGCCGGGGCTAACAATAAAATTTAAAAACATAAAAAAAAATAATGATGTCAAAGTTTTAAAATTGTATGAACATAGTCGAATTAAAAATAAAAATGTAAAAAGTAAAATTGTAACAATTTTTGTTGGAGTCTTTTACTAGTCAGATCGCCCTCCTCTCGCCCGGCCTATCTGTAAATATAAAAATATTAAAAAATTCCTAAGTAGAATGTCAAAATAATAAAATAAAAGTGAAAGGACCAAACTAAAAGCATGTTTAAATCCGACCCCCATTGGCCTTGCAAGCCGCTTTCGTCACTGCCAGGGCGAAGGGCAAGAAGACTTCTCGACTCTTGGAGTCGGCCATAAAGGCGGCGAAAGCCTCGCACCTCACCGCCGCTCCCAGGAGAATTTCGCAATCGGCCCGAGCAGCTCCAAAACGGGGGCACTCCTCCAGCAGGTGCTCCAGCGTTTCGGGAGTCACGTCATCACATATGCAGGACGGACTCCCCGCGAGCTTGAACCTGTGGAGGTACGCTCGAAAGCCGCCGTGCCCCGTCAGGAGCTGCGCCTTGGCATTACACATGGTGTATCTGCCAAGGACTTTGTGGGCCGATGCGACGTCCGGGAAGAACAGTGAGGTGACGCGGCCTGTGGCAGACTCGCTATAGCGGGCCTGCCACTTTGCCACCGTCTCCCGTCTCACCTGCAATTTTGCATGTGAGACGGGGTACGGGTCATAGGCTGCCGCGTCCTTGCGAGACAACGCCGCCCTCTTGGCCAACTCGTCAGCCCTCTCGTTGCCGGGGATCCCGACGTGGGCCTTGATCCAGTAAAACCGGATCAGGCCCCCGTTTTCCCGGATGTCAGCCAGCTGGCCGTGAATTTTCACGGCCAGCTGGTGTGTGGGTGAGGGGTTCCTGAGCAACTCCAGAGCAGATCTGGAGTCGCTCAGGACGCCCGCCCTGACGGGACCGGAACCCGCGGCGACGAGGTCGAGAGCCTTGGAGATCGCCACCATCTCCGCTTGGAAGACGGAGGCGAATCCCTCCAGCCTGAACCCCTTGGTGCGGACCTCAACGCCATCTCTCCACAGAGTGACCGCTCCGCCCACTTTGCCCCCTATCTTGCTGCCGTCCGTATAGGCCCGGGCCCAATCGTCGGGCACCTTGCTGAGCTCCTCCACGCTGGCCACCTCCTCGAACTCAACTGAAGTTCGTAGAGCGGGGTGTGCCAGCGTGAACGGGCTGCAGCGGCGCTCGACTTCCCGGCCCGGGAGCGTGGCGAAGGGCCTCCCCCTCTTCAACTCATAAAGCTGGAGAGCTTCCTCGGCCCTAAGGTCGAGGGGGAGGATCCTCGCCAAGAGGACGGCAGCTGTGTAGGAGGTGGTGCGGTGGGCCTTCGCGATGCGGATCGCGAAGGCCCTGGTCACCCTGTCGAGCAAGGCTCTGACCCCCGCGCGTTGCGCGACAGGCGCCCAGACGTTGGCCGCGTAGAGGATGGTAGGCTCGATGACGGTAGTGTAGAGCAGCCGGACGATATCGGCATTTAAGCCCCAAGTCGCCCTGGCCGCTCTAGACACCATACCGAACCTAGCCATAGCTTTGCCGCAGACCCTGTTGAGGTGACTAAGAAAATTGAGGTTCTTGTCGATCGTCAGACCCAGTACGGTGATCTCGTCCGAGAACGCGATGTCCTCCCCTCCAAGCTTCAGCTTGGGTGGGATTACATCGCGCTTCCTGGTGACCACCATAGCTTGGGTCTTCCGAGCGGCGAACCTCATCTTAGCCGCCTCTCCCCACTCGGACACGGCGTCCAGCGCGGCATTGAGGATGCCCTCGAGCTCACCCACAGTCTGCGCCGCGGCGATAATTAAAATATCGTCCGCGAACGCCTGCAGGTGAGCCCGAAGGTCCCCACCGCGCCGGAGCAAAGGATCCAGTAACAGGTTCCACAGCAAGGGACCGCACGTCGAGCCTTGGATGCAACCTTTCGAAGTAGGTCTGTCTACGTGTGCCCCAGCGTACCTGACTGTGACCTGTCTTTCGCTCAGGTAGCTGCACAGAAGTTGGTAGACAGACTGGTCGCATCCGGTGG
This sequence comes from Yponomeuta malinellus, assembly GCA_947308005.1. Taxonomy (NCBI): domain Eukaryota; kingdom Metazoa; phylum Arthropoda; class Insecta; order Lepidoptera; family Yponomeutidae; genus Yponomeuta; species Yponomeuta malinellus. Next base: position 32,456 of record OX371007.1, on the reverse strand, counting down.
CCAAGATCTGGTGTTTTATTCCAGGCCACCACGCATTGTCGAAAGCCCCCTCGATGTCGAGGGAGACGACTCCGACAATGCGTTTCTGCCCGACGTGATCTCTTATGAGCTGTACAGCATCATACAAAGCGTCCTCCGTGCTGCGCTGCGGCATAAAACCATATTGGCGCGGGCTCAGTCCTCCGCCCACCCCGAGCTGCCAGAGAAGCCTCCCGGCCATCATCTTCTCTAGGATCTTCCCCAGGACAGACAGGAGCCCGATTGGCCTGTAGGATTTCGGCTGCGAGTAGTCATCTCTGCTGGGCTTTGGCAGGATTTTGACTACCGCAGCCTTCCAGTCCCTGGGGAAGTATCCCAGAGAGAGGCAGGCGTTCATCAGGGCAACAAATACATCATTTCTTGCCCTGATGGCCGCACTGCAGATGTCAGCCGTGAGGCCGTCCCCCCCGGGCGCCTTTTTAGGGTGGATACCCTTCAAGACGCCCGAGAGCTCGTGCTGGGAGAAGGGAATAAACTCCCGCGGCTTGGCCCTGGCTTCATCCTCCATGCGGGCGACTGCCTGCCTGACACGGGCATGAGTATCAGACTCGGACTGAAGATCGTCAGCTGGGAAGAATGTATCAGCTATGAGAGCTGTGGAGCCGACGGCATCCAGGGCGCGTCCATCCGCGCCGCTGAGGAGGGTGTCTTCCCTCCTACGAGCGGCGCATCTTAGCACCCTATAGATGCCGTCCCACACGCTCTCATGCTGCTGCTTGGAGCAGAATTCTACCCAGCTGGCGGTCTTGGCCGCCTCAATGGCGGCCTTGTAGTCCTCCTTGGCCACCAAATATTCCGCAACCACCCCGTCCCTTCGGCGGCTACTCGCGTGCCGGATTCGACCCCTCAGCGTAATGAGTTTTCGCTTTTTAAGCTGCAACTCATGGCTCCACCAAACCACCCGTTTGGGTGCCTTTGGTGGAGCCAGAAGAGGGATCGAATCCTCGCACGCGCCGTGAATTGCCGCTGTGTACCTACCAATGGCCTCCTCAAGACCGCCGGGCGTCTCGATAGCCTCGATTTCCTCGACCGTCCAGTCTCCCAGACGGTCGACGAACGAGGCCCGAAAAGTATCCCAGTCGGCCTTCCCGGCGTGGTAACGCCTGGTGGATCCGCTGGCTCTGTCCGGCTCCGTCTCGGGCCCCACCCCCACCTCGAACGTAATCGCCCGATGATCGGGAGCGGAGGGGATGAGGTCCGGACGGACCATCCAGCCCCTCACTCGATGGAAGAGCGCCGACGTGGCGAGGGTCACGTCTACAATACTAGTAAACAGTTTGTCCCCTCGCCAGATGTAAAAGGTCGGCGCTCTTCCCTCGTTGAGAACCTGCAGATCCACCTGGGCTGCGAACTCGGAGAACAGAGTACCTCTCTGGTCTTCGCGTTCGCAGCCCCACCAAAGGCTTTTGGCGTTAATATCCCCGCCGAGAAGGACCGCGCTGGTGCCCATGCGGTCCATGAAGGCCTGGATGTCGCGAAGGTAAGGGGTGAGGTCTTGGTCTCCCTCGAGGTACACCGAGACCAGGCCGATCTTCTGCCGATCCCACTCCACCACCACCGCCACGACGTTCTCCGTGACTGTGGTGGCGTCCTGGACGACAGAGAGGGCCGGGTCGAGTACTAGGATAGCCGACTTGACCGGTTTGTCCCTAGTGGCCATCTTTTGTATACAAGTATACCGGGTGTCCACTCGGCCCACCGATCCAGTGTAAGGTTCCTGGATCAGTACGGCCGAGTAGCCACCCTCGATGGCCACCTGGATAGCCTCGTGGAACGCGGCGCGGCAACGACCAATGTTGATTTGCATCAACCGGATCGCGCCCCGCCGCGCCCCAGGAGGCCCCCCCGCGGGACTCCGGCCACTATCGGCCACCCCAGCACCCAGTGCACCCCGAGACTGTATGGGTGCCAAGGTGCCCGTATCAACAGTACTTTATTGCCTGTCGTGCTATGCTGTCCCAGCGAAGACGCTCGGGACAATCAGCGGCGAATGCAGGGTGCGAGGACTCTGCCCCTGGCACTTTCGCACAGTGGCAGCAGCGCGGGTCGCCAGCCCGCACCGACGGGGGACAGTCCCTGGTCTGGTGCTCCCCGCTGCACCGGCCACACCTGGCATCGGCACGACAGACTCGTGCCGTGTGCCCGTAGCCCATGCAGCGGTAGCACTGTACCAGTGGGGACTGGTCCACCGCCAGCACCACCTGGTACCCGAGCCTTACCCGCGCACCCTCCATGCGCCGCCAGATATCAGGGGTCACCTCTAGGATGACGTTGCAGTGCGCATCGTTTCTCCCGTTGGTGCGCCTCAGGACCCGGGCGTCGTCCCTGGTGAGGGTGACGCCCGCCATCAGTTCCTTATTCTGGGACTCGATGGCGGCCACCACCCGCTCGTCAGGGACGTCTTTCGCGACACCGACGAGGCGAATCAGGGGCCGTTTGTCGGCGGGCTCGGTGACAGTAAATTGGCCGCCGGCCCCTGACAGCTTCTTCTTAAATACCTCTCTGCCCTCGTCGGTGTCGCAAGAGAGCAGCACCTTACTGTTGCGTAGCTTCCGCACCGCGCTGACGCCGATGCCGAGGGCGATGACGTCGACCTTCCCCTTTATTTCCGCAATTGTAGCCTCTGCGGTCTTACTGGGGTCGGTCGACGCCACCACCACGGAGTGGCGCGGTGAGGAAGCCACCTGTGCATATGATCGGAGCGGGGCCCGATCCCGCAGGGGCGGCCGCGGGACAGCGGCTGTGGCGGGGCAATTAATGGGGCGGGGAGGGCCAACGGCGGGGGCCGGAACGGGCCCCGCGAGCGGCGCAGGCTGCTGACTGTCTAGCCGCTCGCGAAGCCCCCGAAATTCCCCCCTTACCTCCTCCGCCCACTCCGCATCGGGTTTAGATTTAAAACTCCCCGCCACACCGCCGATTTCCGATTTAAGGCTCTCGCACCTCTCCGCCAGCGCTTCCATCCCCTTGGTGAGGGATAGAAGCGCCGCCGGAGTCGGTGCAGCCTCGTTGTCCCGCAGCCCCCCAATGACCTCGTATGAGATCAGGTCCCGCACCGTCTGGACGTCTTTCTTGACGTCCCCCAGGTCCCTTGCCATTGCGGGAAGCACCGACCCCGCAGCCAGCTTCTCCAAGCTGGCGGCGTGGGCCTCCTCCCGCCGGGCCGCCTCCTCGGCGAAACCCGCCCTGGCCGCCTCAATCCTCAGGCAAAGAGTTTGCCTGGACTCGCTCAGCCTCAAAACCATTTGGTATAAGTCGCCGAGCGAGCCCACGACAAACTCGCGGGTTTCCCGCTTCAAATTACCTGAGGACTCCAGCCTCTCCTTCGCCGCCAACATTACGTCGTTGGCCATCCTAGGGAGATTGGCCAGCGCGCCAGTCGCTGACCCCCCCAGGGATGGCCTCCCGGTTTGCGGCGAACGAGAGGCCGGTGAGACATGGCCAGGTGCGACTGCCTCAGCCCCCGGATCAGCCCTTGCATCCGGGGGCGACGCGGGAAGCGGCGCGACGCTGGAGGAAATGGGCTCCGCGGGCCCAGCCCCCAAAGTGGGGGCCTTTTTGGAGGTGACAGCCTTATTTGGCGGGGTCCCGCGGAGCCCCTTGGTGGGCACCCGCAATAGGGCGCCCCCGACAGGCGGCCGGCTCCTGCCCTCCGCCGTGGCCGCTGACTTGCGCAGCCTGGTGTCCATCTTAATATACTTTGAAAGGGGCCGGTCGGTCTCCAATCCAATACCCCACTCCGGGCCGGGCGGGGAAGGCGAGTCTATAACAGATAAAAATACACTATTTTGAATAAACCGTTAACCGGTAAAACCGGAACCGGTAAAACCGGTATGTTCGATGACAGGGTCAATAGATAAAACTTAAAATCTAACGCAAAAAGCGGTGTCGATGGATAAAACTTAAGACTAGTGCAAAATGGCAAGGTCAAAGGGTCAAATTTAAAATACTTAAAACTAGTGCAAAAGGGCTTAATCTAGTGCAATAGGGCAGTGTTCGGGAGCTCCCCACGTCCGATGTCTTCTTTATTAATTGAATACAGTGGCCAGTTAATGTGAAGTTCCGGAAATCTGGAATTCACACGGCCTTTGGGAATGTTGAAGTTGGGGTTGGTTTTGTTCGGCCTCGTCCGTGCTGATCCAGAAGGCACTGGGACGGTCGCCAAAACTGTAGGGAGGTATGGCAGCTCGGAGACCAACACTCACAAATAGACAAAAAGACAAAACTGGCTTGAGCGAGAACACAACAACAAAACACAAAACCGAAACCGTTTCGCCACGATAACTTTGCGAAATTCGGTAGCCCGATAGAAAACCTGGTAGCACCGTATAGGGCACAGTGTGACGCGCGTCCCGATGTTAAGCACTTCACTGTTTACGTAGGGTTTCGAGTTTTGAGTTTGGGGGTAGTTTTGTCCGGCCTCGTCCGTGCGGCTCCCGAAGGCACAGAGGCGGTCGCAAGAGTGCGTGGGGTATGGCGACCCAAGAACCCCGGCGCTCACTTGGGAAACGAGCACGTCCTCGGTAAAAAACGTTAGCAGAAACGTAAACAAACACAGCACAACACAACACGTTTTTGCCACAAAAGTCTCCGTAACTCGGGGGGGGAGGAGTGGAAGGTGGGCGGAGCGGGTTTAGATGTATGCTCCGCTCAAAAATGCACTGGCGGCGCCACCGCAGCTCCTTTTCCACTGCAAACACGTGCTGCGTGGGTTTCTTTCAACCCCGATTTCTCTCGAGCCCCTGGTCCAAGGTCGACGTGAAGCACCTCGTCGGATGCGGCTCGCCAAGACGCAGAGAACGGCCACAAGATCGGGTGGGGTCTCGCGAGAATTCGCGAGATAAACACGAAAAACGTTGGGCACTTTTTCGCGACTGTTTTCACGCCGTAACTCCTCGAGGCTTGGACTCCGGTAAAAAATTTTTTGCGCACTGTGTAGAGGGCACTGAGACGCGTAAAACGGTGTATAACACGGCCCTGTAGCACAAACTTTTCCCGGTCAGAGGATTTTTTTGACGTGGAGCGAGAGAAAAACGAAGCGTTCCGAGGGGCGCTCAGAGCGGCACTGGTTAGGTTAGGTTAGGTTAGGTTAGGTTAGGTTAGGTTAGGTTAGGTTAGGTTAGGTTAGGTTAGGTTAGGTTAGGTTAGGTTAGGTTAGGTTAGGTTAGGTTAGGTTAGGTTAGGTTAGGTTAGGTTTTTTTTTTTTTTTTTTTTTTTTGTCTAAAAAAATCGGGTACCGCCACTATTTATAATGTGGCGTCCTTCGTACTTTTATAAAATGACAATGTCTTACAGTAAAATTCCTATTTAAAATTCTATGTCTAAGTTAAAATTATATAATGAAAATGTCCTAGTGTGAAATTAAAAGTGTAAAAAGTTAAATCTAAAGTATACAGAATAAAAATGTCCTGTAGTTAAAATTCAATAAAATGATAAAATGTACAATATAAAATTAAGATTTATATACCCCGACGCCTCGTCTCTGTCTACTCCTAAGAGTAGTAACAAGCGAGGCGCCGGGGCTGATTATAAAATTTAAAAACATAAAATTAATAATGTCAAAGTTTAAAAGTATATAAAGATAGTCGAATTAAAGATAAAAATATAAGAGAGTAAAATTGTAAAACTTTCGTAGGGGTCTATTACTAGTCAGATCGCCCTCCTCTCGCCCGGCCTATCTGAAAATATAAAAATATTAAAAAATTCCTAAGTAGGGTGTCCATAAAAATAGAATAAAAATGAAAATAACCAAAATAAAAAGCAAGTTTAAATCCGGCCCCCATTAGCCTTACAAGCCGCTTTCGTCACTGCCAGGGCGAAGGGCAAGAAGACTTCTCGACTCTTGGAGTCGGCCATAAAGGCGGCGAAAGCCTCGCACCTCACCGCCGCTCCCAGGAGAATCTCGCAATCGGCCCGAGCAGCTCCAAAACGGGGGCACTCCTCCAGCAGGTGCTCCAGCGTTTCGGGAGTCACGTCATCACAAATGCAGGACGGACTCCCCGCGAGCTTGAACCTGTGGAGGTACGCTCGAAAGCCGCCGTGCCCCGTCAGGAGCTGCGCCTTGGCATTACACATTGTGTATTTGCCAAGGACTTTGTGGGCCGATGCGACGTCCGGGAAGAACAGTGAGGTGACGCGGCCTGTGGCAGACTCGCTATAGCGGGCCTGCCACTTTGCCACCGTCTCCCGTCTCACATGCAATTTTGCATGTGAGACGGGATACGGGTCATAGGCTGCCGCGTCCTTGCGAGACAACGCCGCCCTCTTGGCCAACTCGTCAGCCCGCTCGTTGCCGGGGATCCCGACGTGGGCCTTGATCCAGTAAAACCGGATCAGGCCCCCGTTTTCCCGGATGTCAGCCAGCTGGCCGTGAATTTTCACGGCCAGCTGGTGTGTGGGTGAGGGGTTCCTGAGCAACTCCAGAGCAGATCTGGAGTCGCTCAGGACGCCCGCCCTGACGGGACCGGGACCCGCGGCAACGAGGTCGAGAGCCTTGGAGATCGCCACCATCTCCGCTTGGAAGACGGAGGCGAATCCCTCCAGCCTGAACCCCTTGGTGCGGACCTCAACGCCATCCCTCCACAGAGTGACCGCTCCGCCCACTTTGCCCCCTATCTTGCTGCCGTCCGTATAGGCCCGGGCCCAATCGTCGGGCACCTTGCCGAGCCCCTCCACGCTGGCCACCTCCTCGAACTCAACTGAAGTTCGTAGAGCGGGGTGTGCCAGCGTGAACGGGCTACAGCGGCGCTCGACCTCCCGGCCCGGGAGCGTGGCGAAGGGCCTCCCCCTCTTCAGCTCATAAAGCTGAAGAGCCTCCTCGGCCCTAAGGTCGAGGGGGAGGATCCTCGCCAAGAGGACGGCAGCTGTGTAGGAGGTGGTGCGGTGGGCCTTCGCGATGCGGATCGCGAAGGCCCTGGTCACCCTGTCGAGTAAGGCTCTGACCCCCGCGCGTTGCGCGACAGGCGCCCAGACGTTGGCCGCGTAGAGGATGGTAGGCTCGATGACGGTAGTGTAGAGCAGCCGGACGATATCGGCATTTAAGCCCCAAGTCGCCCTGGCCGCTCTAGACACCATCTGGAACCTAGCCATAGCTTTGCCGCAGACCCTGTTGAGGTGGCTAAGAAAATTGAGGTTCTTGTCGATCGTCAGACCCAGTACGGTGATCTCGTCCGAGAACGCGATGTCCTCCCCTCCAAGCTTCAGCTTGGGTGGGATTACATCGCGCTTCCTGGTGACCACCATAGCTTGGGTCTTCCGAGCGGCGAACCTCATCTTAGCCGCCTCTCCCCACTCGGACACGGCGTCCAGCGCGGCATTGAGGATGCCCTCGAGCTCACCCACAGTCTGCGCCGCGGCGATAATTAAAATATCGTCCGCGAACGCCTGCAGGTGAGCCCGAAGGTCCCCGCCGCGCCGGAGCAAAGGGTCCAGTAACAGGTTCCACAGCAAGGGACCGCACGTCGAGCCTTGGATGCAACCTTTCGAGGTGGGTCTGTCTACATGTGCCCCCGCATACCTGACTGTGACCTGTCTTTCGCTCAGGTAGCTGCACAGAAGTTGGTAGACAGACTGGTCGCATCCAGTGGCCAGGATCTGGTGTTTTATTCCGGGCCACCACGCATTGTCGAAAGCCCCCTCGATATCGAGGGAGACGACTCCGACAATGCGTTTCTGCCCGACGTGATCTCTTATGAGCTGTACAGCGTCATACAAAGCGTCCTCCGTGCTGCGCTGCGGCATAAAGCCATATTGGCGCGGGCTCAGTCCTCCGCCCACCCCGAGCTGCCAGAGAAGCCTCCCGGCCATCATCTTCTCTAGGATCTTCCCCAGGACGGACAGGAGCCCGATTGGCCTGTATGACTTAGGCTGCGAGTAGTCATCTCTGCTGGGCTTAGGCAGGATTTTCACTACCGCAGCCTTCCAGTCCTTAGGGAAGTATCCCAGAGATAGGCAGGCGTTCATCAGGGCGACAAATACATCATTTCTCGCCCTGATGGCCGCGCTGCAGATGTCAGCCGTGAGGCCGTCCCCCCCGGGCGCCTTTTTAGGGTGGATACCCTTCAAGACGCCCGAGAGCTCGTGCTGGGAGAAGGGAATAAACTCCCGCGGCTTGGCCTTGGCTTCATCCTCCATGCGGGCGACTGCCTGCCTGACACGGGCATGAGTATCAGACTCGGACTGAAGATCGTCAGCCGGGAAGAATGTATCAGCAATGAGAGCTGTGGAGCCGACGGCATCCAGGGCGCGTCCATCCGCGCCGCTGAGGAGGGTGTCTTCCCTCCTACGAGCGGCGCATCTTAGCACCCTATAGATGCCGTCCCACACGCTCTCATGCTGCTGCTTAGAGCAGAATTCCACCCAGCTGGCGGTCTTGGCCGCCTCAATGGCGGCCTTGTAGTCCTCCTTGGCCGCCAAATACTCCGCAACCACCCCGTCCCTTCGGCGGCTACTCGCGTGCCGGATTCGACCCCTCAGCGTTATGAGTTTTCGCTTTTTAAGCTGTAACTCATGGCTCCACCAAACCACCCGTTTGGGTGCCTTTGGTGGAGCCAGAAGAGGGATCGAATCCTCGCACGCGCCGTGAATCGCCGCAGTGTACCTTCCAATGGCCTCCTCAAGACCGCTAGGCGTCTCGATAGCCTCGATTTCCTCGACCGTCCAGTCACCCAGACGGTCGACGAACGAGGCCCGAAAAGAAGCCCAGTCGGCCTTCCCGGCGTGGTAACGCCTGGTGGATCCGCTGGCTCTGTCCGGCTCCGTCTCGGGCCCCACCCCCACCTCGAACGTAATCGCCCGATGATCGGGAGCGGAGGGGATGAGGTCCGGACGGACCATCCAGCCCCTCACACGATGGAAGAGCGCCGACGTGGCGAGGGTCACGTCTACAATGCTAGTAAACAGCTTGTCCCCCCGCCAGATGTAAAAGGTCGGCGCTCTTCCCTCGTTGAGAACCTGCAGATCCACCTGGGCTGCGAACTCGGAGAACAGAGTACCTCTCTGGTCTTCGCGTTCGCAGCCCCACCAAAGGCTTTTGGCGTTAATATCCCCGCCGAGAAGGACCGCACTGGTGCCCATGCGGTCCATGAAGGCCTGGATGTCGCGAAGGTAAGGGGTGAGGTCTTGGTCTCCCTCGAGGTACACCGAAACCAGGCCGATCTTCTGCCGATTCCACTCCACCACCACCGCCACGACGTTTTCCGTGATTGTGGTGGCGTCCTGGACGACAGAGAGGGCCGGGTCGAGTACTAGGATGGCCGACTTGACCGGTTTGTCCCTGGTGGCCATCTTTTGTATACAAGTATACCGGGTGTCCACTCGGCCCACCGATCCAGTGTAAGGTTCCTGGATCAGTATGGCCGAGTAGCCACCCTCGATGGCCACCTGGATAGCCTCGTGGAACGCGGCGCGGCAACGACCAATGTTGATTTGCATCAACCGGATCGCGCCCCGCCGCGCCCCAGGAGGCCCCCCTGCGGGACTCCGGCCACTGTCGGCCACCCCAGCACCCAGTGCACCCCGAGACTGTTTGGGTGCCAAGGTGCCCGTATCAACAGTACTTTATTGCCTGTCGTACTATGCTGTCCCAGCGAAGACGCTCGGGACAATCCGCGGCGAATGCAGGGTGCGAGGACTCTGCCCCTGGCACTTTTGCACAGTGGCAGCAGCGTGGGCCCCCATCCCGCGCTGACGGGGGACAGTCCTTGGTTTGGTGCTCACCGCTGCACCGGCCACACCTGGCTTCGGCACGACATATGCGTGCCGTGTGCCCGTAGCCCATGCAGCGGTAGCACTGCACCAGTGGGGACTGATCCACCGCCAGCACGACCTGGTACCCCAGCCTTATCCTTGCACCCTCCATGCGCCGCCAGATTTCAGGGGTTACCTCAATGATAACATTGCAGTGCGCACCATTCCTCCCGTTGGTGCGCCTAAGGACCCGGGCATCGTCCCTTGAGAAGGCGACGCCCGCCATCAAGTCCCTATTCTGGGATTCGATGGCGGCCATCACCTGCTCGTCAGGGACGTCTCTTGCGACACCGACGAGGCGAATCAGGGGTCGCTTGTCGGCGGGCTCGGTGACTGTAAAGAGGCCACCGGCCCCCGACAGCTTCTTCTTAAAAACCTCCCTGCCCTCATCGGTGTCGCAAGAGAGCAGCACTTTGCTATTGCGCAGCTTCCTCACCGCGCTGACCCCGATCCCAAGGGCGATGACGTCGACCTTCCCCTTAATCTCGGCAATGGTAGCCTCGGCGGTCTTGTTGGGGTCGGTCGACGCCACCACCACGGAGTGGCGCGGCGAGGAAGCTACCTGAGCGTATGACCGGAATGGGACCCGATCTCGCTGAGGCAACCGCGGGACTGCGGCTGTGGCGGGGCAGTCGTTAGGGCGGGGAGGGCCCGGGGCTGGGGTCCGAACGGGCCCCGCGAGCGGCACAGGCTGCTGCCTGTCAAGCCGCTCGCGAAGCCCACGGAACTCCCCCCTCACCTCCTCCGCCCACTCCGCGTCGGGTTTTAAATTAACGCTCCCCGCCACACCGCCTGTCTCCTTCCTTGTACTTTCGCACCGCTCCGCCAGCGCCTCCATTCCCTTGGTAAGGGCCTGAAGCGCCGCCGGAGTCGGTGCAGCCTCCTTGTCCCGCAGCTCCCCCAACACGTCGAACGAGATCAGGTCCCGTGCTGCTTGGACATCCTTCTTGATGTCCCCCAGATCCCTTGCTATTGCGGGAAGCACCGACCCCGCGGCCAGCTTTTCCAGGCTGGCCGCGTGGGCCTCCTCCCGCCGGGCCAAGTCCTCGGCGTATCCCGCCCTGGCGGCCTCAATCCTCAGGCAGAGAGTCTGCCTGGACTCGCCCAGCCTGAGCACCATCTGGTATAGCTCGCTGAGCGCGTCCACGACAAACTCCCTGGTCTCCCTTTTCAGGTTACCCGAGGATTCCAACCTCCCTTTCGCCGCCAGCATGACATCATTGGCCATCCTCGGGAGATTGGCCAGTGCTCCGGTCCCTGACCCTCCCAGGGATGGCCTCCCCGTCTGCGGCGAACGGGGGGCCGGAGAGACGCCGCCAGGGGAAGCGGCCTCGGCCCCCGGATCAGCCCTAACATCCGGGGGCGATGCGGATGGTGGCGCGGCGTTGGTGGAAACGGGCCCCGCGGGCCCGGCCCCCAAAGTGGGGGCCTTTTTGGAAGAAACAGCCTTGTTTGGCGGGGTCCCGCGGAGCCCCTTGGTTGGCACCCGCAACAGGGCGCCCCCTGCAGGTGGTCGGCTCCTGCCCTCCGCCGTGGCCGTAGACTTGCGCGGCCTGGTGTCCATCTCAAAACTTCGAAAAGGGCCGGTCGGTCTCTGATCGAATCCCACTCCAAGCCGGGCGGGGAGGGCGAGTCTAAAACAGAAAGAATTTAAAACTTTAAAATTCCAGTAAGAACCGGTAAAAAACCGATATAACCGGAATAAAACCGGAATCGAAGTCAAAGAATAAAACGGTCTGAACAGTTAAAAGACAAAGGTCAATCGATAAAACTTAAAATCTAGCGCCAAAAGGGCGATGTCAGTGGATAAAACTTAAATCTAGTGCAATACGGCAATGTCAAAAGGTCAAATGTAAAATGTAAAAAACTTAAACTAATGCAAAAGGGCTTAATTCTAGCGCAAAAGGGCGATGATAGGGGCTCCCCACGTCAGCAGTCTTCGTTATTTTTAAAATATAGTGGCCGTCCAGAGAGAAATTCCGAAAAAGTGGAATTCGGACGGCGGTTAATGTTTAAATTTAAAATATTTTTATTGTTTAATAGCCCCGTCAGTGCGGCTCCGGAGGGCAGCCTAGCCTAGGCTATGGTGGTCGCAAGGGTACGTGGGGTGTGGCGACCCAGAAAACCCCTCCGCTCACTTGGGAGAAAGCACTTCCTCGGATGTAAACAAACACTCGACACAACTCGGTTTCACCACTAAAACACTCTGGAAGTCGGGGGGGAGGAGTGTATGGTGTGCGGACGGTTTAGGTAGTGTGCACAGCTCAAAGATTCACTGGCGGCACCGCCGCTGCTCTTTTTCTTCGACAAAAACACGACAAAAACACGCCGCGTGGTTTTCTTCCTGCCCCGATTTCTCGTGACCCCTTGTGTTAGGTTAGGTTAGGTTAGGTTAGGTTAGGTTAGGTTAGGTTAGGTTAGGTTAGGTTAGGTTAGGTTAGGTTAGGTTAGGTTAGGTTAGGTTAGGTTAGGTTAGGTTAGGTTAGGTCCCCGAAGCCAGACGACCCCGGTTCGAGTCCAGATGTCTCGAGTTTAATTGTTTTTGGGTTCGAATCTGCCGCGGAGCAGACTAACTTTTGGTGATAGCTCAGGTGGGAAATCGGACTGTCCCGAAACCAGAAGACCCCGGTTCGAGTCCAGAAGTCTCCAATTAGATTTATTTTCGAGTTTTTTGGAGTTTTTGGAGTTTTGAAGTTTAATTGTTGGCAGTGTTACGTAGGGTTTCTGATTTGCAAAATTATATCTCCTACAGCATCAGTTGTGGGCAAGGCCCTTGACTGGTCTATGGATTCCGACGAGATCTCCGACCCTGGCGGAGGGGAGTTGCCGCGGCCGGTCTCGTCGGTTTCCCCAATCCTGTCGGGGGTAGGGGCCCAATCCCGGGAGAGCCCAGTTGTCAGGTCGGAGTCGGAGTCTGCCGATGCGAAGACGCGGAAGAGACCAATGCCGGAAAGTTCGAAGTTCTTTGTGGGCCCTTCCATCTCGGACTCTGAATCCGACCTGCCACTGGTGGAGGTGCAACCACCGAAGGTCCCACGTGCCCGTAGAGGTAGAGGGTACCACCACAGTGTGGGTCTGTCCCAAGCTCGACGCGAGCTCCACGCCGTAGATCGGGCGGACTCGGAGCAGGACTCGACTCTCACTGAGGGGGAAGAAAATGTGGGAAAGGCTTCCAGGGCCACAAAAGGGGGGAAGTCGCCAGAGCTCACGACGGAGGCTCTGATTGAGCGAGCGGAAGAGGACGCGGGTCGGCTGGTGAACGTGTCGAACGTGTCAAAAAATCTGAAAGGCACGCTCGTCAAAGAGCTCCGCGAGGCTTCGAGCTCCATGATGTCCACCGTCCGAGCTCTGGCGTCTAGGTCCTCGAACGAGGAAGTGAGAAGACTTCAGGCGGATAATAAACGCCTGAAGGGCCAGCTGGCGGCTCTGCAAGAAGAGGTGGTAGCTCTGAGACGGGCATTCTCGGAGCGGAGCGCCCGTCGTAGGAGCCCAGTTGCAGCCGAGGCGGTGAACCCTCAGGGGTCGGAAGGTCTCTCCAGGGCGGAGTTTGCGGAGGTGATTGACCGGCTCCAGAGGGAGCTCTCTGAACAATTCGGGCGCATATTGGCGGCCCGCCTGGAGGGTCTAGAGGTGGACGGCCGGCTGCTCCCTGCGCAGTCCCGCCGACCGCCGCTGAGGGCGGACGCCAAAGGGATGGAGAGGGAGAGGGGAACCCACTCCCAAGTGGTGGTACCCACTACCCTCACCCCGCCCGCAAACTTGCCGAAGGAGGCAAGGCAGCAGAAGGCCAAGCAGGCCCCAGCTGCCGCGGCAACACGTGCCTCGCAGCAGTTCGCGGGCACGTCCCGCGAGGAGCAGCCGGTCGTCCTTGATGAGTGGACGAAGGTCGTGAGGAGGTCAGGGAAGAGGGTCGCACCGGCGCCTGAGGCTGTCAAGGCTAAGCCCCAGAAGCCCAAGGTGCCCAAACCGCCCAAGACCCTGGCGGTGGTGCTGACCCTCAACCCGGAGGCTGTGGCGAAAGGCGCCACATACAAGGACGCCATCGCCAAAGCGAAGGCATCGGTGAACCTGGGGGAGCTGGGCATCGGGCCGGCGAAGTTCCGAACAGGGATGACGGGCGCTCGAATCATTGAGCTCCCCAAGGAGACGACAGCCTCCCAGGCTGACACCCTGGCGTCCAGAATTGGAGAAGCGCTGGGAGAGGCCGCCAAAGTCACCCGTCCGACCAAGATGGGTAGCATCAAGGTGGTGGGGCTCGACGACTCCGTCACGGAGCAGGAAATCCGCTCTGCAATTGCAGAAAAGGCGGGATGCTCGCCGGATTCTATAAGGGTGGGCAAAATCACGGCGGGACTCAGAGGAGTGGGCTCCACGATCGTCTCGTGCCCCATCGAGTCAATCGCCAAGCTGGCCGAGGCTGGGCGGATATGCGTGGGCTGGAGCTCAGCCTCTATCCAGGTGCTGGAACAACGCCCTATGCGGTGCCACCGCTGTATGGAGGTCGGCCACCCTCAGGCGCTGTGCCCCTCGAAGAAGGACCGCAGCGGTCTGTGCTACCGCTGCAGCCGGGAGGGCCACCTGGCGTCGGGATGCACAGCCACACCTAACTGCGCGGTGTGCGCCGACCGAGGGCTACCGGCGGGGCACCGCATGGGCGGTCCAACCTGCAACCCCCCTCCGGTCAAGGGCCGCCCCACGCAAGGGGGTGCCGCTCCCCGTCCCACGGCTACGCCGGCCGCCCCTGCAGTGACGCCTATGGAAACCGCCAATGTTGATTAGGCCCATAGGCAAAATACTGCAGGGGAATGTGAACCGCTCGGCTGCTGCCCAGGACCTTCTGTGTCAGTCAGCGGCCGAGTGGAACATAGACCTGGCAATCGTCGCGGAGCCGTACGTTGTCCCATCGTCCCCTAAGTGGGTGGGGGCGGCTGACGGCCTCGCGGCGATAATGGTGACCGGTGTGGCCCCTCCTCTTATGCTGGTGGAGAGAGGGACTGGGTACGTGGCGGCACAATGGGGAGGAATGGTGGTAGTGGCCACATACTTCTCCCCGAACGGCAGTCGGGTCGACTTTGAGCGTCTCCTGGCTGCCGTAGAGGGAGTGGCGCGTCGAGCGGCCCCCAGGTCGGTGCTAGTGGCGGGGGACCTTAACGCAAAGTCCACGGCCTGGGGGTCCTCCGCCCTGAACATCAGAGGAGGTATCCTGGAGTCCTGGGTTTTGTCCCTGGGACTCCAGGTACTCAACAGAGGCACCGTCCCTACCTGCTCCCGTTGGCAGGGCACGTCCATAGTCGACGTGTCCTTCGCCACTCCGGCTCTCGCGGCCCGCACCAGCAACTGGCGGGTGATGGAGGAAGTGGAGACCCTATCGGACCACTTGTACATCCGATACGAGGTCTCCACGGTGTCCCCTGGAGCCCGCCTGCCGCCGAGTCACGTGGCGGGCACCTCGCCCTTCCCACGATGGAGGCTTGCACTCCTTCGGGCGGACGTGGCGGAGGAGGCGGCGATGGTGAGGGACTGGGCTGAGGCGCCAGTAGCCATCGCAGGGGATGCCGACGGCATGGCGGACCTGTTTGCGGACGACTTGCAGGTTGTCTGCGACGCCGCCATGCCGAGGGCGCGGGCCGGAGCATACAGCAGGAGGCAGGTATACTGGTGGACGCCCGAGCTGTCGGGACTGCGCGCCACCAGTCTGGAGGCCAGGCGCGCATACCAGCGATGCCGCAGACGCGCCACGAGGGTGCCCGGCGAGGAGGAAACCCTCCGGCGGGCTTACTCCGAGGCACACCAGGCCTTGCGGATAGCCATCTGTGAGGCCAAGAACGATGCCTGGGAGCGGTTCCTAGGCATCCTCGACCGGGACCCCTGGGGAAGGCCCTATAGGTCGGTCAGGGGAAAGTTCTCCTCGCCGGCCCCTCCGACGTCCAGCATGGAACCGGGGTTGCTGCGAAGGGTCCTGGGGACTCTGTTCCCGAACCCTGGGCCCTTTGCGCCACCACGCATGCCACCCCCACGCATGCCGCCCCACGAACTCGCTTCGGGGGAGCGGGACGACGGCCCTCCAGTAATGGACTCGGAGTTCGAGCTGGTCCTGGAACGGCTTCGGCGCAAAAAGGGTGCGCCGGGGCCGGACGGGGTGCCAGCCAGGGCCCTGGCTATAGCTCTGGGTCCCCTGGAGGGCCGGTTCCGCGCAATGCTTGACGCCTGCATCGCGACGGCCCGCTTCCCCAGGCGATGGAGGGTTGGGCGGCTGTGCCTGCTCCGTAAGGAGAGCCGCCCAGCAGACTCTCCGGCGGGCTACAGGCCGATAGTGTTGCTCGATGAGGCGGCGAAGGCTTTTGAGAAGATTCTCACCTCCCGCGTCATCGAGCACCTAGAGGGCTCCGGGCCGGACCTGGCCGAATGCCAATACGGCTTTCGGGCGGGCCGGTCCACGATGGACGCGGTAGGGCGCCTCAAGAGGTGGACTGAGGCGGCTACGGCTAGGGGGGATGTGGCGATCGCGGTGTCCCTAGACATCGCGAACGCCTTTAACTCCATCCCCCACGAATGCATAGAGGAGGCACTAAAATTTCACAGAGTGCCTCCCTACCTCCGCGCTCTGATCAGTAACTACCTGCGGGACAGGGTGGTCCTGTACGAGAGCGCGGAGGGCCGCGTCCAGTCGTGGAGTGTGACGGCGGGAGTGCCCCAGGGTTCCGTCTTAGGCCCCCTCCTATGGAACCTGGGGTACAATTGGGTCCTGCGTGGTGTGTCGCTGCCGCGGATGGATGTCGTCTGCTACGCGGACGACACTCTGGTCGCGGCGGCGGCCAAAGACTGGGAGGAGGCGGTCCACCTTGCGTCGGTCGGCACCTCCATGGTCGTCCGGCGCATCCGCCTCCTGGGACTGGACGTGGCCCTCAGCAAAACGAGGGCCATGATGTTCCACCCCCCACGACGCAGGGCCCCGCCGGGGCTTCAAGTCCGAGTGGAGGGGGTCCGGATACCGGTCGAGGTGCACATGAGGTACCTCGGCCTAACACTGGACTCCCGGTGGAGGTTCGAGGTGCACTTCCGGCTCCTCGCTCCTCGCCTGTGCGCCGTCGCAGTCGCCCTTGGGCGTCTGCTCCCCAACGTGGGTGGACCGGGTGCAACGTGCCGTCGGCTGTATAACGGGGTGATACGGTCGATGGCACTATATGGTGCCCCGGTGTGGGCAGACTGCCTCACCCCCCGAACGCGAGCCCTCCTGCGCCGTCCGCAGAGGACGATTGCGACCCGCACAGTGCGGGCCTACCGTACGGTGAGCCACGGAGCGGCGTGCGTCCTCGCGGGCACGCCGCCCTGGGACATCGACGCCTCCGTCCTGGCACAGGTGTATTGGCACCGGCGCGGCTCTCTAGTGCGAGGTGAACGTCCCACCCCCGAGGAGGTGGTCCGCGTAAGGACCGAAGCACAGGAAGAGGCCCTGCGCCGGTGGACGGAGGCTCTTGCCAACCCGACTGCGGGCCACCGGACGATTGAGGCAATTCGTCCGGTGCTGGAGGAGTGGCTGGGGCGCCAGTGGGGCACCCTCACCTTCCGACTGGTGCAGGTATTGACCGGACACGGGTGTTTCGGCCACTACCTGCACCGCGTGGCACGTCGGGAGGAGACGCCGCAGTGTCACCACTGCAGCTGCCTTGACGACACGGCCGAGCACACGCTCTTGGTGTGCCCGGCTTGGGAGCAGGAGCGCCGCGAACTTATGGCGGCGCTCGGAATTAGCAGCCCCGCATTCACAAGCATGGTCAGAGCCATGCTTGCCAGTGCGGAGGCATGGGAGGCCGCCGCTTCTTTCGCAGAGGCGGTCATCTCGGCGAAGGAGGCGGCGGAGAGGGAGCGGGAAGCAGACGCAGCGGCCCCTCCCCTCCGGCGCAGACGAACGGGCAGGAGAAGGCGGGCAGCCAATGCCAGTCTTCTCCAGCCTTAGGGTGGCCGGCACGCGCCAGTGGCACTGGCGCGTGCACCGCACAGGTCCCCACGTCTGGGGATTGCCTTGGCTTTCCTAGGCAATCCCCCATCGGCGCGGACGCCCGGCTAGTAGCCGGGCAGCCCTGGGGGCGGTCTGGTGAATTTCACAGGCCCCAGACCGCCTTCAACAAGGGCAAGAAGGAAGGCCGAGGAGTTTTAGTGAGTATTCCCAGCGACTAGTCGCTGGGCGAGTCTCACACAAGCCCACTGCCTCGCCCGCAGTGGGTAGTCCGTAAATGGATTTCTCCTCGTAAAAAAAAAAAAAAAAAAAAAAAAAAAAAAGGTTAGGTTAGGTTAGGTTAGGTTAGGTTAGGTTAGGTTAGGTTAGGTTAGGTTAGGTTAGGTTAGGTTAGGTTAGGTTAGGTTAGGTTAGGTTAGGTTAGGTTAGGTTTTTTTTTTTTTTTTTTTTTTTTTTTTTTTCTCTAGTACCTCCAACATAATCGGAGACTATACTAATCTAACACTTCCATTCCAGTTCAGTCTTTTATGCTTCTCGTACTTTCATTCTGCATACTGGTTCTTTCTTGCATCCTTCATCTTTCATTCTATAGTGGGTGGGATTCCCATTTCCTACGTCCTTAATCTTTCTAGCTAATTTTCACTTTATTTCCATATCGGGTTTTAGGGTTTGTACACAGACACAATTTTTTATTTATTTAACATTTGGTTCTCTACCATCTGAGTTTGACAACGGCAACATTTGCTAGGATAGTCTCTTACACTAGGTTTACACTAAGTACTTTTTTATTACATTCGACATCTTATACTATTCAACTCTATTCTAATCTTATTTTAGCATTCTCAAGTGAGTTCCTAAATTCTACATATTTACATATTTTTGTTTGTTACCTTATTACCCTATGTTGCTCCCTAATATAACCATTATATTATGACAACATAATTTAGCACGTTTTATTTCTTTTTATAACCTTTTCAACAATATTTATACAATAGTCCAGGAACTCATTCAAGCCCCTGCCCTTCACTATCTCACTAACGGTTCCGCGTGTCACTTGTATACCTAGTTGTTGTTCGATTGCAAATCTTTCCCTGGCGTACACTGGGCAGCTGAACAGCAGGTGCGGGATTGTTTCGCTGCAACCATCGTCACAAATGCACGATGGGCTCTCCTTACACTTGAAGCGGTTCAAGTATTCTGAGAACCCACCGTGCCCAGTCATAATTTGGGTTGTGACGCTGGTTGCCTCGAACTTTCTTACTATCCTGTACGCCGCCACCGCATCTGGGAAGAACAGTTTTGTGACAGAGGCAGTTTCTCCTGAGCTGTACCTTTTATTCCATTCGTCAAGCGTATTCATACGAATGTTACGCCTGACGAATGAAATCGGGCACAGGTCATAGTCCGGCGTCCGCTTCGACTTCGTGGCGGCCTCCTTCGCCAGAAAGTCAGCCCTCTCATTCCCCTTTAGTCCTACATGCGCTTTTATCCAGAACAAAGTTACATCTTTGTTCTGGAGAGATATGGATGCTAGGTTATCCCGGGCTTCGACTGCCAGGGGATGGAGACAACCGTAATTTCTGACAGTTTGGAGGGCCGCCATCGAGTCGCTGTAGACGCCGAACGATGAGGCTTTATGCCTCAGGATCTCCCTAGTGGCCACGCATATCGCCAGGAGCTCGGCCTGGTAGACCGTACAGTACTTAGAGAGAGCAAGCTTGAGGGCTTTTGTCTCGGTCTCACCACTCCAAAGAGATAGCGCGGCTCCGACTCCACCCTCAATCCTGCTCCCATCCGTAAATATGCGAACCTCAAATTCACTATTGGCATCTAGATGCCCTTGGTCTACCAGGCTGATGAGCCCCAGGTCGACATGCCCGGCAGGATGTGGCGCCTCCACTGCTGGGGTCATCCGCTCCACCTCCCCACCCCCGAGCATCGGCTGCGGTACTCCCTTCTTAGCCTCGTATAATGAGGCCACCTCACGGACTCGGAGATCGAGAGGGAGTATCCCAGCCAAGACGAGCGCCGAGTTCAAGGACACTGTGCGGTATGCTTTGCACAGTTTCTGCGCGAATCCACGTTGGACTGTTCCTAGCTGCTTCCTTACACCCAGCTTGGAGGCTGCCGGGGCCCATACGCTAGCGGCGTACAGGATGATAGGCTCAACGGCTGCCACGTAAATGGTCCTTAGGACCTCCGGGTGCAAACCCCAGCTGGCCTTGGCCGCTCTGCTCAACTGCCTGTACACGCCCATGGCCTTCCTGCAGACATTAGAAACGTGCGCGTTGAAAGTTAGCTTTTCGTCGATGGTGACACCCAATATTTTAACCTCCTTGGACATGGCGACGCCGATCCCGCCCATGCTCAGGCGCGGGGTGTCATACTTCAGCCTTCTGGTGATAACCATAGCCTTCGTTTTTTGTGGGGCGAAGTTAAGTTTATTTGCGACTCCCCACGCCCGAACGCGTTCGAGAGCGGCGTTGGCACGTCCTTGGATCTCCGACGCGGTGTCACCATCGAAGACAAGCACCACATCGTCTGCAAAGGCCTGACAATAAACCCGCTCGTCTTCCAGGGCTCTCAGTAGGGGATCCAGCAGGAGGTTCCAGAGGATGGGTCCGGCTATAGAACCTTGCACGCAACCCTTCTCCGGCTCCCTTTCATATTCTTCACCGGCATATCTGACCCGGACTTTGCGGTTCTGGAGGTAGCTGTCCATGACCCACCTCAAGTTTATCGGACATTTTTCTTCAGCTAGCCGGACTCTGATGGCAGGCCACCAAGCGCTGTCAAAAGCCCCCTCTATATCCAGTGATACTAGTGTTGTTATTTTCTTTTCCTCCAGTTTAGTACGGATGTGCTGCACTAGGACATAGAGGGAGTCCTCGGCGCTTTTTTGTGGCATGAACCCGTACTGGCGAGTACTCATCCTCGGTATCAAGTAGAACTTGAGGCGGGCCACCAGCATCTTCTCCAGAATCTTGCCCATTATTGAAAACAGGCCGATTGGTCTGTATGCCTTAGGCGTAGCATAGTCTTCTCTCCCTGGTTTCTTTAGTACTACTATCGTCGCTTCCTTCCAGAGCGCAGGGAAATACCGACATGCTAGGCACCTATTAATAAGGGACAAAAAGAAGTCCGGGTCAGCACCGATGACCCGTCGACATATGTCGGCAGTTAAGCCGTCGGCTCCCGGAGCCTTTTTCGGGTTGAAAGAGCTGCTCGCTCTTTCCAACTCTACTTTGGTGAACGGTGGATCCCACGGCTCACCTTGCCCACCATCACTGGCTTTTCCAGCTTTGCGCCTGATGTCGTGGTGGTGGGCATTGTCGCTGCTGCTGTGATCCGCAGGATAGAATGTTTCCGCCAAGAGCTTCACCGAACTTTTGGCGTCTAACACCTCCCCGTTCATTTCCAGTGGCAAATCTTCCCCCCTGCTGGTCGTCCTCCCGATTACCCTGTATATCCCCTCCCATACCCCTTCCCTATCCTGCTTCTCGCAAAACTCCTTCCAACTCCCTACTTGGGCTTTGGCTGCTTCAACCTCATACTCTTCTTTCTGTTTCAGGTACTCTTCGACGACCCCGGGTCTGCGGGACGGACAGGCGCATCGGATTCTCCGCTTCTTCGTGGCGACCATCCTCTTCAAGCTGGCGAGTTTCTCGGACCACCACGGCAGTGTAAGTACTTCTTTGGTTTTCTTGATAGGCATCGAGGATCTACACGCTTCTTTAATGATTTCTGTGTAACTCTGTAATATTTTATCTATTTCATACGTTGATGTTATTTTCCCTAACTCTACTCCCGTCAATTTATTGTCCTGCATTTTTTGTTTTAAGTTTTCACCAAATTTTGCCCAGTCCGCTTTTTTCGTGTTATAAATCCTCGTTGTCCTATTTATCATAATACCCTTTGACTTTCTCAATTGAATGTTAAATACAATGCCGTTGTGGTCCGAGCTCGTGAGGCCTTCGTCTACCCGCCACCCGTCTACCCGATCTAGCATGTCTGCGGAGCATGCTGTGACATCCACGAAGCTGCTGTAGCGCTGTCCGCCCCTAACAGTATCGAAAGTCGGAATTTCCCCTCTGTTGAGTATGTTGAGGTTGAGCTCCTCGATCGCTCCGGACATTTCGTCCCCCCTGTGGTCTATAACCGGGCTGCCCCACCAAGAGCTCTTCGCGTTTGCGTCACCTCCAATTAGCCACATCCTGGGCTTGATATGCTGTTCCACTTTTTTCAAGTGTCCAAGATATGGCTCGATTGGTTGGTCGGGCTCGAAGTAAAAGGAGACAAGCGTGATTTCCCATGCGCTGGTTCGGATCCCCACCACAGTGATGTTATTTGTGGTGAGTTTCGGGTACTGTATCACACTTAGGTCTTGGTTAAAGACAGCTATTGCTGCTTTTACAGTCCCTTCTCCTACTTCGTTGCTCTGGAAAATCCGAACGCCCTTGTGACCCCTCACACTCCTCGCCCCACCAACGTACGGCTCCTGGAGAAGCGCCACAGACACACCGCGCCTCTCAGCCTCAATGAGGAGCTCGTTGGTCGCCAATTTTTTCCTTTGGAGGTTCGCTTGCAAGATTTTGTACTGGGTGGTTTCGCCCTGGCTGCCCTTAGCAATACGCAACACTTGTGCGGGCCAACTCATCTCTCTTCCTGCGTACTGGGCACTCGATGCTAAAAGCATTGTGTTGCGCATTGTCCAACTTTGCTTTGGTGCAGTTTCGGCAGCTCGGCGGTACATCCGCCACCCAGTCAGCGCACTCCGTCCTTAGGTGGGGGCCGCCGCAGTGGCTGCACAGGTCCGCCGCCTCACCGCAAAAGCGTTTGCCGTGACCAAAGCCTAGGCAACGCGTGCACTGAAGCAACGGAGTCTGGTCCTCCACCCTGACACGCTGGAGGTCTATGTGGAGCTTGCCCAGTTCTAGTGCTCTCCTCCAGATGGTCGGGGAGACACTTATGACCACATGGTTGATGTGCGGGTTTCTTGTTCTTCGCCGGTATTTGACCTCCATCCGGTCTTCCCCCTCGCCGAGGCCGCGGAAAACATCCCTGTTCTGGTTCCTCAGGGCCCTTTTGACGTCCTCGTCTGTGTTAATCTGGAGGACGTTCCTGAGGATCAGAAGGGGGTCTTTGTTTCCCACCTCCTCGACGGTGAGGTCGATTTTCAAGCTATCGATCCTATTCTTGAGTTTGTCCCTTTCTTCCCTCGTCTCGAAACCAACGATAATCTTTTTGTCCTTCGCTTTCCTAATCCGTTCTACCTTAATCCAGCCCTCTTTCGCATCTACCGCCTTACGTAGCTTCTCAAGGACCACCTCTCCGGTCTCCGTGTCGTCTTTGGATGTGACTACCACCGAATGCAAGGTGTTCCTGCCGATTGGGGGTGCTCTACTGTTAGTTCCGGTGGCAGCCACACTCGCGTACGTCACGGTTCGCTCAATGGTCTCCCGTTGTTTGGCCATCGATTCCCTAAGTTCTTTTAGCATTCTGGCGTTACTTGTGAGCAGCTTTGTATGCTCATCAAGTCGCGCCACAATGCCAGATTCCAGGCCAACCTCTGGGGGCGCAGGGTCGGACGGTGCCCTCGGCTCCCGCACTCCGTCCTCCTCTTTTTTATTTTGGACCTTCCTCGCCTTCGCATCCCCCTCGGTCTCCTTTACCAGTTGGTACAGGCGATCGAGGGCACCCGCGATGCCTGTCTTGATCTCGGTCTTCAAATTCCGAGAGCTGGCCAGGTAAGTCTTGGCTTTTTGGAGGCAAACCCTTGCCTCCGATGTCCTATCCGGGTAGGATTTAGTTGGCGAGCCGGCATCGCTGGTTTTCTCCCGTGCGGTTATCGAGCCACCCTCTCGCGGGAGCGATGGGGACGGCCTCGGTCTCGTCTCTGCAGGGCCGGCCTGCGTCGTCGCGGTTGTCCGCAGGAGGGCGGTTTCCGCACCGGCGGACTCCCACTCCCCTATGCTACGTCTCACACTTGGAGCAGCAGTGGCCTCCGGTTTCGACGGTGACTGCTTCTTCATGTTTGGAGTCCTAATCCCGAACATGTTGAGTGTACGCGTCAAATAGGTAATAATAAAAGAGCAAGGGCTTGTAAAAGTTGTAAAAGACCCACGTCACAATAAAAGTATAAACACTTAACAATTAAAGTTTTAGAATATACGCTCTATCTAGAGCCGTTCTTGTACGCCAGTGTACACTGTCAGATCTTAGGCTAACTTATATTAACACACTGTCCGTCAAATGCCGATGCTTCCGTGTGTAAGGGTCGGCAACGTTCAATTTTTTATAAATTATATTTTTATTTAAAGTCAATAAATTTTTTGGGTCGCTTGGGCCCGGTCGGGACCAAGTTACACACCCACACACGGGAGCCGGTAGTGCTGCGCTTCCAACACGGCACTAACCTTGCCGGAAGGTGGCCCGTGTGGAGGTGTTCAAGAGTCAATATATAATTTATTACAGGAAAAACAGGTTTTTCCGGATTTTCCCAATCCGGTACAAGGTGAGACCTCAACCGGGTCCGCAGAAACGTGGCCTACCGTGAGCCGCGTCCCCTGGTCAAAACCGCAACCTCCTAGGCCTCCTACCTCCAGAGAAACGCGCGTTTTCCCAAAATGGGGCTCGCCGCAAAGTGCTCAAGCTAAAGGTAACCGCCAAGGGTCGGTGGGGTGGCGGGGGTGGGGTGGGTGGCGGGCGAAAAAATTGCGTCCCGCGATATGAAAAGTGAATTCTGTATGTGAATCTATTGCCAAAAAAGGTAAAGGTTGATGTAATTTCTTAAGTTTTTAGTACTATAGGCGGCAAAAATTTAGAAAAAATCCTCACCTGAGGACACACACAGCACTGAATGTAATTGTAATTGTAATCGGCAAAAAGAAAAACTAGATATTTTTGAAGGATTTTCACCTCAGGACACGGTACACACTGTTTACTCGCGGTGTAGCCCGAATAGAGTGGCGGTGCGCGAGGTAGGTAGGTGCGATCGTCTGTGGAGAGGTAGAAAAAGAAACGATTTTTGAAGGTAATTTTGAATTTGGCACGGAACCCTGGAAAAATGTCTGGAAGGGCGGCTACCAACGGCGCAGGAGCACTCCGCGGCGAGAACGGCGCGACCCTGGAGGCAGGTGGTCTGCGGTTCGACTCCCGGCAATGAAAATTTTAAAATGCGAAAATGTGAAAATTTGACGTAGTTGGGTCGGCTCCCGGTTTCCGACGTGCGATCCCTAACTAGGTACGACTTCACGAAAAAACGATGTTTCTCACCCTGGACTGGATTCAATAAAAATAGAAACAAAAACAAAAACAAAAATAAAAATATAAAAACCCTCTTTTAACAAAACAAACAGTACACTCAATTTAGGCGAAAAAGCTGCGTCCCGCGATATGAAAAGTGAATTCTGTATGTGAATCTATTGCCAAAAAAGGTAAAGGTTGATGTAATTTCTTAAGTTTTTAGTACTATAGGCGGCAAAAATTTAGAAAAAATCCTCACCTGAGGACACACACAGCACTGAATGTAATTGTAATTGTAATCGGCAAAAAGAAAAACTAGATATTTTTGAAGGATTTTCACCTCAGGACACGGTACACACTGTTTACTCGCGGTGTAGCCCGAATAGAGTGGCGGTGCGCGAGGTAGGTAGGTGCGATCGTCTGTGGAGAGGTAGAAAAAGAAACGATTTTTGAAGGTAATTTTGAATTTGGCACGGAACCCTGGAAAAATGTCTGGAAGGGCGGCTACCAACGGCGCAGGAGCACTCCGCGGCGAGAACGGCGCGACCCTGGAGGCAGGTGGTCTGCGGTTCGACTCCCGGCAATGAAAATTTTAAAATGCGAAAATGTGAAAATTTGACGTAGTTGGGTCGGCTCCCGGTTTCCGACGTGCGATCCCTAACTAGGTACGACTTCACGAAAAAACGATGTTTCTCACCCTGGACTGGATTCAATAAAAATAGAAACAAAAACAAAAACAAAAATAAAAATATAAAAACCCTCTTTTAACAAAACAAACAGTACACTCAATTTAGGCGAAAAAGCTGCGTCCCGCGATATGAAAAGTGAATTCTGTATGTGAATCTATTGCCAAAAAAGGTAAAGGTTGATGTAATTTCTTAAGTTTTTAGTACTATAGGCGGCAAAAATTTAGAAAAAATCCTCACCTGAGGACACACACAGCACTGAATGTAATTGTAATTGTAATCGGCAAAAAGAAAAACTAGATATTTTTGAAGGATTTTCACCTCAGGACACGGTACACACTGTTTACTCGCGGTGTAGCCCGAATAGAGTGGCGGTGCGCGAGGTAGGTAGGTGCGATCGTCTGTGGAGAGGTAGAAAAAGAAACGATTTTTGAAGGTAATTTTGAATTTGGCACGGAACCCTGGAAAAATGTCTGGAAGGGCGGCTACCAACGGCGCAGGAGCACTCCGCGGCGAGAACGGCGCGACCCTGGAGGCAGGTGGTCTGCGGTTCGACTCCCGGCAATGAAAATTTTAAAATGCGAAAATGTGAAAATTTGACGTAGTTGGGTCGGCTCCCGGTTTCCGACGTGCGATCCCTAACTAGGTACGACTTCACGAAAAAACGATGTTTCTCACCCTGGACTGGATTCAATAAAAATAGAAACAAAAACAAAAACAAAAATAAAAATATAAAAACCCTCTTTTAACAAAACAAACAGTACACTCAATTTAGGCGAAAAAGCTGCGTCCCGCGATATGAAAAGTGAATTCTGTATGTGAATCTATTGCCAAAAAAGGTAAAGGTTGATGTAATTTCTTAAGTTTTTAGTACTATAGGCGGCAAAAATTTAGAAAAAATCCTCACCTGAGGACACACACAGCACTGAATGTAATTGTAATTGTAATCGGCAAAAAGAAAAACTAGATATTTTTGAAGGATTTTCACCTCAGGACACGGTACACACTGTTTACTCGCGGTGTAGCCCGAATAGAGTGGCGGTGCGCGAGGTAGGTAGGTGCGATCGTCTGTGGAGAGGTAGAAAAAGAAACGATTTTTGAAGGTAATTTTGAATTTGGCACGGAACCCTGGAAAAATGTCTGGAAGGGCGGCTACCAACGGCGCAGGAGCACTCCGCGGCGAGAACGGCGCGACCCTGGAGGCAGGTGGTCTGCGGTTCGACTCCCGGCAATGAAAATTTTAAAATGCGAAAATGTGAAAATTTGACGTAGTTGGGTCGGCTCCCGGTTTCCGACGTGCGATCCCTAACTAGGTACGACTTCACGAAAAAACGATGTTTCTCACCCTGGACTGGATTCAATAAAAATAGAAACAAAAACAAAAACAAAAATAAAAATATAAAAACCCTCTTTTAACAAAACAAACAGTACACTCAATTTAGGCGAAAAAGCTGCGTCCCGCGATATGAAAAGTGAATTCTGTATGTGAATCTATTGCCAAAAAAGGTAAAGGTTGATGTAATTTCTTAAGTTTTTAGTACTATAGGCGGCAAAAATTTAGAAAAAATCCTCACCTGAGGACACACACAGCACTGAATGTAATTGTAATTGTAATCGGCAAAAAGAAAAACTAGATATTTTTGAAGGATTTTCACCTCAGGACACGGTACACACTGTTTACTCGCGGTGTAGCCCGAATAGAGTGGCGGTGCGCGAGGTAGGTAGGTGCGATCGTCTGTGGAGAGGTAGAAAAAGAAACGATTTTTGAAGGTAATTTTGAATTTGGCACGGAACCCTGGAAAAATGTCTGGAAGGGCGGCTACCAACGGCGCAGGAGCACTCCGCGGCGAGAACGGCGCGACCCTGGAGGCAGGTGGTCTGCGGTTCGACTCCCGGCAATGAAAATTTTAAAATGCGAAAATGTGAAAATTTGACGTAGTTGGGTCGGCTCCCGGTTTCCGACGTGCGATCCCTAACTAGGTACGACTTCACGAAAAAACGATGTTTCTCACCCTGGACTGGATTCAATAAAAATAGAAACAAAAACAAAAACAAAAATAAAAATATAAAAACCCTCTTTTAACAAAACAAACAGTACACTCAATTTAGGCGAAAAAGCTGCGTCCCGCGATATGAAAAGTGAATTCTGTATGTGAATCTATTGCCAAAAAAGGTAAAGGTTGATGTAATTTCTTAAGTTTTTAGTACTATAGGCGGCAAAAATTTAGAAAAAATCCTCACCTGAGGACACACACAGCACTGAATGTAATTGTAATTGTAATCGGCAAAAAGAAAAACTAGATATTTTTGAAGGATTTTCACCTCAGGACACGGTACACACTGTTTACTCGCGGTGTAGCCCGAATAGAGTGGCGGTGCGCGAGGTAGGTAGGTGCGATCGTCTGTGGAGAGGTAGAAAAAGAAACGATTTTTGAAGGTAATTTTGAATTTGGCACGGAACCCTGGAAAAATGTCTGGAAGGGCGGCTACCAACGGCGCAGGAGCACTCCGCGGCGAGAACGGCGCGACCCTGGAGGCAGGTGGTCTGCGGTTCGACTCCCGGCAATGAAAATTTTAAAATGCGAAAATGTGAAAATTTGACGTAGTTGGGTCGGCTCCCGGTTTCCGACGTGCGATCCCTAACTAGGTACGACTTCACGAAAAAACGATGTTTCTCACCCTGGACTGGATTCAATAAAAATAGAAACAAAAACAAAAACAAAAATAAAAATATAAAAACCCTCTTTTAACAAAACAAACAGTACACTCAATTTAGGCGAAAAAGCTGCGTCCCGCGATATGAAAAGTGAATTCTGTATGTGAATCTATTGCCAAAAAAGGTAAAGGTTGATGTAATTTCTTAAGTTTTTAGTACTATAGGCGGCAAAAATTTAGAAAAAATCCTCACCTGAGGACACACACAGCACTGAATGTAATTGTAATTGTAATCGGCAAAAAGAAAAACTAGATATTTTTGAAGGATTTTCACCTCAGGACACGGTACACACTGTTTACTCGCGGTGTAGCCCGAATAGAGTGGCGGTGCGCGAGGTAGGTAGGTGCGATCGTCTGTGGAGAGGTAGAAAAAGAAACGATTTTTGAAGGTAATTTTGAATTTGGCACGGAACCCTGGAAAAATGTCTGGAAGGGCGGCTACCAACGGCGCAGGAGCACTCCGCGGCGAGAACGGCGCGACCCTGGAGGCAGGTGGTCTGCGGTTCGACTCCCGGCAATGAAAATTTTAAAATGCGAAAATGTGAAAATTTGACGTAGTTGGGTCGGCTCCCGGTTTCCGACGTGCGATCCCTAACTAGGTACGACTTCACGAAAAAACGATGTTTCTCACCCTGGACTGGATTCAATAAAAATAGAAACAAAAACAAAAACAAAAATAAAAATATAAAAACCCTCTTTTAACAAAACAAACAGTACACTCAATTTAGGCGAAAAAGCTGCGTCCCGCGATATGAAAAGTGAATTCTGTATGTGAATCTATTGCCAAAAAAGGTAAAGGTTGATGTAATTTCTTAAGTTTTTAGTACTATAGGCGGCAAAAATTTAGAAAAAATCCTCACCTGAGGACACACACAGCACTGAATGTAATTGTAATTGTAATCGGCAAAAAGAAAAACTAGATATTTTTGAAGGATTTTCACCTCAGGACACGGTACACACTGTTTACTCGCGGTGTAGCCCGAATAGAGTGGCGGTGCGCGAGGTAGGTAGGTGCGATCGTCTGTGGAGAGGTAGAAAAAGAAACGATTTTTGAAGGTAATTTTGAATTTGGCACGGAACCCTGGAAAAATGTCTGGAAGGGCGGCTACCAACGGCGCAGGAGCACTCCGCGGCGAGAACGGCGCGACCCTGGAGGCAGGTGGTCTGCGGTTCGACTCCCGGCAATGAAAATTTTAAAATGCGAAAATGTGAAAATTTGACGTAGTTGGGTCGGCTCCCGGTTTCCGACGTGCGATCCCTAACTAGGTACGACTTCACGAAAAAACGATGTTTCTCACCCTGGACTGGATTCAATAAAAATAGAAACAAAAACAAAAACAAAAATAAAAATATAAAAACCCTCTTTTAACAAAACAAACAGTACACTCAATTTAGGCGAAAAAGCTGCGTCCCGCGATATGAAAAGTGAATTCTGTATGTGAATCTATTGCCAAAAAAGGTAAAGGTTGATGTAATTTCTTAAGTTTTTAGTACTATAGGCGGCAAAAATTTAGAAAAAATCCTCACCTGAGGACACACACAGCACTGAATGTAATTGTAATTGTAATCGGCAAAAAGAAAAACTAGATATTTTTGAAGGATTTTCACCTCAGGACACGGTACACACTGTTTACTCGCGGTGTAGCCCGAATAGAGTGGCGGTGCGCGAGGTAGGTAGGTGCGATCGTCTGTGGAGAGGTAGAAAAAGAAACGATTTTTGAAGGTAATTTTGAATTTGGCACGGAACCCTGGAAAAATGTCTGGAAGGGCGGCTACCAACGGCGCAGGAGCACTCCGCGGCGAGAACGGCGCGACCCTGGAGGCAGGTGGTCTGCGGTTCGACTCCCGGCAATGAAAATTTTAAAATGCGAAAATGTGAAAATTTGACGTAGTTGGGTCGGCTCCCGGTTTCCGACGTGCGATCCCTAACTAGGTACGACTTCACGAAAAAACGATGTTTCTCACCCTGGACTGGATTCAATAAAAATAGAAACAAAAACAAAAACAAAAATAAAAATATAAAAACCCTCTTTTAACAAAACAAACAGTACACTCAATTTAGGCGAAAAAGCTGCGTCCCGCGATATGAAAAGTGAATTCTGTATGTGAATCTATTGCCAAAAAAGGTAAAGGTTGATGTAATTTCTTAAGTTTTTAGTACTATAGGCGGCAAAAATTTAGAAAAAATCCTCACCTGAGGACACACACAGCACTGAATGTAATTGTAATTGTAATCGGCAAAAAGAAAAACTAGATATTTTTGAAGGATTTTCACCTCAGGACACGGTACACACTGTTTACTCGCGGTGTAGCCCGAATAGAGTGGCGGTGCGCGAGGTAGGTAGGTGCGATCGTCTGTGGAGAGGTAGAAAAAGAAACGATTTTTGAAGGTAATTTTGAATTTGGCACGGAACCCTGGAAAAATGTCTGGAAGGGCGGCTACCAACGGCGCAGGAGCACTCCGCGGCGAGAACGGCGCGACCCTGGAGGCAGGTGGTCTGCGGTTCGACTCCCGGCAATGAAAATTTTAAAATGCGAAAATGTGAAAATTTGACGTAGTTGGGTCGGCTCCCGGTTTCCGACGTGCGATCCCTAACTAGGTACGACTTCACGAAAAAAACGATGTTTCTCACCCTGGACTGGATTCAATAAAAATAGAAACAAAAACAAAAACAAAAATAAAAATATAAAAACCCTCTTTTAACAAAACAAACAGTACACTCAATTTAGGCGAAAAAGCTGCGTCCCGCGATATGAAAAGTGAATTCTGTATGTGAATCTATTGCCAAAAAAGGTAAAGGTTGATGTAATTTCTTAAGTTTTTAGTACTATAGGCGGCAAAAATTTAGAAAAAATCCTCACCTGAGGACACACACAGCACTGAATGTAATTGTAATTGTAATCGGCAAAAAGAAAAACTAGATATTTTTGAAGGATTTTCACCTCAGGACACGGTACACACTGTTTACTCGCGGTGTAGCCCGAATAGAGTGGCGGTGCGCGAGGTAGGTAGGTGCGATCGTCTGTGGAGAGGTAGAAAAAGAAACGATTTTTGAAGGTAATTTTGAATTTGGCACGGAACCCTGGAAAAATGTCTGGAAGGGCGGCTACCAACGGCGCAGGAGCACTCCGCGGCGAGAACGGCGCGACCCTGGAGGCAGGTGGTCTGCGGTTCGACTCCCGGCAATGAAAATTTTAAAATGCGAAAATGTGAAAATTTGACGTAGTTGGGTCGGCTCCCGGTTTCCGACGTGCGATCCCTAACTAGGTACGACTTCACGAAAAAAACGATGTTTCTCACCCTGGACTGGATTCAATAAAAATAGAAACAAAAACAAAAACAAAAATAAAAATATAAAAACCCTCTTTTAACAAAACAAACAGTACACTCAATTTAGGCGAAAAAGCTGCGTCCCGCGATATGAAAAGTGAATTCTGTATGTGAATCTATTGCCAAAAAAGGTAAAGGTTGATGTAATTTCTTAAGTTTTTAGTACTATAGGCGGCAAAAATTTAGAAAAAATCCTCACCTGAGGACACACACAGCACTGAATGTAATTGTAATTGTAATCGGCAAAAAGAAAAACTAGATATTTTTGAAGGATTTTCACCTCAGGACACGGTACACACTGTTTACTCGCGGTGTAGCCCGAATAGAGTGGCGGTGCGCGAGGTAGGTAGGTGCGATCGTCTGTGGAGAGGTAGAAAAAGAAACGATTTTTGAAGGTAATTTTGAATTTGGCACGGAACCCTGGAAAAATGTCTGGAAGGGCGGCTACCAACGGCGCAGGAGCACTCCGCGGCGAGAACGGCGCGACCCTGGAGGCAGGTGGTCTGCGGTTCGACTCCCGGCAATGAAAATTTTAAAATGCGAAAATGTGAAAATTTGACGTAGTTGGGTCGGCTCCCGGTTTCCGACGTGCGATCCCTAACTAGGTACGACTTCACGAAAAAAACGATGTTTCTCACCCTGGACTGGATTCAATAAAAATAGAAACAAAAACAAAAACAAAAATAAAAATATAAAAACCCTCTTTTAACAAAACAAACAGTACACTCAATTTAGGCGA